>OZ038496.1:64431492-64483992 GCA_964036315.1 Acanthosepion esculentum | reverse complement strand
TTCTGTTTGAAAGTGCTTTTAAAAAAAGTGTTTTAAAAAGACTATCGCAATATTTTAATTAATTGTTTCTTCCCGCACAAAAACAAGAACAATCATTTTCGCCATTTTATCTCTGTTCAACCGCGTTCATTCATCTCCATACTTCGTTTCACGTCAGCTGTCAAAATGGTGTTTTCGTTGAGTCGTTGGTATGTCTGGGAGATACGTTAGTAGTGAGTGTGATGCCTACCAAAGTTGAATTGCAAACACTGGGTAAATAATCCTTTGCAGGTACACAATGTTTATTTTGATCTAAATAATCTCTTCCGCGCATAAAAACGAAATGAAGAAGTCGACTATATCTTCTGAGAGTAAACTATTAGGTTGGAAATAAAGTACCATTGCATTGCAAAGATGGAAATGAATTAAATGATTCTTTAGTCTTCTATTTACCTTTTTAATTTGTTTTTTAAGCATTTTACCCCAAGTAAGGCGGGATGCCACTAGTGCGCAAGGGGTTACAGAGTGGGGGCGAGAATAAAGAGGCGTGATAGAGGAAAGGATGAAGAGAAAGACAGGGAATATGTCAGGGCATCTAGAGATGTCGATTGACATTATATTTGAATAGTTGGAGATTATAGTTGTCAGTGAAACAAGTAATAAGAAGGGAATTCCACAGACGGGAGTTGCGAGACATGAAGACGGCCACATTTAACCGTTTCAACAGTGAAAGGGTGGGACGTAATACCAGCCTAGTAGCACGATTAAATTCATGCAGTCTGGGAACTAGCGGAACTAGCTCGTCGAAGGAGTTACCGTGAAAGTATTTGTAGAAAAGACAGAGGGAGGCGACGGCACGTCTGTGAGAAAAGCGACTGTAGACGAGAAGCCAGATCAGGATCATCCACATTGCATATCCGTCTCTGGATTTTGTCGAGTACCTTAAGGAGAACAGCGGCGGCTCTGGACCATATATGGTAACAGTATTCCATGCAAGACAGAATAGTTGATTTATAGATTTGAAGTATGGACTCGGGCGATAGAAACTTTTGGTACGACATAGGGAACCAACTTTACTTGCCGTGGTTGAAGCAATTGATTCAATGTTCCATCTCAGGTCAGCGGACAATATGAGACAAAGCAGTCGCAAAGTGGTGCTCTCGTGGAGTTGAACATCAGACATTCTAATGGGTGGCAGGGTGGGTTAACTGAACTGGATAGTTCAAACTACTAATCTCCCTCGATGTGTACCTGGTCTGCAAATACTTAAAAATTTTCTTAGCGGTACATTATTTAAATATGGTGCAAAAATTGACATATTTAATTATTACTTTAAACAGGGAAAGAAGTAAACTAAAAAATGTATTTTTGCGTTTACTTCTTTGCCTATGTAACTTTATATTTAAAATATGTCTCTTTACTCCGCCATACTTAAAACTTCTATATTTACCGTATATTTCCATGTATAAGGCTAACTTTGAAGCTTAAAAATTATCCCCTCAAATAGGGATCATCTAATACAACAGTTACAAAAAGCTACTCTTAAATTCTGTGATTTATCGGCACTTGTAATTAGGCTAGTATACTTGCAACTTGGATCGTGGTAGGCTAACAGCTGCCTCCGTGTGGTAACTACAGACGTAAATATTTCTAGTTAAAACAATTCACATTATAATGATGTCACTCAGTCAGTTCACGCATAGGTGATCATATATTTTTCGATACATGACTGACGAGGCATTTTTTTTTTACCGCAGTAGGCTGTCATTTCTTTCTGCGGTAGACCAGTTAAGGCTCTGAACCTGGTCTGACTTACTATTTACCCATAGCTGGAGAGGATTCATACCTTTCTCAAGGGTATTAGCACGTAAGTGGATGTAATGGATTTGACTGGAATTCGAACTCGGCTCTCCGATTCCTTAATCCGAGCCGCTATCCATTACATCACTAAATGATTTACTCAAACTACTCCTTCATTTCACATTAAAATGCAATCTTCAAGAGACGATTACCGAACAATTTGCAAAAGTTCCACTGATCAACACGCCCAAGTAACAAGTAACGTAAATAAATCTTTCCTTCTTGATTTGTGGAGCTATGCCTGCGTTCACACCAATCATTATTCCTCATAGTAGTGTTAAATAACAACATTTAGCATAACATGCAAATTATATTTTTTAATAACATACATTATACAGTTTGTTTTGTGTTTTTTTTTTGTGATGTTAAGCACCAAAACATTTAAAATGCCAAAAAATCTTTATTTCTCATTACAGAATATGTAACTTTTGTTTTGATTTGTCCGAGTCATAAGAATGAAATTGTTATCGTTATTTTCATAAAGATTCATGTTAATACTTTATATTATTTTATTCCTTTTGATTTGCTGATAAAGATAAGAAAAACATTTTTAATGACATTAGCTTTATTTTGTACTCGTAGGAATTATTGAGATGCCTAACTGCTACTGGCAACATAGGCTAGCCTATGTTTTCGATCGTCTTATACAACAGATTTCAGATAAAATCATGGTAAATCACATAGGCTTTGGGTCGTCTTCTACGTGGAAATATACGATAGTAATATAATCATTCCCTTGATATCTCGGTCAATATATGGCGTGGCCGAGTGGTTAGAAATTTCCCTTTCTGTCCTAGTTGTAGTATAAACCACAGTTGGGCTCTATAGGCATTGAAATATACAAATGTGTATGAGCAGACGTCTGCAATGGGGACTAGCTAGCCGCCTCGTGTTCGAGTGTGAGCGCCATTATTATATA
Source organism: Acanthosepion esculentum (assembly GCA_964036315.1). Lineage (NCBI taxonomy): Eukaryota > Metazoa > Mollusca > Cephalopoda > Sepiida > Sepiidae > Acanthosepion > Acanthosepion esculentum. The sequence continues at coordinate 64,481,234 of OZ038496.1, read as the reverse complement.
TTCTTGCAATATCCTGTAAATGCAACACGACTTTCCTTTAACAGCCTGTGAAAATACATTTTAGGTCTTATATTTATTCATAGGAGGGAATGGGCCATTACCCTACCCTGTTTCTCGATTCTTGATCGCCCAAGGGTATTTGAATTCGAACACGGCTCTTCGATTTCTCATCCAGAGAATCATGCTACTGACCAGGCTCGAAGTTGGTTAACTGCGGTGATCGAGTGAGAACCGATGCTTCAATTTGATTTTGCCGTAATCATAACCCAGGTTTACGATTAAACAATGATAGGCGTTTTTTTTTCTGCTAACATTTATTCCATGCTTCCAGTTGGCAATAATATTTATCCATATTATCTGTTTCGTTTAGGTGGAGCACTTTACGAAAGATTGATCCGTTTTTACGGCTTATCAACCTTTAACAGGTTCAGGTTAAAGACACAAAATATTTTTAGACTGTAAGATTCTGTTTTGGGAGATAATAATTATTTAATGGTACAAGTATTAATATTTAACACATATCTGGGGGAAAAGAAGAGGGTTCTTACCTTCCCCAAGACTATTTCGCGTGTGAATATAACGGACTCAACTGGATCGGGAACTCGGATATCCGATTAACAATTCCGAGTCATTATCCATTAAACCACTGGCACATTCAAGCGTACAGGAGAGCCGTCTTAACGCATGGGTTCGATGGACACATACCCAGGGACCTCACGAGCATAGGGGCTCCATGCTAACTTGTGTATGTTAAGTGATTAGTGTTACAGAAGCTCCTTTTTAGGAAATACTAAACATAGAAATTACTACGACAAGCCACACGTATTGCGATTGGTGAAAATATTTCGTAATAGAAAGATGCATATCATTTGAGCTGATTCTCGAATGAAATAGAAACTGGGAGAATATCCCCTTTTCACCTAGAAAACACCGGAAATGGCGAGGACTTTATTTAAACGAGCACATATAAATGGAAGGGCTCGTCTGTCTCACCAGCTCAGTTCACTTGCAGGTAATTTCGATAACACGAAAATGATTTTACATTTCTGTTTGTTTAAAAGAAGAAAACTGCAGAGGAGAAGGAGAAAATATGAAAATATCCAAAATTAACATCGTGCAACGAGAGACACTCATACAATTCCTTCGGATATATTATCTACATCAGCATTCATTCCTGCAATGTCAGCCACTAGAACTGTTCCTTCAGATATAGCATCCACATCTACGTCCATTCTTACTACCAATCATATGCAGTTTCAGCAGACAATTGACCCTGATTCTTGACGATCAGTCTAAGCACCGAGTCGCCGGTAAAACTGTCATTTCTATCTTTTAATATTTGTGACAAACACTACTGTTGATTTTCTCTTGGAGACAATATTATTTTTTTTTCTCTGGTTTCATTTAATTCTGAAATATACCCTAGACTGAATCAATATTCTTTTGAATGTTTAATTGTAATATATGTATGTTTCTACTTTCGTAAATAAATTAGTTTTATTGTTATAACACTCTAGCGTTGATAGTATTTCTTTATTCTCATTTTCTTTAGTTTTTTCTCTCTCTCTCTTTCCTTCTCTCTCTCTCTTTCTCTCTCTCTCTCTCTTTATTTATCTTTGTGTCGCAACCGTGACAAATTGGGGATTCGTCATAATCTTTGATGCCCATTCAAAAACTAAAACAGAAATTCACCTGTCTTAACTAAAACAAATAATTTTCTCTTCGATGTTCATTCCACAACAACAACAAAGAAAGTCGCTCTTATTACTCTTCAGATATGTTTCGTAAAAATGATTTTGCATTTGTGCTTGTTTAAAAGAAGAAAACTACAGAGGAGAAGAAGAAAATATGAAAATATCCAAATTTAACATCGTGCAATGAGAGACACTCATACAATTCCTTCGGATATATTATCTACATCAACATTCACTCCTGCAATGTCAGCCACTAGAACTGTTCCTTCAGATATAGCATCCTCATCTACGTCTATTCTTACTACCAAGCATGCAGTTTCAACAGACATACCACCATTGCCTGTTGCTGCTACTGGTGACATTTTACAAAAGGAAATACCCAAATCTGTAACAGTAAAGGAGATTGCAATCCAAGAGACAGATCCACGGTTGTGAAACCTTTTTTATACTAACACTATAGATTACTGGATTTATAGTGGGCCCTCATCATGCCAGAATCCTGGTAGCAAACTTTCAAACGCATGCAGAGTGATTAAAACAGCTGGAGTTGTGAATATGAAGGCATCTTATTTATCAAACTGTTGTGGATACTGGCAAAAAACGTCATTTTTTTTCTTTTGAATCTACGAGAAGTGCAAATTCTTGTCGCCCAAGCTGTTGAGGCGAGAAGAATTTTTTCTTTCCGTGTAGGTCCCAATTTCTCGTCACCAAGTTGTTGTGGTCGGAAAGGGAGAATTTTTCTTTTTTCTTTTTCCTTTCCCGTGTGAGTTCGAATTCCTCGTTGTCAAGTTGTTGTGGACAACGCGGGAGAAATTTTTTCTTCCTCCCCGCGTGAGTTCGGATCTCATCCACGTCGCCAAGTTGTTGTGGATTCCGAGATGAAATCCGGTATCAAATAATAACAAACGCCAAGAATGAATATAGCAAAAATAAATGTATTAACGTAATAATACAAAATGGTAATACAGGTTAGTAGTTACAGGAATGCGGGGTTAGTAGACAAATATATATATAGTCTCTGATATCGACGTATCGCTGTATGACTTCTTACTGAGTCTACGTGCTTGTGACTGTGACTCTACCGACCGACGGGATTTGGGGTTAAGCCCTACTCCCCAATATTTTTAAATAGCTTAAAATCGTGGGGCCCCTTGAATCCCAGTATACCAGGGTTGTACTTTCAAAAGTGGGGCTTAGAGGGTTAGGCCTCCTTCCCCAATACTTTTTTAAAAAGTATTATTAACTATGGGATCTAGATAAAATCCCACTGGCAGTACTTTCTGGATGGGGGACTTTAGTGGGCTAAGCGCCATTCATATATTTTTAAATAAATATTTTTAAGTCAGTATTTATTTAATTACTATATTATATTTATTTTTATTCAAGCAAATAAAATCGATTCATGTAAGTTAAAGTTAAGTTCTTGTATCTTCCTTTTAAATTATGATTTTAATAAAAATAAGTAGTAAATAAATTGTTTTTTTATACTTATTTCTTTTTAAAGAAGCAAAAATTTTATAGCCTCATTTTTTCGTAATTTGTTTTGAAGAAGAACTTTATGCAGTCAAAATTTAGAACAACAAATGACAACACAACTATATTGCATTTTGTTTAAAGAAAGTAAAGCTAAACGAGAAGTAGCCCATTTTTACAAAAAAGCAACCTATTCAAAAAGGGATATAACGATTTGTTTTTAAAAAAACAACAACAAAAAACAGTTTCTTCACTCTTTAATGTTTGTTTACACTTTTGTGGCTTTCTTCGCGGCAAATAAATAATAATAAATAATAAATAAATACATAATAATAAATAAATAATTGTTGTGGATCCCGGGATGAAATCCGATATCAATAAATAACAAACGCCAGGAATAGATAAGGAAAATAAATGTATTAACGTAATAATACAAACTGGTAATACGGGTTAGTAGTTCCAGGAATTCGGGTTAGTAGCAATAATATATATACAGTCTTGGTATTGAAGTATCGCGGTATTACTCCTTACTGAGTCTAGGTGCTCGTGACGATGACTCTTGTGTTACCCTCCTCTAATACTACTCTGATACAGACTTGATACAGACTTGATACAGACTTCTCGACTGTCGTAACGTACTCCGCTTATTCACTGGTGGTAGTATATGTATAGCTTGGGGGAATCCATTTGTGTGAAAAGTGGAAATCCCTCAACAGAACCAATGTGCTCAATCGTCAACTGCAGAATGACGAGTGTGTAAAACGTGAATGGCTACTCTATTCCCCATCCCATGGTCGTCTGTACTAATTTGTATATAGTCTATTGTCCAAGAAAGATTCTCCCTTTACTATATCGGGGTTCAATGACTGGAAGCACAGCAATGTTACTGTAAATCATAAAAACGGAGAACATCAAAAGTGTATGACAGCATATTTGACAAGGCATAAAGAGACTGGAAGTATAGATTTTTTATTACTTGAGTAACATTGCTCAGAGCAGAAATATTGGCATAAAGTGTTGACACGTGTGGTTCCTCTAACCCACTTTCTTGCCCCCAGAGATTTGCCATTTCATGGAGAAAATCAAATTATCGGGTCAGCTAAAAATTGGCTACTATTTCGGTATACTAGACCTGCTGAGTTAATTTTACAATTTCTTGGAAGAATATCTCAATATATATGGCAATGCTGGAAGAGGGGATCCGTCATATTTATCTGCAAATATTTGTGAGGAATTTATTGAATTAATGGGAAAACATTTTCTTTGTACTATTCTTCAAGAAGTAAAAGAGTTAAAGTATCATTCAATAAGTGTAGATTCCACTTTGGACATCTCAAACACAGATCAACTGATATTGTCCGATGCATAAAAAGCTGTGAGTCTGTGGAACGTTTATTGATGTTCATACCCACATTTTTCAAAGAGCAAAGGATCTAACAGACGCTGTTGTAGATTTTCTTAATGAGAACAAAATTCCATTATCAAACTTCCGTTGTCAGTCATACGATAATGCCTCAACTATGTCTGAGCGATGTATTGGATTACATGCACAAATTCATCAACTTAATATGTTTGCAATTTATGTCCCCTGCGTTGGACACAGCCTGGAATTGGTGGGAGTGAAAGCAGTACAGTGTTGTCTATAAACTGTAAAATTCTTTGACTTTATTCAGCATTTGTATTCATGTTTTTACTTTTTTTGCTGGTTTTGCTCATCGCTGAAATGTATTGACATCATCTCTGGGAAAAGATCTTGTTGTCAAGCGTATGGTGTTCATGATCTGTATAGGGGTTTCCAGAAAATAAAATATGCACTGGATTTTCTATCGGCTAACAATGTGAATACGAGGCAAGAGGCAGAAGGATTGCGCAAAAATATGGAAAACCTGGAAACACGCTTTCTCACAATTCTTTGAAATGACATGAGAGAAAGAAAAAAAAAAAAAAACAAGCAAGATCTAGAATCAAATGAAGGGAACATCCTTGTTGCCACAAATTTTCTTGAGTCTATGGAAACCTATTTTCTAGAAAATAAAAATGCTCTGGATTTTCTATCAGCTGACAATAAACAGCAAGTGAATACAAGGTGAGAAGCAGAAGGTTTGAGCAAAAAAATGGAAAACCTCGAAACAATCTTTCTCACAATTCTTTGGAATGACATGTTAGAAAGAATGAAGAAAACAAGCAAGGTCCTGCAATCAAGGGATGTGAACATCCTTGTTGCCACAAATCTTCTTGAGTTTATGAAAACGTATTTTCAGGAAACTAGAGACAAATTTACAGATTACAGTGATGGGGAAAAACAGGAACATAAGTGTGTGTCGTAATAAGTATGATGGATCAGCAGAAAAGGTACTTCTCAGTAAAACCAAAACATTTCAAGGTGGAAACTTTCCTCCTATTCTGGACACTCTAATCTTTGAACTGACAGAACATAATACAAACTTGTAATACGGGTTAGTAGATCCAGGAAAGAGGGTTAGTAGCAATAATATATATACAGTCTTCGTATTGAAGTATCGCGGTATGACTCCTTGCTTAGTCTACGTGCTGTGATGGTGACACTTGTGCTACCCTCCTCTAATACTACTCTGATACTACTCTCATACAGACTTCTGCACTGTCTTAACGTTCTCCAGGTATCCATTGGTGGTAGTATATGTATACCTCGGTTGAGTCCATTTGTGTGAAAAAGAGGAGACCCCTTAACATCCCCTTCTTAAATCCCTTTTAGGGGGAGTTAATATATTTTCCTTTATCTTATAGTCGACAATTAGAGGCACTGTAAATTTTGTCTTCCTGCTAGTCCTTTCAATTTCTATATCTTCTTGTGGTCTTTGAATATCAAAAACTTCAATGATCTCCATCGACTCGTCATTTTCTGCTGGTGACGAGCTTGGCATTTCAACCCGTCTTTTTTATATTTGGTCAGAATGTTTTCTGTGGGTAAATTTTTCGCCTTTTGTGTACATCACGTTTCTTAGTCTGTTAATTATTGTATTTGGTTCCTCATAAGCCATATTGTTACGGAAATAGACCCATTTTTGTTTGAATGATCTCTTGAATAATGTAGGTGTATACAGGTTTTTATTTATTTTTTCCTTCGTCCTCTGAATAAATTCATCCTTTTTCGCTTCTTTCCTTGTCTCTCACAAGGTCACAGGTAGTTACTTTACTGCCTTGTATAACTCTTTACTGTTTTCATCTGTGGTAGCAAATGGCGCGTTTCGTTTTTACATACTGGTTGGACATTTTTTTCAATTCACTTCAAGCTGCACACTTACAAAACGAGCTGATAGGTGAATCCCATACGTCAAACTTTTTCATTCAGTCTGTACCCACTAGATTTTCTGTATTTTTCATTAGGTATATCTTAAGTTTTTGTTTTCCCGTGAAATTTAACATTTGCGATTATTTCTCCTTCGAATTTTATACGCTTTCCTGTCACCGACTTAGCAATTTTTTGTGTATGTAACATGGTTGGTCTGTTAAGCTTTTTCCATGTCTGTAGATTAATTATCGTTAGATCGGAACCAGAGTCTAGATGCAATTTTATCTTTTTATTTAAGATTTCAAGTTCCACATATTTCCTTATGTTGGTATTGTCTTCGTCATACATCCTAGTAGCTCTTATCCTACTAGTAGCTTTTCTGTTCCTACATTGCGATGCCTTGTGCCCCATTTTTCCACACACAAGACATTTTTTATATTTAAAACGGCAATCCTTGTTCCAGTGTAGTCCTCCACATCGATAACATGCATATGGGGGGGGGCTTATATTTGCTTCGATTTTCGTCATAATTTGCCCTATATGTTGTACTTTTTGCTTATAGAAATCTTGTTTTCTTTCCGGGGAGAGTGAAAAACGTAAACTTTTGTTTAACTTACGTATATGAGAAACTTCTGACTCCTCAATGTTTTTCGAGTCTTTCTTTATACTCAGGCATTTTTGACAATCTTCTGATAATTGTTGTAGTGTTAGTCCAGGTTCATTTTGTAGTTTTGAAAGCATTCTTTTTCGCATTTCACTATCTTTTGCTGAGACTAACCCTTGAACGAAGATGAAACACTTGAAATTGTCCGGTCTTAATTCTGCCAACTTGAAGTCGTCGCAATGTTTATTCACGATTGCGGCAAACGTGGAATAGTCATCATTTTCGCCCTTTACAAGCTTAAGACATTTCCACGTCTTGTGAAAGAGTGACTTTTTTGGACTGAACAACGCTGTAAGAAGTGTAACTGCTTCGTCAAACGTTAATTCGTTCGTCTTTTTTGGCAAAATGTAATCCACAAATTTGGGGTATTCTTCAGTTCCTAATTTTCGGAACAACAGACGTAGCTGCTTTGCTTCTTTCCAGTTTTGACAATCGATATTAAAGATGTCTTCGTGGCGTCTAAAATAATCCCCGAAATTTTAATCCTCTTCTAGAGAGTATTTGAAAGTTTCTATCGTATTCCACACTGCGTCTTGGGAAAAAGTCTGCTCTTTTTCGATATTTTGTTGTTTGTTACCCGCTACCTTTAATATTAATTCCTGGAGTTGCATCTGTCTTTCTTCATTTTGCCTTTGTATTTTTTTGATTTTCCTTCTCCGTTTGTAGTAATTGCTTTTGCCACTTTCCTTTCATTCTTTCTTAGAATTGTAATTGTTGTTCGTTTTGTCTTTCATGGAGTTGTAATTGCTGTTCATTTTGGTATTTTACAAGTTCTACAAAAATACTTTTAAAATCCTCCATGATAAGAGTCTTACGAAAAACGATTTTCCGTGTTTTAATCCTCGTAAATCGCCAAGTTGATGTGGATACTGGCAAAAACGGCAATTTTTTTCTTTTTGTGTGAGTTCGAATACCTCGTCGACAACAAATTGGCGACGATGGAAATTGTTCTTTTTTCTTTCTTTCCCGTGTGAGTTCGATATACTCGTCGCCAATTTGTTGTCGACGAGGAAGAATTGTGTTTTTCCTTCCCGTATCTTTCATCGCCAATTTGTTGTCGACGAGAGAGAATTTTTTCTTGTTCTTCCCGTGTGAGTTTGAATTCCTCGTCGCCAATTTGTTGTGGATTCCGGAATGAAATCCGATATCAATAAATAACAAACGCCAGGAATAGATAAGGAAAATAAATGTATTAACGTAATAATGCAAATTGGTAATACGGGTTAGTAGATCCAGGAATGCGGGTTAGTAGCAATAATATATATACAGTCTTGGTATTGAAGTATCGCGGTATGACTCCTTACTGAGTCTAGGTGCTGTGACAGTGACTCTTGTGTTACCCTCCTCTAAAACTACTCTGATACTACTCAGCGTACTGACTTCTCGACTGTCTTAACGTCCTCCGGGTATTTACTGGTAGTAGTATATGTATACCTCGGTTGAGTCCATTTGTGTGAAAAGGGGAGACACATTAACAATAATAACAATTAATAAATAATAAATAAACACTACTAATGTTGCCGTAAAAGCACAATTTCAGTCTATTCACAGATTGCGACACCTATCAGAGAGATTAAAATTACATTTTTATTATTGCATTATTCCAAAATGTTAACACATCAGCAAATAGTTATTAATGTCAACAACTAAGAACAAATAGTTACTAATTTTTAAAAATTAGAAATTATGTATAATCTTATCCATAACTATATGTACAAGAATGTCGGTTTTGATAAAAGTTAAAAAATAACCATAAAGACGTAAAAAATGAGTATATTGTCGAACATTCTATTCTTAACAATATAGTTTTTGTTCTGTGTTATAATGCTTATTACCTAAAGAATAATAATACTGAAAAAAAATGTTAAAGGTTGATTATTATTTTTTGATTTTCAAAGACAAATAAAACTTGAAATTGAAACATTATAATTATAGATTTTCAAATTTCAAGTCTAAAATTTCGATGCCTTGAAATTTCAAGTGTAAAGTTTCGATGCCTTAAAATTTCAAGTCTAAAGTTTCGATGCCTTGAAATTTCAATTCTAAAGTTTCGATGCCTTGAAATTTCAAGTCTAAAGTTTCGATGCCTTGAAATTTCAAGTGTAAAGTTTCGATGCCTTGAAATTCCCAGTCTAATGTTTCGATGCCTTGAAATTTCAAGTCTAAAGTTTCGATGCCTTGAAATTTCAAGTCTAAAGTTTCGATGCCTTGAAATTTCAAGTCTAATGTTTCGATGCCTTGCTTCTAAAGTCTAAAGTTTCGCTGCCCTGCTTCTAAAGTCACACTCCAAATAGTAATGTTTCCTTTCTTAAATATTTATTCAAAGAGAAACTTACAAGAAAAGACATTTTTGCAAGAAATTTGAATCCAGATTATTCTATAATTAAGTTTATAATTAATAACTAACATTATGATTAGATTAGCTTTATTGTTTGACGTGTGAACATGTTGCTTTAAAAAAAAAGCGGGGGGGGCTACTTCGCATTTATTTTTGCTTTCTTTTAACAATATGAAATATAGTTGTGTTGTTACTTGTTGCTTATTCTTATTTATTGTTATTTTAAAATATATATGAGGTCTCAGCTTCCAAATGTCATCTCCAGAACGCGGCCCTAAAATCAATTTCCAACAGACTTTTATATCATAATTACCGAATTCTCAGTTACCAAATCTACCGTTACCGAATCTTCCGTTACCGAATTTTCCGGGCACCTGGAAAATGGCATCCTGTTCCTGAAGACCATTGAATTCAAGAAGAAATGCTGCAAATGCTTGTTATATTAAGAAGTTTCATACTGTGCCGCCTGTGTGGCTTACTGAGTATTATTGTATTTTCAAGACTTGTGTATTGTTCAAATGTTTATCATGTTGATTAGTTGCTGCTTTACAACATGTTTTGAATGTTTTAAAATCAGTTTTGTTGAAGTCCCAGTCTCACTCACTCCGTAAAAACTAAATAACACACACACACACACTTACCAGAGACTAAATAACTAAATAACACACATACTAAACTAAATAACACACACACACACACTTACCATCCCCTCTCCAACTAAATAACACACACACACACTTACCATCCCCTCTCCAGGTACCAATAAAACTGCTGAACTGACCGAGGGAAAAACGAAACTAGCAGGAATCCATCCAGCTCTTATCTCAAATGACAACTTAAGAGAGACCTTTTGACCAACACAAGGAATGTTAATAAACTCATGTTAAAAAGATAAAAAAACAAATAAAAAAACAAATGAAAACTACAGACAAAAGTTCATTTTCTCCATCAAGACATTCATTTCTGTAGTTTACTGCCACCAGCAAGCAGAAACATTTTTTCTCTCCCGATGATGGCCATGTTGGCCGAAACTAGTCGAGGAATCTAAATGAAATAATAATAATAAAAACATAAGAATATTAATCTACAACCCAGTATGTCTGAAGATTTTAATTAATTTTTTTAATAATTTTTATCGTTCAATATATATATATTTATCCTAAACGAGCATTGATGTTGGTTCAACCAACATCAATGCTCGTTTAGGATAAATAAGTATAAAAGTCAAACATCTCTCTCGAAGTACTTCTGGCACCTAAAAGAATCCAATAAAACACCTACAGTGAAATGGAAGTTAATAAGAAGGGCTAGAATATGTAGGTCATTAAATGACCCATGTCCTTTATGCATACATGAGAAACTATATATTACTAAGTTTATAAAAAATAAAAATTTACTGAATCAGAGAAATGAAATAGCTATTTTATGTCGTCATTGCCAAAAGTTTTCTTTAAATAATCTTTAAAAAAAAAAAAAAAAAAAAAATTACCTGATAATTATGCATACTCATATTTGATCGGTATAAATAAATTTAAATAATGTAAGTAATTATATTACATTTACTTGGTTTATAAAGAAATATAGCCGATTAAATTTAAAAGTTAAATTTGAAAGTAGAATTTTTTAAAATGTTTTAAAATTGAAATTAAATAAAACAGATTCTAACCTAAACATCTTTTTAAATTGTAATTAAATAAAACTTACTCTAACCATAACACCTCTCTCAAAGCAATTCAAACACTGAAAAGAATCCAAGTGAACACCGAAAGTCAAATGAAATTAATAAGTTAGAATATAATATTGAACATTAAATGTCCTTTATACATACATATATACATTTATAATACTAAATTTATAAATAAAAGTTTATTGAATTAGTGAAATAATTTAACCACCTTTGCCGTCATTTTCATAAAGTTTACATAAAATAAAATAAAATAAAATAATATTTACTTATACTCGATAAGAATAAATAATTTTAAATACTGTAAGTAATCCTAATACATTTACTTGGTTTTTAAATAGAAGTATAGTATATTAAATATTAAAAATAATTTTTTAGAAAGGTGGATAAAACATATTCTAACCTAAACAGTCCCTCATAATCTTTAAATATACAAATAGAAAAAATACCATAAGAATTTTTGCCGTTAAAAAAAAACCCAGATGACATGAATTTAGCGGATGTCAGAATTTGTTAAAAGATACATCCCTACCCATCCCTAAACATAACCCCGCTTTCAAATGTAACTATTAACTGATACAACGAAAATTAAAAATTGAACCCTCTACCACCCCTTGTCTAGATGAATGGATTTATCGGTAACCTTGGAAACCCTCAAACTATGAATCTTTCCTGTGCCGTTAACAACCGTAAATTTTAAAAAGTAAGTTACTCCAAAATTCGCTTGATGAGGAAATGGAACTAATGTCTTTGGTTTAATAACAAAATTAAATTCAGGGGCTTTAGCTTCCATTTCTGAAACATGGTTATCACTGTGTAGCGGTAAAACCATATTTTAAATCTATTAATTTATAATATATATATATATATATATATATTGAAACGGACAAAGTCCGGCAATTATTTTAAGAGATTTTTTCATGTTTATATGTTCTTTTTATAGACACAAATATTTAAGTAAATATTTGTATCTATAAAAAGAACGTATAAAGATAAAAAAATGTTTTAATATATATATATGTGTGTGTGTCTGTGCGTGTCTCTGTGTGTTTAATATCATCGACCATTTACTTTTTATTCCTGTTAGTGGTTGCCGTAGAGGCCGCAACACACGGGTTTGCCCGTGGGCACATAATGCTGTTAAGACGGCCCTGTATTACAGCACCTGTTATTCCCAAGCGCTCAACTATCTAAATACTGACCAGCCTGGACGTTGCTTAACTTAGGTGGTCTTGTGGGAACAGGTGTTTCAACGTGATGTCGCCATAAGCTTTCAGTAGATTTTGGTTCTGACTGCAATTATGATGTGAATCATAGTATCGGGCCTATTTTAGAGACAACGCTTTACAAAATACACCTAAATATATGAAAAATAACAAAGTAAAAATAAAATACGAAAGCTCCTGGACGCCGGGTCTATATCCGTGCCTTCAATCTACGACACTGTTTGCACCCCCCGAAGACATGTAGACAGGCAGTCAATTCAAATTCTCGTAGGATGTGCATACGTGAAAAAAAAACGAATGACAAGTAGATGTATAAGCACCCACAGATATATAAGATGGCGGGAATGTAGAATCCACGTTAGGGGACGACTTCGAGACCACACACCAAACCGCGGGCAGTAAATGACAAAGATAAGAGTTTAATACACAGTAATATTATTCATGAGTCATTTAATCTCGTGTTCCTGTTTGTATATATGAAGATGTCGTTGCATAATTATGCAAGCACAACTTTTTTTTCCTGAAATAATATATTACAATTTTCCATCGCTTCTTCTTTGTAACTATAACCGCCCTTAAAGCTAAATTATTTGGTGTCTGTTTTTAATTGAGGTGATTTAATTATGATAAATCGATGTCTATATATTGCTGAGAATGTTCTATTGAATACTAAATTGTTCGTCGGCGCCTCACGACCTTTGCCAATTCTCACCGATTTCTATGCGTCAAAAAGACAACGATGTGTATGCCATCGATCAGCGCTTTAATAAGGTGAAATCGATCGAATCACATCACACACAATAAGATCTATACTTTTGTCCGTTTAAAATTACAAGTTTGATAACATTTTTTTTTCATCAAATTAATTTAAAGTTTATGAAATTATTTCTGATCTTAAACAAAACGGCAACAGACAGGAGACTTATACTCAAAATTAGGCTAAAACAGCTGGAATTCCTTAGACACATAATGCGGAAGGAGGATTTGAAAAAGGGAAAGAGATATGAGGTCAAGAGAGATAAGGGAAGGCGCCGACTTAACTGATGAACATGTAGGGCACCTTGAGGTGGTGTAATGGTTAGCAAGCTTGTCTCGCTAGAACTATTACGACTGAGTAGTGAGTTAGATCCTCACTGGGTGCCCCATACTTTCGGCCTTGTGCCACATCTGAGCTACGCTTGGAAAATCACGACCTGATGAGCTTGTGTGAATTGATGGTGGAAATGGAGCGGTGGTGGGTTTAGTAAAGAGAAGGCACAGTGGAGTAATGGATAGCGACTCGAATTGAGAAATCGGAGAGCTGAGTTCGAATTCCAGTCAGATCTATTACATTCACTTACGTTCGAATAAACTTGGAAAAAGTATGAATCATTTTATTCCCCCCCTCCCCACCGGCTATGGGCAAATAGCAGAAACTAGGTTGTATAGCTTTGGTTTGGCAACTGTTCTAGGAGTAACTAACTCTGAATTCAAAACTATATGTGGCCCTGCGGAGCACATACTATACCGATAAAGAAAGAATCGTTCGCATTGTTTCCATGATCCCGACTAAGGTTGATTTTTTTTTTAAATGGGGGTGGGGAAAAAACTTCTAAGGGACAACCAGAATAGAAAGTTGTGGAGAGTCATGATCGCATATGAAGAGGCAAAATTGTAGCATTGACATGGCTGCTTGTGTTTCTGAAGATTAATAGAATGATGTATTATTTCTTACCGTCGCTAATAAGAATATCATGGTAAAAAAGCATAATGTTATGACGTATCTTATTTCGCTTCATCTTCTTTTATGTGCAATGTAAGATCACAACATTGGTGATCATGACTCTCCACAATTTCCTGTCTTTTGTAGCTCTTAATAAATTGCTTATTATCATTCCACTTAAACCCTGTTCTACACTCCATTTACACAAGCTCGCTAGGTACGCTATGCATTATGTTAATTTGTCCCTTTTCCATTCAAACCGTCCTGTGCGTATTACATTTTCAAAAGCATTTCCCGCCTTACGAGCCCTAAGAAATTTGAACTGTCTCTTCCTAAGATATATAAATGTCAATTTTAGTTTCCATCTTCTATAAAGTTTCGTCGTTTATCACTCAATGGTATTCTCAGCATCGTTCTTTTAAATCAGACTTCTGCTGTTTCAAATATCTTCTTCTTCTGTCCAGTATACGCTGCCATATAGGAGGACTGATATTACAGAACAGCTCAGTACTCTTCTCTTTGTTTATAACGAAATTTTCCTGTTTCGTAATGCTTTGCTTAGCTTTTAGAAAGCACCTTTCGCTATCGCAATGCACATTCGGATTTCAGTGTTGCACTTTACGTCCTCTGTTAAAACACTTCCCAGATATATAAACTGCTGTACGTGAACTTGCAATTGTACTGCTATTTAATCATAGAATAGCATGACAGTTCTTATTCTGATATGGACTGAACTAAACTTCATGGAACCTTTATGTCGATAAGTAAAATAAACACGAACACATGAGATAATGGGAAATCATTATTATATATATATATATATATATATATATATATATATATATATATATATATATATATATATATATATATATATACTTTTAAATATTTAGAATTTATTTATTCATATACACAGACGAAAGGCTATAATTTACTTAAATCGATTCATTATATATAATCTATGTATAAATCCCTATGTAAGTTTTGTCCAGCGTAATATGAAGTTTCTTAAATTATATTCGCGTATGCACATTAGATTCTGCAGTAAATAGTGTTTTGCAGACGATAATTTCAGTCTGACCCCAGGACTAACAAAAACAGAGACGTTTCAATAATTTAAGAGAAAAATATTTGGCATTATATGTTGAATGAAATTTTATCCCCAGACTAAGCATATGTAGGTCTTAGAAAATGAAAAAGACGTTTAACTTTCTTTCTAGCTTCATACACTTGAAATTCAACGTATTTCTTCCGCAACCATCGGGATTAGCTTTGTGGAGATGACAGTTTATTTTTCTTCCCGATTTATTATAGCATTTAAAACTTGGCGTGGCATTATCGTTTGAGTATAAAATCCAAACCTAAGAAGAAGAGATTTAAAATAACAGAAGTCTGATTTAAAAGGACGATGCTGAGAACGCTTTTAATAGCACCTTACTCAGATCTTCCATTTTTGGTTTTTATTAATAAATACGGTCTTGAATTCATATTTTATGCAGCACTGTTAACTATTAGTAATTTTAGGATTTCTCACCACTTAATTTAGTTCTTTTTTTATCGAACCTTACTCAGACTGTCAGGCATAAAGGGGATTAACTGAAACTGAGACATGCCTAAAAGTAATAGCACGTGGAACTAGAACAATCTACCCCAGGGGACTAAATAAAGGATTCAGTTCGAAATTCCAGCGTATATCACCTGAAGAAAGCCGGAGCGTACAACGACTGAAACGTCGTGAAGATGACAATAAAGATGAGAACAACCGTCAGAACAATGTAAATAGTATATATATATATATATATATATATATATATATATATATATATATATATATATATATATGTGTGTGTGTGTGTGTGTGTGTGTGTGTGTGTGTGTGTCATTCACAGACAGTACTGTCTCGCTGTATCACAGCTCCTCAGTGCGACTAGACTTCCGAATGCCACAAGCCAGGATTGAAACACAACTAATTTGGTGTCAGCCAGAGCTATCTTCACTCGGTAGAGTTAGACAACTAAATCTCGCGTATTGTTTTTACAAATGTAAACAAATGTCAATCAGCCAAAGTGCTCCATTCATTTTACTGAAGAGTTTTAAATTATATATATATATATGTATGTATGTATGTATGTATGTATGTATATATGTGTGTGTGTCTGTGTGCGTGCGTGTGTGTAATTTTGATTTAAAAATGCTGTTCAATTTAAAAGTGAAAGTAATTTGCTGATGTGATAACGTGTAGAATGTGCTCTGTTTTTTTAATCTTCCACGATATTTTAGCGTTCAGATTCACTTTTGAAGACAAATCTTCTTTTGTCTCAATGTGGGAAATTAAAACACACCAGCGATGAAATAAAATGACATAACTTCCCATCCGACTTCCTGCAGGTGATATACGTTGGCATTTCGAATTGAGCCCTTTATTTAGTCCACTGGGGTATATTGTTCTAGTTCCACGCGCCATGCCTTATCTTGACGTCTCAGTTTCAATTAATTCCCTTTAGTAACTCAAGAACATATGGCCCAATGAATAAAAAACGTTAGATGAAGTAACTGTCCAAGATGAAACAAGTACTATTAAAAAATTCGTAATTATTCTCACGCGATTATTTCAAACAAAGCTTGTATCCACTGGACCATGTGTCCTTGAGTTACTAAAGGCAATTAATTGAAACTGAGTCATCAAGAAAAGACATGACACGTGGAACTAGAATAATCTATCCCAAAGGAATAGATAAAGGGTTCGGTTCGAAATTCAAACATATACCACCTGTCGGAGGACGAATATTTTCTATGAAAATTTCTCGGACATTCAGGCCGGTAAATGTTGTTTAATACTGTTTATTATAAACAGAGCATTTACTTAAATATTTGTATCTGTAAAACGAATGTTAAACATAAAATTGTCTTTAAATAAATATCGGAGTTTGTCCATTTCATAATGTGTGACGTCATTTGTTTACATTTGATACGCCATGAGCAGTTATGAATGTACGTGATAGGTTCATGGAAGATTGAAGTTTATTAGCAGTAAATTCGACCTTGCTAACCGAACGATCCTCAGTGACCGAATCGGTTAAGGCACGTCAGGCTATATGACGGCTCCGGAAAGAATACAGTTTCGAATCCTGTCGGAGGACGAATATTTTCTATGAAAATTTCTCGGACATTCCGGCCGGTAAATGTTGTTTAATACTGTTTATTTTAAACAGAGCATTTACTTAAATATTTGTATCTATAAAAAGAATGTTAAACATAAAAATCTCTTAAAATATATATATATATATATATATATATATATATATATATATATATATATATATATATATATATGCAACATGTTTTCATTCAAACAGGTTTAGTTAAATAATTTAGAGATATAATGTTGATTAGTATTGTTGTCATCCTTTCAAGTTCGCGGATTCATTTTTTGGTAGACTTGAGTAAGAAAAATACCAAAATATTCTTTCGAACGGTTTTTATTTTCCCAAGTACTTTTGAAGTACCATCAGCTACTTTACTAACCAGATAAGGATATAGGGGATTTTGACGGTTAAAGTGACTTCATTGGGTGAGTTGACAATCTGCAATGCCCTCCAACAATCTTCTTTGATATCTCCTACAGAAAGACACTTTTGGGGTTTGGAAGATCTGGTTCAATGTTACTTTTATTTTAGAACAGGATATAATGGCTTCTCTGGTTGTAACCAGTTAAAGTTGGCAATTTATTTAAATTTTGTAAATGCCTCAACATGCAAAGGTTTTATCGTCGGGTTTGGTTTGGTTTGGTTTCGTTTACAGCATATCAACCACAACGGATTATTCAATGCCGACAAGAGTTTTATGATAGATTCGTATGAATAGAATATGTATTCTTTGTAAGAAATCTGTATATCAGGTTTCATTGGTGTGTATTTTTGTAAAGAGGGTTTTTGTCGAGAGTTGAATGTATTGCTGGCAATATTTTTTTAATAGTGTACTGCCGGTTATACATTTTTTCAAAAAATATATTTTTATACTTTCATAGTGTTTTGACCTCAGATTGAGGATTCAATATTTGCCCATAGCTGGGACCCTAAGAGATCCTACTATCCCGGGTCATAGAGGGCCTGGGAAAAAAGCAATTAAAAGTGGTTCCACACTACTCAAAACTTCCCAATCAGAGGCTTTGCTGCTGGATGTAGTTTATCGTCATACCCAAGACATTTATAGATGATACGCTTGAGAATTTGCGAAAAAAGAAAAGCAGGGATCATATATATATATATATATATATATATATATATATATATATATATATATTCGAAAATTATAACATAAATATATTATAAAATCACTACAAAAATAGACACATTTTGTTTCAACACTTCTGGTTTGAACACCATCACTTGATATAATTTTCGAATTAATAATTATATTTGGTCTACTCTGTATTGAGCACTCTTTTAAGAATAGTATTTTTTGTTTATTGGAATTTATTCCGTATACACCAATCCTATACTTATATATATATATATATATATATATATATATATATATATATATATATATATATTTGTCATCCGCAGACAGACTGTTTTGCTGTTTCACAGCTCATCACTGTGGCTAGACGTCCGGTTGCCTCTAGCTAGGATCGAAACCCGACTGAATTTGCGTCACTCGGAACTTCTCCTACTAAGCCGTCAGTCAGGGATGAAGGTGAATTTTAGCGTGTTTATTTTTAGATTTAGATAAACACACAGTGACTGACAGTGACTCTTATATATATAAATAGTTTGATTGACTTTACGGTTTATCAACTGTTTTGTAGGTTATTTTAATTTTTTCCAGGGATAATAATGATTTACTCAAACGAGTCCTGCTAATTAACTCCCACCCAGCTGGAGAGAAGATGTAGATTCATGATTTTCACAACAGTATTTGCGCTTAAGGGAATATAACGAAACCGACTGGAATTTGACCGCGAATCTCATTTTCCAATTCCGTACCGTTATCCCTTGCACCACCCGCACAGCCAATATTGCAACACCTGGTGTTCCCAAAAATTTCACCCACCTAGGTACTGACTAGGTTCGACGTTGCTTAGCTTCACTGGCCGTACGAGAACCACTGTTTCAACATGATATGGCCGTAAGCCTGACGCTATAGAAGGCGACTGAAAATACTATAGGCGGAACATGTGAGCAACGAGACATATTAGGGAAATAGAAACAGAAATATTTAATGTAAGGAGAGAGAGAGAGAGAGAGAGTGGTGTGTGTGTGTGTGTGTGTGTGTGTGTGTGTGTGTGTGTGTGTGTGTGTGTGTCTGTGTGTGTGCGTGTGTGTGTGTGTGTGTGTGTTCCTGTGTTTGAAAAGAGAGAAGTTTCAGGCAAATGTGGTATTTGAATAAAACCTCCTTACAATGCTTTGATTACCATTTCAAAACTCCACTTAATTTGACTTGGGTTTTCAGGACCAAGAATTTTTTTTTTCGCCAATGTTCACCCTGACATCATTTGTCTCCTCCTAGAAAGAAAAATGGAATTAGATTCCCTCACAACCACATCGATTCCTTCAGTACATATCTCCCACTGATACTGCTATAAATCCTCCCGTTTCAATCCCTGTATGCCACACGTTCTTAGTTCCTAATTAGTTTTCATGCTCATCTTTCTTTTTGTCCTGTGAAGATCAGTAAACTGTTACTATATATTTCCATGTGTAAGACGACCTACAGATAAAACGAGATCTAGGTAAATTTTTGTGATTTTATCTGATATCCGGATTATAAAACGACCGACTTGGGCCCGTATGTATAGGCGGCCACTCGTATTCGAGGATACTCGTCTACTAGGGCCGCTAGCAAATCCCTATTGCATACGCTTGCTCAGGCGCATTTGTGTTTATTCAACACCTACAGAGGCCACCTGTGGTTTATACTTCAACTATGCTGAGCAGACCTTAGTTACAGTTTCTGGGAAAGAGCGTGTTATCTTGCGTGATCAAAAATTTGAACAGGGCCAGCACGCTCAAGCCCTCGGCCACGATGACTTCTGACTTCGTGCTAGTATAGCTATCGACGACACCCAATTTCACTCACAAGGTTTGGTTTTAAGGCACTTTCCAAAGTTGCCGCACGCTGGGATCGACACCTACAGCCCGATAACATCAGGAAGTATCCTTCCTGACAAATCGACCATGGTGAGATTCGAACCCGGGGTGCATGGTCAGAATGCGAACGTTCTAACCATTCGTCTACATGCCAATATGGGGACCGTATGACGATACTGTAAATGACGATGTTTATAATGATCTCTTTGCATCAGATGGGGATCATCATTATAATTTTGAAGGGTTTTAATTACGTATGTAGGTGGCTTATTTTTTTAAATTTTTATTATTGTTTATTATTATTTATTCTGTAATATTCTGAACATACATTGACCGAGGTCCAAGGAAGTGTTTGTGAATAATAATACTGTTATTATACCAAACACACACCCAGTTCCTAATTATTTTTTCCACTCATCTTACTGATGAATTCATGAAATTAGTAAACTATTATAAATGACTCTTTGTGGTTTATATATATATATATATATATATATATATGTGTGTGTGTGTGTGTGTGTGTGTGTGTGTGTGTGTGTGTGTGTGTGTGTGTGTATATATATAACATAAATCATTCATACGAATAACAATTAATGAAGCTGATTATGGCAAGAATCACTCTCGCAAACAACATTTAATAATAAAATATAATCAACATCATATCCGTTGCTGAATGGTACGATCCTTGTTTATAAATTCTGGTGGTCTTATTTTTCTACTAGCCAGGGCTTTCAATTGTATCGTCCGATCATCATCAGGTAGTAAATTAGTTAAGTTTTTTAAATCCAGGTAATAATTAGACATCGAAAGTGTAAACCGAAAGATTTATGTTATACAAATTGAACACGTAACACATAATAGATATATATATATATATATATATATATATATATATATATATATATATATATATATATATGGTAATACTCGTTTGGAAAACTTCGGATAGCTCAACTTATAATGGAACAAATCGATACTCGAGGAAAAAATTTGAAATAAAAAAAGAAAGAACCAAGAACATTAACAGAATACGAAACCAATCGTCAAGTGCTGAAGCTCCAAGTCCAAAGAAAAAATCCCAAACGAGTAGAAAGGCTACAACGTAGAGTACTCAATACGCTAAGTAGAGCGATAACTTAGAATAATGGCCAGAAGATCCGTTTAGGTGAAACTTAGGTAGGTTTGCCTGGCTCCTTATGATTATTCTAGTATATATATATATATATATATATATATATATATATATATATATATATATATATATATATATATACATATATATATATATATATATATATATATATATATATATATATATAATTGTGTATTTGGGTAGAAGTCCCTCTATAATAGAGGTTTCATTAAAGACGACAGAAAAGTACTGCATTTAAGATTGTTATATACTTTTTCTTGTGTCTGTATGACTTATTTTTTGACCTCTACGTTGTGTAAAAGTTGGTCGAACTTTTTGTATGTCCAAGGGCTTTTGACTATTCTTTTAGCCATTATCAAGGATTTTTAAAAATTCTGACCGAATGTATAGATTTTTATGCATGTATATTGAATTATGGGGGATTTTTTATTTTTAAGACACGTAGCCGTTTTCATAGGTGTTGTTAATGAATAAAAAAAATGTGTAATAAAAAGCCAACGCTCAATAACAAAAAAATGAATATATATGTGTATCCATATATATGTGTGAGTGTGTGTGTGTATAAGTTTCATTATATATATATATATATATATATATATTGCAAATAATGAAACATATATATATATATATATATATATATATATATATATATATATATATATATATATATATATATATATAGGGCGATTGAAAAGCAGGTCCCTATTTTATGTATGATGGACTCTCCCGTATAACTATAATTTTTACAAAACGGATGAGTCCATGATACATAAAATAGTTGGTTACTTTTAAATCACCCTTTTATATATATGAATATATATATATATATATATGTAAGAAAATTTTATTTCCTTTAACGATGTATATATATATATATATATATATATATATATGTTTCACTATTTGCCATATATATATATATATATATATATATATATATATATATATATGTATAAATGAACAGGACAACCTACTGTTATTAACACTTTAGCAACTATGAACGCATAAATAACATTAGACATATAAATTTAACAATGTGTCAGCCTCTGCTCGCTTATTCAATGTCAATTATATAACATATGGCACAAGAATCATACGGAATTGAGAGAATTGGGATCACACGTGCGTCAGAACCGTCGCTACAAGTCCGCTTCGCGCGAGGTTCTAAATAGGAATATAAACTTAGGATTACACCATAGCCTACATTTACTCAACCTGAATTTTTAAGAAAAATTCATAATCATTCGCAGAAGATGCAGTCGGTCTTTTCTAAACTCAAGCGTTATTAGCAGAAATCGAAAATATTATAAAGCTTACAGAGAGTCCCAATATTGTTCGTGAACTAATTTTATCTGTACGTCCTTGCGTTGCCATATATGGTCTGGTCCCCCCACTGTTCATCTCGGGGTTCTCAACAAAATCCAAAGTTATATGAAATATGATAGGTCCCGACTTGGCATCTCCACTCCAGTCACTTACTCACAGATGTTATGTCAATTCCCTCTGACTTTTCTACAGATATTTTCACAACAACTCCTCTGACGAGCTATTTTCACTGGTGCCCCAACTGCATGAATTTAAGCGTGCTACTAGGTTGGCCTCTCGGTCCTACCCATTTACTGTCGAAGCAGTTAAATGTAACCGCCTCTTCTACTTCAACAGCTTCTTCTCTCGCACTTCCCGGCAGTGGAACTTCCTTCCTCTTACATGATTCTCTGATAACTGTAATCTTCAAGAATTCAAATGTAATGTCAATTGACATATTCTGATGTGTTGATCTTGACTCCCTTCCTTCTTTTTATCCTTTCTTCAAACACCCCTCTTTTCTCTTACTTTCACTCTCTGTAATCCCTGGCTTGCTAGTGGCACAAATTAATTAAAATAAAAGAAATGCACTTCATTTTATTTGTATAGATTCTTTAAATGATAAAGGGAAGTAACCACTTATTAATGTAGTACGAAACGTTGATTTATCTTCATTACCACTATATTTTTTTTACGTGGGGATAATTCACTATTTACATTATACGGAGTATTGTCCTCATCTTTGTCGCCATGTTTATTACAACGTTTCGGCCGTTGTATGCTGCGGCCTTCTTCAGGTGGCTGGAATGTCGAACTGAACCCTTTATTTCGCTCACTGGGGTAGACTGTTCTAGTTCCACGTGCCATATCTAATGAATTAGAGATGGCACCTGAAGAAGGCCGGAGCGTACAACGGCCGGAGCGTACAATGGCCGAAACGTTGTGATAAACATGGCGACAAAGATGAGTACAATAGTCCGAATAATGTAAATAGTGGGCATAATACCTCATCTCAGAAATATAGACAGATACAGTGGGGATAATTATTTAACGTCTATCAGAAATGGCTCTATTAAATTTATATGTTATCTTTCTTAATGTTCAGAGTTGATCTTTAATTAGCATGTGGCACGCTCTCTGCCATACACTATCTACATGCTAACTTCGGTAGAAATCCATCAAGTATTTTCTGAGTCGCTAGATAAGAAGTAGACAGACATACATTTCAATTTATGCATATAAATAACTTACGTCATTTTGCAGAAATATATTCGTCGAAAGATAAGAATACGATGTTCGTTTCGAAATCGACAGCAGATAGCAAATTTGATCGACACCTATTCCTCAGTATTTTCTTCAGTTGCTTTGTCCAACGAGCAAATGTTAACCATTAAGATGTACTAAAGTAATGCAATTATATTACACTATGCGCGTACGTGCGCCTATATCTGTGTTTATCCGTGCCTCCACACGTATTTGAGAGCGCGTGGGTGAGTGTACGAATCAGATTTATTTGTCTACATGATGAATGGGCGATATTTTTTTCATGTAGTTACGAAACTATTAACTTGTGTTGCTCTGTACGGACAGATTGATTTCTCGATTGCTGAAAACTGATACACTTCCGCCCATATAAATGCAACCGGTGCAAATTAGTGTAACTTCCCGAGTAGAAACTGCACGAAATCAGACGAGTAAAAATGTAATTTGAATAAAAATTTGATACGGCAAAACACGAACCTGACTTTCCACATAGCATGTTGGTTTTACTCTATATTAATAAACTTTACACACACACACACACACACACACATATATATATATATATATATATATATAGATATATAGATATATATATATATATACGTACACATATATATATATATATATATACGTACACATATATATATATATATATATATATATATATATATATATATATATATTGTGTGTGTGTGTGTGTGTGTGTGTGTGTGTATTTAGGGAGCAATTCTTCTTTCATGCACATTTCATTAAAAACGACTGACAAGCTGCTTTTATTTAGTTTTTTTTATATAATTTCTCGTGCAATCTAATAAAGTTTTCCTTTTCAGCTGATAAATTATATAAGAACTGTCCGAATGTTCTTTTTATCCGAGCGCTTTCGGCTATACATTTAGCCATTTTCAAACTATTTTCAAACTATTTCTAATTCTAACAGTTGAAATATAATTAACATATAGTTAAACCTAGAGAGCCAGACAAACCTACCAAGGTTTCACCTAAGCGGATCGTCAAGGCATATATACAAATTTTTTAGTGTCATCACGAACGCTAAAAGTCTAAGTTAAAATACATTTTTAAATAAATTCACACATTCTAAGTTTAAATAGGTATTTAACTATACGAGTCGTGCTCAATGAAAACAGTCTCCAAAATTAATATATGCATCTACACATCTATCTCAAAACTACTAGTAATATAGATTAATACATGTGCAATAAAAAAAAATGCCCACCTTCTGTTTATTTCTTGTTGATCAATGACACAGGCCCTCCAAGAATTCCGATATTTAACATCCTTTATCTTCATGATTCTACTTGGTAAAAAAGACTTAATAGTTTTTTTCTCATTATTATTTAAACACTTCCACATTGAATTATATATCATTCACCACAGGAGAAGATAATTGACAGTGCATATGATATAATTAATGTGCGCACATATTATATCAGTATTATAATAATAAAAAAAATATTTTAACAGTATTATAATAATAAAAATAAAATATTATGACAGTATTATAATAATAAAAATAAAATATTATACAAGTATTATATTAATAAAAAAATAAAATATTATAACAGTATTATAATAATAAAAATGAAATGTTATAGCAGTATTATAATAATAAAAAAATAAAATATCATACCAGTATTATAATAATAAAAATTTAAATTAAATTAATTAATATATAAATCACATTCTTTCTGTGCGGCCTCATTTCAAACGTCCTGCTTCTCAAAGAATACTAGGATGCAGGAATTCTAACTACCACACAGATACCACATCGGTCAAATTGCAACAAAAACCACTATATGTTGCCTACAAGTAATTCTCCTTGTAGAAGTAACGACAGAAAGTAAAGAGTTAGAACTCTTATTAACAGTTTCGGTAACATGTGCAGTTAGCTTCGAAAGAGAGAGCAAAGTCGTAACGAAAAAGAGAAAATACAGCTTTTGGCTAACTATTTTAACATTTTATATATATCTCTTCAAACACATATGCAAATTTTGACTCCCTATCCATCAGTTACGGTCGATTGGAACTCATTTCTATAAATTTCTGTGAAGACAAAATAATATCTTTCATTTTACTTTCGTCACAAGATAATTGAATTCCCTCATTTCACCCTCTCCACAAGAGTTTCTCTAAGGCGAGTGCACAAGGTTTCAACAATAGATATATATATATATATATATATATATATATATATATATATATATATATATATATATATATATTTCTCATTGTTGCTATAAACCTTATTTTGATTATTGATAATATTTTTATTGATAAGCAGTGTAATTAATGTCCACCCGCCTAGATTATCGAAAGTCGTAAAGAAAAGGTGACTGACGAGTTTGCATTCCCTTTGCCCACGAAACGAAAATCTCAAAACCCCGTACCCACTTCAATAACGTTTATAATAAGAAGAAATAATGTCCAATTGAATACATTTGAATTTATTTAAAATTAGTACTGTGCTTAACTTCATGAAGCTTAGGTGCCATGATAAATGTTCACCAGGACTATTACTATGAAAGTATTTTAAAAAGGCACAGGGGAGCTATGTTACGGCGGTGGGAAAGTGTTTGGAGTCGAGATGCCAGGCCAGGATCAGTAACATTGCAGATTCTTCTTTGGATTTTATCTAGAATCTCTAAATACATAGGAGAAGCACCTGAGCAGATGTGACAGAAATATTCAAAGCATGCACTTATAAATAAGTAAGCCAGATTCTAGAACTAACTTTCCTGTCATCTGGCCTTGCAATTAATTCAATATAAAAGGATTTATGAAATATCCGAACAATAGTGAAATTATGAAAAACCCGTTGGGATATTTATATGATTTACATGCTGTTTACTGTCCTAATCTGTTGCTGTTATCACAAAGTTTTCGGCCCTTATCTGATATATGTCGATCTGTATCAGCTACAGGTAATTTCGAACTGAAACTTTTATTTAATCTACCAAGTTATATCTTTCGTTCCAATGACTGAGGTTGCTCTGCTCAAATTCTACAGATGAGGATTTCCTCCAAGTTCACGTTATTTCTAATGGTATTTCTGATCGCAGACAACGAGAACCATGCCACACTGCGCCATAATTCCCGCCTCGTCACAGGATCAATGATACTTCCTACACCGTTATCCGTGCGTGTTCAAGCAGGTTTAAGCTACTTTTCAGATGATCTATGTAACCGTGGATCAAGTGACTAAGAATTTCCATGATCAACCCAGCCGAAACATGAGACCTGATATCTAACCATATTTGAATCTCTCCGGGTGCAACGTCTGGAGTGTCGTCTTGAGTGACAGAAAAAGAGATAAGTTAAAAGGAGATGAGTGACCATGGGTCCCCACAACCAATTTAACTCACAACCCGTGGTATGATTTCCAGGCATTTTCTAAAAGTGCTGCACGCTTGGATCACCTTCCTGTCAAATCGATCAGGGTGAAATTCGAACCCGGATCTCATGGCCAGAAAGCGAACGTATTTATTTACTTACGTAACCAGTGAGTATACATGGCAGTGTGTACTGCAGAGTTTCCTTATAGATTAAAAAGTGACTCAAAACAAAAGAGATTTTTTTTTCTACAGACGTTACTGACAATACCATGGGCTGAACATTTAAACATCAAGGAATTCAAGACTCCCAAGATATACTGCGGGTAGGATCAACAGACTAGAGCAGGAACTACTCAACGAATCTCCGTGAATGGATAAAAAACATCGACAAAGAATCCAAATTTAAAAGTACAAGGGGTGGAATCGAGTGGCTACACCATTTACATTTTATGTAAGTAAATATGATCAAATGCTCTTCTTGATGCGATAGATACGAAAAGAACCACTACGTTGGTTCAAGCTACTAGAAAGACAGGAGTTGCTCAAAGAAGCGCACTTCAAAACGGAGGTACAGAGAAGAGAATCTCTGAAAGCGTAATAGGTCGAAGCATGAAGCAGATGGGCTGCCGAAGACTACGCCCGGGTGCTACTCCTGTAAAATAATAATATAAACCAAGGAGCACAAATATTGGACAATAGAAGAATAGAATGAGGTTACCTAGTCTGATGAGTCTTGATTCCTGCTCTGACATTAGCGTGTTAGGGCGAGGATTTGGCGTAAACAGCATCCAGCCAACCTTGTTTCAACGCTTCAGGCTGGGATGGTAGTGTAAAGATATACGTAATACTTTCCAGGTATGTAGTTGTACATTTAGTACCAATACAACATCTTGCAAATACCGCAGCCTGCCTAGTGAATAAGCCCGTGTCTCAATTTATAATTCCGTTGGCAACTTCCAGTAATATGACGCGCAATGCCGCAAATTAAAACAAATAATGGCAGTTTTTTCATGGAACAGGACAATGACATATCTGTGGTAAAATGTCTCCACAGTCACCGGATCACAATTGTGAGGTGTGGAGGCTAGAGACATTCGAATCATGGATGTAAAAGCAACCAATCTACATATGAATTGCGAAAAGGCATAATTACACCATGAACTCAAATTTCTAAAAACTGTTTTCAGATCACTGAGATGGTTAGACGGCTTTTAAATGCAAAACGGAGTTCAGCCTGGTAATAAAAGAATATACCTAATAAAGTTACCGGATATATACATATATATATATATATATATATTGAGAGAGAGAGAGAGAGATAGAGAGAGAGGGAGGGAGAGAGAGAGAGACTGACAAAGAGAATGAAACAACTGTGAGACATATCAACAGGTGTTGAAATCGGTATATATAAACATATGTTGTTATATGGATACACACAAAATAATATATATGTGAGTGTGTGTGTGTGTGTGTGTTGTGTGCGTGTGTGTGTGTGTGTGTGTGTGTGTGTGTGTGTGTTCATGTTCCGGTGGTAAATCGTTAACATCTTATATTTTTATTTTTGCGCATGCGCGTAATTTGTTTTTGATTTTGTCGATTGCACCGTCTGTAAGAAGAGGAGCACCATGACGCAATTCACTCCGCCAAATATTTGGAAACAATATGCTGTAGTGCTGTAGTCATTCGCACCGGAAGCTCCAATATAAACTTTTCAGAGAGTTTAGTTATCAATCTGAGGAGAGTGCAGAGGAATTGAAATGATTTGGATGCGACTAATGGGGATTACGAAGGAGTTTGGAGTGATCGCGAGTGATTGCGACGTTATGCCTCTATTCATCTTACTATAAAGACAGACTTTACACGGAGGTCTAAATCAAGTGCTTCAAGGAGGCTGGCTAATGGAAGACCCTATGTCTGGCAACAGGACGCTGCACCATAACACACAAGCAGGAGAACCCAGTCATGGCTGCCAGGCAATTTCTAAGACCGCATCACCCCTTACATCCGGCCACCTGACTCCCCAGACTGCAACATCCTTGATTATTATGTCTGGGGTGCAGTTGAACGGGAGACCAACAAAACTCCTTGTAACACCAAAGATGAACTGCATGCAAGGATTATGACAACATTTATCAAATTTAAAACGGAGATCGTCTAGATGAGATTCAGGAGTTTCCGAAATCATCTGGAGAGCGTGATTAAAGTCAAGGGTGATTTTATTGAATCAATTTACTTTTTAGTATTTCATGATATTTCTGTGTAATTTTGGTAAAGATATCTATTAAAACGAGATGTCAATGTTATTTTCATTTTTGCATAATTTAGACAATTTATACATCGTACCCTGTTTCGAGAGAGAGAGAGAGAGAGAGAGAGAGAGAGAGAAATTTACAGAGTACGTAAGATTGACATATCTACAGCTGTTAGATAAATAGATAGATAGAGATAGAGAGAGATAGATAGATAGATAGATAGATAGATAGATAGATAGATAGATAGATAGATATTTTAATGCATATAAACAGTCACATATAAACCTCATATTTATGAAGAAAATTGGCTTCATTGAAAATGTAATGTGGACATGTCATTATTTTAAAGCAAAGTGCAAAAAAATAATAAATTAGGTTGGCTGACCTTGTCGATAAAATTCAATACACAACACACACACACACACACACATATGTGTGTGTGCGTGTGTGTGCGTGCACGCGTGTGTGTGTGTGTGTCTTAGAAGAGAGGGGTGATTTTGAGATTGCTTTGAAAAAATCAATTCATTCTTAAGCGTCGTAAATCTATTACATTATCCTTACAGATAGGGCCTAATAACATCTCTTAAGTGAAGTCATATTGTGCCAAGTTTTCTTCTTTGTAATCGGGCCAACTACAAAACCTGGCGCACCATATCACTGTTATCAGTGAGGAAGGATAGGAAGTATAGAAAGGATTCCTCAGAAACGAGATGAACGCAAATGAGAAATGGTTGCAGCTCTAAATTAAAGAGCATCGGATAAAAAAATATCACATTAAAAGATAGGAAACGCGGGAAAATGTAAAGGTTTGAAATACAGATATATCTTTAATTGGATTTTTAATTTTAGACACACACACACACACACACACACACACACACACATATATATATATATATATATATATATATATATATATATATATATATATATATATTGTTCGGATTGTTGTCCTCTCCGTTATTGACGACATTTCAGCCGTTGTACGTTCCGGCATTCTTCAGGTGATTGAAATTTCGAACTGAACCCTTTATTTCGTCAAACTGGGGTAGATTGTTCTACTTCCACGTGCCGTGCTCCTTCCGGATGCCTCGGTTATCTCCCTTTAACTCAACTCTAAACGTTGTTGTTCATCACTGCAGTAGCGAAGGACTGAACTCACAACTCTTCGGGTCAAGTAACTGGATCCAGCCAAAGCTTTTGTCTACTGGGCCTTGTGACTTTTTAAAGTTAAAGGGAGATAACTGAGACACCTGGAAGAGACATGGTTCGAAAATCCAATCACCTAAAGAAGGCCAGAGCGTACAACGGCCGAAACGTCGTGAATATGGCAAAAAAGATGAGGGCAACAGTCCGAACAATGTAGATAATGTAGATAATTACAATACCGCATCACACACACACACACACACACACACACACACACACACACACACACACATATATATATATATATATATATATATATATATATATATATATATATATATATATATATATATATTGGTCTGGGCTGGATTCTGCCGCCGTTTTTGACATATGAGGATACTGTTTTTAGAAACGGACAGCCAGACTATTCCCACATATTTTATATTATATATGCTGAAGAGTTGCGCAGAACAAATCACATTTTGCGGAAGAGTCTAACACAAGGTCCCAAAATGATAATCGTTGCATTTTGAATTCAGAGTTGTCCTCCTTCTAGACCGGTTGTCACCGAAGGCCATGTCTGTCTTCTCCTGCTATTTTGCCCATAGATGGAGGAAAAGAGATGGATTCATAGCTTTTCCAATGGTATCTTTAGCACGTGAATGGGTGCAATGAACTCGTATAGAATTTGAAATGGGCACTCCGATTCCTCAAAAAGAGCCGCTATCCATTACCCCACCGTGCCGTATGCGTATATATATATATATATAGAGAGAGAGAGACAGACAGACAGACAGACAGAGAGAGAGACAGAGAGAGAGAGAGAGTGACAGAAAGTAGAGAATAACCAGTGCAACTGGATAATTTCGGTTCATCAGTGAATCCTGTTAAAGTTAAATTCTTGAAAGTATCTTTATATATATATATACACTTTAAGGAATGATGTAATACAAAGGGGAAAAAGTTTACTTGTGATGTGCTTTTCCATTTTGTCATACATTTTTTCACATATATACGATAAATATTGTTCTAAGTTATGATATATTTATGAGTAACATTCCTCAATATCAGAGATAGAGCGTGTGTAAATATAAAAGTGGACACTGACATCAACACCGATTGGCTACAGTCTGTTTCATTCTTTTCTGGACTTAGCGTCCTACTTTATACGCAAACTCACACAAAAACACACACACATATATAAAGAGAGAGCAAGTGTGAGAGAGTGAGTTAAAGACACATATATATATATATATATATATATATGTGTGTGTGTGTTTATGTCTGTGTGTGTGTTCATGGTAAATGTATGCTAAATTGTAAATGTATATGGAGTAACTTAAATAACACAAATTCATACACACATATATATATATATCGTATTTATATAGTATGCTGTATAATATGCATGCTAAATGTGAGCCAAATGTTAAATGTTTAGGGAGAAAATAATACACACACATACATATGTGTTTGTGTGTGCGCACGCGCGTGTGTGTTGTGCCTGTACTATTTACTCCAAGTGAAGGAGTGACTACTAAACAATCATCATTTGAAAACGATGTCATCCTAACGTGGGTTGAGGAGAATGTCACTGTTGATTAAAAGAATCTAATCCACGGGTCGCCTGAATATTCTAGCAAGTGGTAATTGTGAGAATGTCCCTGGCTGAACAGTGTGAATATCATGGTCGGCCAATAGGCTTGCCAATCAATGGCTCAAATCATCGCCTAACAATAGAGGCGCTACAATGGGCTCGGAATGAAGGCTGAATTTCGCATGAACAGGAATAAATAATCATAAACAGGAAAAACCGAAAAAACAAATGTTCACACGACTGGAAAACATTCTTGAGGACGCTCACAACCAAAATAGAAAGGCGTGGCCGTCTATTTCGACGTTTTCTTACTTTTATTTTCCATCACAGCCACCCTCTTATTCGCAGAGCTTACTGTTACATCACGTTGAAATCACTTGTTGCCGTACGATCACCGAAATTAAGTAACATCGACCCTGGTCACTGCCTAGATGGGTGACCGTTTTGGCATACCGGGTGCTGTCAGCTTTGTCGGGCAATGTAATGGATAATGTCTCGGAGTTGTTAATCGGAAACTCAAGTTCCAATTCGCGTTGTGTCCGTTACATTCACTTACGCGCAAACATCCTTTGGAAAGGTATGAATCCACCTGCCCCCTCAGCTATGGGTTAATTAGTAAGTCTGTATCACTAAATCATTATTATTTCAAAAAAGAAACTTCTTACAATCTAAAAATATTTTCTGGCTTTAAATAACCGGCAAAGGGTTTATAAAACGTAGAAAACGAATCAATCCATCAATATTCCAAATCTCCTGTTTTGTTTTTCACATTTTCCCAGCCTGTCCATTTATTGCCACCTCTCCGTTTATTTCAGTCTGCTTTTCCAATTCTCTTTCAAATATGAATTTTGAATTATTTTCCAAGCTACACTATTATTCAAACATACCCTTCTATTTCGGACTGAATATTAATTAGGATTTCTGCTTCCTTGGAATGATTAACTGATAAATAAATTAGAAATATTTTTTTATATATTGAAATCAACAGCGTTATTTCATTTTCAGAGCTCAATTGTGAAAGATAAACAATAAATTTGAGCCCTACGACTAAAATAATATTTGAGGAAAATTACCAGAGGCAGTAAGTTACAGGTATGTCTAAGCAGCATTGTGTGCCCCTGGGTAAACCAATGTGTTGGGGCCCCTACGGCAACCACTCACAGAGATAAAAATAAATGGTTAATAATATTAAGTATATATTTATTTTGTTAGCACTTCAATAAATATGGTGTTAAAATATTAATAAATACAGGGTGACCCAAAAAAACGGGAATTTTTTAAGTGCGTATTGCCAGACATGAAAAGGTGGCAACACTGCGAGACAGTGACCTTGAGGAAGTAAACATTTCGCCATTTTAGTTACGAGAATGAAATTCACCGTATCCCAGCTGAGATGTTGCAGCAGTCAATGAGGAATCTCAACAGCAGATTTCAAGAATACATTCGTACAGGAAGACGCCATCTACAGGACGTAATTTAAAAAAAATGAAAATTCCATCATTGTTTCTTAAATGGCATGTTTTAAGGTTTCAATTACTATGAATTAAATATTTTTCGTCCATCACTCTTGGTTTTATTGGATCGTTAAAAAGTTCCCGTTTTTTTGGTCTCCCTGCATAAAAAAAACATGCTGTACAGCAGCAACTAATCAAAATGATAAGCATTTGAACAATACACGAGACTTGAAAAACAATAATCTGTTAAAGGAAATAAGAATACAAGACCAATGCTAATTACTAAGATATAGGCATTGAATCAGCAAATATCCTTACAGTATTTTTTTATGGAATAAGTGTGCGTGTATGTGTGTGTGTGTGTGTGTGTGTGTGTGTGTGTGTGTGTGTGTGTGTGTGTATCTTAAAACTATTATGGGCCCCTGAGCAAACTAGTGTGCCTGAGCTCCTATGACAAACACCCATTCACAGGAATAAAATTAAATGGTCAATAATATTAAACATATATTTATTTTATTGGCACTTCAACTAAACTGGGGTTAAAATATTAAAAACATGCTGCACAGCAGTAACTAATAAGCATGATACACATTTGAACAACACATATAAGGCTTGAAAAACACAATGGTACACAGATTAGATGACATAATATGAAATTACTATGAACTTCTTAATATACCAAGCATTTGTGGCATTTCTTTTCAGAGAATTGCTTTGTTATTGGCTTGAAGTCAATGGTCTCCAGAAGTAGGATGTCATTTTCCATGCACATGAGTGAAAGCCAGTTCAATCAATGTTGCCCCATTGTGCTATAAAGGAGATTTTTTTTTATAAATTTCAGTCTCAAAAAAGAACAGATTTTCCTGTAGAGTTTGTAACCATCATGCACATGGACACTCTGAGTGCAATTACAACATTCAAGAATACAGATTTCAAATTGTCCAAAATTATTTTTCTGTACAGTGCAGTGAAAGTCTCACAATTTTCATCAAGAGCCATGTAGGGCTTGAGATGCTCACATTCATTTAAAAGGTTATCATAATTCAGGCCTTTGTGATAAATATTAGCCAGTTGTTCACCCCTTTCCTTTAATGCATCAGAAGCAATGGTTTTCAATTCACTAAAGAAAGAAAACAGATTTCCGATCTGTGAATAAACCTCTGCATGTTTTGCCAGTTCAAAGATTAGAGTGTCCAGAATAGGAGGAAAGTTTCCACCTTGAAATGTTTTGGTTTTACTGAGAAGTACCTTTTCTGCTGATTCATCATATTTATTACGACGTAAATATTTTTTGTTCTCGTTTTTTCGTCACTGTAATCTATGTACCTTAATTTTTTCGCGAAAAAAAAACAGCATCGCATGATGAAAAAAGGCCCCAAACTCAATAAAAAGAAAGTTTTATTGACAAAATGTTTATATTATTATTAAGCGGAAAGACCAAATTATTTTTTGTTGTTTTTTTTTGTTGAAATTTTTAAAACCTTTCTAGCACGTAGAGAATTTTGGCTAAAAATCTCGTTTTGCGTACATCAGCAGACAAATCAATCATAAAGGTTAGATGTTTTGCGCTTTTTCCGGTGAAACACACATTAAGTTGGAAATTCTTGCAAAAATTTAATAATTGTCGGATTTTAGTGGAACTTTTAGCACATAATCAGTAATTAAATTTGAAAATATTTCTTTTGAAAATCTTGGTAAGAATTTTTTTTACATTTGTTACCACCCACTTACATAATTTCATGAAATTTCGAGAAATTAAATTTTTAGGGCGTGGATATTTTTATTAGACAAAAGCAGGACTCCTTGGAGAAAGTCAATCATCAATGTTTTTTTGTAAAACATTTAACCCATTCACCAAAAATCTGCTCTGAATTGTAAATTAATAAATGCAATAAAAATATGACATTATTTAATTAGAAAAGATTTTAATTGCTTTGATAAATAAGATTTATTAAACACACTATTGTCTTAAGAAGAATTTTTTTTTCGATAAATAATTCATTTTTACAAGATATTTTCATTTTTTTTTAATTTTAATTAAATAATTTATAATATTTAAAAATCGTTTAAAATTCTGCATTGCTTCAAGCCAGCAGCTTGGTTATATTAAGTGAAAAGTAAATTTACGAATCAAAAAATGAAAAGCTCATAACAGTCGTTTGTACCCAAATATTTTTTTTTTAATTAAAAAAAACTTTTAGTGTGCAAATATTCCTAATTTCTACCTATGGGAAACTATACATGATATAATCCTTAAAAAGATCAAGTAAATTAAGTGTCCTTTGACTCACTGAAATTTTTTCACTTTCCTTCTTTTCATAATTAACGTCTTTGCAAATAATCCCTTCAAAATTTCGAAGTAAATTTTACTTATTTAATTACTATTTCACTAAATATTTTTATTTTATTTATTCATTTTAGTTTGGATCATACTTCAATTAATTAATTTTTTGTTTAAATTAGTAAACTTAAAAACCTAGAGTCGAAACGCAAAATTCATAAAGCATCTTGAAACGTAACTAAAAGTCAATAAAATAATAAATAATTGCTGAAAATATGTTAATTTGTAAAAATTACTAAGTAGTTAAAAAGTAAAAGAAAAATGCGTTCACTTAGATTTCGTAATTTTTTGCCAATTCTGGTCATCCATACTAGCTATCATCACCTCGGAACTTATCGATACGTCAATAAATATCAAAGAAAAAAGAACCCATCGTTAAGAAATGCTTGCATATTATTTTTCTGTGCTATAAGTAATATTTATTTAAAATCAGATTAACTTAACTTTAAATTTTCTAAGTTTGCTTAAATAATGTATTAGAAATATATATTTTATTTTTGGAAGATTTTAAATCCGATAATTTTGATTTGTTTACAAATTTATTAAAATTAAGAAAATGGCCGCTTTTAAGAAATTTTTTTTTAAATCGAGCAAATATTTGATATTTCAATCAATATAATTTAGCTTTCAATTAAAGCGAAAATGTGATATTCAAGGATGCTATTTCATTTTTTAAATTCATTTTAAACCTTAGGTATCGAAAATTCAGTGGAGGTACATACTCTAATTACTTTCTGGACACATACTTCTGGCTTTGAATCCATCTTCAGTACATTTGTTTCTAGTTTCCTAAAAATATGTTTTTATAGACTCAAGAATATCCATAGCAATAAGTATGTTCACATCCTGTGATTGAAGGACCTTGTTTGTTTTGTTCATTCTTTCTAAAATGTCATTCCCAAGAATTTTGAGAAAGATTGTTTCCAGGTATTTCAATATTTTTGCAAAATCAACTGCTTTTCGCCTTTTATTCACTTGCTATTTATTGTCAGCTGATAGAGAATCCAGTCGATGTTTCATTTTATCGACACACCCATACAGAGCATGAACAGCATCAAAATGTGCTAACCATCGTCTTTCAGACGTTTGACCATGAAGTTTTTTTCCAAGAGATGATGTCAATACATTTAATCGATGAGTAGAACCAGCAAAAAATCAATACAAATGCTGAACAAAGAATTTTACAATCTGTAGACAACATTCTGCTGTTTTTATTCCCACCAATTTCAGGCTGTGTTCAGCTCAGGGGATCTAGACGACAAACACATTGTGTCGAGGAATCTGTGAATACAATCCAGTATATCGTCCAGATATTTTTCAGGCATCATCCTATGACTGACCATAACAGTTTGATGTTTAAGAGAATCTACAACAGTGTCTGTTAGATACCTTGCTCTATGTTCACAGCCTTTAATGTATCAGGCAATAAATATCAGTTGATTTGTGTGTGAGATGTCACTACACTTATTAAATAATACTTTGACTCTTTTACTTCTTCAAGAAGAGTACAAAGATCCTGTTGTCCCATTAATTCAATAAATTCCTCACAAATATTTGCAGGTCAAATATGACGAATTCCCTTTTCCAGGATTTATTTTGAGATGTTCTTCCAAGAAATCACTCAGCAGCACTTGTATACCTAAATAGTTGCCAATCTTTGTCTATTCCAATAATCTGATTTTTTTCTCCAAGAAATGACAAACCTCTGCAGGCAAGAAAGCGAAATTAAAGATACCAGACGTGTCCACACTTTATCTTAATATTCTTGCTCTGAGCGATGTTACTCAAGTAATAAAGAATCTACCCTTCCAGTTTCTTTATAACTTATCAAATAAGATGCCAGGTACTTTTGATGCTCTTCAACATTTTCATGTTCTAAAATAAGA
Source organism: Acanthosepion esculentum (assembly GCA_964036315.1). Taxonomy (NCBI): domain Eukaryota; kingdom Metazoa; phylum Mollusca; class Cephalopoda; order Sepiida; family Sepiidae; genus Acanthosepion; species Acanthosepion esculentum. The sequence continues at coordinate 64,443,340 of OZ038496.1, read as the reverse complement.
TTCCTGGAATTCCAATCATTGGAACCCGATGTACCAAAGAGAGGTTCTTTCTAAAACAGTAGGCGAGATACAAAGCAGTACAAAAGAGCTTGTGATAGTGAATCGAGTAGCCATTCACGTTTTACACTCTCGACATTCCCGTTTTACACAGTCGTCATTCACGTTTTACACACTCGTCATTCTGCAATTGATGTTTGAACATATTGTCTGATAAATGCCTTGCCTTTATATCCTTAACTCCAGCTGTTTTTATTCACTCTGCGTGAGTTTGAATGGTTGATATAATGATTCTTTCATGATGAGGGCCCACTACGAATCCAGTAACCTATGCTGTTAGTATCATTAATGTTCCATAGCCCCGGTTCTATCTCTTGGATGGCAATCTCCTTTACTGTCGCAGATTTAGATATTTCGTTTAGTAAAATATCACCAGCAGCGGCAGAAACAGAAAATAATGGTATGTCAGATGAAACTGAATAATTGGTAACAGGAATGGTTGTAAATATGGATGTTATCTCGGAAGACACAGTACTACTGGTTGACTTTGCAGGAGTGCATGCTTATGGGGATGCTATATCTGAAGGAAGGATATGAGTGCCTGTCGTTGCACGTGTGTTTCCTCTGTAGTTCTCTTCATCATCTATGTTCCACACAGAACATTACGATTCATTTCTGCTGAAAGAGATATTCACCTTTAAATGTATATCTTAAATATTTAGCATTTAGAATGTAGGGTTATATTATATAAGTATCCATGCTACAGGACCTAGATATTTAAACATTTTGCTTCCATAATGAATATATTTTTTTAATCGTACGAATAGTATTTATTCGTAATACAAACCCCCTCTACTGTGTGTTGATTCACACAATCGCTGGACAAAACCTAGATCTGGCTTACTGACCTAGCTAGGGTTTCTGGCACTGATCTAGCCACATTTATGTATAGGGTTATATTATATACGTATGCATGCTACATGACCTAAATATTTAAACCTTCTGCCTCCATAATGAATATATCCTTTTAATCGTACGAATAGTATTTATTCGTAATACAAACCCCCTCTTGATTCACACATTTGCTGGACAAAACCTAGATATGGCTTACTGACGTAGCTAGGGTTTCTGGCACTGATCTAGACACATTTATGTATAGGTCTACATGACTGCATTCAACACTTTAACAATTAAAAGGTCTATCGATTCATATATTCACAAACTATCAATACCTGGTAATTAGTACTGCATCCTAACTCCATAATCTTAAATAACCACTACATGCTTACCGTACAAGTGTTCAATGTTGGGATTGAATATCAGTTGCAATCAATCATAATCTATGCATAGCTCGTTACCTGGGTTCATATACAATGTATAAATATATCCAATAATCATGTCATTGCTATTAAAGGTACTACAGTAAGTCTAATGTTACTTCTTCTTTTTTCATATTTGCATTAAGTTTGAAATCAAAATATGTTACTAGTTTCACTAAATCTGATTTCATTTAATAAGTAACATTCTTCGTCCAAAAACAAAGAAATTCTTCAACAGAATAAAAGGTCTGATGAATGAAGGTCTGATTGTATATCAAAGATATGGGGGAGAAAATAAACTTCAGTAAAGGTGAAGTGTTGTGAAGTTGATTATAGTCGACTAGGGCTGAACATTTTGGTGTATCATTTGTCAGTATCTTAACCTTTAAATTTAAGCGTCACTGCACCATCAGCGTTTTCCTTGATGTTTAATTAAAACAGACGTCTGTCTATACTTTCGTTCCCAAACCCTCGACATATGCATGATTCCATTAGCATTATTTAGTGCGGAGATACCTTTTTGGAAAACAAATTTCCGTACATATTATTTTTTAAGTATTTTTCATTCATTACCACATCGTTTAGGCATATAACAATGATATTTTTTTCATCTCTATCTATAAAATTTAGGATGTGTGTGTGTGTGTGTGTGTGTGTGTGTGTGTGTGTGTGTGTGTGTGTGTGTGTGTGTAAATACTGTACGGCCGCAATTTTCGACGGATTTGCACCAAAATTTACATGCACATGCTCCAAGTTAGCTAAGAAGGCCAAGACCGAGTTTGCATTTCCCAACTCCTATCGATAGTGGAATTAATCGATTTTTTTCATGCTTCTACGGTAGTTTTCATGTAGTTTGCGGCCATTTTCTACTGGCCAGAGTGAGAGCCTATAGCTGGCTGCCACGAATAGGCAGGAAGATTCTATTGGCCAGCGTGAGAGCCAACAGCTGACTGACACGAATGTTAACTAGCATGCTAGCATGGAAAAAAAATCGATAGCTGCATTCGTCAGGAGTGGGAAAAATTTAAATCTGCATGGCACTTTTGTTTAGTTCTTTTTTCGTACCAGATTTTATGTTTAGTATAGAGCTTAGAAAAAATTCGCAGTGTGGGATAGGCAAGAAGTAAGGCATGTAGCAACATCAGTACGGCAAAGGGCACTCTTTTAAAGGCAAGGAAGGGCAAAAATATTTAAAGTCAAGAGATAGCGATTGCTGAATGAGTCGTACGATTTTTTAATCAAGCACGGGCAACGCCGGGCTATCCTGCTAGAATCTTCATAAAAATTGAAATAATTCCCAACACATTTCCTTTCAGCCTTTAGCCGATAAAGACTCTTTATTGCTGTTGAATTTCTATAACTTTGGGGTTGGTTTTACGATGCCTCCTTCCCTTTGAAGCCAGAAATGTCTTTCTACTAAACTGGCTACCAACCAAGGTAGACAGCTTAATATCTCCTATTATTTAATATCTCCTATTATTTATGTACCGAAGTGAATATTACATTTCTTGAATGCATCCTACATTACTTCATAAATTAATCTGTCCTTTTATATCATAAAAAAACGTCAGCGTGTTTTAAAATGCATTACTTTTGCATAGGATAGAAATAGGTTTAAACGTAAATGTATGTATTTATCGATATACTGTCATTCTGTCAAGTAATTTATTATTTTATCTGTTTCTTCTTCTTGACACTTTTCTTGGATATCTCAGTAACGATATGTATCTGTGATCTAAAACAGTAAAAAAACGAAGAACCGCCTATTAAATGATAAGTGCCCCTACGTATATCCACACATGCATCCGTATATATATGTATATATATATATATATATATATATATATATATATATATGTGTGTGTGTGTGTATATGTGTGTGTGTGTGTGTGTGTGTGTGCGCTTAGGCAGCATCCTTTCTTTTAAACACGTTGTATTAAACGCCAAAGACAACTTAGTCCTGCTGATTTTCTTTTGTATTTTCTCATATTTTCGAATGAGACTTTTTATTTCAAAATTATATTGATATATATATATATTTTCCAAAAGACAACCGAGTCGTTCATCATCAGGGTCAAATTTTTAACTTTAGCCAATTACCTTGCAGCGGAATCTTATTGCTACATTTATATTTAAATATTGCTATATATATATATATTTATATTTATATTTATATATTGCTACATTTAAATCAGCAGGATTAATTTGTCTTTGGCGTTTAATACAACGTGTTTAAAATATATATATATATATATATATATATATATATATATATACATATATATATATATATATAAATACTATATACTAAATAAAAGCACCTTGTCAGTCGTTTTTAATGAAATGTGCTTGAAAGATGGATTACTGCCTAAATACACAAATATATATATATATATATATACATATATATATATATATATATTACAAAGAGTTAATCATACCTTGAATCAATCAGCAATATGAATGCGATTATTGGCGAAATCACTTCGCTAGTAGACATAATTATATATATATATGCTGCTAATTTTATTATGTTCATACATATATATATATATATATATATATATATATATATATATATATATACATATATAAATACTATATACTAAATAAAAGCACCTTCTCAGTCGTTTTTAATGAAATGTGCTTGAAAGAAGGATTGCTGCCTAAATACACAAATATATATATATATATATATATATATATATATATATATATATATATATATATATATATATATATATATATGTATGTATGCAGGAGTGCAGTGAAATAGGAAAGAACACGTTAGGTAGATAATCCGGTGTTCCTTAATATATAGCTTTATTTTCAAAAGGACAGTGCTCCATACAAAAGTAGAGCTTATATTATAATAATATTTTTAGTTTTTAAAAATATGATTCCTCCGCTACATAAGAGTTCTCATGTTTCCAAAGCGAGAGCCGAGACCCCTAACATAATTTTTTAAGTTATGAAGAGTTAAAGTGTCCGGACCCGCTTCCCTTCCCAAATTCTCGCTTGACAAGGAAGCGGGTCCGGACACCTTAACTCTTCATAACTTAAAAAATTATGTTAGGGGTCTCGGCTCTCGCTTTTGAAACATGAGAACTCTTATGTAGCGGAGGAATCATATTTTTAAAAACTAAAAATATTATTATAATATATATATATATATATATTACAAAGAGTTAATCATACCTTGAATCAATCAGCCATATGAATGCGATTATTGGCGAAATCACTTCGCTAGTAGACATAATTATATATATATATGCTGCCAATTTTATTATGTTCATATATATATATATATATATATATATATATATATATATATATATATATATATATATATATATATATATGTATATATCGTTCTGTCAGGCAGACACACTAACGCAATACCTAACTATGAAGAAGCAAAAAATTAGGTCATGTAAGCTAAGCCATCGGTAGCCAATCTTATCTTTTCCATAGACAAAGATTAGATGCACAAATGACTGTTATTCAAATAGATGGACGGACGCACGTGCATCGAAGTCCGAAGTCATGGGAACCGGAGAATGTCGAGGATGAAGACATGATAATACTACCTTGACATTCAAAAAGACCAGTATCAATGGCAAAAGGTCAGTGGAGCGATCCTCAAATGAACGCTCAAAACCGTATCGCGTGTCATTTCTGTGACGGTGAAGATTTCAGGCGCTTATCCATCATCTCTGACAATTACCAGACCTTACTATAGCAGGACATTTTCTTCACTTTATTCACTCTCCCTCTCCCCAGTTTTTCTTTCTTACCCCTTACCCTCCCTATCTCCTCTATCTCCCCATCTCCAACTCTCTCTCTCTCTCTCTCTTTTATTTTTTTTCGGGAAAATTCGTGTCTTGTAAAGCTGGGTGGGTCATTACCGAAACGTGTCGTCTTTAATTACTGCTGATGACATAGTACAAGCGAAAAGGTGAAATTGGAAAATCAATCATATTATCTACATATATTTATTTACTTACTTATTCTCAGAGAGGACAATGATACTCTGAAAAATGTTTGGGATCTTTCCTCCCTCATTTATATTCTGTTGGATTTCTTTCTTTCCTTACTTTCTGTTTTCCTTGTCTCTTTTTTCCTTTCCTTTCTTTCTTTCTTTCTTTCGTTCTTTCTTTTCCTTTCCTTTCCTTACTTTGTTTCTTGCTTGTCTCTCTTTATCTCTTTCGTTTTTCTTTTCAGTTTTCTATTTTTTCTCTTTGTTTTACTATCCTCTTCCTCTTTTTTCTCTTACTCTCTCACTTTCTGTTCCCCTGTTTTCTCTCTTCGTTCCGTTGGTACAACATCTATTCGGAATAACACTGTTTGGATATATTTGAAAGGATTCTCATAAAATCAACAGACCTGCCTCAACAGCAACTCATTTGAACCGATCCCAGAAGTCTTGGCTGCGACTGGAGACTAAGAAAAAAATTGTAAAAAAATCAATAATGAATGAAAATACTACTAAAAACTGCTTTTCGCGCAATGCAGTGATTTAGTAAGCGTATCTTAGACGTAGTACTAGTTCGGAAGTATATATCACGTAGTGAGAATCAAACTCCCGACCCAAAAGAAATGTTTGCTAACCATTTCACCACGTCAGGTTGACCCACACAACGCAGTGGAAAACAAAGAAACAGTACTAAAATATGTTAACAATCCTAAAAGCCACGAGAAATGTCGCCCTCTCTTGAAAATATTAACCGATATCAGTCAGAACAATAAACATTATAGACAATTTTACCAGAGGCGCGGTTTTCAAAAAAGAAAGTTTGTAAGGACACAAGAAAAATTGGATTTCGTTTCCGTCATATTTAAGGAAACACACACGCGCGTGCGCGCACTCACAAACAAACAAGCACACACACACACACATATATATATATATACATGTATATATATATATATGTTTGCACACACACAGACATATATATATAAGCGCACACACACACACGCATATATATATATAACCACACAAACATATAATATACATATATAAGCACACACACATATATATATATAAGCACACACACATAATATATATATACATATATATATATATGCACACACACACAATATATATATATAAGCACACACACACATAATATATATATATATAAGCACAAATACACACACATATACAGAAGCACACACATATATATATACGCACACACACATAATATATATATACATATATATGCACACACACATATATATATAAGCACACAAACATATCATATATATATATATAATCACACACACATATACATAAGCGCACACACATAATATATATATATACATATATATATGCACACACATAATATATATAAGCACAAACACACATAATATATATATATAAGCACACACACACATATATATATACACGCACATAAATGTATACATACATATATATATGCACACATAGTGTATATATATAAGCACACACATACACACACACATACATATATATATATACATATATATATATATATATATATATATATATATATATATATATCTTCAAGCGTTATGTTTAATGGATAGATATAATTCAGTTTGTATTACAACCTGTGCAGACAAGAAAACAAATAAAATGATCTCTCCGCCTACCCTCTGATACGGCCAGCCTTAGCCACCGAGACTACAGAGAGCGTCATTGGCCAGGAAAATCCTATTTTTCCATTTAAGGAATGCCCATATTCTAGTTGATGTTTTAAGCGATTTGATTCTTTTTTTAATTTGACAGTTGTAAAGTTCTCAATTTAAAAGTGGGCTCAATACCAAGTGTAGAGCAATAATTATTTATTATAATTTTAACGTACGGACAAAAACAACTTACTCACTACAAAGATGCATTCTTGTTTCGATGCGGCTGCATCTCGACTGATGAGAACCAATTAGTTCAAATCGAAACAAGAATTCATCTCTGTAGTGAGCAAGTTGTTTTTGTCCGATTGTAAAAATTATTATTAATAATAATAATAATAATAATATATATATATATATATATATATATATATATATATATATATATATATATATATATATGTTACGTTTCTCAGACTAAATTCATAGAGAAGACAAAGTGAATGAAATAGACAATCGGAAACTGGTACTTAGTTCTTACCGACGCGTTTCCTCATTCGACTGTGAAGGTAAGTGATAACAAAGAAATGTGAAAGGTTTTGTAGTTACATGAAATTCATTTTTTTAAAGACGCCACTGTTTACGACTCTTTTTGGATATTAGTAACTTTTCTTTTTTGTGACTAAGATCATGTTTTCCATGTCCACAATATGTTAAAGTTATAAGAAATTTAATAAAGTCAAATGACGAAATACGTCGGCAAGGACCAAGAACTATTTTCCAATTGTCTATTTTATTCATATATACAAATATATGATGGACTCCCTCGTTAGCGGACAGCAAATGAGGGCCGAGTAAAATAAAGAGGTGCTCAACTCCTATGGGCACGCATGTGCCTCCCTAGCCCATCAGATGTTTTGCCATCTTTTACATAGTTGGGACATGTTGAGACATTTTCCTTGAGTGATATAGGAGAGTAAGGCCTGCTTTACTCTGTGCGATAGTGACAGGTAAGAACTGAGAGGAGTAGCATGAACATTTGAAGCTGATCCATTAATTTTTGATTTAATATTTACACGTAGATATAAATCTAGATCACACTCACACATATATATATATAGTCGACTCTCCCGTCGAATTCGACGTATGAGGGTCAAGCAGATCAGTTCCTAGGAAACTGACAGCCCGACACCAGCACATAAGATTTGATTATAGTGGTGAATGTTTTGTGCAGAACCATCCACACTTTTTGAAGGGCCGAATACAGAGACTTGGTGCACTACCTGCCACAGGGTCCCCAAACGAGCCTCCGCAGGTTTTGAATTCAGAGTTGTCCTTCTCCTAGACTAGTTGCCATCCAAGGCTATAGAACCCAGTCTGTCCTACTATTTACCCGTAGCTGGAGGGAGAAGAAGAGGATTCACACCTTTCCCAAGGTTATTAGCACATAAGTGAATGTAATGGATTCGGCTGGAATTGGAACTCGGCTCTCCGATTCCTCAGTCCAAGCCGCTATCCATTACACCACCGTGCCTGCCTGACTCTCTATATCACTCTCTCTCTCTCTCTCCCCCCTCTCTCTCTCTCTCTCTCTCTCTCCCTATATATATATATATATATATATATATATATGACATATTTTCTTTTTATACGTTATTTTTATAGCAAATGCTGTTATGTTTTTAATTAAACAGTATTAGTTGCATTTATTAAAGTTTTTTCACATATAACCTCTTGCGTCTTAATAGCTTTATTGCCTTGCTTGGTGTACAATTCTTTGAATGTAACATTCACTTTAACGGATCAAGTTCAAAATAGCACAGAATTTTTTTCCAAAGTTATGGCCACTGACAAGCCTTCGCGCTGAGGTTACGGCCAGATGTTCGAGCGAACGACAAATTTTGATTCCACCAAAACGACACTTTTTAGAGCTAGAACCCGCCAGGCCACGTACACAGAGTCGACTGCATTCGTGGATGGAAATTTCACCCACAACGCTTCTTTCCCAGGGCTGTTTCATAGTGGGACGAACTATCGAGAGAATGCTTCTATAACCACTCCAATCTTAAGCCCCTCTTCAATTCGAGTGCCAACCCTTATCTATCCTACATATACCCATAATAGGCACCACTTGCTCTCTCTTTGTATTCGCTTACGACAACCTCATTTACTAACCTTCTATCATGAAGAGCTCTTGGTTACCAATAATAAAAAGGAAAGGAAAATGGAACAATTATCGCGTCAATTGAGAACGTCAATTGTCCAAGAGACAAAGTGAAGCTATTGTGTGGGTTGCTGGATTTTACGATATATTAATTTTTATTATTATCTTTTTTTTTTCTTTATTATACTTTAATCTTTAGGTAAACATTGTCCGAATCTGTAAGCACCCATGCAGAAGTGGGGTGCTTTCAATAGAGTTCTTATCACACTGCACGGAAAGCAGTCAGCATTTGCTGGTGCCACTGCTCCTATGAAAGGGATTCACTGCTAATAGTATTTTTATTAGACTTTTTTATATGAAAGTGAATAAAATTTTGATGGCAATTATTCCTCTAAGACAAACGACGAATCCGCATTTTATTTTATTTTAATTCATTTCAAGAAAAATACATGATTGTGCTGAGAAAACGACCAACAATTCGTAGTAGCGACCCTTCATGGGGACAACGCCGCTGCCCAAACGGCCTTGAGCATCAAACAGCTTTTTGGCCAAAGGCAACATGAAATTAGTTTCCTCGCGTCATCCCCCTCCCCTACAAGGCATCTGATCCCGCCACATTAGACTAGTTTGTTCTCTCGTTGGAAGCAGGAATTCAAACGGAAACCTTTCTGCTGAACATTAACGACGTGAAAGAAAACTCGCCGAAGGCATTGCGTAAAATACACACCGAAGGGTTTCAGAATTATTTCCAAAACTGGAGAAAAATAAAAAGCGTGAGAACATGTTCCTTCAGTCAAGAATTCAAGAAGAAGGCGCTTTGAAGGAGACCACCATTTATAAAAAAAGAAAAGAAAAAAAACCCTAATAAAACATTTAAGATCTAATAACTGCTGATGTCCGCCTCAGATGCGTGTGTGCAAACAGGGGACAGAGTAACACGTCGAAAGAAAAACTGGATTCTAACTTTAAGGTTGATAAGTTTTATTCACAATTCATCATGAATAGGCGCCTCATAAATTTTTGTGTGTGCGTGTATCTATGTGCATGTGTCTCTACGTGCATATATGTTTATACGAGTGTATGTATACGTAGAGGGTGTCTAAGTGCGTGGCTGAGTACGTGTCTACGAGTATGTCTATGTGCGTGTGTGTCTACGTGCGTATTTGCTTAAGTGCATGTCTACATGCGTGTCTATGCGTGTGCTGAGATGCGTGTTTGTATACGTTGGTGGGTCTAAGCGCATGTCTGCGTCCGTGTGTGTCTAAGTGCGTGTATACGTGTGTGTCTACATGCGTGTGTGTGTATATACATGGGTCTGTGTCTAAGTGCGTGTCTACATGGATATCACGTGTGTGTCTATATGTGTACGTGTATACGTGCGTGCGTGTCTATGTGTGTGTCTACGTGCGCGTGTGTCTACGTGCATGTTTGCTTAAGTGCGTGTCTATGTGTGTGCCGACATGCCTGTGTATATACGTTGGCGTGTCAAAGCGCATATCTACGTCCGTGTGTGTTTAAGTGTGTGTATACCTGTGTGTCTACATGCGTGTGTGTATACATGGGTCTGTGTCTAAGTGCGTGTCTACGGGGATATCATGTGTGTGTCTATATGCGTGTGTGTCTACATGCGTGCGTTTTTACGTGTGTGTGTGTCTGTCCGTGTCTACGTGTGTGTTTACGTGCGTTTGAGTGCGATGTGCTACGTATTAAACCACTCTTCATCTTCTACAGTCCGTCTGATGTTATTATGCAAATCACATTAGCCCTAACTTGAATTTGCTTTGAAAAACTTTCGTAATTTTCAAATGATTCATTTAAACATCAAAGCTTGTGTTAATTTTTTAGCATTGTCTCAAGACTTTGCATTATACATCCTCAGCCAGCGAGCATTATTCACGGAATATTTCCAGTGCCCAAAAACCCAGACTTCGGAGACGATGGGACATGCGGCTTTTTTACCGATTTTCTCATTGCTGGTATTCCCCATTTCAAAGATCAGTGTATTTCTTGAGGTCGTCAATTTTTTTCGCCTCGATATTTTGGTTACCAGGAACATAAATAGCAATGTGAAGGTAGTTTGTTGTTTTCTTTGTCAAGACGGCATTTGTTTGGACGTTGAAATTCCCTCGATCACATTCCCTGGCTTGTGACGGTCCTATTCTTCGTCGACTTAAATTCCAGTCGAACCCATTATATTCACTTACACAGAAATATTATTGGTAATGGTATTACTCCATCTCTTCTATCCCCAGGTATGGGTTAAATAGTAGTGTTTCTATTTGGAAAAATCCTTGTTATCACCCCCAAAATTATTAATGCAATATCAACTCGCAAAAAATATCTTACAATCCAAAAATATGCTTCGGCTTTAAATAACACAAAAAGATGTGATAAGCCGTACAAAACGAATCAATAAATCTTCAAATTCATATATCCTACATAGGTACCAATATAGGTGATTTGCCACTTGATCTGGGCGCTGCGTGTATTCTTTTCGCGAAATCATTCCTCAAACGCACGTGATGGGGATATAGCTGGCCACTCGTATTCGAGGATACCCATCTACAAGTGCGTCTTGCCAATCCCCACTGCAGCCGCTTGAGCAGGCTCTTTTATGTTTATTCAACACTCACAGCAATTATGCTGAACAGACCTTCGTTAGAGTTTCTGGAAAAGAGCGTGTTATCTAGCGTGATCAACAATTTGAACAAAACCATGATGAACTGCGGCTACCTGCTAGCACAGCAGTCGACGGCAC
>OZ038496.1:64366492-64426492 GCA_964036315.1 Acanthosepion esculentum | reverse complement strand
ACTATATGCGCATACGAATGTTTAGAGTGAATAGAAAGACACAAATGTTTATCATTATGCATAGGTAGTAAACGCGGAAAGCATATACGTCATATTCTCCACTATACACAAACACGCAATACACACAAACACTCGCATGGCAGTAAAATCGTGTATTTTAGACTATTAAAAATCAAAGCATACTATATATATATATATATATATATATATATATATATATATATATATATATATATATATATATATATATGCATATTGTATTTCCCATGGGGAAAGACGAATTTTTCCCTGAATCATTCTCTCATAATGAATTATATCAAGTTATAGATCGGTCTTTGCCAATCCTCACGAAACCCATTCACGAGATACACGCAACCACGAACTCCAGATATATAATATCATTCATCAAACTATACAATAATTATCAGTATATATATATATATATATATATATATATATATATATATATATATATATATATATATATATATATTATGCCCCATCTGTAGTGGCAAGGTAGATAAATTAGCTCAATTTAGTATATTTATGAGTGATTACTTCCCTTAGTCGTTTTAATAATCTTTACAAATGAAATAATTGTTTAGACAATATTTTTCACCGAGCAAAATTAACAGTTTAATTAATCAGTTCCTTTACTCCTACGTTTCTTAGATTACAATCTTATTTGTTCAAGCCTTTCATGTGAGGCACTCAGCTACTTTTGTCCATTAAGTGATCAGCTTGCTTCAACTTTGTTTTAAATAAGCTTTGTCGTCGCTGTAGTTCTGTTGCTAATTTTTTTTTTCTTCCAAGAGATATTTTCATTTCAATCTTATATTAAACTCATACATTTTTAACATGAAAAGTTATTAATCAAAAACCGATGTATATATTACCAGGAGTAATCAATGAACCATAAATACCATGTAACGTTTAAAAATAGAAGCGAACCGGTTTAATTAAACGAATTCTTTATCCCCACTTTACTGATGTCTTAATACAAAATGTGCCATGCGTGATAGACGAGGTAGATTTTTACCCGCAGTAGGTTGCCATTTCTTTCTGTGGTAGACCAGTTGCCATCCAATGCTATAGAACTTGGCCTGTCTTGCTATTTAACCCATATCTGGGGGTGGAGAAGAAGTGGATTTATACCTTTCCCAAATTTATTAGCACATAAGTGAATGTAATGGATTCGACTGGAATTCGAACTCGGCTCTCCGATTCCTCAATCCGTGCCACTATCTGCTATCCATTACTCCACCGTGCCTTCTTTCGTTTAGACAAGGTAGATTGTTCCCGCGGTAGGTTGCAATTTCTTTCTACCGTAGACCAGTTGCCATCCAAGGCAATAAAACCCGATCTGTCCTGCTATTCACCCATATACCCATAGCAGAGGGGAGAAGAGGATTCATACTTTTCCCAAGTGCATTAGCACGTAAAAGAATGTAATGGATTCGACTGGAATTCGAACTCGGCTCTCCAATTCCTCAATCCGAAACGCTATCTGCTATCTATTACTCCACCGTGCCTCCTTTCTACCGGTACTGTAAATATTTGGTTCCTCCAGAGATACAGTACGATATCTTCAAAAAGCCCTATCTACGCCACGTTATACAAGCAAAACATTTATGTAGCATATGTACTCTAAGAAATCCTACCTTAAATTGTGTACTATTGAAACAAGCGTTAGTTCAATAGGTCTACTATTAATTTCAATTGTACTGTTAATTCTCTGTACCTTCTATCCGCCATTTTGGTTTTTGGTGATGGTGTCTCACTGATGTCATTGGAAAGTAGACAAATCATCTATCGTCATCGAAGCAGACGACATCATCAATTCTATCGGTACTGTCATTCAGCAGATGATACCTGTTTTAATAAATTAGGTAATGTTAATTAGTGTAATAATACAAATGGATAGTCGATAATATATTCATACAGTGATAACGGATTGTAATAATGAAAAAGCAAAATCAACGCAACATTTGCACTTTTGAGCGTTATCCTAAAATATCGAATCGAGTTTGGTAGTAAACACGCTGCGTTTAGATACCTTGGGACATGTGTTGACAAGTACGTGTTGTTTCTGATATGAACAAATATAACATTGAGCTAAAACTGTTGGGAAACTAATTAATTATAGCCACAAATATTTAATAATAAGCCTAAAATGTGATAATTTGTTTTGACAGAAAGAAGTGTCGGAGAATTAGACTTGCTGGTAAGGTAATCTATTACATCCCCAATATTAAAAATGCTTTGCTATTTATGACGCTCGTCTTATCACTAGTACAGTTTTGCAAACGGAAAATACGAATATCTATACTAGGTTGGTAGTTAGGTCTCACCGTTTTATTGTTGAACTAGCTAGATGAAACCACCACTTCATCTCTAACAGGTTCTTTTCTCCGACTTCCCACATGGGAACTTCCTCCCTATTTCTTGCTCCCCTGATAACTACAATCTTCAAAAAGTTAAAGGCAACGTCAAATGCCATCTTCTGTCTTCTCGCACCTTGTTAATTTTTTGGTCCTTTCCTCAATCCTTCCTATTTTCAGTCTTCTCATTCCCTTTCAATTTCACTCCTTGTAACCCCTGGCGTTCAAGTGGCCTTGTTGCCTTGCTTGGAGTGAAATGATATATATGTGTGTGTGTGTGTGTGTGTGTGTGAGTGCGTGCGTGTGCGCGCGTATAATATATTTTCTGTTTATACATTATTTTTATAGATACAATTTATTTAACTAAATGTTCTGTTAATTACATTTACCGGCCTGAATGTTCTAAAAATTTCATAGAAAATATGCGTTCTCCGAGAGGAATCGAACCTGTATTCCTATACGAAAACCGTCATTTGATCTGGCATACTGTACCATTCAGCTACAGAGAACCGTCTGGTTAACAATGTCCGAATTACTGTTTATAAACACACAATTGTGGGCGATTTTTCTTGATTAACCATATCTGCTCACGAAACGTATGACAACATATAATAAAATGAATTAAGTCGGTCAATTATTTAATATATTTTTGTTTATGCGTTATTTTTATAGATACAATCTATTTAAGTAAATGCTCTGTTTTTTTAATTAAACAATATTAATTACATGTACCGTCCTTGATGTTCAAGAAATTTCGTAGAAAATATGCATTCTCCGACAGGCATCGAACTTGTATTCCTTTCCGGAAATCATCATCAAACTTGACGTGCTATACACCTCAGCTACAGAGAAGCGTCTGGTGAAGCAAATCCAAATTCCTGTTTTATAAAAGCAAATATTCGACGATCTTCTCCGAACGATCATATCTGCTCACGGAACGTAACCTAACGCAAACATAAAAACACGAATAAACAGAAAATACAAGGTAACCAAAAAAGTTCTGTCCGTTTTTTGATTAGTCATTGAATGAAGTTGGAATATATACGAAATTCGGACAGCCGGAAGTAGGAATATCAGACGTTATAAAAAAAACACGCGCACCGTGCCCGGCCATCAGTTTTAAGCTTGACAGCTGTGAGAAGGATAGAAGTGTCTAGAGCGTTGGTTTCGAAAATTCAAGTCGGGAGATTTGTCTCTCCATGATGAGCCTCGCAGTGGACGATCACAGGTCTTGAATGACGGAGTCCTGAAGGCGGCCATTGACGAGGACAGTAGTCTAACGTGTGGTGAACTTTCAAGACTGTTCAACGTTTCCGATGAAACAGACGTCACCTGCACCGCCTAGATAAGACGTACAAACTGAGCAAGTGGGTTCAGCAAACGCTGTTGGAGGTCCACAAGGGACAACGAGTGGCAGCCGGCTATCTCTGCTTTCTCACCACCGTACCGCATCCTTATTCAATCGAGTGCTTACCAGTGATGAAAAGTAGGTTCTGTACGAAACTCCCAAGCGTTCCAGACATAGGTTGTCTCACCGGGATGCTGTCCCTCACACCATAAGACCGCCTATGCACCCACGCAAGATTATGCTTTGTGTCTGGTGGACAGGTCGTCAAGTGGTTCATTATGAACTGCTACCAACGAGCCAAACGATCACTGGAGACCTATACTCGCAGTAATTAAAACATGCATCAGGCATTGCGCCAGAAGGAGCCAGCACTGGTGAATTTTTTGGTTACCTTGTATATTAAATAATTCTCGGACAATCTATTTAATTATATATATATATATATATTTATATATATATATATATATATATATATATATATATATATATTTCGGTTGAGCCCTGTGGTTTGGGGTGTGAATTTGTAAACAGTGACTATTTATGCTAATACTGCACGACTCTTCGACAGAATTGAGTCACTCTCAGTCACTGTGTGTTTATGCGAATCTAAAAATAAACACGCTAAAATTCACCTTCATTCCGTACCGTACGCTGATGGCTTAGCGGGTAGAAGTGCGGACTGACGCAAATTCCTAGCTAGAGGCAACCGGACGTCTAGCCACACTGATGAGCTGTGAAACAGCAAAACAGTCTGTCTGTGGATGACAAAAATATATATATATATATATATATATATATATACATACATACATGCACACACACACACACACATATATATATATATATATATATATATATATATATATATATATATATATATATATATATACGAAGTGCGTTCCAGAAGATTTGAGACCTCTCTCAAGAGAGACATTTATTAATTTCAAAGAAGCATAAAACTCAATTAGGATGCTCTCCCTTCAATGTACTTGTTACGGCGCCCCAACTATTCTGCGAAGTCACCATGGAAGTCATCTAAACTGAAGGTGTCAAAGACCCATTTCATCTTCTCTGTGTTTTCAAAACCACTGCCCCTGACATTCTTCTTCAGTTTGAGAAACAACCAAAACTCACGGGGAACAAGGTCTGGGCTCGAAGGAAGGTGAGTTATAGTTTTGATGAACATCAACCATCTCCTTTCTATCACCAAGGCGTCTTTCCTTTTCTCAGTCGCTGAGCTCCCTGGAAGCTGACTTTGCAATAATTTTGTGCATTTTCGCATCTGTGTACAGTTGTCACACCAACTCCAAACTGTATGCATATTGTCTATAGAGACAAATCACGTCATTCATCCAGAAAATTATGAGTTTTCTCAACCAACTCTGATGTCCTGACGTCTACGTACGTATTGTCTCCTTCCCACATCAATTATCATCTCTCACATCGTTTCCAGCGGATTTAAACCTCTTGTACCAGCGGAAATCAGACGCTCGGCTCATACAACTTAATCTCTAAGCTGCCCAGGGCATTTGATACGTTTGTGCAGCATTTTTGCGCAGGTTAACATAAAAATTTATTGCAGAGCAGTCTTTCAAATTCTCTTCACGTCCTGACTGCATTCTGCAAAATTGTCTGGTTAGTAAGTTGTGTTCAAAGAACTTCTACAACAGTCTCCTTCAATCCGGAATAACAAAAGTTGCTAAGTCAAATTATTAAATGTATATTAATTATATACTAAAGCTGCAATAATTTAGGAAAGTTAGAATTGCCTCTTCAAAAATACGTCTCAGCATGTCTTGAATGCATTTCGTAAACTCAAGGCCATATTGTTATTCACATTTTCTTTTCATAAAGTTTAAGAAACAGACAAAGCGTTTCGCAAAAATATAGGGATTAAACGACTGAACAATGAAAACCAAGATGAGGGACGTACAGGATTGAAATCTTTTTATAGACTTTCTACTGCCTTAACCCTTTCAGCCCTGCGTTCCTGAACAATTTTAACCCTTCTGTCTGAGCTCCTGAGTCAAAATTCGCAAATAGTGTGTAATGTTTCACGGTAGATATAAAAATAGTTACAAGTGACCACGGCTTTACCGGTGGTTGGGCATTAAATCATTTTTCACTACCACCGGTAAAGCCGTGGTCAGAGCTCAAAGGGTTAAATTTTATTACCAATTGATAACAATAAATATTCACTGGAAACGAATGATACATTTCGGTCCGGTGCGACAATTCCCAACAATCTCATTATTTTAAAAGTCGGGACTGAATTCGCATTAAAAATGTTTAAACACCGCTGCATTTTACATAAGCTGCCGTCGTGAAGGAATAACATTCTCTGGAGAGAACAAAGGTGATTTTTAAACGGTCTTATCTCGCAGATGCCCTTCCAAAAGCAATGCCAAGTATTAAGAAACAGGAAGATTTCGTTACAAACGATGAAAAGAATACTGAACTGTTATGTAACATCAGTGCTCCTGTGACAGAAAATGCTGAAAAATCTCCTCACAGATGAAGAAAGACTTGAGTTAACAGAAATGTGGTTCTGCAGAAGGATGCTGAAGATACCATGCCCTTAACACGTGGACAACTATAAATTTTGCAGAAATAGAAAAAAAAGTTACTAATACTTAACATCAGGAAGAGAATATTTAAATTTGTAGGGCACAGAATGAGGAAAGAGGGCTTTGAAAATCTAACACTAACAAGACATGGCGAAGGCAAGAGTGACAGAGGAAAACACTGCATAACTTGCTGAATGAACTTGTGTAAATGGGTGGCAGAACTGCGTTTAGGAGAGATAGCAAAAAGACAATATTTAATAAGCTACAAAGAACAGGAAATCGTGGAGAGACATGATCGCTTACATTCTGAAAGCGCACAACACATAGAAGAATATCTCGCAGACCGTGAATTTGTTTCTCATAGTTTCACACAGGCCAATGCTTTATTTTCTACCTTCAACATCTTATTTCCCTGCCTCTTCCCGCTTTTCTGCTTTCCCTTCTTCCACTCATTTCCTCTTCCTTATCCCCGTCTCTCTCTTCTCTCTCTTTATCAACATTTCTCATTTCTAACGTCAACTCTCCCCGTCTTCTTCTTACACATTCCGTCATTTTTTTTTTTCATGGCGCTCTCTTAATTCATGTACTTAGTTTCTTCTCTGTTTTCCTCCTCTTCATGTTTTTCCTTCTTCACACACTTTCTTCTTGCCCTTTCTCATTACATTTTCTTTCTAAAATCTCCTCCTTTCATTCGTTTTCTTTTAAATTCCCGCGTCTGCTTCCCACATTCCTTTTCATCCCTAACAGTTTTCTCTCAAGTTGAATTTAAGCGTCCTACTAGATGTAACCGTAAGTTCTATTTGAATAGTTTCTTTTCTCGCACTTCTTGTCTGTGGAAAGCTCTTCCGTTTCTAAAATCTTCAAAATTATAACGTCAATTACCACACACACACACACACACATATATATATATATATATATATATATATATATATATATATATATATATATATATATATATATATATATATATATATATATATATATACTTAGTTCTTTGTGTGTAACAATTGCGGGGCAATGTGCAAAATTTTCACATTAGATGCAAGGAAGTCATGACCACATTTACGTCGACATACAAAAGGCTACTGCGCTGACAAACTACAAAGCAGTCCTCTTCTTTCCCTCTCTCTGCGAACTACGATCAAAGCGAAACTAGTGATAGAAAACAGCCACGAAAAGAAACAGATGCACAACTACAAAGAAAGAAAGAATGAAAGAAGGAAAGAGAGAGAGAGAGAGAAAGAGAGAGAAAGAGACAGAGAGACAGAGAAAGAGAGAGAGAGAAAGAGACAGAGAGAAAGAGACAGAGAGACAGAGAAAGATAGAGAGAGAAAGAGAGAGAGAGAAAGAGAGAGAAAGAGAAAGAGACGGAGAGACAGAGAAAGAGAGAGAGAGTGAGAGAGAGAAAGAGAGATAGAAAGAGAGAGAGAAAGAGACAGAGAGACAGAGAGTGAGAGAGAGAAAGAGACAGAGAGACAGAGAAAGAGAGGGAGAGTGAGACCGGGTAAATAGAAATGGATAGAGATAGGGGATTAATATAATATCAGACAAAACTTGACCGGGTTTTATATATTATTTCAGCTTGAATTAAACTTAGCATAAATTATGGGATCGACTATCACTAACGATGATGTTCTAATTTCTCAGCTAATTTGGCTCTCAGGAACACACAAAGTATGTCACAAATATGCGTGTACAAATGCTATGCGTGCGTGCACACACACACACACACACACACATTTGTTTCTAAAAAAGTAATGGATTTATCCATATATATATATATATATATATATATATATATATATATATATATATATAATTATATTTTTTTTTAAATATGATTCCTTCGCTACATAAGAGTTCTCATGTTTCAAAAGCGAGAGCCGAGACCCCTAATATAATTTTTTAAATTAAGTTGAATTAAGGTGTCTGGTCACGCTTCTTCGTCAAGCGAGAATTTGGGAATAAGCTATCTGGTAGTTAGCGCGTGTTTATAAGTATGGTCTCTTGCAACATTAGTTACTATGGAAACGACTAGGGTCGGATATATTGGTTAGGTGGTCTAAGAGTTAAGAATTAATTTTTATCAGTCCCCTTCGAAAAGTTCATGTCGGGTTATATTGGGGTGCCTATTTCAAGTCTGATAGTAGCGGTCGAGGTCTAGTTGGTCAAAAAGGCATTTTTATGGCCTTGCGGCAGGTCGTTAAGTATCGAGAGGATTCTATTTCATTATTATCTGTCTATTAATCTGTTTATTTATATATATATATATATATATATATATATATATATATATATATATATATATATATATATATATATAAGAAAAAATGACAAAGAGGAGACCAAGAGAACTTCATCGAACTCAAGTGATTTTTATATTGATGTAAATACACATGATTACAAAAGACAGGAGAGGCTGAAATCTATCTAATACATACATATATATATATATATATATATATATATATATACATATATATATATACATATATATATATATATATATATATATACATATATATATATACATATATATATATGTATTAGTTTTACACACATCCTCAGGCATACGCATTTCATATTTCTGTTTTGTTCCTCTTTCTTCTTTCACTGGTTTCCGACGTTCTTCGTTTCACTCCTACTCTTTCTTATTTCTCCTACTCCCTATAAATATTCTTTCTTTCTACATTACCCTCCTACTCTCAATTTTTCTCATTCTTCTCTTCCCAACCATCGTCCAACACTTTATTATTTCTTTTTTTTTCTCTCGACAACACTCTTCTTTCTCCAAATCTCTCTTCTAATACACATTTTGGCCTCTTTCGTTCATTTGCTCTCTCTATCTCTCTGTCTCTCTCTCTCTCTCTCTCTCTCTTATTTCTACGAAAATGGTTTCTTATCAACAAACATGATGAGAATTTGGCAACAACCAAAAACCAGCTCTTTCGTAAAAATTTATGAAGCCGAATGCCAATTGTCTCATTTTTTTTCCATTTTCTTTTATCCGACAATTCTCATTATTTATTCGATTTTTTATAATTTTTGTGATATTTTTGTTTCATTGTAATAATCGTCAGTGTGAGTTGGAGAAAATAGTGAAAAGAGAACGGAATAGATTAAAAAAGCATCAAAAATGGGAGTAAAAAAACCCCAAGGAACGAAAGAAAAAAATGGTCTAATATTCCATAATTATAAATCCTCGAAACGTTAATTAATCAAACAAAAAATATGTTATCTTCCTTTCCGAAATGTTCATCGCCAAAAGACTTCATCTTCTTACCTAAGATCTTCAGAAGCAAAAACCCTAAATGCAAAAGTCCTCATCTCCCTCAAATACTTAACACGAATTTATTCCTAATTCCCATAAACCTGTTGAAATTGGCCACAGTGACTACATCTTTCAGTTGTGTTCTGGTTAAAAGACCGCTATATCCAAATCGCTCTACGTCATAATTGCTACTACGCTTGGAAACTTAATAACATACTGTTATCTCTTATTGTGTTTTTTTATTTATTTATTTTACACGAGCTTTTTATCATTATAAGAAAATCTGTGTGGATAGTCTTACGGTGCAGCTATAGTGTAGCATAACAGGTCAGATCAAACATGAGGTTCGTTCTTGGAGTAAAGCTTCTTCCAGTCAAACGCTTGTTGCTTAAAAATAACTCTCTGGTCAGATCGTCACCCATAATCATGAAACTATTTATAGTAGGAAGCAAATTTTATACTTTACTTCTACGATTATATTGTTTAAAATAAAATATACATTATTCGGACTATTGTCCTCATCTTTGTCGCCATATTTATTACAACGTTTCGGCCGTTGTACGCCCCGGCCTTCTTCAGGTGGTTGGAATGTCGAACTGAACCCTTTATTTCGCTCACTGGAATAGACTGTTCTAGTTCCACGTGCCATGTTTAATGGATGTCAGTTATCAGTTATCTCCTGTTAATTTCTCTCTGAAAGTTCTCCACTGCCTTAACCGGGTATTGAACTCACACTCTTTGGGTCCTGTCACTGGATCTAACTAACGGCTTTATCCACTGTGCCTTGAGGACACATGTTCGATATTCCAACCACTTGAAGAAGGTCGGAACGTACAACGACCGAAACGTTGTTATAATTATGGCGACAAAGTTGAGGACAAAATAAAATATGTTTCATAAAAAATGACCAATAATTAATAAACGTACTAAGAACTTTAAATAGGGAATTTCCTTCCCGCCACCCTGTATTTTACCTGTGTTATGGTTGCCGTAATAAAAAAATCCCTTCCCGCCACCCTGTATGAAACAAATTATTATATCCTGATATTTCCAATGCAGTCACTTTGCTCGTCTAGTGATAAACATATACGACACATATTTTTGTAGATTTGGCTGAGAGCTCTTGTATTATTCGAACTGTTATAAAAAGAGGACGTCAAGAGCTCAAGCAATTAGATAAGATTATTTATCTCTTCTCTGTCGAACGCGCGGCAGTACAGGTGCAAAAGGGATCCCGAGTCAAAACTTAGTTATATCCAGGTTTTCTCCGTTAGCAGCAGAACAACTTGGCTTGTTCAGATACAGGCCTCTCTGCAACTTCTCCAGATCCAGATCTTTTGTCAACTGTGTGATTCAGTAAAAGCGACGATAAAAGCAGCAGCTAGAAAATGACAGTTGGCGAGACTCGCTGTCGTTCCCCTAGCGCATTTTCTTCCGAAAGTTGCATGCCACCCACCGTGCTGTGGTTTCTGAGACGGTGTTTTGTTTCCTCCCGACTCTTTGCTTTCCCTAACTCTTAACTCGTAATTCTTAAGAGAACAATCGGTTAACTGTTTCCCACAACCTAAATACACCATGGCCTTATTTTACAAAACCTTCAATCTTTAAAAAACGCAACATTTTCCCTGTGACTCTTGCTGTTCCTTCTTCTGCTTACTTTAATATATCGCAGCCTGTTTATCGCTTTTATACGTTTCTATTTGAAAAACTATGGAATCATACGTATATATATATCAAGTGACCAGATTATTGCAATACAAATCAAAATTGGGCCTTCTCTCTTTTTATGTGCCGTGTCCCTTCAGCGTAGCTGATCATGGCTCTCCACTTCCTCCTATCCCTTGTAGCTCTCAATAAGTTTTGTCCCTTTGCCACCTCTCTCAGACCACGTTCTGTCATCCACTTGCTTAAGCCCGCTACATATGTCATGCGTTGTCTCTTTCCATCTATTCGACCTGTGAGTATCAGATACCCCAAGCCCTACTTTCTCATTGTGTATCCCAGATACTTCAGCTGCCTCTTCCTGATGTTAAGTATAAGCCTCCTTCTTGTTTGCATCCTCTCCAAAACCTCATCGTTGCTCACACGCTCGGTCCATGATATCCTTATCATCCTACTGTAGAACCATACCTCCGCTGCCTCAAGTCTCTTCTTAGTCTTTGGGGAGACCTTCTAACATTCTCTGTCGTACAGATATCAAGTAGCAGCTTACTACTCTTTTCTTTGTTACCATAGAAATCCTCCTGTCTTGTAATACGCTGCCCAGCTTTTGGAATGCGTCCTTGGCCACCCCAATACGTCTACGGATCTCAGTGTTGCATTTACCGTCATGTGTCATAACGCTTTATTTAAACTTCCTCACTTACTTGATTTTAGTGACTCCGACATGAAAAGTCGCATTTCCGGTTCATCTTTTTACAGATGACCATACATCCTATCTTCTTGCTCTCCTTCGCTACTTTCTGTAGGAGGTTTTAACAAATCAGCATAGTTGCAGCTTTAAACGGCACTGTATTTTATATAGCTCATATGAAACCAGTATGTTTGTAGCATAAACTACACGTGAACTTGTATTTCTTTATGAGATTGGGATCAAATATAGATCAAGTATGGATCGTAATTAAACATAATGACAAGATGAAGAACACTTAGGAAAAATTTATCAATCTAACATGTCTCTCTGATGAAGTTTTAGTAAAGCCGAAACATGTTAGATTGATAAACGTTTCTTATTTGTTCTTTACCTTATCATTTCTTTATGACAACATCAAAGATAGAACTCAAAAACTGTAATTAATCTAAGAAATGTAAATTGAACTTTGTATCTTTCTTTTGAAAAGGTAAATTTTGAATTTAATATAATATCAGATCTTTTCACGTCAGCTTTTTATTCCTAGGACGAATGTAATTAAATTCAATTGAGATAAATTAAAAAGAAGGCGATTCTTAAAAAAGACAGATAATTTATTTGGTAATCTTTTCAAGTTATTTAAGGAGCCAGCAAGAATTTAAATATTTTATTCCTCCAAAGGTGAAAACCCCAAGAATTAAATCGTTATCGCTAACGTTAAACCAATTTAATGAATCCATAATGGGAAACTGGCTCATCACTTGAATTCCATTGTCAGCCGTTTTCATACTTTACTACCCATGTTTACACGACCTCTTTTAATTTTCTTTTCCTAAAATTTCATACTATTGCCAAAATAGTACTTGCAAATTATTATATGGAATTATGGAATTTAAAGATTGTGTGTTGGTGCGCGTTTTCGCACATGAAAATTAATGTAGAAACAACAAAATCTTGTTTTTCTACTACGGACCGTTTATTCTAGTTTATATAGTAACTGTAAGCAAATATCTCTTGGCTATGTGGATATTCCAAATATCTCTTTGGTATGCCCGTTTTCTTTTTCTAATCCAGAAGTAAGTTCGGGTAAGTAATGATAAGAATGGTTAAAATGATCGAACGCAAGTCAGCTTTGCGCTGAGTTGGAAAGACCAAAGTAAAAATTTGTACTTACTTCATGAGTAGAACTGAAAAACAGAGAGTGGTTCTTTCCATTCCGTAAATGGGAGTCATGAAATTGTGCAGATGAACAAAAAACCAATCCGGTTCCTTTATTACTAGGAAAATTTATTTCTTTTTTTTATACTTTATTATTATTTTATTTATTGTTTTTATTTAATTTCCACACATAACTCTTCAGAATTTCCATTTTTCAAAATAAAAGGCAACATTCTAATAAAAACAGGCGTTAGATATTCATAAAAAAATGTATAATGCGTTTCTAAAATTCGAAGCAGTGTTTTACTATTATTTTTTTTGTGGGGGAAAAACATCTGATAAATACAAAGTAGACAACATTCAACTTCTTTTATTTGCCTTCTGTACGTGGACAATCCTGATTCTCCACAACTTCCTATCATTTATATTTTTGAGTAAGTTTTGTCTTTTCATCATCCCCTCCATTCCATCTACTGCAAGCTTGTTTCTCAATGTTTCGCTATCTTACCTTAAATAAGTCCTGTGAGTGCCAAATTCGTTAAGCCCTCTTTCCTTATTATGTGTTCTAGAAATTTTAATTGCCTCTTTGTGATTCTGAGGACAGGGTGTACTGGAATCCACCTAGCGATTTAAAAATCTATTAATTTCATGATTTTTTTTTTTTTTTTAATAGTTTTATACAGAATGAACATTGAAACACTGGAGATTAAAGTTGGGTGGAAAGCATGGAATCAGAAGAAACGGAACTGTTAGCACAAAATTTACGGTTATATATAGACAGTTCAACTGTAAATTGGTGTGACCTTGTCGCCAGTCTAGTACTGAGTTTAAATTCAATGAATCTAGGTACAATAACAATGAGCTCGTTCGAACAATTACCATGAAAGTACTTATAAAAAAGGCAAAGGGAGACAACCTGACGGTGGTGGGAAAGTGACTGTAACCGAGACGCCAGGTCAGGGCCGATAATATTGCTGATTTTTTTTTTATTTGTATTTTATCCGGGAGGTCTAGATAAATAGACTTAATTTTAGATTTCCTTCATGCAAGGCCACATAAAAAAA
This sequence comes from Acanthosepion esculentum, assembly GCA_964036315.1. NCBI lineage: Eukaryota > Metazoa > Mollusca > Cephalopoda > Sepiida > Sepiidae > Acanthosepion > Acanthosepion esculentum. The sequence goes on along the minus strand of OZ038496.1, from coordinate 64,412,350 downwards.
ATTTCCAACCTGGTCAGAGCATTTACGAATCAATGTCCCAGTCTCCTGTTCAACAATCTCAGACTAATTAACAAATCATGTGCGAACGGATGTGGTTTTTACCGTCTCCGCAAATCTATTACTGAACCATTTTGTCCAAAACAGTGAATCAACTGACGGATCAGGAAACTCGATGGTACTTTTCCTGGCATTGAAATATCGGCGGTATTCTCTTTCGTTGCGCATGATGGATTTGTTAAAAGCAAAATAAAATTCAATGGATTTGGTACTTTGTTCAGTCTCAATGGGTAATTCCACGGGGTTAATCTAAATTCTGAACAAAAAGTATGAAACATTTACTGACATGTTATAATATTTTCAAATACCTAGGTGTCTTTTGGAAAAACCCTGTATAATGGGAATGCAGTTTGAGTATCTTTTATCCGAAATTCCAAATTCCGAAAGATTTTCAGATACTAACATGACTTGACACAAATGGAAAATTTCGAATATCAATATGGCTGCCCATAGTATAATTATTACAAATAAAATGCTGACTTTTTACAGTTTCACATTAATTTCAACTGTAATCCGAATCCATGTTTGTTTATACTTTACATGTATGTTGATTTTCTAAGCGCAGATTAGATGTGGCACAAGGCCAAAAGCAGGAGGTACCCATTGATTCACTATTCACTTGTAATGGTTCTCGCGAAATATTCCTTGTTAACCATTACACCACGTCGAGGTGACCAAATACCTTACATGTATGTATTGTAACATTTTAATCAAAACACGAAACCGTTGGTAGAGACTGATAGCTTACGGAATTTTCCTTCTAACACTCAGGGGGATATCATCGAAGATGGATCTCTCCTTCCAGTTTCTCACACGTGATTTCGAAGTAGTGTTTGGTGTTGCATTTATATATATTTTTGTAGGTAGTGATCATTTTTTGTACATGTACAGAAAGTACAAAAAACTACTTTTACGTGATATCCTAATTGCAGCACTTAAAAATCCGTGTGAGAATTACATGACTAGTATCATTATCTGTATGTACACAAAATTTATTAAATTTTATATGAAACTAATTTCAGAGTATGTTATTTATATAAAACAACCTTCCAGGTATATGTATAAACTGTTCCATTGCCAAGCTGCCCCATTTTATAGATGCTACATGCAAATTAAATAGCCTGTATTCCAAAATCAAACAAATCTGAAATCCGAAGCACTTCCAATCCCAAGAATTTTGAATAAAGCATTCTCAACCTGTATATGGAAAAATGGTGTTTTGGAACTGGAAAATTCCCTTTATACCATAGTATTTTGTGTCCTGGGGAGGTACGGCGGAGTAATGGATAGCGGCTTGGATTGAGGAATCAAAGAGCCAAGTTCAAATTCCAGTCGAATGTATTACATTCACTTACGTGCTAATACCCTTGGGAAAGGTATGTATCCTCTTCTTCTCCCCCCCAGCAATTATATATTTTTGTAAGTAGTGATCATGTTTTTTTGTACACGTACAGAAAGTACAAAATATTTTTATGTGATATCTTAATTTCACCATTTAAAAATCTGTGTGAGCATTACATGTCTAGTATCATTACCTGTATCTGCATGTACACAAAATTTATTAAATTTTATATAAAAATATATTCAGGGTATATGTTATTTATATAAAAGTACCTTCATATTATATGTTTAAGCTGTGTTATGAAATGTAAACGGATATCATGTTTCTACTGTATTCCCAAATCCGAAAAAGTATAGAAACCGAAACACTTCCGGTACCAAGAATTTCGGATAAAGGAATCTCAGCTTGTAAAAATGGTAATATTAGTAATTTCTCCACAATGAAACACTGAGCATTCGTTGAGCGAGCAGCAAGTACTGTTTCAGTTGAAATTTATAAAATCTACCTCTTAACACCATTTTGCAGGTTTTTCACGTCCAGTAGCTGTTATCGCTCTTTCGAGTATTGAAGTGAGTTTGATTTTTAACCTATTATTTGAAGTAGTGTAGAATGTCAAGATCTTGAAGCATCTTTTTTGTTTCGCTTTTCCTTGAAATTTCCTCGATATTCGCAACTTATGTCAATAGTATTCTCAGCATCCTTCCGTAGAACTACATTTCTGTTAACTCAAGTCTCTTAATCTGTGAGGAGATTTTCCAACATTCAGAAAAATTACATCAAAGTTCACCACTCTTTTATTTGTTTGTAAAGAGATTTTATCATTTCTTTTCTCTTTAAGATAATATCCAAACCTTTCCTTGTTCTTCTAATATGTCAGAAATTTGTTTTTTTTTTTTATAATTTAAAGGCTATGTCTTTACAGGACGTAGGCTATTCTGTCTCTGCATAGATACATTCTCGCTATTATCTACAAAATGCCATGACTTCTAGACTGGCTGACAAATAATATTCGAGAGCACTGTCTATACAATTATTTAACCCATAGCCGGAGAGTTAGAATAGATGAATTCATCTCTCCCTTCCTCCAAGAACATTAGTGATAAAGTGAATGTAAGACTAGATGAGAATTTGAATTCAGTTCGACGATTCGAATATCCGCCCCGGCAACCGGTACACAACGTCCATGTTCCTTACTTTGTCTTTAAATTCATTTCGTTCAGGACGTGGGTGATCATAGCTCTCCGCAACCTCCTATGCCTCATAGTCTTTAATAGCGTATCTGTTTTTACCAAGACACCCGGTCCCCGTTTCTATCATTCTTTTCATACAGGCTCTCCAGGAACGTCCCCGCTGGCATACCCTAGCACTCATGACTCATGCTTGTGATATATCCTGCGAAAGTGTCCCAAGCCCTTCTTCCTCACCAATATATGTCAAAAGAATTTCAGCCGCCTCTTTCTGATTCTGAGTTTATTTTCTTAACATTTTCTTTAAGGTTTCCTCGTTTTTTACCAGTTCCGTCCATGGAAATCTCAGTATCTTTTTGTGGAACCACATTTTTGTTACCTGCATTGCCAGAGAATTGATATCACAGCATTACGACGCTTGTTTCTAACTAAATCTTTCTGTTTCTTTGTATTTACTTATATTATTCGGAAGGTTATCCTCATCGTCATTGCCATATTCACAAACGTCTCGGCTTCTTCAGGTAATTGGAATTTCAATACGAACCTTTTATTTCGTCCACCGGGGTAGATTATTCTAGTTCCACATGCCATGCCCCTTCCGGGTGACTCAGTTATCTTCCTTGAACTCAACCCCTCAAGTTTTTTTTCACCACGGTAGTACTTCTACATCGGGAGGTGGTCGGATTTATTGTCCAGTGCCTGAGGCTACCCCAGAAGGGGAAGTGTTGAGGGAACTTGGGAATTTTTGCGCGGTATGGCCACATCGGCCTTGTGTCCTACCCGGTTGCGATGTGAGAGCCCTGGTTGATACAACTAATTCTGAACTTGAAGACGAAACTATTAAAGAAATAGTAGTGAATACTTTTAACCACTTTATGACCCGAGGTGGAAGTTGATTGAAGTAAAGAAACAAATTAGACACTAGTTTGGAGAAATTATCAAAGATTTATTTTCATTTACAAGATATGAAAATGTGTCTGGTAAGATGCATAGTGTAGTGTTCGAATCTACGGTGTATGAGGTGGGAAATAAGAGCCTGAAAAAGGAGTATGCTTATCCTGCTGACTGCTTGTTGGCTATCGGTTTGGGCTTGTCACGTTGATAGTGGAGTCCGTTCTCTTTCTGTATTCACAGGAGGTCGTTTTCGCAATCTAATCGTAAGACAGGCAGTCAGCCTTGCTCCAGAATAGCCTCTATGGTTAACGTTAGTGTGTGAAGTCTGTCTGTCTCTGTTACTGTCTGTCTGACCGTCTGTCTGTCTGTCTGTCTCTCTCTGTCTCTGTCTCTCTCTCTCTCACGCAGACACACATACACACACACACTCCCCTGTCCGGTTCCTCGTATAGACTATATAAGTGAAACGCATGGACGTAGTTGTTAACATCTGTTGCAAGCGAGAGTCGCGTCGATAATGGCCTGCACTTTGGTATGTTTGTGTTATTTTTAGTAGAGTGCGGCGTGTGTGTGACTAATCTTGACGAAAATTGGTGTGTAGTTAAAGATGTATGTTTTCTAATAATTGCATAAATTTGGTCATAATTTGTTATCTCTAACTCTGTGTAAAAAGTGTTTTTCTCTACAATTACAACACTACTCTGAGTTCGAATCTTGAATGGTACCTCACGGAACTTGTGCTGAACAAGAGATAACTACATAAATGTAAATTAGGTATTATTTTTCATTCGTATCAGTTTATTTTCAATTAAGTATGCTTTGTTCTTTTGCTATTTTGAAAAGATAATACATATTTTAAATACGTTGTTCTTTTTTATCATTTCACCCCCACCCCATCAAGGCGATAAGACGCAAGAGATTACTGGGAGTGAAAAGAAAATGAGAAGACTTTAGGAGAATGAAAATGAACCGGAAACCTAATCCCAAGCAGAAACCAAGGCATAAGCCTATTTTCAAAAACTGGGAAGGAGTATGAACCGGGTTATAAGCGTACCTATCTACTCCTAAGTATATAACATTTCTTTTATTATTTACACATTAACAGTCTGTTTAACGATTTCCAGAATCGGCGTTTGTTTTCCTTAGACGCTCCCCAGATCAATAGCATTTTCCCACGTTTTTTTCCAAAGTGTATCCACTTATTAATGCGTCCATATTATTGAATTCTGTATTTTTTAGATTCTCTTCCATATATAGATTACAATTTCTTCCTCAAGTTTGCTTCGTCTTTTTTATATCCCATTCTATATTTTTTTTCCGTTTTGTTTTCGTTCTCATAAGTGTTTTGACAGTATAGCATTATTTCTATAGCATTCATATTCGAAGGATAGAAAAGTGTTTGCATATCCATCTTTATATTCCACACCAGGGGAACCGATATAAATCCTTTCCTTCCCTGGAATCTTGCTTGTTTTTAATTTTGCCTCATACAAGAGAAACAAACGAGTGAGGTAAGCGCACATTTTTAATGGGTAAATAACGAAAAAAAAATTAAAATTATTTAAAATCGAACAATACGTAAGAAAAGGAATATACAAATAATACACGTGATTACGCATGCGCATGAAAAATAGATGCAAAGTATTTTTAATGCGTTTTGGGTGCATAATCTATTTCATTTAGATTCTTTTTGTTTATCTTTCCATCACCTTTGTTATTAAATATTCCACATTGTGATAATAGAAGATCTGCCTAGAATGTTGAAATGTGGACGCAAATTTACCTTGGATAATCTAGTGATTAAAGCACTTTCGAAAGATTTCTGTTTTAGTAAATTGATTTCTCTTTTAAAATAGAGTAGCATTTTTTAAACCAAACTTTTGGTCAGTCTCGTTACGCTAAGTAACTAATGCATTTAATGTGTTGTTTTGTAAAAGATCCCTTTTGTGTTCATATAATCTTTTATTTAAAATCATTGACATTTCTTCGATGTATTTGTTGTGGTAATTATTACAGGTGATATAGTACATTCATCCTTCAAGTTTTTGCTTATAATTCTGTCTTAAGTTCATTATTAATTGTTCCAGCTTGAAAACACCAAGTGCCGTTCTTCTTCTTCTTCTTCTTCTTCTTCTTCTTCTTCTTCTTCTTCTTCTTCTTCTTCTTCTCCTCCTTCTTCTTCTTCTACTCCTACTCCTCCTCCTCCTCTTCCTCCTCCTTCTTCTTCTTCTTCTTCTTCTTCTTCTTCTTCTTCTTCTTCTTCTTCTTCTTCTTCTGTCATCCACCCTTTTTTCTCTTAACTTTAAATATCATTATGTTTAATAAAGTCCATATTTTTCGCTCCAGATGAGAACCTTTTCAGGAAAAATAATCTCCCGGCAAAAAAAAAAAATGAACATTTCCCATTCGCCACTAAATATACCACGTAGATTTTTTTTTCTTCCTTGCAGACAAAGAGGAACTGAATATTGACTTCATGCAAACAGCAAGAACATTTTAAGCATTCTGTGTCAATTGATTCGTATTTGGCCAATGGAGGAGTCAGACGGTAACTGCCGATTTTACGTTACACATCAAATTACATGAAGCAAAATCATTTTAAAAGACATTAAAGCATCCCTAAGAAGTATTTATGCAATGGTTCTGCTCTTCGTTCGAATAGGGAAATCAATTTTCGCCAGACAAGACATGACCTGTCTGGAAAAAGAGTGTATCGTAAAAGATAGAAAAATGGAATATAGATAAATAGAGAAACTTGTCAGTAATGGAATCTTAGAATATTTTGCCGATATGAAAAGTACAAGCTATATTTCATTAACTCGTCCATTGCAGCGTTGATTATTCAAAGCGTTAAATAATGTTTAAATTATATTTGAGGTCTGGAGTTGTAAAAGCTGCAAAAGCATTAATTTCTCCCGGAGCTGTAATATCACTAGATAACATGACCCGCAGGAATGAGGTAAGGATTGAGAAAGGATTAAAATGAATGAGGTACGGAAACGAGCATGGTTTTTTTTTCTAAGCGTACAAGGCCAAAAATATGGGGTACCCAGTGCAGATCGAATTCGCTATTGAGTTGTAACTGATCTAGCGAGACAAGTTTATTAACCATTACGCCACATCGAAGTGCCCACGGATATGAGGATAGATCACAATTACAAAACACTAGTTTTCTGCATGTTGGCCAGGAGGGGGGTAATTGGAAGTCTGATCAGAAGTAGAAATGCTCCTAATCGTGTTGCATGTAAACTATTTGTAACGATAGCCACAGGAAAGCAACACACAACCTACCTGGCTAGGTTGAGCGAATAGATGGAATCGTGGAGAGCCATTAACGCCAACGTCCTGGATCGACACGGCACATAGAAGAAGAACGGGTCGTGCTGACAATCCTAGGGATTGCATTTATTCAGATTTGTACGTTGAACACCATGCAGTCTGCTACTGCTGCCTTTATAAAGCACTGATTTTCGAGGTTGGTCGTCCAGAACCTGGTCTACAAATGTTTATTTATCCACTCTGAGCAACAATGAAGCCCTACCAATACTTCACTACTAATATATGTTTTATACTCTTGTTCACCCAACAGTGACAGGTGTTACCAAACGTGAATGTAAAGGCGTACAAGGTGCATATTATGAAGAAAGGTGCATATTATGAAGATATGCAGAATGGATAACAGTTGACCACAGACTTGAAGAGCCTAAGATTGTAAAGATCGAGGAAACATCCTCTTGTCAATCCGTTTCTCAACGTAACAGTACTTTACAATGAGATACGAAGGGGATATGGAGAAGACAACTCGCGTACGCGGTATGGAGAGTTCTAGATATAGCGATACTAAGCAATGAATGTCGTCCGAATAGCTATCATAAATCTAGTTTGATATGACCCTTTTTATTTATATTGAAATTAATTAAATTAATTAAATTAGATGAATTAAATTGAATTAACTCAGTCATGTGAGGTATTGATAATAAATATAAATCCCACCCAAAAGTTTAATAATTTATCTTTCTATTGCTTCAAAATTTAATATTTTTAAGGACAGGCAAGGATCAGGTGATCGCAGAATTATGTCACAACCAAACGGCCTTGACCGCTTTTGAATTGGTTCAACGGTTTGGTTATATTTCATAAATAGCGTTAAGCAGTTAGATTTTATTTCAACGTTATGTTTGTCCCAGCACTAACTCGCCAGAAGATTGTAGCTGTTACACCGTGAGGACTTGCAAATGTTTATTTTTCTTCTGAGTGGGCTGGATCTAACGTAAAATTGTCTTCCGATCTTCCAGAGACGGAAAGTGAGTATCTTTCTAGATCATCAGGAAATCAAAAGCAAAGATGGACTTTATCCACCATGAAGGAAAAGCAAAACACTTTCAGGACAATGATCAAACAAATAAACAACATTACTCGAATGAAATATTTTTACATATAAAGGGAAGTGAAACGAGACAAAACACCTTGAACTATTTATAAAAAGAAAAGAAATAAAATAATGATCATAAATCGTCGATAAAATTATTCGACACATAAGTAAACCATTAAACATTTCTCTTATGTCCTTTTTTTATATTTTCTTTCCTTTCTGCTATTCTTGTTTATTGTTTGCTTCTTCTTCCACTCTATGTCTTTATTATATTAATTTTTCATCTCGTGTTTATATTTCTATACGTTATCTATGCTTGTATTGGTCTGTAACTGAGTATAAAATCTCATATTTTTTTATTTTTAGTGCGACCACGTTCGCAAGCATATGTTTGAATTATGTCGGGAGATAAAATTCGTAACACTAGCGACTGAGTAGCGAGAGGCGAGCAGATATTCGGGATTTTAGGGCGGAAAATAATTCTTCACCTTCAAGACAGCCTAAACGATATTGGGAGTAATTATCCAAGCACCAAACCGTTCAATGGTGTAGAATCCAGTTCATTTAAAACGGTTGCCAGTGAACAAACAGAGTGGGTTTGTGCCTCCTAACAACCGCTTGCACTGTACACTTTTTTCGTCCTATGTATGACGATAAACTACATGTAAGACTTCTAATCGGGAGATTGAAGCTTTTGAACTGCTTTTCTTCCCAGGCCCACCCTTATCCGGGATGATAGCCGCTTTTAGGATCCCAGGTATGGGGAAATAATGAACTCTCCCCTGAGCAAAACACTATCAATTTTTAAAATACTTTTTTTATAATAACAATACCAGCAATACAATTTTATATAAAAATCACCAAAACAAAACATTATCAAATTATAAAAATACTTTTTATAATAACAATACCAGAAATACATTTATATAAAAAAAATTCACCAAAACACAAGACTATCAAATTAAAAAAATACTTCTTTCTATAACAATCCCAGCAATACATTTTTATATTTTAAAAAAATCACCAAAACAAAGCACTATCAAATTATATAATTTTATAATAACAATACCAGGTTTACATTTTTATATAAAAAAAATCACCAAAACAAATACTATCAAATTATAAAAATACTTTTTTTTATAATAACAATACCTAGTTTACATTTTTATATAAAAAAAAATCAACATTACATTTTTAAAGCAAAATGGCCAGCAATACCTTTTATCTGTAGTTGAAGAAATACAATTACTTTCAAAATATATTTGTTTTAGGCCATAAAATTGTGTACAAATTATTCAGATTTCGGCTTTAAATAATCTATAGTGCTGCTAAATAAAGTCAACCAAACTACCGGTATAAAAGAACTTTTTCATGGCAATCCATATAAGATCCGCCACTATCTTAAAGACATCAAACTGTATTTCAAAATATAAATTCAACAAAACTACAACATAAAATGCACAACGTCTCTATTCATTATGTCCACACAAGTATGCATATGCACAATATCTGTGTATCATTTACCATGTATTCAATTGTGAGAACAGAATAACATTTTTATTACTTCCACTCTCCCAAGAAAATGAAATTTCTGCATCAAATGTCTCTTAAAAAGTTGATATGCCGTCAAACAAACAGATCAATCAATCAATGGACTCCTTTATCACAGTGAACAATATCGCTACACCTGCCTTCGCCCGAATCTCAGAAAAAATAAACATTGACATGAGTTTTCCTATATCGCAAGTCGACCGATAAAATACCCACTACAACGTAGTATTCACTGTGTGTCTTCTTCATTTATGTAGATTGTCTCTTCAGAAAGTAGACACAGCTCTCCACAACATCCTACTGTTTGTATCTCGAAGTAAGATTTGTCTCTTAAATATCTCTCCTAGTTCCTGTTCTGACATCCATTTTCACAGCTTTGTTATGTTGACCTCTGTTAGGTTTATCTCTCCCTGTTTTGCCTTCCGTATGGCCTGCGTGCATTAAATTTTCTAAGCCCTCTTTCCCCATTATGTATGTTAAAATGTTCAACTGTCACTTTCTGTAAAATATTCCATGTGTGTTATTCTTTTCCTTACAACTTCTCCGTTACTCACATAAGTCCATGGTATTCTCAGGATCCTTCTGTAGAACCATATTTCTATTGCGAGGAGATTGCCCAGTATCCATTGCCATATAGTAGAACTGATACTTCATAAAAGTTTAATACTATTTTATAGAGTTTTTTTCCTGTTTTCTTAATGCTTGTTTAGTTTTTAAAATTACAACATTGTCATCCAGAATATTAACATATTTTTCGCATAGATATATATCTATCACGGATGAATACGAAAATAGAATTGTAGCGTAGATTAACTTATTTCAGTGAGTTTTATTTTTAAATTTCCATGTTTATTCATCTTTGGTATGTTAGGCCAGAAAAAAAATATCTGTCGCTAAGAATATATGCACGGAAAATAATTTAAATATATCAAATACTAAATACTGTGACTAGTGGACAGATTTGAAAAATACATCATTGTTATTAGTATACTAGATTAATATATAATTAATGTATAATATATATATATAATATATAATATATATAATTAATATATACTTATATAAAAGCAATTTAAATGAAAGTCTGAAATTCAGATTCAATTAACTCATTATTGAAAAACATCACTTGAACGTTATCTCCAAATATTTAAAGCAATTATACAGCGTGTTTTCCTTTTAGTTCTTCACACTAAATTGAAGTCACTTTTAGTGGACCCATGACAATTAGAATAAACAAATTATCAGTCCGAGATACTTAAAAAAATGTAAAATTATTTCAATAAGTGCATAGTTTTATATATATATATATATATATATATATATATATATATATATATATATATATATATATATATGTGTGTGTGTGTGTGTGTGTGTGTGTGTGTGTGTGTGTGTGTATCACAGAAATAAGTGTGAAGCTTGATATTACCAGACATATTAAAAATTATTAGCATGATGCTAAGTTGAAAAATTTGGTTCACAAGAAATATGGAGTTACAGCGGAACCTAATTTAAATAATATTGTCAATTTGTCCTCTCATGAATTAACTGAACTAGAATCGTTTGTTCTTGCTCATGGGTTGGACGTTTGCATTCCACCCTCTATGCCCGATAAGGAGAAGATTTTTTCAGAGTTCGAGGTCTTCTATGTCCAATTGCCAAGACTGTCTCCTACCTCAGTTGATACGGTTTGTGATTTGAAAGCCCAGTTAAATAATTCTGCACACATGTTTTCTAGTTCCTCTGTTGCTACTGTTGAATCGAAATGGAAAGCTGAATATCAGCAAGTGATCAATTCCTTGAGGAACAATTATGATCTAATAATTTCCAGACCAGATAAAGATGCTGGAGTTGTTATTTTAGACCGATCTGATTACGTAGCTAAGATGTCTTCCATTTTAGAAGATACTTCTAAATCTACCATGCTCGGATCAGCAGATACATGTAGTAGAACTACTTCAGGTGAAGTAAAATTTCAGAATCTACTTCTGAAGTTTGTAAAGACTGGGGCGTTTCAACAAGAAACTGCCAATGAAATTCGTCCGTCCGGGTCGATTCGTCCACGGTTGTATGGGTTTCCAAAAATCAACAAGGATGTGGTACCATTAAGACCAATTTTATCAATGGTTGGTTCAGCCCAACACAAGGTAGCTCAATGGCTATCAACGCTTTTGGAACCTGTGTTGCAGTGCTTGAGTGGATTTTGCATAAAGGATTCATTTTCCTTTCGACTGTATCCAAAATTTATCTTCTTCGGGCAAGTTTATGTGTTCTCTATACACCTGTGTCCCTCTTATGGAAACTGTTGATATTTGCTGTCATTTGCTTTATCGCAGTTCTTTGTCTCCACCTAGTATTCCTGAGTCGGCATTTGCTGAGTTGATGAAATTTACCACGTCTTCTGTTGAATTTAGTTTTAATAACACCATGCTTCGACAGATTGACGGGGTCGCTATGGGTTCCCCTTTGGGTCCAGCACTTGCTAACATATTTGTTGGCTTTCACGAAGAAAGAATACGGAAGAATGGACTCTGTCCTCAACTATATTGTCGGTATGTTGATGATACTTTTCGTTTATTCAACAACGATGTTGAGGCTGATCAGTTTCTTTCTTTTCTAAATGGTATCCATCCAGCACTGAGGTTCACTGTTGAGAAGTAATCCAATTGTCAATTGGCCTTCTTGGATGTATTAGTACATCGAACACCAACAAATTTTCTTACCTCCGTTTATAGGAAACCAACTTTTGCGGGGTTGTATACGCGTTGGGACTCCTTTTTCCCCACAAAACGTAAGATAACCATTATCAGAACTCTCCTTCCACTGTTCATTTGGTCATCCGTGACAAAATTGTGGAGTTCAGAAGTGTCAAACTCTGTGTTGTTAAAAAGTGTCCGGTTTATCTTAGATTGCCCTGGATTGGAACCAAGTGTGAAAGTATAGTTAGACAGATTTCATCTAGTGTTAGTCGCTGTTTTTTCTCTGCTGAGGTTCATATAGTTCTTCAAACCCGGCCTATGATTCGTTCTGTGTGTAAGGACGTTCTCCCTCCCCATCAAATTAATTCTTTTATTTACAAATACGTTTGTAGTTGCGGTGCTGACTACATAGAGAGGACGACTCAACGCTTGGACATGAGAATTAAACAGAACGTTCCTACAAAGGTCAGGAATAACACCTTGCCGTTGAATGGACTCGTCCCAAATACCTATGGTTCCGCCATATGTGAGCACCTGTTAAATAGCAGAGGGTTTGCAGCTAACTTCAGTGCTGACCGGTTCACCGTGTTGTCCCGGTCACACTCTTCATTTCACCTCAAGGTGCTGGAGGCACTTTACATCGGGTCCCGCAAGCCTTCCATGTGCAAACAGCGTGAGTTTTTCTTGGGACTCGCTGTCATTTGTCTCTAGCTCCATTTTTCATATTTTTTTTCTCCTCCACATTTCCTTTCCATTGTACATTTTCTGTGATTTAAATTTAGATTAAATCTCCCGTTGGAAGCCTGAAGAGAGGGAGCGAAACCGGTTGCTTCGCCCGTTTTTAATATGTCTGGAAATATCAGGCTTCACACATTTATTTCTGTGATAAAATTTTGTACCTTCAAATATATATATATATATATATATATATATATATATATATATATATATATAGTTGTATATTTAGGCAGTACTCCTTGATTTATGTATGTTTCATTAAAAACGACAGACAAGGTACTACGGTTAAGCTTTTTATTTAATTTTTCTTGTGCTCGAACAAGAGCTTTCTTTTCTGGACAAATAGTGTGTAAAAACTGTCCAAATGTTTTATAGTTCCGAGCGCTTTCCACTATAACTTTAGCCATTATCAAGGACTATTCGATTTTTCAGCTTAATTGAGTGTGTGCCTTATGTGTATGTTTTAGTGTGTTGTAGGGATGTTTTAATTTCCGAATACGGTTAGCACATTGTGGCCTTGTTCGTAGTTAATATTGTTAAGAGTAGGCTTTTTCTTTTTTATTATTAGAGCTTCCATTATTTTTAATCTTTTTTTACAGGTGGATGCAGCTATTATATTTGTGTTTTCTACTAGTATTTTTCTAATGGAGTCTGGTAAGTGTGTGTTTGTGTGTTTAAATGTATATTACAATAAATATATACGAAAATTAAATTTTCAAAGTTAATGATATAAAATGTCGAAATCCCTTCATTACCAAAATTTTAAAGATGCATTAACCTACCAATCATTCGATGAATGTTATGATCCTTGTTTTTTTTTTAAATTATAAGCTGTATAAGGTCTGTTTTAAATACGCAGTAACACATTTCCAAAAAAATATATTTCAATTCGCAATATATTTTTCGTCTAGGATGCTACCTGAATTTTACCAAAAACCAAATAATTTCCGTGTCTGAAGATGACTGAATGTACAGTCGAAAGTACTTGCGTATTTCAGAAAGACCTTATACAGCTTATAATTTTAAAAAAACAAGAATCATAACATTCTTCGGGTGATTGGTAGGTTAATGCATCTTTAACATTTTGTTAGCGAAGGGATTTCACCATTTTATATCATTCACTTTACTAATTTACTTTTTGTATGAATGATCATTGTAATATATATATATATATGTGTGCGTGTGTGTGTGTGTGTGTGTGTGTGTGTGTGTGTGTGTGCATTTAGGCATGTCTGATTAGATAAACTACAAACATTATGTTTACTTATTTTAGCATAATCCGTTCATATTCACGGATATTTTTCCGTGTATTACAATCAAATGATGCAAAAATGCACTGTAATAGTGAAAATAACTTTTATTTCCCAAGTAATGTGCTCTTGACCATGACATTCCAACATGAAATCATGGTCAAGCGCGCATTACTTGGTAAATAAAAGTGATTTTCACTGTCACAGTACATTTCTTCCATTATTTGATTGTAACACACGAAAATATCCGTGAATATGAACGGATTATGCTAAAAATAAAGACATTATATATATATATATATATATATATATGTGTGTGTGTGTGTGTGTGTGTGTGTGTGTGTGTGTGTGTGTGTGTGTGTGTGATAAAAATATGTTTTAATCTATATCATATTTATGAGTAAAAGTCCTTCATAAGATACACAAAAAACCTGTAAAGTTTATCTTGAGAAGAAAATAACTATCATTAACTTTCCACATAAATAAAAATTGGTAACTAAATAATCAGTACTAATCCCAAAATGCAGACACGAAAACAAATTTTGACTACGTTACTTAAAATAGAAAACTAAAAAAGAATACCTTGTAAATTACTGCCATGAAAAATATATGTATCATAATATACGCAAATAATACTTTAGATTACGTCAATACTTTAAACTAAACAAATAATTAAATCAACCACGGAAAAAAAAACATAAAATCTAAATAAATCTGCAATTAAATAAATAACAAACACATTAACAAGCTACGAATGCCCACATGTCTAGCTGGATATTCTACTAGGGCGGCTAGCCCTTCCCTATTGAAAATGCTCGCTTTGGCGCATTTGTGTTTGTTGAAACACAGAGCCACCGTCCCGGGTATGACGGTAAACTGCATCCGCGTCCATGGGTATGAAGGTAAAGTGCATCCACCTCCATGGGTATGACGGTAAACTGCATCCGCGTCCATGGGTATGAAGGTAAACTGCATCCACGTCCATGGGTATAACGGTAAACTGCATCCACGTCCATGGGTATGACGGTAAACTGCATCCACGTCCATGGGTATGACGGTAAACTGCATCCGCGTCCATGGGTATGAAGGTAAACTGCATCCACCTCCATGGGTATGACGGTAAACTGCATCCACGTCCATAAGTATGACGGTAAACTGTATCCGCCTCCATGGGTATGACGGTAGACTGCATCCGCGTCTATGGGTATGAAGGTAAACTGCATCCACCTCCATGGGTATGACGGTAAACTGCATCCGCGTCCATGGGTATGACGGTAAACTGCATCCGCGTCCATGGGTATGACGGTAAACTGCATCCGCGTCCATGGGTATGACTGTAAACTGCATCCGCGTCCATGGGTATGACGGTAAACTGCATATGCATACTAGGTACGGCGATAAACTATGTCCAACAGAAAGACTGTTTTTGAAAAAATAAGGTTGTCGGCTCTACGCTTTTGGAAAAATAGTATTACCAGCTATACATTTTCGAACAATACATTTTTGAAAACCAAATGTCTCCAGCAATACATTTTTGAAAACCAAATGTCTCCAGCAATACATTTTTGAAAACCAAATGTCTCCAGCAATACATTTTTGAAAACCAAATGTCTCCAGCAATACATTTTTGAAAACCAAATGTCTCCAGCAATACATTTTTGAAAACCAAATGTCTCCAGCAATACATTTTTGAAAACCAAATGTCTCCAGCAATACATTTTTGAAAACCAAATGTCTCCAGCAATACATTTTTGAAAACCAAATGTCTCCAGCAATACATTTTTGAAAACCAAATGTCTCCAGCAATACATTTTCGAAAACCAAATGTCTCCAGCAATACATTTTTGAAAACCAAATGTCTCCAGCAATACATTTTTGAAAACCAAATGTCTCCAGCAATACATTTTCGAAAACCAAATGTCTCCAGCAATACATTTTTGAAAACCAAATGTCTCCAGCAATACATTTTCGAAAACCAAATGTCTCCAGCAATACATTTTTGAAAACCAAATGTCTCCAGCAATACATTTTTGAAAACCAAATGTCTCCAGCAATACATTTTTGAAAACCAAATGTCTCCAGCAATACATTTTTGAAAACCAAATGTTTCCAGCAATACATTTTTGAAAACCAAATGTCTCCAGCAATACATTTTTGAAAACCAAATGTCTCCAGCAATACATTTTTGAAAACCAAATGTCTCCAGCAATACATTTTTGAAAACCAAATGTCTCCAGCAATACATTTTTGAAAACCAAATGTCTCCAGCAATACATTTTTGAAAACCAAATGTCTCCAGCAATACATTTTCGAAAACCAAATGTCTCCAGCAATACATTTTTGAAAACCAAATGTCTCCAGCAATACATTTTTGAAAACCAAATGTCTCCAGCAATACATTTTCGAAAACCAAATGTCTCCAGCAATACATTTTTGAAAACCAAATGTCTCCAGCAATACATTTTCGAAAACCAAATGTCTCCAGCAATACATTTTTGAAAACCAAATGTCTCCAGCAATACATTTTTGAAAACCAAATGTCTCCAGCAATACATTTTTGAAAACCAAATGTCTCCAGCAATACATTTTTGAAAACCAAATGTTTCCAGCAATACATTTTTGAAAACCAAATGTCTCCAGCAATACATTTTTGAAAACCAAATGTCTCCAGCAATACATTTTTGAAAACCAAATGTCTCCAGCAATACATTTTTGAAAACCAAATCTCTCCAGCAATACATTTTTGAAAACCCAATGTTTCCAGCAATACATTTTTGAAAACCAAATGTTTCCAGCAATACATTTTGGAGACCAAATGAAAGTCACTCAAAATCATTTTCGGCATAAAATGACCACTAAGGTTGGAATGCCGTTAAACAAAACACCCAAACTAACCAAACAGAGCCAACCTGTGGTTTATATTGCAAATATTCTGAGCAGACGTTAGTTACAGTTTCTGGTAAAGAGCGTGTTATCTAGCGTGATCAACAAGGCCAGCATTCTCAAGCCCTCGGCCACGATGACTTGTGTCTTCGTGCTACCCGAAGGCACCCAATTCACTCACAAGGCTTGGGTCAACCCATGGTATGGTTTTTAGGCACTTTCCAAAAGTGTCGCACGCTGGGATCGACCCCTCCACCAGGAATTCTCCTTCCTGACAAATTGGGGGATTCGAACCCGAGTCTCATGGTCAGCATGCGAACGTTCTAACAAATCGGCCATGTGCATGTATTCATGCATGCATGCATGTATGCATATATATATACATATATATATATACATATATATATATATATATACATATATATATATATATTTGTGTGTGTGTGTGTGCGTGCGTGCGTGTGGATATGTGTGCGTTGTGTGAGTGCGTGCGTGTGTTAGGGGATATGTGTTTGGCGGGTGTATAACAAGATTTAGAATACGGATTTTTTATTCAGTCATCTATCGTCCAATTAAGAGATTGGCTAAGTCCAATCCTTCTCGTTAAATTTCTCTTACCATTCGTTCTTGTTTGGCAAATATTGATAATACGCATGGTTTATATTTCAAAGCGAAACACGAATGCAGGTGAGCAGGTTATAATTGCATTTCCTTTCAACCGCTTGTGAATTCTATTTTGGCCCCCAAAAATAAATAAATAAAGTCACTGTTGAAAAAATAGAAAAGCCACAACAAAGGAAAATTCATAGGCGGGAGTTAATGATGAATAAAAATGCATACGATAGGATGAAAAAGAATTAATGGAGAAGAAGTAAAGAAGAGAAATGAACACTGAAGTGAGAAAAAAAGAAGAGGAGAAAGAGACAAAGACGCAAGGAAGATATAATATCAATGCATATCAGTGTGAAAAACACACCTTTTTAATTTGACTAATTACAAAAACTCAGGTACGCCATTTTGATTCGCTCACCAGCTTTCCCGCCAAATATCTATTTTGGCGCTCTTTTGGGTAACCTAATTGAATCAGGCTAACAACTTTCTCCCAGATTAACACCCATGCAGTATGTACAATTTACTAGCTAAAAGGCTTGAAAGACTGCGCATGGGAAAATATACCGCTTCTGTTCTAAACATTACTGTGCAGTGGACACTAGATAGTTATATACATATGAATAGACATAGATAGATAGATAGATAGATAGATAGATAGATATGAATAAACTTAGATTGATATCAACAGACATAGATAGATAGATAAATGGATAGATATATATGAACATTGATAAGTAGTTATGGACAGGGATAGATAGATAGATAGATAGATAGATAGATAGATAGATAGATAGATAGATAGATAGATAGATATGTTTTATTTTAATTTTGCTGTGAGAATTTTTGAAAATGTTTTATAGAATGCTTTCGGATATGCACATAACCATTATCAAGATCCAATATCTTAATTGTATTTGTTGATTAATACATACAATATTTTCATAGGACATGCCATGCTACTTCTACGGTGTCGAAACACCCCCATTTCCTCCGTGTTCCAAATTTAATAAGAAGGTTCCAGTCAGTAAGATTTTTTTTAAATTACTACTTTGTGAATCAGGCTAACGAGTGGGTTTCCTGAAAGCTACAATTCTGTTCAAGTCATGAGTTATTTGGTATCTAACCTCCTTATCCTCATAATCTACACTTCAAAGATCTTCACTGTGCTTCATATCACACACCTGACACTCCAATACTGTTTTAACTGCCTCAATCTATTTGGACTAGTTCTAGAGCCTTGTATTGAATTTATTCTAATATAAAGTTGACATCTACGCTGACGACACTACTATTTATCCCTGCCTCAACAGTAGATCGGGCATCGTTGAAAAAACTAACCTGACTGTAGACATTGAGAAAGACCTCCAATCTATGGTTGACTGGGGCAGAAAATGGCTTGTAAACTTTAATGCCTCTAAAACGAAACCGCTCTCAGTTACCCAACAAAAAGAAACCACCCTGCCGCCCATCAGGATGGCTGATGCCCGATTCCACGAAAGCGCCTCTCTGCGCCTGCTTGGTCTCAAGCTAACCACTGATCAGAAGTGGAAAAACTACATTGAATCTATAGCTTCATCTACCGCAAGGAAAGTTGGTTCTCTGTGTCGCGCGAGAAGGTTCTTCTCCCCGGAGTCCATCCTTCAAATCTACAAATCAACCATTCGCCCTTGCATTGAATATTGCTGTCATATATGGTCTGGTGTTCCCGTTGTTCATCTCTAATCCTAGACAAAATCAAGAGACGCATATGCAACGTAGTTGGTTGTGATCTGGCATCCCGTCTGCAATCGCTATCTCACAGATGTGCTGTGGTTTCCCTCTGTCCTTTCTACAAGCACTTTTATGGTAACTGCTGCGACGAACTACTTTCACTGGTT
This sequence comes from Acanthosepion esculentum, assembly GCA_964036315.1. Taxonomy (NCBI): domain Eukaryota; kingdom Metazoa; phylum Mollusca; class Cephalopoda; order Sepiida; family Sepiidae; genus Acanthosepion; species Acanthosepion esculentum. The sequence goes on along the minus strand of OZ038496.1, from coordinate 64,392,888 downwards.
CCCAAATTGCATGAATTTAAGCTCGCTACTAGGTTGGCATCTCGGACCCTCCATTTCATTGTTGAAACGACTAAATGTAACCATCTCTTCTACTCCAACAGCTTCTTATCTCGCACTTACCGACAGTGGAACTCCCTTCTTATCACTTGCTTCCCTGATAGCTATAATCTTCAAATATTCAAATGAAATGTCAATGGACATCTTATGATGCCTTGGCCTTGATCCCTGTCTTTCTCTTTATCCAAACACTCCCCTTTACTCTTAATTTCACTCTCTGTAATCCCTTGCGTATTAATGGCACTCCCGACTTGCTTGGAGCTAATTGGTTAAAAAAATCAAATCAAATCTATACTAACCTAACTACATACCTTTCCATGCATTTTCGAACACTACGGTGCATATATAACTACATGTCTACCATTTTTTTAATAACAATTTAACTTTTATTCCAAACCAAGTATACGATGAATTTATTATTCGAGTCGAATATTTTACAATCTGTACGAATAACATTACTTATTGACCAACGAATATATTATTTAATACATTCTACAGCATTTAAAGGATGAGGTTATTATGCTTGTATTTTGTCCTAGGATGTTTCGGATAATGTCTAGTAGGTTTTTGCGTGTGTTTAAATGAATTCTAATGGACCTATGATCAGGTAGGTGTAAGGTAAACTCGTCTGGAGAGACATGTAGTAGTCTGTCCGAGCTATTTATTTTAAAAAAAGAATATAATTGAAATGATAAAAATTGACATAAAAAAATGTAAAATTTAAAATTCCCAACGTCTCTCGTTCGTGTGAATGTGTAGTCGAATCAATGTAAAGAAACGCGTAACACGAATATATATATATATATATATATATATATATATATATATATATATATATATATATATATATATATATATATACAGTGCTTTTCGATAAAAGTGACTCACCTGATTTTTTTTACTAAATATTCTCTTCTCCGATGAAACGAAAGTTGAGCTAAATTCAAAGGATAAGCTATCTAAAATCCGAAGAAGAAGCTTTGAAAGCTCTTTGAATTTAGCAGTAAGCACCGTCAAGCATCCGTTCAGTATAATGTTCTGGGGATGCTTTTCTTTTCATGGAACTGGTTTCTTAAAACTTATTGAAAAGATCCTCGGGATCAGTACAAGAGAATTTTAGAGTCTTGTCTGCTCCCTTCTGCTGAAAGGGTGCAAATCGACCCCACCAAGCTCATTTTTATGCAGGATAATGCTCCCTGTCACAAATCAAAATTGATAAAGGAATACTTTGATGAGAAGCAGGTGAGTGTTATGACATGTCCTCCCCAATCTCCTGACCCCAACCCCATAGAAAACTTATGGAGCATTATAAAGTACAGGCTCTCGAGAAAGCAGTTGAGCAACAAAGAGGATTTGATTGTGAATTTCATATCCGAATGGGATTCAATGCTTGCAGATGAGATTTTCCAGAACCTAATCAAGTCAATGCCAAAAAGAGTTGAAAAGGTCATTCAAAATAAAGGAGGACCCATAGATTATTAAATATTTCGAACTATATTACCTATTATAAATAAATTACACCTCTCTTATTCTTTATTTAAAGCTGTTTGGTTATGTTTCTATTGATTACTAGTTACAGGAAATAAGTGAGTCACTTTTTTGCACAGAGTTTTTCCCTAAATCTCATTTATATCCAAAACTATAATTATCAATAGAATACCTTAGGGTAAGTAAACTTTTTTACTAGGTAGTCGGGAAGGGGCCTTTATATTAGTAAGATTAAAAATTTGTTTGACCCCAAAAATAATAGGCGAAAAATTTTTAAGTAAAAAAAATCAGGTGAGTCACTCTTATCGAACAGCACTGTACATATATATATATATATATATATATATATATATATATATATATATATATATATATATATATATAATTCACTTTGTAAATTGCATTAATATTCTATTTAGGATGCCAACGATTCTTTTGATGATGTGTTGGCTGAAAAATGTACCTTACTTTCCGCGGTCACCAACGATGGCCTGTCTGTATTCTAGTTTATTTTGACATGAAGACATAACTCATCGACTTCTACTCTCTGAGTAGATATTTTTTTTATTTAAATGATGTAAACAGTCCACCAAAAATGGATATATAGCAGTTCAAAAATCAGTACGCCCCTCCAAAAATGTCATTTCAATCATTCAGTAAGTATATTTTCAAAACAAACCTATTTTTCTTGAAGACGATTGACGTAAGCGGATATTTTAAGCAAAAATACTGTTGCCACAATTGGGTACGAATAATGAGAAAATTAGAAATTTGAAAATGACCTCACGACCTGTTTGTTATATAAGGAAACTGTTGCGTGAGACCCCAAAAAACTCAGATGCAAGAGACGCAAAATGGGATCAAGGCTACGGGAATATATGAAAAGAAAAAGAATCCAATTTTTAATAACTTCTTATTTCCTTCAATGGGGTCTGGTATTCTCTCCGGTAATAGGTAGATGGCACATAATTCCTTTCGTTCTTCTTGCTTTCAGCGAGTGAGCGCTACCAACGTGATTAGTTAGAGTGGGCCGGCTCTTCTCTCTCTTTCCTCCCTCAACGGGACTCTACATATAAAAGGCTACAACTGGAAACTTCGAAGTTCTGACTAAGTGTCACTTGACCTCACAATTTTTCATTTTATTATTTTAATTCCTTTCGACTAAGTGGGTTGCCGGTTTGAACACAAGTATTCAAAGCCTTTATCTTTCGCCTCCTCACTAAAAAAAATATCCGCGACATTATGTAGGGTTCACATGACGACCGTTGGGTTTAACCGATCGAGTGGGTGGATCCACTGTGCCAGAAATTAATTACAAAAATGTGCGTCCCAGGAATGTTTCGATACCAACGCTCAAACCATTCCTAAACAAAATACTTATACGGCCGATGATTGCGTAGGAAACGGCTACTAATTTCAAAACAATAATATGTTTGCTTAAAGTTTCCACATGAGAATAAAAATTAAGTTATCGGAGAGCATACTGTGATCGATAAAATAATAACTGAACTATTTGAATTTGGCAGTATCCGCGGCATTTGGTGGCACCATGGAAAAGTGTACATGGAAAACTGTTTGTTACCAATAGTTAAGCATGGTGCCGGAAAAATCTTGGCCTGATCTTGAATAAGCACCAATCGATAATTACGTGAAAATATTGAAAGAAAATATAATGTCTACAGACAAGACTTCGCGAAGAATAACTATTTTCAAGCATGGTAATAATCCAAAACATTCGTCTAAGAAAAACGAAAGAAAAGGCAAAAGGTAAAAATCGTTAATTAGCCTAGCATGTCATCGAAATTGAATCCAACTGGGCACTTGTATAATGTACTTCAACGAAAAGTAGAAAAAGTAACGACTCTCCAAACGAATAGGACAGAATTGGAAGACTGCATCATTTTGAGTGGGAAATATTTGCAGTGATTGCGAAAGTCTGAAGAGATGAATATTAAGAAATCTACAAGCAATAAAAACAACTACCACATTAAATATTGATTTTAAATTGTTGGTTCCACTTTTGATAAGAATGACTACAAAACACTCCCCTCCGCAATTTATAGGCAGGAGCATACAGATGCATACTGGGATTACTTCCTACCAAATAAAATAGGCCAGTTCTCAGTTTCATGTGAAACAGTTCCGACCTCTCTTGCCTTGAAGACAGAACGCCCTTTTTGTCCCTTTTCTTTCTTTTCTTCTTATTGCTTATTACGAACTTTGACATTTCTATTTGTTGGGCAGTTCTACTATTTATTTACATTTAACCATGACGTTTTGCTGTACAGGTTATGAACCCAACACGCTACCATTTCTTTCTTTGGCGCGTATTGACTTATGGACTGCTATATATTCTTACTTTTGGTTATAACATTTCAATGCTATAGAATCTGGTAAGACCTAATAATATCCGCTTCATTGCATTTTTTTGTTCGGACTTGTTGAGCTTGGAGTATTACAAACTGATAGAACATACTGAAGGAAAAACGGACGTAGGGTACCTCGGACTAGTTGGCTTTGGAGAAATAAAAACCGAAAGGGCGGTATATACCAGAACAAAAATATTATTGGTTTTTCAAAATTCTTGAGTTAGGAACGCTCATAAATATTCATCAGGTTAACTGAAAATGTCTGCGCCCAAGAATTTGTCCAATATTCCCCATTCCTAAAAGAACTGCTACTTTCCCAAGCCAAGACTAAAAGAAATATTAAAAAATTAAAAGAAAACTGTTAAACCCATGAACTCGTGTTATTTAAAATTGATAGCACGCAAATTAATCCCAAATTTAATTAATTCAAATGCCAATTTGCACAAAATTCCCCGGAAAAATTCAAAAACAGCACTTACTCACTTTCGTTGATTATACATTCAATCGTATCACTTCGTGTCTCCCATAGTCAGCCTGACGTTTCAGCTAACGTGATGAATATTGATGAGCGTTCCTAACTCAAGAGTTTTGAAATCATTTTTGCCCTTGTATATAAACACTTGTTACAAAACAAAATCCTTGTAATTGCATTGATAATGCCCCCCCACAAAGAGAAGACGAAAAACGTCAACTAAGATAAGTTTTCCATTTGTCTTTATTATTCATATTGGCTTTTTACAGATATACTCTAACTGAAATGTTTACATACATAAACACATACGCACGCACACACACACACAAACACGTGTATATATATATATACATATTTTTTTTAAATAAATATAATATTATGTTCTACCGTGAATCGAGCACTGATTTTTAAAAAGAAATGTGAAAGAATTCTCGATTATAAATCTGACTGTTCTTTCTTTTTATTTTGATATATATATATATATATATATATATATATATATATATATATATATATATATATATATATATATATATATATTTGTGTGTGTGCATGTGCTACATAATTGTATACACACACGCGCACATACATACACTGATATATATATATATATATATATATATATATATATATATATATATATATATGCGCGTGTGTGTTTGTGCGTAAGTATGTATATTCATTTGTAGCATCTTATCTCGTCTGTTTAACATAAACTACATCGGTTTTCATTACGCAAGTCACTTTTCAGAAGAAAATTACTATTAAGCTACCATTGTTGTTACCTTTTCATCATGTCATTATCATTGCAATATATCAAGTTTTAACTTATAAAATGTATCCTTATTAAATATTCACACATAGAGCTTAATGCTTTTAATTTAAACAGACCAACATATTTTATATAGTAGGAATTAAGATTACATTTGGTTAATGATTCTTTTTTCTTCCTCTTTTTTTTCATTTTCCTTCTCTTCTTTCCTTCTTCCGTTTGGCTAATTTTATTTCAATCATACATTGACTGGTTTGAAAATCCTTGTAAATTTTATTTCATTTTACAATGTGAAAATGATCAATAACCTAATGTAATGTTAATTACTATTATATATATATATATATATATATATATATATATATATATATATGCGTGTGTGTTTGTGTGTACCTATGTATATTCATTTGTAGCATCTTATCTCGTCTGTTTAACATAAACTACATCGGTTTTCATTACGCAAGTCACTTTTTAGAAGAAAATTACTATTAAGCTACCATTGTTGTTACCTTTTCATCGTGTCATTACCATTGCAATATATCAAGTTTTAACTTATAAAATGTATCCTTATTAAATATTGGTTATTTTGTCGGCTATCAAAGTCTATGCAAATAAAGTGCAGTATAATTTGTTTATTTAGAAGGAAAATCTAACGTCTATAAACCCTAGCTACGTATATTTGATTTTAAAAAAATCCGACAGACAAGAGCAAATGATTACTGTGTTCTTATTGGGCCCTTGACATTCTATAACATTCATCAGGCTTTTATAAATTGGTTTTGGTAATTTCTCTATTCTTTTCACGTGAACATCGCAGCAGTTTGTATTGCCTCCCAGCAATCTTATTGTCATTTTGAAAAAAAAAAAAAAAAAACTTTTTTTAATGATGGACCACACGCTTTCTTTTTGATTAATATCTATAGAGTCTGGGGACCATTCGAATTAATTTTGTGTCTCAGAAAGCCTTTTGTTAATTTGGACAATAGTCCGTTATTTTAGAATGTGGAGGAAAAGTGTCTGGCATAAATGCAATCTTCAACTCAAAATTTGTTGGTTGTGACCTGTCATCCTAAGAGATGTTACGAATTGATGTCACAGAAAATCAGTCAGATTTCTCAGTTACAGAAAAAACGGCTTGTTCTCAAGCATAACCAACTGCGCGCCCGTAACGCCTACTGCCGGCAATGTAATAAAGCCACAAAGATGCAAAGACTTACTGAGTGTGAGAGAATATGAAAAAAAAGCAGAGAGAATAATAAAATAACAGAAATTAAGAAGACAGAAGATAACGATTGACATTACGTTTAAATCTTTGAAAAACAAAGGTGACTGAAAAGCCAGAAACATGAAGAGATTTCAACAAGCGAGAAGAACGAGGGGAAAAAACTGTTAGCATAGAAGTTATGGTTACATCGAGCCATTTCAATTGTAAAATGGTGACATCTTCCCGCCAATCTAGTACTGCGCTCGAATTCATAAAGTCTGTGTACGATAAAGTAAGGTTCTTCAGAACAATTAGTCTAGGTAACATTTATGAAAGCTCGGCAGAACATGGAGGAAGGTTTACTAGAACAATTACAATGAAAATATTTACAGAAAAGGCACAGGAGACCTACGTTGTGGTAGGAAAGTAATTATGATTTATTCTGAGCGGACCTTTGTTACAGTCCAATATGTGCCCCTCACCAGGGGTACATATTGTTTTGAATGAAGTTGCTAAATATCTTCTTCGCTGTCGACAAATTCTTTTTAACTCATTGTTAAATGTGTCTTTTCACAATCCCTCCCAGTCTATCGTCTGCTATTCATTTGCAGAAGATAAATAGCTTACTAATTGTTTCCCTCTGTCCAAATTGCTTTCAATGCGACTTGTTGGTATCAAATTCTCCAAACCCTCTTTCCTCAAGTGTGTACGAGAAATTTCAACTACTTCTTTCTGAAAAAACACTTTATATAATAATTTATAAAGATGCACAGCATTCATATTTGCGCCATTATCAAATTTGGATGTACTTATAACGGTGCTGCATAAAATAATAACGCCAAACATTATACCATCACCCTTCTACGTTGCATTGATTGGCTATTTTTCTGTAGGCTCCAACATTTCGTCCAACCAACTTGTCAATCCATATTACTTCAATAACAATCACTGATGAAAAATCAGTTTACACGTAATACTTTAACCAAAATAATTTTTTTTCTTTACGATGTTTACATAAAAAATGATAGTTTTGTTACCGGTATGTGTTCAAAATATGTGCTTATATATATATTTAACAGTGCATATATATGGGGAAAAATGACGTGTAAAATTTTATATATCAGAACAATTTTATAAAAAATCTATGACAAAATGGAAAAAAAAATTCGTGAGACGCTTTCATTCATATACGATTTCATCAAACAAATATATGTATACAGTGATGTGATTACACATGCGCATGAAGGAGGAGGAACGCTGAAATTTAAATTTTTTTTTTTTAAATATGTGAGCCATCATTGGAGTGGTTATTTGAACTGTGAACCGAAAGATTAGATCGATTAACAAAACAATAATGGAATATCCAAACGTTGGACAGTTTTTCTCTTCATTTTCTCCTGAAATTAAAGCTAATATACGTAGCTTGTAACGGCTCCTGATAAAAAAAAGTAATGATAAAAATAGAGATTATATATGGATAATATATGGGCGAAAGTGCTCAATACCAGGGACACAGCGTATGTAAATATGAAATTGGACACTGAGGTCAACACGGATCGGCGGCGACAGTCTGTTTAATGTTTCAAATCAATCTCCAGGCCATATGTGTCGCGTGCTAGCTGGACTATTCTTAATTATTTCTACTCAAGAGCCTCTAGAATATTTTCAAATATAAACCGTTACCGCCTTCCCAATAATCGGTATGATAAATTGCTATCCATAATGCACGATTGACCAGCATATATAAATAGTCAAGGCAACACGGTATTTACTCTGTCGCCCCACTGGGACGAGATGTGACACAAGGTCTATTTTTAGGTGGGGACCTGAGCGCGTACGCCCGGGACAGGAACAAAAATTCCAGGCAACACATAATACACATGGCCAGGAGATTGCACTCATCCAGGAAACAGACTATCGCTGCGTGTGTCTGACCCCAGTGTCCATATATATATATATATATATATATATATATATATATGTGTGTGTGTGTGTGTGTGTGTGCTTGTGTGTGTGTGTGTGAAATTTTATAAGAGACTGTTTGTCATGGATACATTATAAACTTTTTAATACTTAAGGTTACTAATTCTATAATCTAAAAGCTTATGTAGACAAAAAGTTATAATCCGATCAATTTATTCAGAAATGGAGATTTTTATAAAATGAGGCGTTTTACACTTGATCAAAATTATAAGACCAGGGGGATATAAATTGTTAGATCTGGGGTAATTCTAATGTTTGTAGTTCAGTTAGAGATTAGCAATCACTGCGTAAAGTTGTCACCATGCCTAAAGCAAGCAAATTTACCGAAGTTGAGCGTGCTCGAATTCTAGATTTCCATATTTAAGGTTTGTCACAGCAGGCGATCGCAGCTAAGGTAAATCTCAGTAAAACTGTGTTTTGCAACTTTCTAAAAGACAGTGCGAATTATGGAAACGCAAAGTCTAATGGTAGGTCAAAAAAACATTCTCCGGCATTGAGTAGGAGAATAAGACGGGTTGTTGTGAAAACCAGTGGACTTTCTCCTAGTCAAATTGAAGCAGCCACAGATGCTGATTGCAGTCCAGTAACTATCAGAATTACGACAAAAAGGCATGGTAAATAAAAAGCGCAAACAAATTCCTCGGCTGCTTCCACGTCACAAAGTGAACCGTTTAAGGTTTGGTAGTGAATACCAAAATTGGGACATTGAGAAGTGGAAGAAACTCCTGTTTTCTGATGAGAAAAAATTCAATCTAGATGGTCCTGATGGCTTCCAACAATATTGGCCCAACAAAAACATACCTCCTGAAATTTTCTCCACACGTCATAGTGGTGGAGGGTCCCTAATGGTATGGGTTGCCTTTTCTTACAGAGGGACGATGGAGCTCCAGGTGGTGCAGGGTCAACAGACAGTGGCTAGTTATGTTAGCATGCTACAAAAAGCATCGTTGGTGACGGAAAGCCATTGTTTGTGTGGGGATGGATGGTTATTCCAACAGGATAATGCTGCAATTCACGCTGCATGTCGGACTTTGACCTTTCTACAAGAAAATGGGGTCCATCTCTTGCTACATCCTGCATGCTCACCGGACTTGAACCCAATTGAAAATGTTTGGGGATGGATGACAAGAGATGTTTATCGAAATCGCAAACAATATTCAACAAAAAATGAACTTCGTGAAGCTATCTTCAGAAGCTGGAGCAATATTCCTCGCAGATTAATGGAAACACTAATTTCTAGCATGCTCCAGAGAATTTTTGAAGTCATCAAAACCAGTGGAGTTAGAACTCATTATTAAATTTGGTTGTTGAATGTTTTCGTACACTTTTCGTACAATTTCGTAGAATTTTTGTCTCTGGTCTTGTAATTTTGATCAAGTGTAAAACGCCTCATTTTATAAAAATGTCAATTTCTCAATAAAATGTTCGGATTTTAACTTTTTGTCTACATAACCTTTTAGATTATAAAATTAGTAACCTTAAGTAAGAAATGTTTAAAGTTTTTCCATGAAAATCATTCTTTTTAAAAAAAAATTCAAGTGGTCTTAAATTTTTGATCAGGAGTGTACCTTTAAATAAAGTTTGAAAAGTTAAATCTGGAGTTAAATCGTGGTTTTACCATATATATATATGTATATATATATATATATATATATATATATATATATATATATATATATATATATATATATATATATATATATATGCGTGTGTCTGTGTGTATTGATATAATAGGAAAGAACTGTTAGATTGATGATCCGAAGTCCTTTAGGACTTTTGTTTTTATTTTTATTTTTTAAACTGTGGTCGATACATAAGTAGAGCCTAGTTTATAATTATTATTTTTAAAAATGTGATTGCATCGCGACACAGGAATTACTATGTTTCGAAACTGGTCAGCAGTATTTAAGTTTAATTCCAATATTAAACGTTAACTACTGGGTGGCAGTTTCATCCTCAAGCGTTGTTTTGGAATAACTATGCTACGGAATATTTTACTCATTTATATTTTTGAAATGGAGGTGTGGTCTAGTGTTTGCTTTTTTTTTATCAAGGGTCACTGTTTTGATGGAAGTAGGGTGTTTGTGACATGTCAAGTTTTTGGAGTCGCGTAAGGTTGGGTGGATTTTTTTTGTCTGGATACAATGGCTTATCTTATCCGACTCCCTGCTAAAAAGCTAACTTGATTCATGTAGTAGTTCTGTTGTTTGGGTTTTGTTTTTTATTACTGTATGCTAAGACTTTAACTGATTGATGTTTTAGTTCCGGTAGTTTTGTTGTTTATTTACTTGTTTTTTCTTAAAGGGGAGTTAAAATTATGATTGGATTGTGTTTTTAAACCTATTGATTTAATTGAACTTGTTAATAGATTTTGAAATTTTTAATTTTTTTTTTTTTTAAATGCTAATTATTTAAGGCAAATATTTGATGGTGCCTGAAAAAAACCGTTGTCTCATTTCTTTGATTTAATAAATTTTCGTTTTTAGAAACTTAATAATGTGCAGTTTTTCATGTAGGCTTAAAGGGGATGGGTCATCCCAGGTTTTACAAGTTCTTGTTCTATTTATTATTTTCCATTTTACTTTTGGTGTTTTATTTGTTTCTTTTAAATGTGTTGTGGTAGGATCCACCTAATTTGCATAGTGGAGTACCGACCATATAAATATGGTTGGTACCGGGAAGAGAGGGGAATGAATCAAGAGATTCAACCAGAGACTCTGCCCGACTGCGACTCAGTCAACACATTCTCCAGGAACGGTCTTCCCAGGAATATACAAAAGACTATATGTAAATATTGTGTACACTTTCTTGTTTCAATACATTTTGTTCTAAGTACATTTTGTGTTGCATTATTTTTCCATGCATTAGTCAAGTTTCAACAAAATGTAAAAAATATTTCGATAGGGATGTCTCGTTTCTGTTTCTATACATTCGGATATATATATATATATATATATATATATATATATATATATATATATATATATATATATATATATATATAATGGATTTGGATAGAACGTTCGCATTATGACAATGAGACCATGGTTCGAATCTGACTTGTGATTCGTTATATTCACTTACGCGCAACTAACTGGCTGTGCTAGCAAGAAGCCATAAGTCATCGTGGCTGAGCGCTTGAGTGTGCTGACCTTGTTCAAAGTGTTGATCACGCAAGATAACACGCTCTTTCACAGAAACTGTGACTACGGTCTGCTCAGCATAGTTGCAGAATAAACCACAGGTGGGCTCTGTGGGTGTTGAATAAACACAAGTTACCCGGAGGAAGCGTCTGCAAAAGGGATTGGCTAGCAGCCCAAAAAGACGGATATCCTCGAATACGAGTGGCCAGATCTCTCTCTCCCTCTCTCTCTCTCTCTCTCTCTCTCTCTATATATATATATATATATATATATATATATATATATATATATATATCCGATGCGATGAGAACGAAAGTAATATATAAATTCCAACGTTCGCAGCGTTAATTCAAAAAAGAGCTCGATACAGATAATAGAGCGATAATTATTTATTTATTATAATTTTATCGTATAGACAAAACCATTTTACTCACTACAAAATTGCAACTTGGTTTCAGTGCATTTCAACTGCACATCTACGGATGAGGGTCCCTCACCCGTAGATGTGCAGTTGAAATGCACTGAAACCAAGTTGCATCTTTGTAGTGAGTAAAATGGTTTTCTCTATATGATAAAATTATAATAAATAAATAATATACATATATATATATATATATATATATATATATATATATATATATATATATATATAATTTATGGTATTGCAAAACCAATGTCGGCAGATTCATTATGAATAGTCAGCGAGATTATCTTGCTTATTACTACTGAGTAGTGGACACCCGAACCAAGAAGATTATTATCAGTATTTGTTTTATTTAGTATGGCACAGGGATTAACATCAGGGAAATTCGGTTATGATTATTATATTACGCCAGTTGTTCATGTGAACATGACCATATTGCCTTTATAATAAACATTAATATTGTATGTCTTTGTTATGTAACGAACACCGATCTCTGGCTACAATGGCTAATAAGAAAGAAAATTCAGTCTCCTGTCATGTATATGTATTTAGTAAGTTTAACTTACTTCGGTACAAGGCTAAGAGTTTAGAGCACCCAATGGCAATCAATCTCACTTTAGTAATAATGACCTACAAGGTTACTTTTTTCCGAACATCACTTCACGGGGACACGCTCTATTTAAGAATTCGCTCTTAGCTATCGATTTGAATTGAACGTTTCATACTAGTAGGTTTCCTCTTAACTGTAAGGGAAAAGAGGCCAGATACATTGCTTCTAGCCAAACAACTTCACATTGTTAATCTTCCCGAGGCAAAGAATTGTCATGAAATCAAATGAGAAAATTCTAGCTTCAATAAAGATGATCGAATGGCCGACAACTGAGTTCTACAATGATTGAAACTCTACGTGGCTAGCGTAAATGATAGGTAATTAAAACGCCTAATTATTTCGACGTACCCTGGGGAGGCAGCAACGGAAAAGAACGTGAAGGCCAATGACAATATCTAAAGAACGGATACGAGCTAGGCGAGGGAAGACTCAACTTTGATAATTGGTAGCAACTAATTAGACCTTTATTGAGCCTGTGTGTGGAAAGTTACCGACTTGGGTATTCAAGATGTACACGCATTTTGCATTCGATATTAAAGAGAAACCTGGGAGCCTCAGTGTGAGGTAATGGTTAACGATCTAGTCTACATGGTCTTTACTACTGAGTAATGAGTTCGATTCGCAATTGATCTCAGGCTTACGGCCATATCACCAGTTCTCATAAGATCACTGAAGTTAAGCAACGTCTAACTTTATCAGTACCTAGATGGGTAACTGCTAAGAAATGCTAAGTGCTGTAAGCTTGGATGTGCGTGTGGTGTAATGAATAATGGCTCGGAAAAGTAGATCGGAGAGCCGAGTTCTAATTCCAGTCGGATTTGTTATATCATGTGCAGAAGGTATGAATTCACTTTTTCTCCCTCTAGCTATGGGTTAATTAGAAGGACTTGCATCAGTAAATGGTTTTTATCCCCCCCCACCCAAATACTTAGAATCTTTTAAAAATTCTGCCGTTAAATATCATGCAAAAAACTGACAACCCATAAAAACAAATCAATCTCATTGGCCCTCCAATACCTGTAGTTTTGCATTAAGCAGCCCGTAGTTAATAATAAGTGGCACGTTATTGTACTGTAAAAATCAGCTTTGATGTCTCTTGGTTTAAGAGGACGAAAACTCTGAATTCCTAACCGTAGAGATGGCAATAAGAAACCACAAATATTAAAAGAAAGGTAATCTGTGGAGAGTAATGATCGACTATGTTCTTAAGAGGCAGGCAGTAAAAAATGGACAGTCAAATCTCTAATCATTGTTATTTTCAAAGCTTAGTTTGCAGTCAAAGCCACAATTATGGAACACAGAATGTCTCTGCATGACCGATTCATGTCTTTTCATGAAGGTATTTATGCGAAACTGAACGAAAAAAACTAACTCGGATTCCACGTTCCACGTCGTTATCCATTTTCATTCAGTGAGGGTTGAACTCTCCATGACCGATTCATGTCTTTTCATGAAGGTATTTATGCGAAACTGAACGCAAAAAACTAACTCGGATTCCACGTTCCACGTCGTTATCCATTTTCACGCAGTGAGGGTTGAACACTCCATGACCGATTCATGTCTTTTCATGAAGGTATTTATGCGAAACTGAACGCAAAAAACTAACTCGGATTCCACGTTCCACGTCGTTATCCATTTTCATTCAGTGAGGGTTGAACTCTCCATAGCCGATTCATGTCTTTTCATGAAGGTATTTTTACGAAACTGACCGCAAAAAACTAACTCGGATTCCACGTTCCACGTCGTTATCCATTTTCATTCAGTGAGGTTTGAACTCTCCATGACCGATTCATGTCTTTTCATGAAGGTATTTATGCGAAACTGAACGCAAAAAACTAACTCGGATTCCACGTTCCACGTCGTTATCCATTTTCATTCAGTGAGGGTTGAACTCTCCATAACCGATTCATGTCTTTTCATGAAGGTATTTTTACGAAACTGAACGCAAAAAACAAAACTCGGATTCCACGTTCCACGCCGTTATCCATTTTCATTCAGTGAGGGTTGAACTCTCCATGACCGATTCATGTCTTTTCATGAAGGTATTTATGCGAAACTGAACGCAAAAAACTAACTCGGATTCCACGTTCCACGTCGTTATCCATTTTCATTCAGTGAGGTTTGAACTCTCCATAACCGATTCATGTCTTTTCATGAAGGTATTTATGCGAAACTGAACGCAAAAAACTAACTCGGATTCCACGTCCCACGTCGTTATCCATTTTCATTCAGTGAGGGTTGAACTCTCCATGACCGATTCATGTCTTTTCATGAAGGTATTTTTACGAAACTGAACGCAAAAAACTAACTCGGATTCCACGTTCCACGTCGTTATCCACTTTCATTCAGTGAGGGTTGAACTCTCCATGACCGATTCATGTCTTTTCATGAAAGGTATTTATGCGAAACTGAACGCAAAAAACTAACTCGGATTCCACGTTCCACGTCGTTATCCATTTTCATTCAGTGAGGGTTGAACTCGCCATGACCGATTCATGTCTTTTCATGAAGGTATTTTTACGAAACTGAACGCAAAAAACTAACTCGGATTCCACGTTCCACGTCGTTATCCACTTTCATTCAGTGAGGGTTGAACTCTCCATGACCGATTCATATCTTTTCATGAAAGGTATTTATGCGAAACTGAACGCAAAAAACTAACTCGGATTCCACGTTCCACGTCGTTATCCATTTTCAAGCAGTGAGGGTTGAACTCTCCATAACCGATTCATGTCTTTTCCTTTATGTGAATATGTACGGAAGAGACTAGCCCGGGTTCTACTTTCAACGCCGTTATCCATTACACTACCCACTCACAGCGTGATATAGTAGTTGAACTTTGTTATTGAGTAATGAGTTCGATCCTCAGGGGATGCTCGATGAACCTTTAAAATGACGACATTGAAGAAAACCATTTGATTACCATAAGAAAATGAAGCTATAGTGCCAACAGACTTGACGTAAGAAATGGAAAAAAAACAGAGAAATAGGTTAGGCCATCAAGGTTATTTAGACATTAAGGTTATATTTAGATATGATCCATCTCTCTGAAGAGATTATTTAAAGGAAAGGCAAAAACAAACAAAGATACGCATACAGTAGATTTTGAAGTATGATCAATAAATCTGTTGATATACGCCATGTTACCGCGAGAGTTATTTGTTAAACAAATACGTCAGAATGCGCATTCACTGAAATGAATATATATATGACAGTCCTACAATAAAAATGCTAATAAATAATCGAGTTGATGTTATAGGGCCACTTGTAATGTCTTGATTTTCTCGATGCCTGCATAATACGTAATGAACCAAGGCTATATACGGTTTAATATTCAGAGTTTTCCTTCGAAAGGGTGGCATGATATGGAGTCTTTTTTTTAATCATATCGACCCAAACAAGCCGAAAACGTCATTAGTACACAAGAGGTTACAAAGAGTAAAACTGTGTCAAAACACTGAGTAGAGGAAGGATTGAAGAAATGAAAAGGGAGAATTGAGGAAAGGATTAATGATGAACTGGATTCAAGAAGATAGAAGATGGCGATTTGAAAATTGCAGTTATCTGGGAAGCAGGTAAACGTGAGTTCCGCAGGCGGGAAATGCGAGGAAAAAAACTGTTAGGGTAGAAGTGGCAGTTGCAGTTAGCTATTTCTTGATACAAATCAAGTGGCAAGATTAAATTCATGTCTCGTCGAAGCACCTTGGAAAAAATCAAGTTAGGTCTTGCCGTGCCTTTAATAACCGTAAATTTAAAATATAAGTTACTCCAAAATTCGCTTGACGAGGAAATGGAAATAATGTCTTAGGTTTAATAACAAAATTAAATTCGAAAGCTTTAGCCTTCATTTCTGAAACATGGTTATCACTGTGTAGCGAAAAACCCATATTTTAAATCAATTAATTTATAATATCAATGCACTGTAAATTTACATTGAGAACTATTGTGTAAAAATAAAAATATCTATTAGAACACCGGATTTTATATCTTACTGTTCTTTCTTTTTTTATATATATATATATATATATATATATATATATATATATATATATATATATATATATATATATCATCGACTCTCCCGTCGAATTCGATCAAGCAGATCAGATTCTAGAAACTGAGAGCCCGACGCCGACACATGAAATTTGATTATAGTGGTGAAGGTTTCGTGCAGGACCATCCACACTTTTTGAAGGGACGAATACAGAGACCTGGTGCACTGAGTGCCACAAGGTCCCCAAACGACCCTCCGCAGGTTTTGAATTCAGAGTTGTCCTTCTCCTAGACCAGTTGCCATCCAAGGCTATAGAACCCAGTTTGTTCTGATATTTACCCATAGTTGGAGGGAGTAAGAAGAAGATTCACACCTATATATTTAGGTTGCGGCAGAAATACCTCTCCCATAGTGCTAACAAATATTTTTGCAAAGTTTAAGTTGGAGGTATTTATACCACACCCTGTATATATATATATATATATATATATATATATATATCGGTGAGTAAAAAATGTTCTCTATTTATTTACCAACATTCATTGTGGGATGTCATATATTCACACACACACGCGAGCGCGCACACACACACACACACACATACACACACACACACACACACACATATATATATATATATATATATATATATTGTGTGTATTTAGGCAGCATTTTTTCATTAATACA
This sequence comes from Acanthosepion esculentum, assembly GCA_964036315.1. Classification (NCBI taxonomy): domain Eukaryota; kingdom Metazoa; phylum Mollusca; class Cephalopoda; order Sepiida; family Sepiidae; genus Acanthosepion; species Acanthosepion esculentum. Next base: position 64,375,685 of record OZ038496.1, on the reverse strand, counting down.
TGTTTCATTAAATAATATAGATAAGTGTTGTCTATATATTTTATGTAAGTTTTTTTCATATAGTCTGATAAGCTTAATAACATTATCATTAAACAATGAAAGAAAATCACAATATTGATACATATTTTTTTTAATCCAAGCTTTAATGATTTCCAAGCAACGATAAACACGTGCATATAAAACGCTGAAAGTCATGAGCTGTTGTGCGATTTTCGCTTTCAGCGTTTTATATGCACGTGTTTATCGTTGCTTGGAAATCATCCATGTAAACAAACAAGACTATCATCAATTTCTTGTTCGTGTATTGCTTAAATATATTGTGTAATTGTCATCTTTGATAATGGCTTTTGTAAGCCGAAAGCTTAGATTGGATTAAAAAATATGTATCAATATTGTGATTTTCTTTCATTGTTTAATGATAATGTTATTAAGCTTATCAGACTATATGAAAAAAAACTTACATAAAATATATAGACAACACTTATCTATATTATTTAATGAAACATGTATTAATATATATATATATATATATATATATATATTTATATATATATATACGTACACACAGACACACACACGCACACACACACACGTATGTATATATACACACACACACACACACACATATATATATATATATATATATATATATATATATATATATATATATATAAAAGGTTAATGGTTAGAGATGTATCTGACCAGGATACAGTTGTATTAAACGTGCTCCATACACGTGTGAAGAAAATAAAATAAAAGTATAAATTGCTTTTCTTCTATTCTTCTTCTTTTTATATATATATATTTAATATCTTAAAGTTATATATATATATATATATATATATATATATATATATATATATATATATATATATATATATATATATATATATATATATATTATAAATTCATTCAGGTGTGCCTGCACTTACTTAAAGCTAGGTATGCATATACACGAGTGCTCATTCATATAAATACCCGCATATATATATATGGGTCTGCGTAACCCATATTGCTCGTGGGAGAAGAGTTTGTACTTTTCTAGGTGCTCCACGACCTTCTTCATGATTATGGCCTCAAAGAGATGCTTGATGATACTGCGGAGACTGATGGCGGTGTACCTCCTTGAAAACCGAGCATAAACGGTTTTCGATGCGTACGGGGGCGGGTTCCTCACACAAAACAAGGTAAAATGTCCATATAAATATATGACCAAAAGACTATTGTTGTACCTCAACACAACAACTCATAGCAAATGCTTGCTTCTACACACGCATGCACCCATCGAATCATTGGCCAACGGACTTTTTCAAATACTCCCAAACGGTGTCGAATGGTTTCGCAGGACCCCATAGCACGTTGGTAAAGCATTTCTGTATTATTAATGTCTGCTGCATAAATTAATTGGTTTAGGTGGCTCTACTAAATAAATGATGTCGGTGGAACGTGCAGGTCATGGAAACGGTCCCTCCCCTACCTATGCATTTTTCATAGTAAATGTCATCCAGTGCATCGCAAGAAATGTGACTAAAATAGCCATGCATGGATCACATGCGTCTCCGTATTAGCAGAAGTACATCTTCTAGCTCGTCTGGAAATGTGTTCGAAATAAAGTCCCTGTAGACAGCTCCTGTAAGACGTGTTGGGATAACATAGGGATCTACTAAACAACACCTATAATTCCAGCTACACGTTAAACGTAAATTGATGCTGGTGTCTAGTCTGTACTTCACCCTGGGGATTCCGATCCTCCCACAGATTTTCTTTTTCTTAATTTGTTATAAAATCTCTACCAATTGCTGTCTCATCCGTAAACAAGACTGAAGAGACAAACAAAAGATAAGGAGCTTGTCAAATATACCATCGGAAAAGTTTTTCCGTGGTGAGTGATTAGAGGGCGAAACAACCTACACACAGGGCAAATAATACGGATACAAGAGCTGATCTTGAAGTACCCACAATGCGATGTATGACATGCTAGGACCATTTGACATGTGCTAATGCCTGGATCGTCCCCAACAGCCAGTAGAATGCGTTCATCGTGGTCAGCCGTACGAGCGGATCTCGGTCTTCCTCGATCCATAGTTTGTGGTGCCACGGATCCTCTCGCAGCAAGTCGACGATAAATAGTGGTAAAAGTTTGTTATGTTTCGGCTGCCTTCGGTCGGGAAACGCAATCTGATACAGCCGTGCAACCTCGCGTCCATTACCATTCGCGCGGCCGCATGTAAAAATCATTATCTGCCTGTTCACAATATGAATATACTGCCATTGCTGAACGAAACACTTCTCAGTTAACTCACTACTACGCACGTTAAACGTAGAAGAGAAACTGACCATGAATGTACACGAGTGACAAATGTAACCTAATCTATGTGCAATACAGCATTACCTACCGTAAACTTTCTTTAAACTTAATAACTAAAAAAAAAAGAAGGATTTGCAGACATATCATTATGTGGACATTTTTTCTTATTTTCGTGTGAGGAATACGCCTCGAAAGTTAGTAAAAGTATTTTTGATACACCCTGTATATATGCATAAATACAGTGTGCGATTAATAAATTGTCCTCTAAATGACGCAGAAATGAAAATGACAGACATCACATTTTAACAGACACGCTGGGTACGATGGATAAATTGTCGTCTAAATGACGCAAAAAAAAAAATTAAAATAACACTGATTATTTCATTTTAACAGACACGCAATGTGAGATGGATAAATTGTCGTCTAAATGACGCAAAAAAAATTAATAAATAAAATAAGTGATATATCATTTTAACAGCCACGCAGGGTGCGATGGGTAATTTGTCGTCTAAATGACGCAAAAATTAAAATAACACAGACATCTCATTTTGTCAGATATGTTTACCAAAATCACAAAAATAATTGAAATACTGAAGTGTAAATTTATTCAATAAAATCGCCATTGTCTTCAAACCCGGCCTCCAGACAACTTTTTAATCTGCTTAAACTCTTCTGGAAGGTCTCCTTGTTTAAGTTGAAGAATGATGTCATAATCCTTACCTTCAGTTCATCTTTGATGTTACGTGAAGTTTTGTTGGTCTTACGTCCAACTGCGTCCCACATATGATATTCAAGGGGGTTGCAGTCTGCGAAGTTAGTTTGCCAGATGTAAGGAGTATGTGGTCGCAGAAATTGTTAGACATCAATAACTGGATTCTTCTGCTTGTGTGGTATAGTGCAGAGTCCTGTTGCCAGACATAGGATGTTCACGCAGCCACCCTCCTGACCCCGAATAGCACAACCTTCTCAAGGCACTTGATGTCGGCCTCTGTGTTAAGTCTGAGGCCTTCACTAACAAATTCGAGAGTTCTTTTCTTATCAGAACGACCTGTCGTACCTACGTAATCACCATTAAGCTCATCCAACTCTTTCTAAATCATCTGAAATGTTCGTATTGGAACTTTCGGGGCGAATGAAGTACAGCATGCTGTTTTCAAATTTCTATCGGGGGTAATTGCGTCATGGTGCTCTTTTCCTCACAGACGTGACCGTACTGCACAGTACCTCCGTTTTGGTTATTCCTCATTCAGTAAACCTATTTAGATTACGACACACACGTGCACACACATACACACACACACACACACACAAATATAGTGATTTTCCAAGCGTAGATTAGATGTGGCACAAAGCCGAAAGTAGAGGCACCCAGTGAGGTTCGAACTCACTACTCTGTCGTAATTGATCTAGCAAGTCAAGCTTACTAACCTTTACAACACGCTGAGGTGCCCCCAACACACACACACACACACACACACACACATATATATATATATATATATATGTATGTGTATATATATATATATATATATATATATATATATATATATATATATATATATATATATATAATTACTAGTTTGCCCTTGCACGGATATGGTTTAATGGATATTGGCTCGGAATAAGAAATTACACAACCAAGTTCAAATTTCAATCGAGTTCTTTACATTTACCTACGCATCAATACCTTTGGGAATGGTATGGAATCTATCTCTTCTGCCCCTCCACACCTATGGGCTGAATAGCAGTCTGGATCCTATACACTTAGTTGGCAACCAGTCTACTGCATGAAGAAATGGCAGTCTACTGCGGGAATAGTTTCTGCCTCGTCATTCATGAATCAAAGGCGACAAAATTGCCCAAGTGTGTATCATGTATGGGTATTTAACTGACTGATATTCACAAACAACTGCAAGATCTGACCCCTTCTGCCATGCCTTATCTTTTCAACAGTTAGATTTGACGACAAATAGAATATTACTGCCATATCTGAACTGAATCAGTTCAATCTTCACATTCAAGGTTTGATAGCTTTCAAAATCCTTCAGGACGTCTTGTGTGGGAGGTGCTATTCTCCGCTCTGCTGCCTGATTCTCACAGGGGCAATGTCACAAGACCCTCGCTACACCATCCCTATTTCCTTGACTCAGATGAGCTCTATTCTCCCACTATTTTCCAACGGTTTACAACTAAGACGCGACATGCCATTTCCACGGAATCGAATCATCCTCATTTCTCCTGTTTCCCAAACGTATGAGGAGATTTCAACTCAAAGAGATTTATCCCAAAACTGCCACTTTTTCGAACAGCATCCTGCGTGAATGCTTCCTTGAACAGTGTAACCTTAATCCAAACCCTTTTCAAGTCGATGGTAAATTCTTATCTATTCTTCTAATCTTTACTTCCTCTTATCTTCTTAATTCGTCGCACGTACCTCATTAATTGTTACAATTTTAACTATAACATTCTACCTTGAATGGCTCTCGAGACTAGTTTTAAGTGAATTATAGTATAAAAGCAATTTCCAATTTCAGGACCATAGCAATGACATCTGCACATGACTTGATTAGTGACCGATTGACGTTAGTTTTTTATTAATATTAATTTCGTCTGTTATTTACTTTGAGTGAACAAGGTGACAAGTTGCTGAGTTTTTTTTGCCATTACTACTTTAAACTTTGGGGAACTTTTTAATTCGAATTTTGATTTAATTAAAATTCTCCGACCGTTGCCTGGATTTGTTTATCTTGCAAATATGTTAATTATCGACTGGCCCTGGGTTTAAATTATTTTCTTTTTAATTTCGTTTTCGTTTAATTTCCGTCGGACACTCAGAGAAATATTTTAATTTTAATTTAACTTGATTAAAACCTTGAATTTTATTAATATTGATTCATTGTAATATGATCAACGTTCGATGACACACTCTATCGATTACATAGACAAAAACAAACGCCGATACGCCTTATGTGTTCATATTGAAAATAGACAACGGTAAAATTTTATACGGTTTAGATAGTTTTATACGATTTATTTATTTACCTGAAATAAACTTTAGAAAATGTTTCAGTTCGATTTTATTTTATTTTTTTAAGAGAAGGTGCGGAAAAGCACGAAAAAGAAAAGACTTTTGAAAAAAAATTAAATGTTCCCTCATATGGTCAATTTTGGGAAGTGAGTCGTGAACTTTACCGCAGAGATTCCGAGAGACTCTTTCCTTATATTTTTGAATCGATATCACCACATGGAAGGCAGAAAAGCCACTAAGACACAAGGAGTTTGTGGGTGTGTAAGAATTAGGAACAAAAACATTAATAATGAGCCGAAAGAGAAAAAAACTCAGGAAAACAGTAGATGACAATTGACATTGCTCGTAATTTTTTGAAGATTAAAGTTGGTTGGAAAGCATGGAACCAGAAGCGAGAAGTGCAAGAGAAGAAACTGTTAGCATAGAATTTAAGGAACATATAGCCAGGGCAACTGTAAATTGATGAGATCTCGACCTTGTCTAGGGCTGCACTTAAATTCAAAAACACTAGCTATCATAGCGAAAAGCTCATTCAAACAATGGTCATGAAAGTATTTATAGAAAAGACATAGAGAAGCAAAATTACGTCGGTGGTAAAGTGACTGCAGTGATATGTTATCACATAAATTCTAAACTTTATTAACCGAATATTAGCTTTTTCTTTTAAATTTGTTTGACAATTACGTTCTTTAAAAGGAATAGTGATGGTAGCAACAACAATATTTTTAATTAATTGCCAACGAATCAGAGTAATGGGAGAAGTAGCAACAACAGTAAAAAAATCAGTTTTTCAAAATTATAAATATATAATGTATTATTATAAATATATAATACATTATTTAAATTATATATATATATATATATATATATATATATATATATATATATATATAATTATGACAAGTTTTGTCTACTTATTTTCAATAGGATCCGGTCATATTTATGGACAAACTTCTTAATATCCTTATTAAAGGAAGAGTGAAAATTACCATGCTCCTGTATATTAATTTTTCTGAGTACTTTCGACATTAGCACAATGTCATCATTAGGGTGTTGTTTTTTTTCTGAGACAAAATTATTGTGTTCATCTGAAAGTTAAATTGAACAAATTTACACAATTTCTTTTTTGAACACAATAAGATTTGCCAGTATATATATATATATATATATATATATATATATATATATATATATATATATATATATATATATTCCCTGGTGCCCCGACTACATGAATTTAAACGTCTAGGTTGGCATCTGTGTCCCGCCTGTTTACTGCTAAAATAGCTGAATGCAATCGCTACTTCTCCAAAACTTTTTCTCGTAGATGCCGCATCTCGCATGCATATATATATATATATATATATATATATATATATATATACATGAACATCTATACATATATATACCTATATATATATATATATATATATATATATATATATATATATATATATATATATATTCAAACACAAACGCTTCGGTATGGGGTGTAATGTTCAGCGAGCTTGTCTCCTTAGATCAATTATGGCTGAGTAGTCAGCTCACTGGTTGTCCTAAAATTTATAGATATATATATTTATATCGGTGTGTGTGTGTGTGTGTGTGTGTGTGTGTGTGTGTGTGTGTGTTAAATTCATATTAAAAGATACTTCTTGGTAATTTACCACAGTATCAATAAAAATACCATCACCGGTCCTCTCAAGAAGGTAATTCAATTGATCTTGGTGTTCAGTGTTAAGATGTGGGATGAAACTTATTCGGAAGATAGATGGTTTAATAAATTTAACTATTATATATATATATATATATATATATATATATATATATATATATATATATATATATATATATATATACATACATACAAGTATAGAATTGGTGTATACGAAATAAATACCATTAACCGAAAAAGACTATTCTTAAAAGAGTGCTCAATACAGAGTAGACCAAATATAATTTATATATATTTATATATTGGTAATTGAATGACGAAATGGAAACAATACTATGTAACACTTAAACTCAAATATAGTTTGTTCGTATTATCAAATGAACTATATAGTAATTATCAATGTGTATTTATTTATATATTTCCTGTCCCAATTGATAACGGGGGATAATATTATATTTTCTTCATTTTGTTAGATAATATAAGGAATTTTGTCCTCAATCCTTCAATCAAACCATCGCTCAAGTCATATAATCATTATCATCACGTTTATTTATTTATATATTTCCTGTCACAGCTGAGGGCCTAGTAAGACAGACTAGCGATAAAAGTACGTATTTATATGTAACAAATATTTCCAAACAAATATATCACTGGGTTTGTATTAACGTTACCGCAGAAAATGCATCAGTCAGTTTATCTGAAATAAGAATTATGGTATCCTAAATTCAACACATTTTTATCCTTTAAATATATAACTATTAAGAGATAGAGTTAGTATTAATATTATATCTTTTATTACAAGTTCTGATATTATTAAAATAAGTTTTTTGTTCTGCATTGTTATCCAAGATACCACAAATACTTGATACGTGAATGTAGAATTAAATTTTAATAATTCCCTGTGTTTTACATTCATTTATGCATTTAAGAAGATTTTCTCTAGTGAACATCATAAAATGAACAATTCCTTGAAGAAAGGAGGAGATTAGAACGGCAGCAGAAACAAAGGCGGCGATTACGCCTATCTCGGAATCAGATACAGGAACGTCGTGAAGAAGAAATAAGAGCACAAGCCAGGAGACGCGAGGCACCGAAACGAATTAATGAAAGTGATTAAGAAGGCAGTAGAAGAAGAAATCTACGAGAGGTATCAGTACAAAGAAGGCAGAATGAAACCGAGGAAGAAGTTATTACAAAAAGCGCTGCTATAAGAGTGATTGCAGCCATACGTAGTTGTATTGTTTTAAAATGAAACAGAGGAATTATCTAACACAAGGGAAAATATGAGAATTCCAAACCTGAAATTATGTGCTCCAGTTCTCCTTATTCGGCTCTCCCAAAATGTCTGGTGGAATCTGCGCAAGCCTCCACCACTGTAATCAAATCATATGTGCGTCTAGTATAGCTGTTAGATTCTAAGAACTTACTCTCATATTTCGAAAATAACGGAGTAACCGCAGTGACCACTATATATATATATATATATATATATATATATATATGTGTGTGTGTGTGTGTGTATGTGTGTGTGTGTGTGTGTGTGTGTGTGTGTGTTATTGGGCGTAACAGCAAAATTGTCCAATTAGTGTAACATCAAAACTGTTGTATCTTAGAAATGATTAAAGATATCATACTGGGAATTCTCCAAGGTTTTTATAACAGTATTTGACTCTACTCTGAACAATAAGAATGTATTTAACTTTAAATTGAAATGGTGATCCCTCTTGCTGTGATCCATTTTCCCTCTCTACTGTTCCATTTCTTTTGAATTTATTCACCGTTCTCTTGATGGTTCTTGAATGGACTTTCAAAATGGAAGCCAAAACTATGAATATTGGTACCATTACTGAAGGCATGAATGATCTTTTTCCTCTCACCATCGCTCAGTTGAGAAGACATAGTGAGGCTGACACAAAATGATTTTAACCTGTTCTCTTTCTAGCTGAATAACTCAAAGGGTTTTCAGTGATTCTTACGACAAATGGTGTCAAGATGGCGAAACGTCTTATCTGAAAATCCCTTGCTATTACACGATTTAGAGAATATTGCTGTTACACCCGGTATATATAGATATTTGTGTATTTTGGTAAAGTATTTTAATGAGGATGTTGTATATTAATCTTGGTCAATTCTGAGGTTCGTTTAAATGGACCATTATTGAGCTTTGGTGCGTGGAAATCAC
>OZ038496.1:64231492-64361492 GCA_964036315.1 Acanthosepion esculentum | reverse complement strand
TCTTTCCAGTATTGATAGAGCTTCTTACTTAACCTTTTATTTAAAGTAGTGTGGAAAATCAACGTCTCGATTATGTCGTTCTTTTAGCTTCGAGTTATTCATTTTAGATGCTACTGCCGAAAGCTCCCAAGTTATGTGATTTCTCTTATTTGGTGCAGTTCTTTGAAATTTTGTAGCATCAGTCCACAATGTTCGAAGAAATGTGGTTTTCACCAACATCTATAGCATTCGCTCTCTCAAAGCTATTTTAAACTATTGATCTTAGGAAGTTGTTGTATACATCTGATAGTTTAGATATTTCTGAATGGGTCTGGCACCAGGCATGACATCCATATGAATGTCTCCATCTGACGAGGTTATTTAAAAACCTGGCAGGTTAATGTTTTGCTTTTATATCAACTTGAGGTGTTGCGCAAAGATACCTTTAACACAGTTTATTCTATGATGTTTGGTTTTGTAGCAATTGGCAGTGTTGGGCGAAACTATCTCTATGGTAATATGGAAATAGCCGGTTCGATGCAGGAAGCATTCGATATCCAGTGAGTGAACAGTGCATTATCGGTTGAAATTTATAAAATCTTTTTATTAAGGAGTATTTTCAGGAAATATAATTTCTCGTCCACTGTTATAACTCTTTTTAATATTGTTAGGATTTCCCTTCCTAACTTTTTGTTTGATGCGGCGTAAAAAGTTCATAGCTTGATTGTGTCATTATATTCTCTTCTGCTGAGATGTGATAACCGTTTTTATTGTTACTGTTTTTGTGCGCAGGTGATGTGTTATTTTATTTGGTTTTACTCTTTGTTTGCGATTTTATAGCGCCAATCTAAATCTCTTTCTGATGCCATGTACACGTGTCCACCTGTACGTAGCATCAGGAGACAATTTTATTTGCTTTTTACGACCTTTTGCAGTTATTGAAAGTTAGAATATATTTTTAGACGGTGAAAAATTTGAGATGATAATAATGATTTACTGATACTAATTAACCCCTAGCGAGGAGGAGAATAGATGAAGTCATACTTTTCGGAAGTGTATTTGCGCGTAAGTGAATATAACGAACCCGCGCGAATTGGAACTCGGATCTCCGAATTCCCAATACAGCTCCTGGCATTACCAATCGGTCACCTCATTTAGGTACAGACAAAACTTGACGTTGGTTAACTCCAGTGTCCGTACGATAACCTGTGTTTCAACGTTATATGGCCGTAAATACACAGGACATATCCTAAGGCAAGAGAGTGTAATATACCTAATGCGCAAATGGATGTCAGACCAGTGATTGAGCGGGATAGCGAAGAAACACGCCTTGCTGAGGGTTACAAAACATAGAATGTTTTGGAGAGCGATGAACTCCTGTAAAGCTTATTCTGTGTTCCATCTTCTATACAGTATTTATTGTAACTAATCCAAACAGTGATGTATTTAAAGGGTTTAATTAATTAATTGTCAATTGTATATTCTGGATTTTTATGGTTGATTCGGGATCGATGGTATCTCTACTCTTTATACTCTGTTTATAAAATTCACAAATGTATAAATATAGAAGTTAAAATGAAATTTCCGAATTAATTTTTAGATACTCTGCTTATTACATAATGAACCCATTGACTACCGAACGCAAGTTATCAGTTTTTATTAACGTTGTGAATGTTGTGAGTGTTGTGAGATTATCTCATGCATATTTACAGAAACATTAAATGCACAATTGTCGGTCTAGCAGATGCAACGTGTCTATAAAGTTTTTTCCGGAAAGCGCTTGCGCACATCTATAGGAAAAATGTTCTCTTTGATGAAGACGTAAGCTCATATACATCAAGAATAAGACAACAAAGGTTCGGTTTATTAAGCCGACCTTGTTACAACCTAATATTATCGCATATATTGGTATACAAGAAGACTGGGCGTATAAGACGACTCAAAAATTTCGAATTGTAGACTTTGGTCTATAATCGCCGTATAAAACGACTCAGGTAATTTTTGTGCGATTTTGGTCTTTTGACTCAGTACCAATGTTTTCCTTTCCATTAACCTAGTACACCAAGATAAACCAGGCTTAAACTCTTTAGTCAAATTTTGCTTAGATTTAGCGCGCTTAAGTGCAAGAATGCGTATATTATTTCGTGTTGTTGCATAAACATTTTGACAATGACCATGCGCCATGTCTCCTCTTTCCTTGGTCTGTCGATAAACTACACCCGGCAACAAGGCCTCTGATGGGGAGTTTTTGAGGAGCGTGGAACCACCTCTTAATTTTTTTTGTTCCCATATTCACCCTGATCCGGGGGGATAGTACCTTTCGGGATCCCACCTATAGGCAAATAGTTAACCCCCAAACTGGGGTCAAAACAATATGAAAATGTAAAAATAGATTTGTATAGTAAAAATACTAGCAATTCATATTTGAATAAAAAATATTACAAGCAATACATTTTCTAAAAAAAATATCAGCCATACATTTTGGGGAAAAAAAGGAATATTGTCAGCAAGACTCTCGACAAAAAATCTTGTCGACATTAAATTGAGGTTATATATTATCCATTAAATTTATATTTTATACATTAAATTGAGGTTATATATTATCCACGCTAAGTCCTGGATGATTGTTGGTTAGTTGATGCTATAATATTTCAACCGTTTTTAGATGTGTTAATCTCAAATCTTTATATGAGCAACCCAGTAATGATCGACCTCACTACTCAATAGCAATGCTCAACCATACTATCCTCCCTAACGATTATCATACGCCTAGGATCCTTAAACATTTCTATCGATATGAAATTTATAAATATTTAAGGAATTTAAAAAAAGATGTATGGTGCTTAGCTTTAATCACGAAAGAATAATGTTAATTGTAAACAAATCCCTCACTGATTATCTGCTCATGAAAGTAAGAAATTAAATAAGATGCTCAAATTTTTAATTCAAAAATGTTACTTCTGAATATTTTAATTTTTGTTGATTAGTTCCTCCAGCACTGATATTTCTGAAGTGGTCAGTATTAATGCAATTTATTGTTGGCTCCAAGTTTATTGTTGACTTCAAGTTTATTGATTTAGCACAGAAGTGACAATCACACACCCAAGGAATTTTCCTCAGTACTGACATCTGAGGCCTTACTTTTCGCTTCTGAAAGGTGGCGGCGGTTACACAACAATCTTAAAACATATATAACGTCGTTTTCATTGACCATGATTAAAAATGAAAGTTCAAGTAACACTTACACTCCTTTATATAAATATAATGTTCACTTTTATATATATATATATATATATATATATATATATATATATATATATATATATATATAAGTGAACATTGAAGTCAACACTCAGAGACAACAGGCTGTTTCATGCTAGGCGTAATCGTCAGGCCGCCTTTTATTCTCGTCATTCCATATACTGCGTGTCGCCTCTGAGTGCTGACTTCAATGTTCACTTATATATATATATATATATATATATATATATATATATATATATATATATATATATATATATATATATATATGAAGGCGGCCTGATGATATTTATATATATATTGTTGTGGAGCAGACCCTTTTATACCAGATGGACTCGTCCAAAGTATACTTATACTGACAGAGAGAATACCTACAGGTTGAGATACGTTGAGTCAGGGGGAGAGATACGGAGACAGTACACAGGGTGTTCACAGAGAGTTATACGAGAGTCCAGCGAGAGAGATAATTACGGCTTCCCTTACAGAGACTTGTACATATACTTTCTACTAACCCGCATTCCTGGACTACTAATCTTCACTGCAATTTGTATTCTTACGTTTAATACACTTATTTTTATATCTCAATTACCGGCGTTGTTTATTTATTTGTGCAGGATTCCATTCCCGGAATCCACAACATATATATAGAATATATATATATATATATATATATATATATATATATATATATATATATATATATATGTTAAAGATAAGACAAGTGTTTGTGTTTAACAAACAATAAATGTAGTTAGTATTTCCAGGGATAAGACTCCTTCAATTTATTTTAGATATGTATTTTAGACAATAAATACAAATATCTTTGTAAGAAGCACTTTAATGCATTATGCAATAGTTAAATTTTAATATATTTTATTCCTCTACGTTAAATTACCGTCGAAAGTATTTGTAAAAAAGATAGAGCGAGACAACGGCGCGTCGGTGAGAGAGCGACTGCAGACTAGATGACAAATCAGTGCCAATTACATTGCATATCCGTCTCTGGAGCTTATCAAGAACCCTGAGGCAAACAGCAGGGGCTCCAGACCATATATGGCAGCAATATTCCATGCAAGGGCGAATGGTTGATTTATAGATTTAGAGGATCGATTCCGGGGAGAAAAATTACCTGACTCGGCAAAGGGACCCAACTTTCCTTGCAGTGGATGAAGCAATTGTCATCTCGTCTGCAGTCACTCTCTCACAGACGCGCCGTTGCCTCGCTCTGTCTTTTTACAAATACTTTCACGGTAATTGTTCCGATGACCTGCTTTCGCTGGTCCCCAGGCCTCATGAATTTAAGCGTCCTACAAGGTTGGCATCCCGTTTCCACCCCTTCACCGTTGAAAATGTTAGATGTAGACGTCTCTTCTACTCCAATAGCTTCATGTCCCGCACATCTCGCCTGTGGAACTCCCTTCTTTATTCCTATTTCTCTGACAAATATAATCTCCAACTATTTAAGTGTTACGTCAATCGACATCTCCAGTTGCCTTGATCTATCCACTTCCCTTCTCCACATCCTTTCCCCTTTCATTCCTATCTGCTCTCGCTCCAAATCTTCTGTAACCCCCTTGCCTTGATCGATCCACTATCTTTCTCCACATCCTCTCCTTTACCACTCCTATCTGCTCTTCCTCCAAACATTCTGTAACCCCTTGCGTGCTAGTGGCTTCCAGCCTTGCTTGGGGTGAAAAGCTTAAAAAAAAGACACAAATATTAAAGTAAACGCTATGTTTATAATAAACAGTATTAACAACAATTACCGGCATGAACAACCAAGAAATTTCATGGAAAATATGTGACCACCGACAGGAATCGACTTTGTATCCTACACGAAATCATCATATAGTCTGACGTGCTATCCAGTTTCAGATACAGGTCCTTCCCAAAATTATTAAATGTAAAGCCATCTTTATTTTATATTCGTCATTTCATTTACTATTAACATGTGCTATAATTTAATATATATGAGAGAGAAAACTACTTGGTATCTTCTAGTGGAAACATAAAACCAATGATTTTGTGCGGAAAACGGATGAAGTTTTGTGGGTCACCAGGAAACTCTGCTCGCCTCTATCAAACGGAGAAAAATGATGTGATTTGGACGCATTGCAAAGGCGGACCTAGAAAAGTACGCCAACACAAAAACTGGTTGGACAATGTCAAACAATGGACAAGTATGACTATACGTATTTGCGGATGGCTGCCGGTGATAAACCGTTGTGGAGGAGATTCAGAGTGGCTTCTGCATTCGCATCCCCCCGAGAAAAGCTGGTGATGACACATATATATATATATATATTATAGTAATTCGTCGGGCTTAGAATACTGAACAGAATGCAGAAAACACTGGACGATCGTTTCGTCCTATCTGGAACTCATCAGCAGTGGGCACCCACTACCGAGAATCGAACCCGGATCGCTTCGATACAACGCGAACGTCATACCAACTGTACCACGGGACTCGGTGACGAAGAAGACTCGATATAGCGCCACTACTCACTCAGTAGCGGCGCTATATGGAGTCTAGTTTATGTCTCCTTCGTCACCAAGTCCCGTGGTACAATTGGTATGACATTCGCGTTGTATCTAAGCGATCCAGGTTCGATTCTCGGTAGCCTAAATCCCGAAATCAATTACTTATATATATATATATATTGGAATTGCTTTGTGTTGTTATTACCCTCATTCCTTATATTGCGTTACGGTTTTTAGTCTATCATTAAAGCATGCAAATGCTTTATATGCTCATTGGAGAGTTAAGAAAACCAAGATGTGCTTGGTCTCTTTGCTATCATCTTATTAATGTGAACAAAAGTGCCTAAGGTCCGGTGTACGTGCCGTAAAGAGTAGATACCGTACGAGGAGTAAAGTCTCGAATGCGGCAGTCTCCAGATATCGCATTGGGGAGAAAAGAAATAAGTCTGTTGGTTCTGATAGACAGGGTTCTTTCTTCACGGATCAGTTCACCTGGGATTGTCTGGAATACTTCTCTGCTACTACTGTCCTCTTACAGAATAATGGACCAGATCTTTACTTTGGAGGTGTAAGAACTTCGTCTCTACATCTATTCTTACACAATAACTCTGTTTCTAAATGTGGATCTATACAAGTAACTGTAGAACACGCCTTATTAATATAAGACAATGATCAGTATTCCTTTCCTTTCGGCCCGTCTCAATTGATCTTGAGAATTTATTTATTTAATCTGATGCATTTAACTTCTGGTAATAGCTTTGAAACACTCACATCACGATTTTACTGATTGTCGTCATAAAATTGTCGGTCGCTCCAGGGCGAGATAAAATCATTAATTGTCCACTTAACTACGTGTGTGTCCTAACCAATTCGGTGTGGACATCATCGTGCCACATTTGATGAAGATGTTATATATTTTTGCCATTCTTTGGCTCCGACACTGTGTTTATTTTTATCTACATTACACCAAATTTTGAACAAGTCAATGTTTTTACAAGAGAAATCTTGTAGAATATGATATATAAATTCTACTTATCAGACTAAAATATAAAAAAAATCTATGTAACGCCTTCCAACCTTCAAAAGGACTTCTTCAGACAAGAAAATTTTTTTTATTGAAGCAAACATATATATGTACAGACAACAGACAAACGTGGTAAAGAAGCTGAATTAAGTCGGCTAGTCTAGACACTTGGGGCGTCAGACCTTTAAATTTATCTCGAGGTTCTTGACCTGGCATCTCGTCTTCATACACTTTCTCACCAATGGGGCGTGGCTTCCCTCTTTTTTTCCTAAAATGTTTTCATGGTAACTGCTCTGACGAGCTTTTTCCCCTAGTGCCCCGACTACATGAATTTAACCGTGCCCGTAAATTGGCATCTAGGTCCCAGCCGTTTACTGTTGAAATAGTTAAATGCAACCGCCATTTCTACGACAAAAGTTTCTTTTCTCGCATTTCGCGACATCGGAAGTCCCTTCCACTTTACTTGCTTCCCTGTTAACTTCAATTTCCAAAGATTTAAATGCAACATCAATCGTAATCTTCTCTCTTCTTGAATCCGCCATTTATCATTTGTTCTTTCCTCAATCTTACCAATACGCAGTCTTCTCTTTAACTTTCACTTTGACTTTCATTTTTACTTTCACTTTCACTCACTGTAACTCCCTGCGTATGAGTGTTATTTCCGACTTGCATGGGGTGAATTGATTAAAAGAATATTATCATTTGAATGGAAGCAACTTCAGCGTTACTCTGTATTTAATTATAAACGACGTTTGTTTATATTTGCGTTAAAATTACAGAGATATGATTCCTTCAATAAATATAGTATTTAGACTGAAAAAAAAGAAATTTTCAAGAATGAAACTGATTACATATGATTTCCAAACTTTCAGTCACCGTTATATAGGCATAAAGTGTCGCTGCCGACACTTCAGTTTGAACATAGATCGCCAGCGGGCAAATACAGGCGATCTCATTAATGAATTAAGAAGACCACGTGACCATAGAAAACGCATATATAGGAAGTCGCGTGACGTTTAGATTGATCTCCATTTCTAGTCTGTTCTTTATTACTATTCGGATCCGCACATCTATTCTATCCTCTATTACTATACGCTGTTCTCTACTCTATTCACCATACTATTTCACTATTCCGATCACTATGCCGATTACTATTCGAGCCAGTATTATCGAGCAAGTACTATTAGTGCGAATGATATTCGATGGCGTCTGACACCAATAATGTTCAACGGCGTTACTATAGTTGTATCTGCGATTACAAAATCTCTACTACAATGAGCATTACAAAAGTGATAACGAGGATTCGTTGTCATCACAAAAGTGTCAAACGAGTGTTCGATGACATCATAAGAATTACCTACCAATAAAAATAGCATTGAAAACACATAGATTTTCAATATAAACGTGTGAATTTACAGTGTCTGTTTTATTAGAGATATTTGCAATAATCTCTTTGGTGGAGTGACGCAACTCTACAGCGGGCAGTTCATCTTATTGTAAATAAGTATAAACCATATATATATATATATATATATATATATATATATATATATATATATAATTGTAGTTATTAATATCTACGCTTTATTGCCAGGTATACAAACAAGTACCATGGGTGGTAAGGAGAATATAGACGCAAACAGGAATCAAGATATTGTTTTGTTATTGATTGATGGGAAAACAACTTTGAAGATCGAGAAAAAACAAACAGCGTAAAACAAAACAAAAATAACACGAAAACTTAAACATAAGAACACTAAAAGAATTGGTTTTAAAGAATGTTATTAAAAAAGCATTTGAGAAATATGGAAAGGATAATGAGTAAAAGATTTATTTCTCAACAATAATTCTCAATGATGAATAGAGAGATACATTGGATGGATATGATAACTGGGATAGAGGTTGAATCCTTCAGATAAGTAGTCATCCAGTATGACTTACAAGAAAGGCAACAAGAGGTGGAACAATGACTTGGTTTCGTTTTATAGACAGTAAAATTATAGGTCCCTTCAAGATTATCGATGGTGTAAAAATAAATGCATAGAATTATTCTAAATTCTTGGTCAAGGCCTTTTTGAGTGGCACAGGCCGCAACCAAAATTTTCAGGTTAAACTAAAGTATATATTCCTGTAAGAAGACAAAGCTCAGCAAATGATAGCCCCCAAACTACGATGGTTTAGACATGTACAACGAAACAATGATTGAAGCAGAGTAGTGAGCAGAACTTTGAAGCAGAAGTGCGCAGAAAGGAGAAAAGGGTGCGACGGCCCCGGCTATCCATATCAGGAGGGCATCCAATCAAAGAGTGAAATAAAAATTTAGTTTATAATTTGAATAAAGTGTTTATTTCATGTTTCATCTCTTTTTACATAATTAAAATGGAAAATGTCTTCCTTTCTCACATTTCTCAGTACTAGGCCTTAGCCCCCACTTGAGTCTTAGGGACATATAATCAAGGAGTTAAATAAAAATTTACTTTACATTCAAATTTCTAATACATATATCTAGTTTCAATTTCTAATTTTGGTATCTTTGGCAGTGTATTCATCTCGGTGCTGCGTATCCACATCCACTGTCAGATTGTATTATGCTAGTTAATGTGTTCACAATAGAACTGGTATTACTATTTAACCAATCGATGTTGGTAAAACTTTCAGGATTTATCTCTGATTAATATATCATAATAATTTCAGCCTATTTGTTTTATGAGAAATATTTACAATATCTTATTTGGTGGTGAGAGGTTTTATTAGGCTATTCGGAAGTTATTCAAAGAAACAACGATAATAGTTATTGTATTGATTTTTTTTTAAATTTCATATACATAAAGATTTCTATATGGGTGGTAAGAAAAATATAACCTCAACAGAGAAAATATTGTATTGTGAAGTTATTGAATGATGAGAAAACAAATTGCGTGTAAAATTTGAACAGTGGCGAGATAAGAACAATGAAGGAACTGGTTTTAAAGAATGTCATAAAGACATTTGAGAAATATTGAAAGGATAATGAGTAAAAAAAATGGCTTGGTCATCAAGAACATAACTGAAAACGTTGGTATTTTTAATGTAAACTGAAAAGATGAGAATATTAAAATTAGCTAAAGTAAAAACATAAAAGCAACCAGATTTCCACCTTTAAGCAAACATCACAATGACAAACATATCAGAAAGGCACATGAAAATTTATTTCTCAACAATAATTTTCAGTGATGAATATAAAGATACATTGTATGGGCATGAACTGGGATAGAGGTTGAATCCTTCAGATAAGTAGTCATCCAGTAAATGACTTACAAGAAAGGCAACAAGAGGTGGAACAATGACTTGGTTTCGTTTTATAGACAGTAAAATTATAGGTCCCTTCAAAATTAACGATGGTGTAAAAATAAATGCAGAGAATTATTCGTGCAAAAAAAAAAAACAAAGCCTTACACTTGTTACATTTGTGAAGAAAAATACTACTCTGATTTTTTTTTTTTTTTTTTTACTTACACACCTGAATTATGGAGAATGGAGTCTCACATTTAATAATAGTCATTTATTATCCTTGTATATTGATATTTATATGACGGGATTTTCAAGTAGGAGGTTGAAGGGGCTTCACAAAGAAAATCCCGGAATGTTTCAGAATCAGCGTGCTGGTAACGGAAGAGGTTTTTATGAATGGAGGTTTCCTGTTTATTAGATGCGTGAAAGGAGATATCAGTAGCTACCAAGAGGGAAGAACTGTGAAACTCGACGAGAGCGAGGACAAGAGGTAATTAATAGAACCAACAGAGAAACATGGTGATCAGTTTGGCTAGGGAAACGAAGTCCACGATTTGAGTAAGAGACTGGGCAAAAGAAAAATTTAATGTCTGTATACCGGCAACATGAGTACCTTTAGAATGTTTCAGCCATTTTTTGTGGTGAGCATTAAAGTCACCGAAGACTAAGATCTCCGCAGATGGATGGAGATAAGGTACCTTTTCTATACTATCAGCTATTGCGACTAATATAATATAGTCGTGAGAAGGAAGCGATAAAGGTAAAAGATGTGACTGACAGAGTTTAGTAACGATAGACGGAAGGAAGCACATTAAAAAGTTATCAACAACATCGAGAGACAATTCTGTAGCCATCGGAAGATTATCCCGAATGTAAACACCGAGGTCATGCATGTGAATGCAATCCTGGAATATTTTCAACAATAGGAAAGATACCCTGGAGCCAAAACTCCATTGGTAGCAATGAAAGAATTCACGTTGGTTTCACAGAAAAGATATCTGGCAACTTTTCCAGGAGAAAAGATTCTACGCTGCAGAAGTTGGAACAGATAGCACGAAAGACAAATTGAGTGGGATAGGTAATTTCTGTTTTCTGGTTCAGTTTTATTTCTTTTTGTTACTGTGGCACGTTGAGGTAGACAATAAGAATTCTGTTCTTGAGGTATGGTACCAAAAAGACTCCTCACAACTGAAGTGTCTTCCGAAGAAACCTAGTGGAGTAAATGGTGGCAGCCTTCTGGAACTATACAATCTTCTTCTAATATACATATATATATATATATATATATATATATATATATATATATATATATATTAAGTAAATGCTCTGTTTATAATAAACAGTATTAACAACATTTCCGGCCTCAATGTCCGAGAAATTGTCATAGAAAATATGCGTCCTCCGACAGGAATCGAACCTGTATCCTATACGGAACCGTCATATAGCCTGACGTGCTTTGACCAATTTCGCCACAGTAGTTTAAAAACAGCAAACTTAACCTTGCCAACTCCTCTGTGGCGAAATCGGTAAAAGCACGTCAGGCTATATGACGGTTCCGTATAGGATACAGGTTCGATCCCTGTCGGAGGATGCATATTTCCTATGACAATTTTTCGGACATTCAGGCCGGAAATGTTGTTAATACTGTTTATTATAAACAGAGCATTTACTTTATATATATATATATATATATATATATATATATATATATATATATATATATATATATATATATATATATATATATATGTTTAGGGAAAATTAGAATTTAGAAGAAGATTGTATAGTTCCAGAAGGCTGCCATCATTTACTCCACTAGGTTTCTTCGAATGACACTTCAGTTGTCAGGAGTCTTTTTGGCACCATACCTCAAGAACAGAAGCCGGTAAATATATAGATATAGATATATGTGTGAGTATACAAGGTACGATGAGAAAATTGATGCCTTTTTAATTTCGCACTTGCGCGTTCTGTTTTTCATTTTGTCAACTGCACAGTATAGTAGGGTCAGTTGAACACCGTCTGTGAATTAATAAAACACCATGGCACAATTCCCTCCGCCAGGAATTTGTAAACAGTATACTGTACTGCTTGTCATTCGCGCTGGAATCTCCAATACGAACATTTTAGAGTGTTTGGATGTCAATCTGAGGATATTGCAGAGGATTTAGAAATAGTTGGATGAGTCTAATGGTGATTACGAAGGTACGGCAGCTCGGAAAACTCACTCTGATCGTTCTGATAATAAAATAACTCACGAATTTGCTGGTGAACGCCTCAGACTCTACATGGTGGCCTACATCAAATGCTTTGAGGAGGTAGTGTTGCCATGGGTCAAGGTGGTGGCTGCCTGAAGACCCTATGACTCTGCAACATGCCAGACAAGGAGAACACAGTCATGGCTGTCAGGCAATTTCTGCGACCACATCACCCCTTATATCTGGCCACCTCACTACCCAGACTTCAACCCCGTTGATTATTATGTGTAGAACGCAGTTGAGCGAGATACCAACAAAACTCCTTATAACACCAAAGATGAACTAAAGGCAACAATTATGGCAGCATTCACCAGTTTAAACAAGGAGACCGCCCAGAAGAGATGCAGGAGATTCCGAAGGCCAATGTTGATTTTATTGAATGGATTTACTCGTTAGTATTTTAAAATATTTTTGGGTAATTTTGGTAAATATATCTGTTAAAATTTGTTGTCAGTTTTATTTTCATTTTGGTGTAATTTAGACGACAATTTCTCCATCGCACCCCATAATTCCTTGCATTCATATATATAGATATGCTTGTAGGGAACCGAGTAGATTGTTGAGTAGGTCGGCAGAAAGTTATATATTTTCTGTAAAGCAATTAAGCGCACGAGGCTGATCCGAATATAACATACTCCCGTTAAAAGTAATTTTGAAAGTGCTTTTAAATTAAACTAATGTCTTTATCGCTTGCATATATCCCAAAGCCATTATTAAGAACATAAGAATTATGGCCAATACACCGTTCACTTACAGATATAAACATGCTTACATATACTTATGATATATATATATATGCATATATATATATATATATATATATATATATATATATGTGTGTGTGTGTGTGTGTGTGTGTGCGTGTGTGTGTGTGTGTGTGATTGTGTGTTTCACATATATCTTTTTCTATGTTCACATCAATTATCCTTAGATTATAGAGAGAAACTTTTGGCGCTAATCAATGAAAATTTATGAATACGTAAATATATGTGGTATTTTGAAAAGACTAGTGACAGTGTAAGTTAGCATCCGTGTGATTATTTCACTCAAACTTACATCGTATAATACGAAATGTGCTCACGTGTGATTAGAAGTGCATGGAGATTTGTGTTTATCTCTCTCCCTCTCTCTCTCTCTCTCTCTCTCTCTCTATATATATATATATATATATATATATATATATATATATATATACAAGTATAGGATTGGTATATACGGAATAAATTCCAATAACCAACAATTATTATTCTTAAAAGAGTGCTCAATACAGAGTAGAGCAGATATAATTATTTATTTAAAAATTATAACATAAATATGTTATAAAATCACGACAAAAATAGCCATTTTGATTCAACACCTCCGGTGTTTTATCAAGTGATGATGTTGAATGTAGAATAAATGCTTTTATATATATATATATATATATATATATATATATATATATATATATATATATATATATATATGTTTTAAATAATAAAAAATATTTTAAAAATTAAAATCTTTACATACACTGGGTTGTATATATTAATTTTTTTTCGTTTTTGTTATTTCAGTTAGATTCCTCGATTAATTTCGCCCAATATGGCCATCATCAGGAGAAAAAAAATATTATATTAAAAAAAGATATAAAAAGCGGCCAGTTGTAGGGTTAAAACCGTCATCAGATGATGAAAGTGACTCTGAAGATAGCGCACGAGTGGTGTATTTAAAGTCGAATCCACTGAGCGTTGCCTCAGGCATCACCACTCTACCTGCGGACGTCAACGTGGCCAGCTGTCCAGAGGCGGATGGCAGCTCAACGGATGAGAGTTCATCCAAGGATGAGGACCCTGTCATCCTGCTCACAAGGAGTGCCCGGCAGATGAGGCCTGCTCCGAGTTGCACGGTGTGCGATCATGACAGCGAGACACGAGATGAATCTGGAAATCTGCCACCTCGGAGCAAGCTCGTTCGCGCATGTGTGGTCATCCCAATATGTCAAGCGTGCAAGTTGTGTATATGCGGACGCAGTCACCAGACAGACGCGACCATCTCTCGAGCTGAGGAGCTTTGTGATCGGGGTGGGGGAGGCGTGTAATGATTTGGTCGGTCAAGTTGACACTCCCAAAGCGAGTGGAGGTGGACAGGCGCGGAAAGTGTGATTGGTAGCTGGCTTGTTGGTGTTTTGTATAGGCGAGTTACCAAGCTCTATGTAAAGGGCTGGAATGAGGAGGGAAGTTCGTCCCAAAAGTTTTGGCTATGGCAACTGTTTCTTTTTGTCCAGCGAGTGGCATATTTACGCTAAGTGTCGGACTTTATTTTTTAACCATTTCTTTCTTGAATTTTTCATTTTTTCATTTTCAGTTTAAACTTTTTTTTTCTTTGTTACTCGTTCTCGTTTCTTTCCTTCTTTTATTTCTTTTACTTTCTGGTCAGTCAAGTTTTCATTTTAATTTTTCAAGTTATTAATTTCTGTTTTCACGAGTAAGCAAGAGTTAAATTTTTGTCCACTTTTTTTCTTTTTTGCCTCGGCCCACTTTTTTTACGTAAGGACTTGTATTTGCATTTTTATTTTTAATTTTGGTTTAATTCCTATCGTCTCCATGTTTGGATTGGTTGTTTTATCATCTGCTCAGTAATTCTTCAGGTCTTCAATATCTGGGGTTGGCATTGAAGATTGAGAGAAAAAACAAAATGACTGCCTTTATACACGTCGGATTGAATATTCAGTGCTTTCTGATTGGTTAAACCTTGTCTTGGTGGACTATAAAATGAGTCAGCTCATTTTGGTTGTCTCACTAGTATATAGGGGTACCCAAAAACTCCAACACCCCGGAATTTTCCTCATAACCTTGAAGATATTACCTTAGTGAAGGATAACAGGGGATACCTCAAAGTTTGGAGTCACCTCTTTGAGGCCAAGGCGGCCTATACAAACTTAAGAGTTTTCGAACTCGAAAAGGCCAATCTTAAAAAGCTAAGGCATTTTTGCTCTGGGAGTGCCCCTGTTCTATTCCATCCCTACCTATATAGGGCTATCAAACTAACGCACCCCACGGACGTCGGCGGTATTGTCTTAGACGGTCGTATGACGACCGAGTTGGGAACAGGGAGCCTAGGACAATCCATAGGGGTCCTCACTAACTCTTCGCCCGGTATGTGATTAGGTTTTTGCTTTTACTCTTTTTCTTTTTTGCAGTCCTAGTCGATGTCTCCTAAGCCAGTCTGAATGCGAAGGGCTTGAAGCGTCATGGTGAGGCAGCCCGCCTGCTCCAGGATCTCTTGTTTCTCGGTGTGGATGTCGCCGCGATCAAAGAGACCCACTTTGTTTGCAGCGTCGATGCGTGTGCTGGAGAACGACTTTGTCGTTTATTCAGCATATGGGGACCGACATGTCAGATGAGTTCCTTTGCTGGTGAAGCGGACTCTAGATGCGAAGTGGGACCTTGTGCATACCGATGCCGTGGCCGATATTGCCGTGAAAAGTGGTTCGTTTCGGGTCGCCCAACGACCAGGAGGAGCGGGTTTCGTTTTTTCGGTGGTTGGGACCGTTCCTAGTGGATTCAATGCGCCTAGTGTTAATGGGGGGCTGAAATGCCGTCCTGGACCCAAAGGCGGATTATTTCAGTAATGGGACCATGTCGGGGAGTTGACGGCTCGTCTTGCCCCCGAAAAGCTTGTGCCCATTTATCGCGCATATGCGTGTGACAATGTGTCGCCTCCGTATTACGGGGTGAAACGAATAGTGTTTATGACGCTGCTGGCCACGGCTCGAATGGTGATTTGGACGACGCGAATGGAGGAAGTCTTGCGGGCAACCGTCTTTCTCATCAGGATCTAATTCGTCTTTGAGCATCAGCTCAAGATGAAGATTAGAACTGATAGAAAACGATTGCATTCGACAGTCTTCAGCGAAAGGTGGGTGATGAGGCGAGTTTGGTTCGTTTGAACGGGGCTAGCCTTGACTTTCTCTTTTAGATCAACCTATGTCACATCGGGGTGGTTTCCTGTGGAGCCTTCCCCTTGGTTAGGTTAGACAAGCTTTTTGTCTACCTAGTTAATATGAGTAAGTGTTGTTCCTGGCCTGTTCCCGGCTATCTCTTTGGTTATGATCCAAGTCGAGATTCCCAACCTCCCCAGTTTGTTTTTGGTCCACTTTTAATCTCGATTGGGTCAGTTTTATACTTTCCCATGGCCGTATAATTTTTTATCCATTTTCCCACTCCCTTAGCGAGAGAGTCTCTTGATTTAGTCCCACGGGCAGAATACAGCGGCCTCTCTGTTTTGAGGGTTGAACAGGCCCTACTAACATCAGTTATGTTTAGTTCACCTTGTGCTTATTTTTAATTTATTATTGGGTTCATCTCCCTTCCCTCTCATTTTATTCATCCATAAATTTTTAATTAAACATATAGAATCATTATATTTTTTGCTATGGGGAGCGTTTTGTAGGTTCCCCTTGAGAGGATGTGGTATTATGGTGGATGGGGGATTGATTGGTGAGGGATGATTTCTTGTGGTGAATGTGGAAATTGTAATGTGTGAATGGGTCATGAATCGGATTAGCTAGGTATGGGATAGTTAGTTAAGACCAGCCTAAACCCCTCACCATTTTCGGCCTTGTGCCACAATTGTGTGTATAAACGCAATAAATACTGTTCGTCTCAGAAGTGGAGACTGTGCCCGTCGCTACGACAGTAGGAGAGAGACGATTTTTTTTCCGTGACACATTTCAACACAAAGTTGATATTGAAGGCGACATTCTGTTTCATGCTAAATGCAATCGTCAGGCTATTAGTACGACTTCTCCTTAAAAATAGCTGACAATCTAACAATATTGTCTGGCTTTAAATGACCTGCAAAAGGTCGATAAACCAAAAAATATAATCAAACTATTGCATAGTGCTTCAGGGAGAGAGTTGTATTTAACAAGGTACCTAGTAACGCATGTTGTGCTTATTGATATGAGCAGCCATTCATCCTAGTCGAATCGTTGTTCAGTGTCACCTGTGTACAGCACGAAAAAGCCTTGCAATTGATTTTTCGTCAATCCTTTCGTAGATTTTCGTAAATCGTCGATGGATAGTCGAGAAGTCTGTCTGGCTTTTGATGTCACCTCCTTGGCATTTCGAAGTTCCCTATGAATTAGACGTTCTTCCAACCATACTTTAGATATTAGCTAAATTCCTGCGCACCATGGAACCGATTTTCTTCATGATCCTCGTATAATCCAAGTCCATGTTTATCAACCGTTTCGCTATTTTGTTCCTGTTGTGGTAGGATCCACCTAATTTGCATAGTGGAGTACCGACGATATAAATATGGTTGGTACCGGGAAGACAGGAAGGCGAATCAAGAGATTCAACTAGAGACTCTGCCCGACTGCGACTTAGTCAACACATTCTCCAGGAACGGTCTTCCCAGAAATATACAAAAGACTATATGTAAATATTGTGTACACTTTCTTGTTTCAATACATTTTATTCTAAGTACATTTTGTGTTCGCATTATTATTCCATGCATTAGTCAAGTTTCAACAGTTCCCTTTGTATCTTTGCATTTAGATACCTGCTGATAATGATTTTATTTGAGATTTAATATTTTCGAGTGTGTCGCAACACTTACCTATTTCTCGTTTTGTACTTTCGGATATCGTTTTATAGACCATGTTTAATGGCTTAAGTTTCAGTTTCACAAGAAGGACCTTGTCTGATCATTAAAAGTACCCGTAAAACACACCACCTCATGCCTTTGTTCTTAATTCAACAGTTATCTTATTCTTTTCACTTCTTTAATAAGTAATTAAGATCGCTTACATTTTGTTTTGTATGCTTATTGGATACAGACGTTCGATTTCTCGTTTTACATTTTTCATCATTCCTCATTGATATACGAGGGCGGATCAAAACGTATCGGAACTTGTGCTATAAGAAGAAAACTAGAAGATATCAATGCGACCACTGCTTCGGATTCGCCCCCTTCAGCAGCCACACACTATACTTTTTCTCAAGCATTTCACCGCAAGCAAGGCAGGAGTGCCACTAGCACGCAAGGGGCTGCAGAACTTTGGATCAAAAAGGCGTGATGGAGGAAAGGACCCTAACACTAACCCTGACCCTGTCCGGAGATGTCGATTGACATTACATTTGAATAGTTGATGATAACTATCAGCGAAGCAAGTAAGAGAAAGGGAGTTCCACAGACGAGAGGTGAGAGACACGAAGATATTAGAGTAGAAGAGACGGATACATTTAACAGTTTCGACAGTGAAAGGGCGGGGTGAGATGACAACCTAGTAGCAATCTTAAATTAATGCAGTTTGTTAAACCAGCGAAAGTAGCTCGTCGGAGGAGTTACCGTGAAAGTATTTGTAGAAAATACAGAGGGAGGCGACGGCACGTTTGGGAGAAAGTGACTGCAGAAGAGATGCTAGATCAGGACCAATCACACTGCATATCCGTCTCTGGATTTTGTCGAGTAACTTAAGACGAACAGCGAGGGTTCCAGATCATACATGGCAGCAGTATTCTACGCAAAGGCTAATGGTTGATTTATAGATTTGAAGGATGGACTCGACCGAGAAAAACTTTCAGGCGCGACACAGAGAACCAACTTTCCTTGCGGTAGATGTAGCTATTGATTCAATGTAGTTGTTCCATACCTGGTCAGCGTCACTTCCACTGATGGAAGCATTTCTGGAATTCCATTATTGGAGATCGCGAGCAGCTCCTTGGATCGACTCGACGTCTTAAAATCTTGTTCCTTTCAATTGGGATTTAACATTTGAGGAGGGGGAAATCATCAGGGGCGAGATCTGGGGGATATAGTGGTTGTCGAACCTGGAGAAGTTGTGCTCGGCGCAAAACTGCTGCACCAGCCATGGGCACTGATGGAACTTCTCTGGTGTGGTGAGACAATCCCATTCTATATACTTTCCTTCCAACCACTGCTATAACCAAAGGAAGTGAGCGTATGCGTGACAGAGTTCATGGTCAATCTGTTCCAAACGGCTTTTCTCCGTATACTTTAGCACCGTTACCAAAGTAACAGTACCGATACGTTTTGAACAGATTTCGTATGCGTGTCTTATATTCTCCCAACGATAATTCGCCATTATATCCCAAATATTTCAACTGTTCCTTCCTGATTTTACATGTTTCATTATATTTCATATAAGTTGTATATACGTGTTTTTGTTTTGTTATTTTTGTTTGTTTGTTTTTTTTGTAGGGTTTTTCTGTTCACGCAGTTTCCCGAACATGCCGGTTGCATTGGCAAACTCGGGCACTTGCAATTGTAGCTGCGCTTATATTATCTTTGTTATTAAAACCACTGGGGATAGGGATTTTTTTTCTCTCGCATTTTTGTTTCCAGGAGGGACTGGTGTATACAGAAAAGGATAAGCAAGTCTTTCCCGTGATATTTATCTTTTCCTAATTTTCCAACGGACGGATATTTAAAATGCTATTAACAATTTTTGAGGTACTCAAACAATTTGCAAAAAACAAATTGCTTGTTCAAGTCAGGCTTTTTGAAACAAGACATATCGCACATTTCTAAACCTCTTGTAAAATTTCTTTTCTTCTCTGAAGAAAAGGTTTATTTTTATACTTTGTACTCATACCACAAGAAGATCACAAAATAAATTGGGCGTATATTATAACTAAAAAGGTATTTCATTATAACATATTTCATAATAAAATAATTTCTGGTCTTCTGGTGATCGAAGGAGCGTGAAACTTAAGTAGCGATCAGAATTTTGTCGCTTTTGAGGTGGGGCACGATGAAGCGTTTTTGGTTTGTCTTAATAACCAAGGCGCATAGGGCACTGTTAATTACTGTTTAAATAGCTTCATGTCTTTTGCTTTTGTTTTCTTTTATTTTCGTTCGTTTGTATTCTTCTGTTTTCTCGTATATATTTCCTTGTTTTTTTTTTATATATTATTTAATAAAATTGTTTTCTTCATTTCTCATATATAAAGGGTGTTTCATTAAGACGGATCAAATTAAGTAGTAAATAAAATCAGTGTTATTAGTGAAAATGTATTTATTTCTCTATTGGATCATGTTATTTAAGTCATGGCAATTATATGTGAAAAATAATATCGACCAAATGTCGGCCAAATCTGAAAGAAAAACCTCATTAGACGCTTAAACATAATTCAAATTTAAAATTGGTCCACGTAATTCGAACACATACACTATATATATATATATATATATATATATATATATATATATATATATATATATATATATATATATATATATATATATATAGTACCTAAAGGTAAGGACAATTAGGAAATCACATTAACTATATTTTTTACCTCCACAGATTAATCATAGTTGTGTTGAACTGGGGTATACTAAAGGAGAAGTTGTAGTCAATGAAAATCACAGATGCAACACATTTGATTGTACGCATAAAGAGTGAATGTGCTAAAATATCTTTCTGCATTCGTTTGAGGATTTTTCTAGACTCGATGACTTACTATAAATGAATAATCTCAGTGAGTCAACGTTCAAGTATACCTCTTTCAAAGCAACAAAAATCTTTCATAGTGAGTCGTTTTCTTTCTTGACTTCAGCTGGATTCAAAATTGTTTTAACTCTGTGCCTCAAAAATATTGACCGAAATACATTTTGTTGATGGAGAGAGAAAGATATAAAGTTCAGTTCCAATCATAAAATTCATTGAGTCTGAAAGAAACTTCAGACAGAATGCAGAAAGCACTGGACGGACATTTTTTATTTGGGACTTATCAGCAGTGCGCATCCACTACCGAGAATTGAAACCCTGCCAGTTGTGTTATCAAGCAAACGTCATACCAACTGTTCCAACGGGCCTCGGTGGCTCCAGAGGGCACATTCCTATGGTTACAGAGAATTTCAGTTGAGTTCCACCACGGGATATGTGAGCGAGCGGTGCTATATTGAGTCTGATTTGCTACCTCTTCGTTAATTATAATTATCAAATCCTCCTAACAATTTCTATCATATATATATCAGTGGCGACCTCAGGGTGCGGCGTGTCAGGCTCAGCTCGAGTGAGTCAACATTCAAAGAAACAAAAATCTTCCGTAGTGCGTCATTTTCATTCTTGACTTCAGCTGGATCCAAAATTAATTGTTTTAACTCAGTATCTTAAAACCTGAACCGGAATACAATCTGTTTGTCATTATCAGACTAACGGAATTATTGACTGACTTGTTTTTAAGGCCTATCAACACATAATCAGTCTGTTATAATCCATGCGGGATACATCTTTCAAAACATGACTGACGAGGCAGTTTTTTCCTACAGTAGGTTGCGATTTCTTTCTGTGCCAGACCAACTGCCATCCAAGGCTAAAGAACCCAGTCTGTTCTGTTATTTATCCATATCTGGGGGAGTGGAGAAGAAGATTCATACCTTTCCCAAGGATATTAGAATTGATTCGACTGGAATTCGAACTCGGCTCTCCGATTCCTCAATCCGAGCCGCTATCTATTACTCCAACCACAAACCGGAATCATTTCGAATTGTGAGAATAATTCTTTTATTTGCCAGTGAATATTGCACTAAAAAAATTCGGAACTCAATTTTTTCTTTTTTCTTTTCAGATGAAGTTCTAATATTTAACCCATATCTGGGTGGGAGAAATGGATTCATCTCTTTCTCAAAGTTATTAAAAAAGTGAATGCAATGATCACGACTACAGTTCGAACTCACCGATGTAATACTTCGTGCTGCTATCCATTACACACCACCTGCACATCCACGTCATTATCAGCCAAACGAATTAACTAAGGTATCTCTGTATCCATGTGCATGTATATATTAGGTAGCGGGTGTATTTGTCTGTTTACCTATATTTCAGATCACACATGCATATACGAGTCTTTGTACGTAGGTGAGAATGCGGTTTCTGTGCTAATTAGTGTTAATTCGAATGCACAAAATTGCTGACTGTAAGTGGATGTGTACGTAATGAATATAAAATTATCTGACTTTAGATTTTAGAACTAGAAAGTTATTCCGAGAAATATATTTAGGTTCAGAAATGTGTGAAACACTATTTGCTCAATGGCGTTGTGCGCATGTGCGGTTATGAATAAAAGTTGTGGTAATTTCAATCCTGAAATAGCTACAAAATGTCAATGGGGTAGCGAGCCAAACAAATATTTTCATTCGAGTAGATACGCATATGTTTAAACATCCTCATACCAGAGACCAGATGAGCCGTAGAGGAATTTGTACATGTTCCTGCTATGTCGTTGTCAGAAAAACAATAAAAGGCATGTAACGTCGCTCCCTGTGATATTACTATAAATATTTTCATAATTGTTCTGAGGACCTTTCCTTAGGGATTTTTTTAAATGTCGCTATTTTGGAAATATGGAAACTAACTGGCACATCTTAGAGACTCTCAGGTATTATGGTGCATGTAGTAATAACGGTAAGTACGAATGTATTGCTTTGGTGTAAGGAATACTGTGGTATGTTTGGGTTAGTAATTGTTGCTAGATAAGTTTAATTATAAGATAGAATAAAAGCAGCTTTCCTCATTCTCATTATGGCCTTATGCCACATTTTTGTATTTTACAAAATAAATATTACTTTCCTCTATTGTACATAGACGTTATAAATTTAGGTTCATTACTAAATTGGCGGCAGGATGTCATCATTTTACAATTGAACTGGATTCATGTAACCGTAAGTTCTATGTTAACAGTTTCTTCTATCGCCCTTCTAGCTTGTGTAACTCTCTTCCAGCTTCTTGCTTTCCAGCGATCTAGCAGTTTCTTCATTCGCACTTTTTAAAAATTGCTGCTACATCTGGTCCAGTGTTCCTTCTATCTATTTAGAGATACATGATAAAATCCAAAGAAGTGTCAGTAATAACCTGGCATCTCAGATTCAGTCCCTTCCCTACTGCTGTAATGTAGCTTCCCTGTATTTTTTCTATATTTCCATTATAATTGTTCGAATGAATTTCTCGGACATTCATGCTGGTAAATGTTGTTAATACTGTTTATTATAAACAGAGCATTTACTTAAATATTTGTATCTATAAAAAGAATGTTTAAACATAAAAAAGTCTTAAAATATATATATATATATATATATATATATATATATATATATATATGTGTGTGTGTGTGTCTGTGTGTCTATACATAACAAAGGATGCTACTCATAACTCATGCTGCAATTAACTAAGCTAATATCTTTATTAAAATCTGTTAATTACTATCAGTTGCACTCCGAGAAACAAGGAGAGAACAACGTTTGACAATCGGAAAGCAACTGATCCCTTCGGCGGTGCACATGTACACGCATGTGCGTATTAGAAAATGAAATAAAGGGAGAACATTCATGCGAGATTCGAATCACTTTTCCCCCGAAGGACGTTTTCCGTGTTTAAATGGAAGACATTTTGGTCAGTCTTCTGGGAAACTTCGGTTTCCTGCATTTGTATCACGGACAAAATTGCTTTTTTTGCGTCAGTTTCTACGAGGCAAATAAGTACAGACATGGCGCGTAATGCGATCTGGCCCTGTCAAAAATTGGCGCGAAATGG
Organism: Acanthosepion esculentum; assembly: GCA_964036315.1. Classification (NCBI taxonomy): domain Eukaryota; kingdom Metazoa; phylum Mollusca; class Cephalopoda; order Sepiida; family Sepiidae; genus Acanthosepion; species Acanthosepion esculentum. Next base: position 64,337,671 of record OZ038496.1, on the reverse strand, counting down.
GCTACTCTAGCAAGGCAGATTCAATCAATCATGTTTTGCTGGGCAGCCATTATAGGTTCAACTTCTATTTTTTTCAGCATTGTACTTTAAAGTGCGTTTTGAATACATATTATATTCCTTCTACGACACACTCATATATGTGTGTGTATAAACATAACATATACATAAATATATATGTATGGATGCGTTTATGTGTACATAAAATTCTTGTATTTTATACGACATGAATATTTCATTACATAGAGTATATATATATATATATATATATATATATATATATATATATATATATATATACAGTTCTGTTCGATAAAAGTGACTCACCTGATTTTTTTTACTAAATGTTCTCTTCTCCGATGAAACGAAAGTTGAGGTAAATTCAAAGGATGAGCGATCTAAAATCCGAAGAAGAAACTTTGAAACTCTTTGAATTTAGTAGTATGTACTGTCAAGCTCGCGTTCAGTATAATGTTCTGGGGATGCTTTTCTTTTCATGGAACTGGTTTCTTAAAACCTATTGAAAAGACCCTCAGGAGCGAGCAGTACAAGAGAATTTTAGAGTCTTGTCTGCTCCCTTCTGCTGAAAGGGTGCAAATCGACCACACCAAGATCATTTTTATGCAGGATAATGCTTCCTGTCACAAATCAAAATTGATGAAGGAATACTTTGATGAGAAGCAGGTGAATATTATGACATGGCCGCCCCAATCTCCTGACCTCAACCCCATAGAAAACTTATGGAGCATTATAAAGTACAGGCTCTCGAGAAAGCAGTTGAGCAACAAAGAGGATTTGATTGTGAATTTCATATCCGAATAGAATTCAATGCTTGGAGATGAGATTTGCCAGAACCTAATCAAGTCAATGCCAAAAATGGTTGAAAAGGTTATTCAAAATAAAGGCGGACCCATAGATTATTAAATATTTCGAACTATATTACCTATTATAAATAAATTACACCTGTATTATTCTTTATTTAAAGCTGTTCGGTTTTGTTTTTATTGATTACTAGTTGCAGGAAATATGTGATTCATTTTTTTTGCACAGAGTTTTTCCCTAAATCTCATTTATAGCCAAAATTATAATTATCAATAGAATACCTTAAGGTGAGTAAACTTTTTTACTAGGTGGTCGGGAAGGGGTCGTTATATTACGTTATATTAGTAAGATTCAAAATTAGTTTGACCCTAAAAACATTAGGCGAAAAAATTGTTAAGTAAAACAAATCAGGTGAGTCACTTTTATCGAACAACACTATATATATATATATATATATATATATATATATATATATATATACAAAATTTCTAAAAAAGATTTAAGCCCAGAACATGAAATATCTGACTAAATAACCAAACATCATCATTTTAAGAAGACCAAGACTTTCAAACAATCTAGTAGATAGATAGATAGATAGATAGGCATTACATCCATATAAACACATGCCCCCCCACAATTTGTGCGGATAGGAGTGGAATATAGCGGTTAACCCTCACCTTGAACATATTAAGATTGTAAAGTAGGGGAAACATCCTCGTGGGAGTTTCACAGGAGGAAACTGTTCGGGTGGAACTTACTTCTCGCTGATGCAATGTGGGTGGTTTACAACAATGTATGTGGTATAGCGGGTCCTTTTCATGGACGTTGCTATTGGCGGGACCAAGAATTGTAGTTCGTCCGAGCACTTTCCCTGCAAGTAGCGAATAGAGCAGCAGATTATTATTATTATTATTATTATTATTATTATTATTATTATTATTATTATTATTTCCTTTGTTTTCTGATTTCGTTCCGGGCCCCGCCCATGAATCTAAGGTTAGAAATGGCATCATGCTATTTTCCATTGAAAAAAAAATTTTACACAGATAAACCCCTTCGTAAGGTGTGGGCTGTACTCGTAAGAACAATTTTCTGTATTTCTTTAAGGTATGGGCTTCCAGGAATCTCTTCAATTAGTCTACTGGACTCTTTTCCAACCAATCCGAGGGCTCCAACTACAACAGGGATAGTTGATGTTCCCATGTGCCACATTATTGAGATTTCGATTTCAAAGTGCTTGTATTTTGATAGCTTTTTGAAGATATATTGCAGTCTGCAGAGACTGCCATATCAATAAAAAAGAAACTTTTTTTTTGTTTTCAGTCTCTAATAACAATATCTGGTAAGTTAGTTTTGATTGTTCTGTCTGTGTGTATTGTGTAGTCCCATAAAATTTTAAATGGTCCTGTCTACGTAACCGGGCCTGGGTGCTGCTCATACCAATTTCTTACAGCTTCCTTCCCGTAGAAGTTGCAGATTTTCCAGTGCAGATATTAGCCAAATCTGTCATGCCGGGTTCTATAATCAGTGGGTGCCAATACAGTGCAACCTGATACAAGATGATCAATTATTTCTAGATATTTATCACAGAATCTGCATTTTGGGCTAACAAAATATTTTAGTATATGTGCTTTGGTAATTTCTAGTTAACAAGTACTGATCTTGTGCAGCCAGGATAAAACCTTCCATTTCAGCTTTTAACCCTGAACTACGTAGCCACTGATGGGTACGGGGCTTGTCTACATCTGTTTATTTGGTATGGGCAGAGTATTGGCCATGAAGCAGTTTATCTTGCTATTGTTTCTGTATCTAGTCCGTTGCATTGGTTTTTGCTTTTCTTTTTTATGTATAGTGCAGCTTCAGCCGGTCTATTGTTCTTTACTTGTATTACTGCATCCATTTCAAGCCCCAATATTATTATTATTATTATTATTATTATTATTATTATTATTATTATTGATGATAATAATAATAATGATAATAATAATTTTAATGCTATATTTTAGTTGATACATGTAATTAAGTATACATCCCTATTCTTTAAACAATGTAAATCTCTACCTAATGACCTGTGTCTTAATAAATAAAAAGTACCCTTGTAATGACCAGGCCAACTGTCTTAGATTTACACTTTTTTTTAATGAAAAAACAACAGAAATCTTTATTCAAACATGTGCATCCACTAAAATATTTTTTCCTATTTTCCGAATTTCACATGACGAAGTTAGTAAATCGCCTGAAAGCCTTCTGTTCTGATTATATATTATAATTACTGAATATCTCCTACGTTTACGAAGATTAAATATCTTGAAGGCTCTTCCATTGCAATGGAGACATTTTTATAAATATCAGTTGTGAAATATATGCTCCATACTGTGAAAACATTTTTTACAATTCATTCATTCTTTGCTTTTGTAACAGACCTGCTGTCAAATCGCCCACGCAGAATAGTTATACATTTTTATCAGCAGCATTTGCCCTGTTGTTTTTTTTTCTTTTATCAATTCACCCTAAGCAATGCGATAACGCCACAAAGACGCAAGTAGCTACAGGGAAAGAGAAGGATAAAACTATTGAAGGAACCGAAAACCCAATCCTAAACAGGAACAAGTGTTAAACCTCTACACCTGTTCAAAAGTCGGGGGTTGGGGCAGGAGTGTATTGATTTACTTGAACCACCCCCACTGAGTCAGGTTGTAACACAAGGTAGGTTTTTAACGTGGGGGATCCGAGTGTCTTCACTTGGGCCGCTGGTCTTAGCTGGTCTTAGCGAGTTTTGGTATCTTAAGTTGTGTTTCAGTAAACGGCTTTTGGTATCTTCAATCGATGTCTGTTAAAACTGGCTTTGGTGGAAAAATCTAAGTCGGACTTCACTGAACTGTTCTTGGCTAGAAGCCTAAGTCGAAAGGCGTGGAATTCGTGCGGTCACCTGATGTGAGGCTTATTCTCAAACTCTCAACTCGTAACTGCAACTCCCACTGCAACTGACTGGGACTGTAACTGGAACTGGAAAACTCTCACTGAACGCCCGGGGACGTTCGTTTATATGGACGTCGACCAAAACCCGGTGTGGGGCCGGACGCGGTCTGGGTTCTTCGATAATTTCAAATCCCCAAAAAGGATTTTCTTTGTTTTCGGACAGGAAAATTTATCACTTTCCATTTTTGGTAATCTATCGCTCTTTGTTTAGAGGGGTTCTTCCCCTTTCGTGAGGAGAGGTCGGAGGAGAATTACCCTCCTAAAACTCTTCCTCTTCATACCGGTACCTCATACCAAACCCTTCGAGGGGCGTCAACAACAATTCCCTTCCTTCTCATATCTTCACCTTCTGTGAGGAGAGGTCGGAGAAGAATTATCCCCTTACGCTTATCCTTCCTCACATTGGTACCTCACACCAACCTCCTCGTGGGCGTCAACAAGTTTCTCCTTCTTTACCATATTTTCACCTATACCTATCACTTCATGCTACCCTGGTGTGGGTGTGGCTAGGCTGGTGTTAGCTTACATTGACACTCCGAGGGGAAAGAAAAGGAATTATCTTCTCGGAATTCTTTCCCGTGGTCATTCAAAATCCTTATGAATTCCACATTGCCATAATTAAAAAAAAAATCTTTTTCGTTATCGGTCAAAATACGTTTAGACGTCACAGAGTGTGATGGTTAAATTCTTTTATCTTACTTTAGACATCTGGTAATTGTCCGGCGCATTTATTGCAGACACTTTAACTATTGCAATCAACCTTTAACTGGATGGTGGTTTTCATTTGACGAGAAAAATCCCTTTGTTTCTCTCGTTTCAACTGTCCAGGTGACCAATCCTTGCTGAGTACAGCTTGCGGTCCATATCAATGTTTTTGTTTCGCTTAATTCGATTAATTCCGTCTCTCTTGTTAACCGAATTCCGTTGACCCTCTTTTTCCACACGCAGTTGAACGACATTCGAAATTTCGAGTGTCAGCTATGCGTGTGGTCAAGACTGTTGTTCTTATCAGGGTATTAATTAATGTTGACAGACCTAAGATCCGTCTTCCTACGACATTCCGCTTTCCCGCATCGCAAATGAAAACAAATAAAAAAATATCTTTTACCCATTCTTGGTTTGTAAAAAGAAACAAATAATGTCGCTAAGTATGTCTTTCGATCTATCTTCTTCTCGCTTTAAGTAATTCCCGTTATTAATTTCTGTGATTAATTAATTAATCAATTAACCACCGTAGCTAAATAGTGTCACACAAGTGTCGTGACACTGTTTCACTACTGATAACGCCAGATTAGCTCTGTGCCCATTGAAAAGATAGGAAATGTTCGTGAACGAATTCATGAAACAGGGTTTAACTAGCAACTCTAGTAATAGTAAACTACTTAATCATTCGAACTTAACTGATGTCTACTTATCATAGCAATGCCTTTTAAAGAAGAAATAGCGATCGAGCTCAAATGTTTTGCCACTCAATTTAAGACATGATATCATGTTCTTTTCGAAATTTATTCGCTGCCATATCTCTTAAAAATTTCATAGAATGACAAAGATATATACCCTACTGCAAATTAATTGAAACAAAACGAATAATTCAGTTATTATTTACTGATGATTAGTCTTTCTTCACACTTTCTTTTACTACCTCCAATTCAGAGTTTACATCTTGGGCTGTTCCTCTTGCTGACAACATTACTGTCTGCCTTCTTACAATTGATTGTTAGTCCTTTCTTCTCACTTTCTTTCACTAGCTTCTTTAGGAATTCCTGTACTTTATTTTCTATGTCTGCTATCAATTCTGGGTCATCTGCATATCTTATGTCGTTAGGATTGAGGCCGCCAATAATGAATCTTGGTAGGACGTCTAATGCTCCCAGAATCGCCTAACTTTATAAGTTGAACAAGTCTGGTGAGAAGACTCATCCTTGTCTTACAGCCCTTTCTGTTTTGCATATTTACTGAATTCATTTTCTACCGTTATACCTGCGGTTTGCACTCACTATAGGTTCTTCATTAGTCTAATATCCTTCCTTTATATATCATGGTTGACTAGGATTTCCAACATTTCTTTATGATGTACCTTATGAAAGACTTTTGTATAAACTATTTCTAAAGCTACCAATTTGTAACATGACTGTTATTATGAGAACTCCGAAATTCAGGATATTGAATTCAGGTTGGTGTCGTTTTAGATCTGGGCAAAACGAAATGGCTCTTATTTCAAATCCTATTCTCCTTCTTAACTGTCTGCGTTTCTCTTTATCTCTCTCTACTCTCTATTCTCTGTCTTTATCTTTTGCTTCTCTTTCTCTCTCTTTCGGCTTTGTTCTCTTTCTTTTGCAGTATTTCTCTTTCTCCTACTCCTCTCTTTATTTCTATCCCCCTTTTCCTTTCTCGTGATTTCCTGCGGTCTTACTCTTCTCTCTCTCTCTCTCTCTCTCTCTCTCTCTCTCTCTCTCTCTCTCTCTCTCTTTCTCTCTCTCTCTTGCCCTCGCCCTATCTTTATTCTTCTTTCTTTTTTTCCTCTTCTCTATCTTCCATTCTCATTTAGATCGTTACGGATCAATAGATCCCCTTACTCTCTCTTTCATTCTTTGTCCTCATCCATAATTCTAGCCACCTAGAAATCCCAAAATGATTTCACCCAGAAAGGAAGGAGGTAATATATTAGTTCACGGAAAAACTTCAACATTCAACAAAGTCTGACTCGCAATTTAACAATGCTAGGTTACAATCTGGAATACACCAGAAATCGGTACCAAAACAATTTCCAGTGCCAAATCGCAGTCATTTAATTTTACCAACAGGAATCGGACACAATTTTTTGCATTGACCTGATATCTTAGGATATCGTCGTTTATTCTCGAATCACATTTCTTTTAATTTTACACTAAGAACTATAGTGCGGGCGATGTAATAAATAGCAACTCTGAATGAGAAATCGGTACAGTCAAGTTCGAATTCCAGTCGACTCCATTATTTTCAATTACTATCAAATACTCTTTGGAAAGTATGACTCCAACATTTCTACGCCCAGCTATCGGTTAAATAAAATGGTAGACTTGGCTTTCTAACGATGGTTGGCAGTCTAGGATGACAACTCTGAATTAAAAATCGTATGTGGCTTGAAGCCAATTCACAGGTCACCCTTTAGCAAGGTACAGCACCCCGGAAGCCACCCCTACCAGAATTACGGTGATTACATTGGCAGCAGGATGTTAAATCGTGTCAATAATAGAAACTAACAAACCAGATTTTGACATTGTTTTTCAGTTCCTTCATACAAAAACATCTTTCATACTGGGCAATGGACGAGACCTAATTATTCCATGTCAGATTGAAACAGCTGAAACACATGCAATAATGCTTTGTGCCTCCAAATATATATGCGCAACAAAAAAAAACATATAACGAAAAACACGAGGTTTCCTAACAATATAAATACGAGTAAGATGCTAAGATCTCGGCCTGATCAAGAAAGCAATGTCCTATAAAAAGGATACTAATCCATGTTTTCTCTCAGCAGCCCAGAAAACTCAGCAGAAAAATTAAAAAAATAGGTTTGCACTTTCAAATGGAAGTCCGATGTTCGGTAACGTTAAATATTATTCCTAAGACAAGAAATCATATTAGAAAAATGTGTTCACCGGCAGGATTCCAACCTCCTTTCCCCAAGGGGAAATTAGGTCTGACGTGTTCAAAAGCACTATTCGGGCTTTGATTTAACCAGTAATTTCTTCGTGTTCGAGTGGTCAAAATTACGTTATATTTAATAACTGTTTCCACGCAGATGAACGCAGGTTCAAGTCCTGCCAAATATTCAGGCCAATAGATGGACATAAATAAGTCTAATGTTTAATAGATTAACATGGCATCTATTTAAATATGGGTATCTGTTATAGTGTTCTCCCACTAAAGAGTCTATGTTAGACTCTTCTGCCTACTATAAAATTAGTAGGGCAGTAAGCTTCGGGGAACATTGAATAGATTGAGCGTTCGTTCATTCGATACACTCTCACTAGTCGTTTAATACTCTTCTGGTGTACTTACTGTTTAATATACGATATATCTGCAAACCTGGCTTTTGCTATTACTTAATCATTTACTTGGTCACATCAGTATCCATTAAGAATATCATTTCAAATAAAATAAGAAAAAGGAAAACAAAAAAAAAACAATTTTTTTTCATTTTTCTGACTTTTTCGAGCAAATAGTCACACTATTTACGAAAACCCGAAGTAAGCCAGACTATCCAAGATAAATATGTGTACACTTCGAAAATTTAAATTTACATATTAACTTAACAGAGACTCAATGCAACGGAGGTATGGTTCTACAGAAGGATGCTAAGGATATCATGAATCGAACGTGTGAGAAACGATGAGGTTTCGGTGAGGATTCAAACAAGGAGGAAGCTTATACGTAACATCGGGGAGAGGCAGATGAGATTTTGGGGACACGTAATGAGAAAGGATAGCTTAGAGAATCTGATACTCACATGGCGAATAGAGGGAAAGAGAGACCAGGGAAAGCAACGCATGGCATACATATCGGGCTTAAGCAAGTGGGTGACAGAAGAAGGTCTGAGAGAAATAGCAAAGGGACAAGAGTTATTGAGAGCTACAAGGAATAGGAGGGAATGTAGAGCGATGATCGCCTACGTCCTGAAGGGACACGGCACATAAAAGAAGAATAGGAATACATTGAAATATATCGGATTAGTAAATGAAAAGTCTATTCCTCAATATGTGTATCATTCTCTCCTCAGTCTAACTTATATTTGTCTCATTCTTTCCACTGTCTCCTCTTCCGGGATCTATCTCAGTCTGATAGTCTTTGTTAATGTACTTAATGCACTTTGCGATATCGCTTCCCCCATTTCGTGCACACTCATCTATCTCAGTCTCTTCATCACTGTAAATGTGCAGTTATTTATTTATCTATTTTTTTTGTTCCATCAATTCATTCCACTTAATCCTCAATTTTATTTTCCTTTTCTTTTCTTTTTTTAAAAATATTTCTCGTGTTATATATAACTCTATTACCATAGATTGTATTAGAAAAACAAATTTAAAATATATATATATATATATATATGCCTTGGGAAATCTGACAACACCTGTTTCCCACGCGGCTATTTCTGTATATTTTATTTTAGTTCAAACCAAAATAAGAGCAAAGTTTATTTTAATAAACATGCTGCATTATTGTTACCAACTGAAAAAAGAACGAGGCATCATTCAAAATAAAATGGAAAAAAAAAAAAAAACGAAATTTACTTCTCGCAAACAAAATTTTCGGAAGTCGGTTTATAAATTGATTTATTTTCCAAGCTTAAACAGTCCTCTCCTTCGGGGCGTGGTTGTTCATAAATTTACCCGATATCCCATCCTTAGATAATTTGCACATTAACCTAACAGAGACTCGAAGTAACTGAGCTATGGTTCTACAGAAGAATGCTAAGGATATCATGTATCGATCATGTGAGCAACAATGAGGTTTTGGAGCGGATGCCATCAAGGAGGGAGCTTATACTTAACGTCAGGAAGAGGCAGATGAAATTTCTTGGACACGTAATGAGGAAGGGGGGCTTAGAGAATCTGATACTCACAGGTCGAATAAAGGGAAGAAATACAAGGCGGGAGCAATATTCGTCCTTTATTTTTCGTCCAATCCCTGTTTTGTCATCTATTTAAATGCTGTTGATTGGCTACTCTCCGTTTCCCTCCCGTGTCTCACTTACTTTGAATGTCCTGTGAGTGTCACATAACCCAAACCTTTTTTTCCTTATTATGCATCCCATAGAAGACATAATGCATGGTCATGTTTTAGAGGATGAGCCCAAAATGAGATTTGAAGGTCGGGAACACTAGAATCGAGAAGACGCGGAAGTTTAAATATCTGGAAGCGTCTTGACAGAGGACGGTAAGTGCGACATAGACGATGAGTCCCAAAAAAAGACGAAAATCCGTCCAGTGCGTTCTCCATTCTATTGATTTGTTTGTTTGTTTGTTTGGGGTTTTATGGCATATCAACCGCTATGGGTTATTTAATGCCAGATCCAGTATTTACTAGATATATCAAAAACGTATAGTTGGCAACATCATTGTTTCAAAAACGTATAGCTGGCAACATCATTGTTTCAAAAAATGTATCCCTGGGAACATCATTGTTTCAAAAACGTATAGCTGGCAACATCATCGTTTCAAAAGCGCATAGCTGGCAACATCATCGTTTCAAAAGCGTATAGCTGGCAACATCATCGTTTCAAAAGCGTATAGCTGGCAACATCATCGTTTCAAAAACGTATAGCTGGCAACATCATTGTTTCCCATCACATTTTAGGGGTAAGGTGTTAGTATATTTAGTGTAGGGTTTGGTAGGGAAAGTTAATTGTAAGTTGTAGTTGTTTTGGGATGGGTTAGATGTGATGGGGCATGACATGACCAGCCGATTGATCGGATCGACGGCCTTTTGGTTGGACGTAGTTTATCGTCATACCCAGGACGCGGATGTAGTTTATCGTCATACCCAGGACGCGGATGTAGTTTATCGTCATGCCCAGGACGCAGATGTAGTTTATCGTCATACCCAGGACGCGGATGTAGTTTATCGTCATGCCCAGGACGCGGATGTAGTTTATCGTCATACCTAGGACGCGGACACACGTTGGGGTTTCACTATTTTCCTATAGCTGGGACCCTAACAGGTGCTACCACCCCGGGTCAGGGTGGACCTGGGAACATCAGCAATTAAGAGGTGCTTCCACGCTCCTCAAAACCTCCTGATCAGAGGCCTTGCTGTTGGATGTAGTTTATCGTCTTACACAGGACTCGGATGCAGTTTAACGTCATACCCAGGACGTTCCATTCTATTGAGGCTTCTTATTCTAGACTCGATATATATATATATATATATATATATATATATATATATATATATATATATACAAATGTAAAAGAACGAAAAGAATATAAATTCAAACGTTCAATAACATTTGCTTAAAAAAGGGCTCAATACAAGAATAGAGCAATAAATATTTACTGATACATTCGAACATGCATGTTACCACGACAAAAATGCACATTTGTTTCGATATCTAATTTAGGCATCTCATCAGGTGGTTACCATCAATGTTAACCACCTGATGAGATGCCTAAATTAGGCATCCAAACAAATATGCATTTTTGTCGTGGTAACTTGCATGTTCCAATGTAACAGTTTATTTTATATATATATATATATATATATATATATATATATATATATATGGGGGGTCTGTGTGTGTCTGTATTTGAGGAAATCATTTTACAATAGGTTTTAACAGCCTGATTATATATCTATATACATATATTTTAATATATATATATATATATATACATATATATATATTTTAACAGCCTGATTATATATATATATATATATATATATATAATATAAAAGGCTCAAACACTAATATCCCCTGGTTATTATTTATTAAATTGGAATAGTAATTACGATGCAAGTCATCAGACCGACAAATTCAATTTTTGGGGAATTTGTAGCTGTCAATAATTTTCGTGCCTCTGCCAACTCCCCCAGACCACGTCTACCATCCACTTACTTAAGCCCGCCGGGTATGTCATGCGTTTCTTTCCCTTGTCTCTTTTTCGATCAATTGGACCTGTGAGTATCAGATTTTCCAGGCCCTCCTTTCTCATTAGGTGTCCCAGAAATTTAAAGAAATCCTGTGTCTAAAATTAATGACATGAGAAAAATATAAAATGAAAAATTCTAATTTCATTTCATGTATAAATAAGGAATATGTACATAAAACGTTTTTTTTATTCAAAGGAAACCAACAGTAAAAAGAAACATGGAAGATGTATGATAGTGATTTGGTGCATAATGAACAGGAAAAATATTTGGTCTCTTGTACTGCTGCAGTGAGTATCTGCCTCCCTCTTTTAGGTGATCATGTATCTTTCAATATATGACTGACGAGGCAGATTTTTTCCAGCAGTAGGTTGCCATCCAAGGTAACCTGGTCTGTCCTGCTATTTACCCATAGCTGGGAGGGAGTAGAAAATGATTCATATCTTTCCCAAGGAATCGACTGGAATTCGAACTCGGCTCTCCGATTCCTCAATCCGAGTCGCTCTCCATTACTCTACCGTGCCTCCCCAAAATAGATCTTTAAGAGAATCAGAACAGACATGCTACTTCCATAGTAGCAAACCACCCATATTCTTTCGGTATTCCTTCGGTGAATAGTAAGTTCCACTCGAAGAGCTTCTTCCCGTGAACCATTGTTTTGTGGAACCGACTCCAAAGGGGATGTTTCCGCGATCTCTAAAATTTTAACCTGTTCAAGGCTAAGTTTAACCGTTACCTTTCACTCCTATCTTCAAACATTGCCACCTAACGTAACCGTCTACATAGAGTGGCCCCCGGGGTAAAATTTACTGTAATTTTTTTTCTTTTTCCGTTTTGTTCTACTGATAAGCATTTTTCATCCAATGAAAACGTAAACTAGATTATTGCTTAACCAATTAGGTTTTCCATGTTTTCCCTTTTCGAATAGATCTACTTTCTCTATTGAATTCTTTCTCTCTTTCTTTCGATCTCTCTCTCTCTCTCTCTCTCTCTCTCTCTCTCTCTCTCTCTCTCTCTCTACATACATACACACACACACACACACACATATATATATATATATATATAAATTACAATATATGTATGTTATAACATCACTACAAAAATAGCCATTTTGTTTCAACAATTCGAGTGTCTTGTTAAGTAAGATGTAATAATACGTAATAATATTTCCCATAGTGGGGGGTAATGATTAGTTTTTGAATTCTTTATTTTGCTTGCAATACTATCACTTGACAAGACACTCGAAGTGTTGAAACAAAATGGCTATTTTTGTAGTGATGTTATAACATAGATATGTTATAATTTTAAAATAAATATTATTCGCTCTACACTGTATTGAGCACTTTTTAAAGAAATAGGGATTATTGGGTACTGAAGGTTGATTCCATCTATACCAACATTGTATTTGTGTGTATATATATATATATATATATATATATATATATATATATATATATATATATATATATATATATATATATATATATTTGTATTGTATTTTCGCTTTTGAGAAATTCGTAATATTAGCCTTTGAACACAACCTTGGACAATATTCGAACAAATCCCTTGTCAAAATTCGAACACAACCTTGGAAAACTTTTGAGCAAATTCTTTGTCAAATTTCCGAACACAAGCTTGGACAACCTTCGAACAAATCGCTGGTCAACTTTTGAACACAACCCTGGTCAACATCAGAACTAATCTCTGATCATCTTTCGAACACGACCCTGGTCAAAATCCGAACTAATCTCTGATCAACTTATCAACACATCTCTGGTCAACATCCGAACTCATCTCTGATCAACTTACCAACACAACCCTGGTCAACATCCGATCTAAACTCTGATCAACTTTCGAACAAATCCTTGGTCAATATCCGAACTAATCTCTGATCAACTTTCCAACACAACCATGGTGAACTTTTGAAGACATTTCTACTAGAACCCCTTTGACTTTCAAGATACAAAAGAAGCAAAAAAAGATTAATCGACAACTGAAAACTATACTAAACGGGTTTTCATAAAACGTGAAGCAGCTACTCACCTAGTTTTATTACTAGCTGCGGCATCTCTTGATGAAACTAGCTAGACTATTCACCAATAATCAACAAAATTTAAAGTCACAGCTATAGCGATTTTTATCAGCAAAGTTGCGAGATTCTCAAAAGAAACATAGTACTTTCGGTTGTTAACTATTGTCTATCTATCTTTTCTATCAGATATTCTCGTCATCTGTTTGAAGGTACAGATTCCATCATATTTACCGATCACAAACATTCGACAATTTCATTTAATACAAAAAGTGAAAAATATTCTCATGAAGAAATAAGTCATTGATTCTACATTTCACAATTTTCCACTGACATCGCCACTTTTCTGGAAAAGTGAACATTTTTGCTGACGCATTTTTATGAATCAATTATTCAAAATTTGATCTGGTAAAATGCGATTACATTTCACAGAAAAAAAAAACTTAAGGACACGGCAATGAAACAAATTTATAAAAATACTTCAGTTTCATTGACAAAATTTCCTATCGCTTATGAGCCATCTTCAGACCACAAAAGAACTTTCCAGTATTTTCAAAACATTTCGTATCCTGAGAAACACGTTATATTAAAAAATTAATTGTCGACTGATTTTCCGCATTTTTTTTCGCAACATTTTTTAAAGATGGACTCTCTTTCCCGGGGAATTATGCAAACTTTGGGAAACAGCCTATTCGAAAGGCTTCATCGCCACTTTAAAGCTGCACTTCCTGTTCAACTGGAAAGAAGCAAACGGAGTCATTTCTTACAAAAAATTAATTCTCGGGATATCGTCCACTGTTACAGAAAACATTAAAAGTAACGTCGCAGAAATGTCATACACTACTATTACGCTTACCTGGAGAATTTTCCGAACGACAGGCAACAAAAATTCTTCAACATCCGCTATGTTTCTCCTTAGAAAAAAAAATATGTTGAAATTTTCATTCACATGACAAGTACCCAGTCTTTTCAATATATTTGCATCCCGATCTCAACAACTGAGAATTTGTTTTTGTTAGTCACGATAAAAAAAATAGTAACTTTATCATTACAATGCACCTTAAAAATTGTTTATAAAGAGCAGAAAAATTCTTCATGGTCGACAAGAACTTCAAAAGTGACACTATCTCTATTGACAGACTCAAACCAGCTTACGTCGAAATATCTTCTACTCAACGTACCAAATCTGAAACTTTACTAATGCATACAAAACACTAATTATACTAATACAGACACAGAACTTTCATCTTCTACATAAATCAAAAAGACAATTACAGAAGCAAAAATTAAAGATCAATGTCGTTATCTAACTTTTAATATTATCGTTATATACCGTATCTATGAACACTAATAGGTATGTCCAAATCCTCATAAATACGTTGGACACTATTGTAAGTGGGGGTAATATGCTGTCTAAGTAGTTCACTACTAGCAGTGGTTTACCTACTTCACGCCGTTGGCGAGTATTGTCTTTTGTTGATGTTATAAAGATTACCATTTCAATTCCAACTTCCGTTTTGTTTAAATCCTCATTCAGCAATCTTTTCTAGATTACAACAATTATATAGATCCATACATTGCATTAATTTTCATTTAGTGAACGTTTTTCACCTTTTCGATATACTTATATAGATACAGAGGGGTATATTTCTGGAACCCCGTTTAAAATTGCAGAAAAATCTAATAGATTTAATTAATATTACTAAAAACCTCAATTCAGTGTCATAATCGGCACACACAGATATCGACTCGTTTTTGTGCAAAAATTCAAATTCAAATTTTCACATAAGCACTTATTAACCAATCAGCGATGTTATCTCAAGGTTTCAAATAGCAGATGATTATATGTTTTGCTTGCTCAGAAATTGAGGGCTCACTCTAGAAAATGTTTAAAAATATGTTTAGCCTAAAAATTGATATTTAAAGATTGGGAAAATATTACCAATAAACTTCTGAGCTTAGTAAATCTAACATTTAACTTCGTTGATCCTATTTTTTTATAAATATCGTCGCCTAAATTCACAAAATCAGTTTACAGTTTTCGTTAAACAACTGACCGGGATTTTGTGTAGAATACTGATTACTCTCACGTTTTGTATAATTGATTGCTCAACCTTTTATATAATTATTGAGTTTAAATATATTCCATCAATATTCTCCGCATTTTAAATTAAATTATACAAAACGAAAGATATATAAACAAAATAATATTAGCAGTTACAGAGTACAAAGTTGACTGACAGCGTTCATTCTGCATACTGCTGACAGGTGGAAAATTACACATATACATGAATAAGCGTTATGTATTTCACTCATACTAACGCTATTCATTTCTGTTGTGTTATAAAAATAGAAAATTTATTTTTTTCGTTCAGCTGTGTATGCAAGTGATTTGTAACACATTTCTTTCAAACTGAAAAAAAACGAAGATTCCTTTTCTACTCAATAATAAAAAATATTTAAATTTGTAGAGCGTTGTTTGAAGATTTTTCTTTACTTTTCGCTATATATATATATATATATATATATATATATATATATATATATATATGAGTGTATGTGTGTGTGTGTGTGTGTGTGTGTGTGTGTGTGTGTGTGTGTGTGTGTGTGTGTGTGGAGAAATGATACGGAATAATTTTATTTCATTCTGACCTGAAGATGCCTACGTAAAGACTTAAGGAGGGTGGAACGCGTTGTCAATAAAAAAATATTTCTACAATTTTATTTCGTTTCTGTATCCTACTAACGCCCTCACAAACACCCCCCCACACACATATATATATATATATATATATATATATATATATATATATATATATATAGGCTGAAATTTGCATTCATGTATGAAACAGACTGTCTCCATTTTGTGTTGACATCAGTTTTCACAATTCTTATATTTACGCACGCACTCACCCGGAAATTGAGTACTTTCGCCCTATAAATATTGCATACTTTACATTATATATATATATATATATATATATATATATATATATATATATATATATATATATATATATATATATATGCATATAGTGTGTGTGTGTATGTGTGAAAGAAAGAAAGAAAGAAAGAAAGAAAAGAAAAGAAAAGAATAGAAAAGAGAGATGCATTAGGGTGTTCTTAATTCTCTTCTCTTTCTCTTATCTTCTAACGACTTCGGAAATTTTGTTCCTTTCTTTCTTCCGTCCTACCTTCGCTTCCTTCCCCCGACTCTTTCATTTCACTTTTCCGTCTTTACTACGGCACCACACGATATTCGTATCCTGAGCAACTCAATCAATGTCCCTAATCGAGCTTTAACGCCTAGGAGCGCGTCTCCAGTTTCCTCCGAATTCTTGACAACCAATTTCCTTTTCTAAAAGATTTCTACGGAAGCCCAACAACGCTATTTTTTTCACTGATTTGCGTCCTCAGCGCCAAAGCAACTAGCAATTACAAATAAATTGCTTTCGTTGACGCGTGAATAATTCTCATTACACACACACACACACACACACACACACACACACACACACACACACACACATCTACACATATGGACAAATGTATATGTATTTAAATGTCTTCTTTGATACATCTACCTTTTAATCAATATATGGGGTTCTTTCTAAAAGTTCTGGAAATTTAGCTAAAAAAGAAAATTATTTAGCAGTAAGTTTATTCTGAATCCTTTTAGTTGTCCCTTCTTGAAACACCGGTCTGGCTCAGAACACCATCTGCTCAAAAAGTGTAGCAACAACAAGTATTACTGTATTTTGTACACGTGTGTTATTCACATTCTCCGATCATTTATATAAATAAAATAAAAATAAAACAATAAATAAAATAAAATTTTAATTTATCTTGTACAGTCAAGATAAGTGAACAATTAATTATTTTTACTATTATAAATTATCTGTCTTTTCATATGGTAATGGTAATAATAACCGTTTCTCTATAAGGAAACAGTTAGCATTCATTGACCAAGCAGCCAGTACCTTTTATTGCTCTTTCAAGTACTGATGGAGGTTTCCTTCCTAAACTTTTATTAGAGGTTGTGTGGCATATCAACATCCTGATTATATCATTATTTTCACTTCGAGTTACAAGTACTATACATGTTGCTGCTGTTGGTAGTTCTCAAGTGATGTGGTTTCTGTTATCGTGTACTGTTCTAAAGCTTGAATCTGTAGCGCCAGTTCAAAAAAGATCGATCATTGTCAAGGCTTTGTTCGCTCAAACACTTTTTCATTATTTATCTCATGAAGCAGTTGTATACAGCTGACAGTCCCGATCTTACGAGGCTGTTTAAGAACATGGCCCAAGTTTCTGTTTTGGAAAGGTTTATCCTTATTCCCATTTCCTTTACCATTTAACCTATAGAAGGGAAGAGAAGAGATGGATTTAGAACTTTTCCATGAGTATTTACGCGTAAGTGAATGTAACGAACTCGACTGGAATTCGAACTGTCAAAGGACAGAGACTCTTGGACTTGCAAACAGGGAAAACACAGTTAAAATATCTTATGCATCTCTTAAATTGTCGCCATTTTATTTTTAGATTCGCGCATGCGTGTCGTTCGTTTATTTTTTATGTTGTCGACTGAACAATGTAGTAGTGTCAGTTGGACACCGTCTGTGAGAAAAAGAGCACCATGACCCAATTCACTTCACCAGAAATTTGGAAAAGGCATGCTGTACTGCTTGGTATTTGCACCGGAATCTCCAATACTAACATTTCAGAGTGTTTGAGTGTCATCTGAGGACAGTGCCGAGGATTCGGAATGACTTTGATGAGTCTAATGGTGATTAGGAATATACTGCAGCTCGGAAAACTCACTCTGATAGTTCCGATAAGAAAAGAACTCCCGAATTTGTTGGTAAGGGTCTCAGACTCAACACAAAAACCAACATCAAATTCCTTGAGGAAGTAGTGTCACCCTGGACCAAGAAGGTGACTGCTGGAAAACCCTATGTCTGGTAACAGTACTCTGTGCCATACCCCACAAGCGGGAGAACCTAGTCATGGCTGTAAGACAATTTCTACGAAAACAGGACCCTTTACATCTGCTCATCTAATGCCCCAGACTGCAAACCCTTGATTATTATGTGTGGGGCACAGTTGAGCGAGAGACTAATAAAACCCCTTGTAACATCAAAGACGAACTGAAGGCAATAATTATGGCAGCATTAACCAACTTAAACAAGGAGACCGTCCAGATGAGATGCAGGAGATTCCGAAGTCGTCTGAAGGCCGTGACAGAAGCCAATGGAGATTTTTGAAGACATTATTTGGTCATTTGGAAGACATGTAAATAGCGTTAAAAACAAAAAAGTGTTAAATTGCAACGTGATATCAATCCTTCCTGACAGTTTACGAGAAGACTTGAGGTACACTATTTACATTATTCGGACTACTGCCCTCCTCTTTGTCGCCATATTTATCACAACGTTTCGGCCGTTGTACGCTCCGGCCTTCTTCAGGTGGTTGGAATTTCGAACTGAATGTCGAATGTCGAACTGAACCCATTTCGTGCCATGTTTAATGGATATCAGTTATCAGATATCTCCTGTTAATTCCCCTCTCCAAGTTCTCCACTGGCTTAAACGGGTATTGAACTCACACTCTTTGAGTCCTGTCACTGAATCTAACCAACGCCTTTACCCACTGTGTCATGTGTCCTTGAGGACATCTGTGTATGAATTTCTGGGTATTACAAACCTAATGTCTCAACAACCAGGAGCCAAAGAATGTGAGTTCAATACCTGGTTAAGGCAGTGTAGAACTTGGAGAGGGGAATTAACAGGAGATAACTGATAACTGACATCCAATAGACATGGCACGTGGAGCTAGAACAGTGACCGAAATAAAGGGTTCAGTTCGACATTCCAACCCCCTGAAGAAGGCCGGAGCGTACAACGGCCGAAACGTAGTGATAAACATGGCGACAAAGATAAGGACAATAATCCGAGTAATGTAAATAATACCTCATTTCAGAAATATAGACAGATAAGCAAGGCATTTATAGTAAAGTTATGCGCGAACAGGGTTACATTTCTTAAAAACTATTGCCGGGATACTACCAGGTCCATATGCTTTGTAGGGATTCAGTTTAGAGGTGATAACAGAAAGAACCTACGAGGTTATATTCATATCACACAATATCAGAGACTCAGTTTTAAGTGGAAAGTCAGATATAAGATGCTCCAGATGTGTCATTACTAGAATTAGAGGAGAAATTACGAGCAAATCATTCTGCTACCTCAGCAGAAAATCTTAATACCTCAAGTTGAGAAGACAGAGGTTGGACTTGCACAATATTTAACACACTATTACAGAACCACCAGTAGTCACGAAAAGCAAACTTGTGAGAGGCTATCCGGTGCCTCATTCTCTCAGGAAACTAGTAGTAGTAATAGGTGTTTTGACGAAAGAAATGACTTACCCCGGAGGTCGAAACGAGCACCGACGTGTCTTGCGTGCAAAGTGGTGAAAAGAAAATATAGCACATATGCAAATTCTGACCTGTTTGAGGTATAAAAAGCGAGATGCTAAGAGCGACGGGGGCTTGTTTTTTGGGTGGATTATATTTGCTAATCTGATGAGAGGATTGACAGGTTAAAGGAGGTGAAGGAGACGCGACTGACTTTGTCAACTGAAAAGTGCCCAGTGTGGTGGCGAAGAAACACAGTCCCGGAATCTATTTCCCTGAGGCGAGTGAGGAAGAAGAGTCGGTCTGCTGGCGAACGCCGCACTTGATTTTGCACCCTCCTCATATATATATATATATATATATATATATATATATATATATATATATATATATATATATATATATATATATATTGCTAAAACCTTAACTTCTTTGAGGACAAGTTTACAGTTATTATAAAGAGATGCGTTAATTAGTAATATTTGTATCACTAAACCATTATTATCTCAAAAACATTTTTACAATCTAAAATATTTTCTGTCTTTAAATAACCTACAATGTGTTGATAAGCCGTAGGAAATGAATCAACTAACCAAAAGACCTTGTTGCCAATTTGAATGCTATTAAAACAACTCTCTAAATGAAGTATGTAAATTCTACATCTGAGAAATGAAACTAGAAAAAGTAGACGTAATTACTAACCTGGTTTTATCTAGTCTGGTTTTTATTGTCTCTTCTTACACAGACAGTTACTTGGGATGAAATTAGCCGCAGTTCTAAAGAATTTCGTTATTGCTGGGTTTCTATAATGAACTTGGAAACCTACACAGATTTTATTTATTTGTTTTGTGAGACGTTTCCTGTCTCCAGATTCTACTAAGCAAAACAGATGACAAAACCAATCGGCGAAAGGAATATGATAACTGTAAAAGACAAAGCTATTTTATACTTCTTGATTTCGTTTTTTCTTTTTTATACAAAAGCCTGGATCAAACATTTGCAACTTTTTAGGATGAAAAAAACAACTTGTTTTTAAAAATAACCTGATCTTGTAAAATATTGTTTCTTAATTGCCTGAATGTGCAGGTGGTGTAATAGAGCCTTGATATGAGAAATTGTAGAGCCGAGTTCGAATTGTAGTCGGCTTCATTATATTCCCTTATGAGCAAATACCTCTCAGTTATGTGTTAAATACTAAGACGTATCTGAAACAAGAAAAGTATGTGGCACACAGAACTGCAGCTGCATACGGGGCGTTGGGAAAGCTAATCCAACGCGTCTTAAAATAGATCTGTACTTAATAACAAAAATGATGGTGTCTGATTCTGTTGTCATTTAAACTTTGCTCTATGGTTCCGCAATCTGGACTATATATCGTCGCAATATCCAGAAATTACAACGCTTTCACCATCAAAATCTTCATTCAGCCTTGGACAACAAATGGAAATACTATGTGACCAAAACCAAAATCCTGGAAAGCGCAAAATTCAAAGGAACGAATCGCTGATCATTAGAAAGCGTCTTCGATGATCAGGATATGTAGCAAGAATGTCAAGTTTTCCACGCCAAGTCTTATTCAGTGAGTTCACTTCGGGGAAAAGACCACGGGGTCACGCTCTTCGAAGATACAAAGACCAACTCAAAACAACACCGAAAGCCACTGGATTTGGACCTAAATTGTTTGAAACATGCACAAGTCAGCACCATCGGAAACAAAAGCTTCGAAGAACACCGGAAGAGAAAAGGAAAAAAATCAAATGACAAGAGGAAAAGGGTCGACAAAATCGACTTCGTCCTCTGCCAGCACTACTCTGCAGTCAATGACATCGTTTCTTCCATACAAGAACTGGTCGACTTAGTTATCAACGCCATCATCATAAAAGAAGCGATCAGAAAAGAAGAAATTAAATCCTTGGATACGAGAGGAAGCAGACTATAATCTGAAAAACTGTTAATGAACTCACAAAAAAAGAAAGAAAATTATTCGTACAATCCAAAATATGTTTCGGTTTTAAATAACCAACAAAGGGGTGATAAGCCGTAAAAATAAATCAATCAACAATCCTCGTAAGGTCAAGAAATCATCGCAGTCTGTTCTAATATTAGGTTGAAAAGAAACAAATGCTTCTTTGTTCTTAAATGATACATTTAATCAAGATAATGTTTTTTTTTATTATCGATAGCATAATCCCATCTATTTCGCAAAATGCTAATCCCTAGGGCGTAAATTCTCAAGGTTTGGGGGCAAGAAACACTCAATATTTAATACTCAAAACTTTCACAATTTATAAGCTGTTTTCCCTCTCAAACATGTTGCAATTATCTGTCAGATGGAGCAAGGTCAGGAGAATAAAGAGGATGAAGCAAAATTTCTATATTTAGCACCATAATTTTTTCTGTGCTACTCAATCCTCTTGTGCTCTTGAAGTGTTGTGCAAGAACTGCACACCTTTATGATTCAATGATGTTTTTTATTATAAATATTTATGCAATGATTCCAAATGGTAACAAGAAGTCTCCATATTCACTAATTCGTTTTGAATTATCACTTCATCGTAGACACTACCCTTTATATCGCAACAAACTCAGAGCATTTTTGTCAGGTGTAGTCCTGGTTTAGGGACAGATCCTCCTATTCCTATATATTCTTTCATGGTAATTGTTCTGATGAACTTTCCGCTATGGTACCTACATTTTATGAAATTAAGCGCGCAATACTATATTGCCGCCAAGGTTTCATCATTTTGCAGTTGAAATGGCTAGATGTAACCGTAAGTTCTATGCTGACAGTTTCTTCTATCGTACTTCCTGCTTGTGTAACTCTCTTCCGGTTTCCTCCTTCCTAGACAAATTTGGTTTTCAAAAATTTAAATACAATGTGAATCATTATCTTCTGTTTTCCTCATTCTTCTGTTATTATTGTCCTCTCTCCTTAATAGTAGTGTTTCTCATATTCTCTAGCACTCAGTCATTCTTTGCGTCCTATTGGCTTTATTGCCTTGCTTAGAGTGAAATGATTGAAAGAATGTTAACCTTTGTCATTTTAATTGCGTATGATTATAGATTATCCACTTTTCATCGCTGGTGATGATTCTGCGAAGAAGAAGGTTACGTAGCAAATCTGTTTATGAATAATGAAAAGAGGATAGCTCTTTGGTGAAGCAGAGAACCAGCCAGATCATGTGGAACCTTCTAACAAAGATTAGACACTTTTCTGAGTTCCGAAAGAGTTTAATGGTCGAGGTTTGCTTAGAATTTTCCTCGACTACGGCTTGTAGAAAATGAATATTGACAGATCACTTGTTTTCATATCGAAAGGAATCTTTAAGAGAAAAGTTTCTCGCTCGAACTGGCCAAATTATCGTTTGAGTATCCGGACGCATAAAGTTTAATTTCTATAAACTAAATATTCCTTGCGGCTTCAGTTACTGGAGGGCCCTTTTATGAATACAGTGTCTGGTATGGACCTGGGCTAAGCCCATTTTAAAAGCGTAAAATCGATACAAAATTCTGACATTAAGTAATCTGCAAGGAAGAAAACATTAGAGCGTTTGTTTATGTGTGTTTATTTAGCGGCATATCGACTCTTTATGGGTCATTTAATTTAATTTTCTTAGGAATATTAGTAATATTTTCATTAAATTTATTGCTGTTATTTTTTTCTCTTACAAAAATATATTGTTGGTAATTTTCTTTTTTTTGGTCTCTTTGTTTAAAGGCATATGATCTCCTTATGGGGCACTTAACACCGAAATTTTATTTTCTTGTGAACTTTGGTAAATTTCTATGACCAGGGCGCGACTATAACATAAGATTCGTGGTTATTTTAACCTAAGTCTTCAAAATTATCTGCCAAATGATCATCTCAAAAATACGAAAGGATTTTGCTTTCAGCCTATGTTTGGTGTACACTGCAGGCAAAAAGTTTGGGGTACCCCTGAACTTGTTAAAATAAACATCTTAAAAGGAAATATTTTTGTATTTTTTTATGTATAAGATAAAATTTCAGTAATGACAATGTATTTGCTTCAATTTTGACAAAAATAAAAGCACTTAACGGTAAAATATTGCATCATATTTTGTTTTCAAGTCAACAAAATCATCCCATGCCTTAATGACTGTTTTTGAAATGATTTTTAAAAAGAATTAGATGGCAGACCTTCCCAGATATCCATGAAGAATCTGCAAAAACTCACTCTCACTCTTTGGGCATTCTCTTCAAACTTACCTATCCAATTCCTAACGTATTAATTCAATGGGGGAGAGGTCAGGAGATTGAGGCGACCAACTCATAATTTCCAAAATTATGTTCCTTCTTTTTGACTCGACGTAATTTTGACATAATTGAGTAGAATGTTTTGGGTCGTTATCTTGTTGAAACATGATTTTTTTTTCGATTATGCGTAAACCAGATGGTATAGCATGTCTTTGGAAAATCGATTAATTGTCTCATTGAAATGAAACTTTCATGGCTTATACACAAATAAATTAAATTATTTTAGAAAGGTTTCTTTTCAGTAAATCTTGGTAGAAAACATCTTTTTATTTATCTGTTACCCTACATTTACTTTTATGAAATTTTGATAAATTCTTTTTTGCACAGTTTAATGTTAATATTCGTTATACGCAGAACTCCTTGGAGAATTTAAATCATCAATTTTATTTTGTAAAATTGGACCTCCATCTATTGAAAATCTGAACAGAATCGTAAAATAAAAAATGCAATAAAACTAACCCATTACTTAATTAGAAAATCTTTTAATTGCTTCCATGAATGCGATATATTATCGGCACTATTGTCTTCCGAAAATAAAGTTTTCTCGATGAATACTGGATTTTTACACGAATCCTTTTCACTTAAAAAAAACAGACTTTATTAGAATAATCTATATATTTTTAAATCATTTAAAATTCTGTGTTAATTTGAACGTGTTAGATGATATTGTTTTTAAGTGAAAATTATATTCATTAATCGATAATGGAGAAGCTTACTACAATTCAGCAACACCTTGTATTTTAAAAAGAATTCTGATTTATGTGTATTTGAATAAAGGTGACGAGTTTTGTAAATACGGACCTCGATACACCATATTATCAAAATAATTTATCATTTTACGGAAGTCGATACACCATATTATCAAAGAATAATAAATTTAAAACCTAAGTACCTAAAATTCAATAAAACATTAGTGCAGGGAGAATATTATAGACTAGATATGCTAATCGTTAGTTATCAGCTACATCCTCCATATATGGGTTTCTTCTATGGTCACGTGGTCAACTTAATTCAATACTTGGATCGCCTGTGTTTGCTCACTGGCGATCTATGTTCAAACTTAAGTGTTGGCAGCGAAACTTTATTCCTAGATACCAATTAGGATAGAAATAAAGTCTTGACACTTTTTTGACATCATCATCACACTGAAAGTACTTTTTTTTCAACATTTGCGGTCAAACAACAATTCATGTTTACATTCTGATTGATGTCTTCATTTGCATATTGCTTAATATCAATGTGTGTAAAGGATAGGTGTATACGGAATAAATTCCAATAACAAACAATTACTATTCTTAAAAGAGTGCTCAATACAGAGTAGACCAAATATAATTATTTATTTAAAAATTATAGCATAAATATGTTATAAAATCACTACAAAAATAGTGATTTTGTCTTAACACCTCTGGTGTCTTATCAAGTGATGATGTTGAATGTAGAATAATTTTTTTAAAAGATTCAAATTAAGTAACCACCCCTCGCAAGACGAAACGCTCTTACATAAGCTGGAATGACCAATCAAAATACAAGTATACGAGAATTCCAAAAACTTGACAACGAAGTAAGGTTATAATAGCTATTAAATGCTTTAAAGTTGGGGTTATACTAAAAAAGAATTTACTCTAACTAATAAGTATTAATTTATATGATAAAATTTGAAAATAAAATAAAAATTAAAAAATTACCCATTTTAAAATCTAAATTTATTCTCTATTAAGTTTCAAATTATAAAATTACTGAGGAAAAAAGAAAACAATATATATGTGTTATGGTCCAAGTTCCTTGTACCACGGTGATGGTCCAAGGTAGAACCTATGAAGAATAACTCGAACACAGGTAAGGAATAACACAGATATATTACAAACAGAAATATGTACAAAGAAGTAGCAGTATTAGTAATGACTATCAGATTTGGTTAGAGTGAACTATGTTGTCCCGACAAGTATCACTATGTCTTACAGTAATCGTCTGACTCTTGACTCTGTCTCTGACAGAATCTGAACAGTATTTACACTCCCGCCACGAGGGATAGATGTGGCACAAGGCCGAGTTTACAGTAGGCTCGGCCAAAAAATGCCCGTAGAACCCGTATAAACGGGATCGGGTTGGTCAACCTCCCCGAACGCGACTGTGTCCTTCGGCGGAGCCTCGTCCCGGTTCCTCTCTGCACAGAGGCAGAGAGTTCGACCGTCTAGCCGAGTCGTCCAAAAAAGACTGACTGCTGAACTGTCTGCTCCTTCTTGAGGCGCAGTATTTATGATGTCCGGAATAGTCCATTATTATTATGTGTAAGTTCCCATAACAATATGTTATTCTATTTATTTTGTTTATATTGAAATTACATTGGAATAAACGTTAAGATCGACTGCTCTTAACTTCATGACAATATGGATACATTTGAATGCCACGTGTAGGGATTGGATGATGACATCTTGCGAAAGAAAATACATACACACTCAGATTATAATACATAAGCACCCAGACCTATTTAGATATATACACACAAAAAAGGTGACCAGACAGGAAACATCTCCACGACCCTTTACAAAAAAAAACACACACGTACATACACAATTAAATATGCATGCAAGTTATTATACTCACAGACACTGATAAAGACATGTACATACACCAACATACATTGACCTAGACAGTCCGATTTCAAGAAATATTCAAGATTGAAAGTGTTATTAAACGAATTCTAACAACTTATTAAAATATAACTTATACGGGCAAATATACATAGATAAAAATGGTCTAATAGAACAGAGAAACAGACAATAAGGAAAGAAAGGACATTAAAACAGATATATACGTATAGAAATAACACTATCTAATATATAAACATGAAAATTCCAAACACACAAATATATTTATAAATATATATTTCATATATATCTATATACGCCTTATTGTACATTATGTGAGGGAAAATAAAAACTACCTACAGATATATGTTCCGTGTACACACATTCATTACTACAGACAGAAGCACAGAAAAGCCTAACTATATATAAATATATACACACATATATACACATACACACACACACACATATATATATATATACATATACACACATACATATAAGCATACGCATATGCACGTATACACATACAGAACAAGCATAAATACATCAACACACACAGCAACGTAAAAATGTAAACAAACCAAATATAAATATATATACATACATACACATACATACAAATAGACACATACATATATATATATATATATATATATATATATATATACATATACGAATATAAACTAAGCATACAAACATCCATATATATAAACACCTATACAAACACACGTCTATATATATATATATATATATATCATACAAACGTAGATTTAAACATACACCTATATATATATATATACGCACATAAACGTCCATATATATATATATATATATATATATATATATATATATATATATATTTATATATATATATATATATACATATATACACACACACACATATATAAAAATATACAGACACAAAAAAGTTAACGAGACAGGAAATATCTCCACGACCCTTTACATATATACACGTACATTCATAACTGCTCATGGCTTATCAAATATAAACAACTGACGTCACACATTATGAAATGGACAAAGTCCGACAATTATTTAAAGACATTTCTCTATAAAAAATTCTAATTATTTCAAATTTTTCGTTAAAACATTTCTTGATTAATTTCCATTTAACAGTAGGTGTTTTATTCTTTTCTTTTAAACTCCAAAAATACTTGGATAATGATGTCATGTACTTATAATTACTGTTATTAAAAGATTGCATATCCACCCGGCAACGTTCCTTGAATGGATTCATGGTGCTACCAATGTAAAAAAAAATTATATTTGGGTTTTCTAGTGTAGAGATTGTACTAAGATAAACTACAGAACTAGCCATACATTTATTCTGTAGTGGACAATTATTAGGATTCCTACAATTGCATAAGTTGTTCTTCGTGTCATTATACTTTGTAGTGCAGCGTGCATCCTGGTGAATAGTCAGGTTTTTTGCGTCCCTATATTGTTAAAGGCTCTATTGTTATTCTTTTGAATTATTTTCTCTACTTTATCCGCACAACTATATCTTAATTTAAGGGTGTTAGCATTAAATATTTTAGTAAGTGTGTTAGTTTCTGGGTTGGAGAAATGTTTCTTGGTGAGGTTTAGAAATATACGTCCTAATTTAGTTTTAAACATTACATTGAAAGGGGAAGTAACCCAAATGCTCTTTCTAGATCTTCTTTTCTTATTATGGTGGCAATTAACCGGATTTCTATATTGAATAGTGGTATCTTTGTATCCACTATTTTTAAGTGCAGAATTGTAACTACCACGATGTTTATTAAAAACGTCTTTGTTAGAAGAGTTAGTACTAATCCTTTAGTAATAACTCTTCTAACAAAGATGCATATATGTGTATGTGTATATATGTATGTATGTGTGTATATATTTATCTATAGGTAGGCTTTTCTGTGCTTCTGTCTGTAGTTTTGAATGTGTGTACACTGTACACATATATCTGTAAGTAGTTCTTATTTTCTTTCACCTAATGTACAATAAGGTGTATATAGACATATATGAAAAAATATATATTTTTATATAGATTTGTGTGTTTGGAATTTTCGTTTTGATATATTAGATGGTGTTATTTCTATACGTATATATCTGTTTTAATGTCCTTTCTTTCCCTATTGTCTGTTTCTCTGTTCTATTAGACCATTTTTATCTATGTATATTTGCCCGTATAAGTTATATTTTAATAAGTTGTCAGAATCCGTTTAATAACACATTCAATCTTGAATATTTCTTGAAATCGGACTGTCTAGGTCAATGTATGTGGATGTATGTACATGTTTTTATCGGTGTCTGTGTGTATAATAACTTGCATGCATAATTAATTGTGTATGTACGTGTGTGTTTTGGTTTGTTTGTTTTCTTTTGTAAAGGTTCGTGTAGATGTTTCCTGTCTCATTAACTTTTTTGTGTGTGCATATATCTAAATAGGTCTGGGTGCTTATGTATTATAATCTGAATGTGTATGTATTGTCCTTCGCAAGATGTCATCACCCCATCCCTACACGTGGCATTCAAATGTACCCATGTTGTCATGAAGTTAAGAGCAGTCGATCTTAACGTCTATTCCAACGTAATTTCAATAAAAACAAAATAAATAGAATAACATATATTTTTTCTTTTTTCCTCAGTAATTTTATAATTTTAAACTTAAAAGATATTAAATTTAGATTTTAAAATGGGTATTTTTTATTTTTTATTTTAATTTCAAATTTTATCATGTAAATTAATATTTATTAGTTAGAATAAATTTCTTTTTTAGTATAACCCCAACTTTAAAGCATTTAATAGCTATTATAACCATAATTCGTTGTCAAGTTTTTAGAATTCTCGTATACTTGTATTTTGATTGGTCATTCCAGCTTATGTAACAGCGTTTCGTATTGCGAGGGGTGGTTAATTAATTTTAACCTTTTAAAAACTTTATTCTACATTCAACCTCATCACTTGATAAGACACGAGAGGTGTTAAGACAGAATGACTATTTTGTAGTGGTTTTATAACATATTTATGCTATAATTTTTAAATAAATAATTATATTTGCTCCACTCAGCACATTTTTAAGAATAGTAATTGTTGGTTATTGGAATTTATTCCGTATACACCAATCCTATACTTGCATATATATATATATATATATATATATATATATATATATATTCTTCCATCGATCTTGTTGTACACAAATGTATCAGAAACAAAACGAATATTTTCTAACAATGCTTGCTGAAGTGGCCCTTTTGAATTCATACAACATAGTGTCTGGTAAGGGTCTGATATGAATTCGTTTTAAAAAGGTAAAACCGATACAAAATTTACCCACATTGATATTAAGCAATATGCAAATGAAGAAATCAATCAGAATGTAAAAATGAATTTTTGTTTGACCGCAAATTTTTCAGTGTGATGATGATGTCAAAAAAGTGTCAAGACTTTATTCCTATCCTAATTGGTATCTAGGAATAAAGTTTCGCTGGCAACACTTAAGTTTGAACATAGATCGCCAGTGATAAACACAGGCAATCCCAGTATTGAATTAAGTAGACCACGTGACCATAGAAGAAACGCATATATGGAGGAAGTAGCTGATAACTAAAGATCAGCATGTCTAGTCTATAATATTCTCCCTACACTAATGTTTTATTGAATTTTAGGTACTTAGGTTTTAAATCTATTATTCTTTGATAATATGGTGTATCGACTTCCGTAAAATGATAAATTATTTTGATAATATGGTGTATCGACTTCCGTAAAATGATAAATTATTTTGATATGGTGTATCGACTTCCGTAAAATGATAAATTATTTTGATAATATGGTGTACCGAGGTCCGTATTTACAAAACTCGTCACCTTTATTCAGACACACATAAATCAGAATTCTTTTTAAAATACAAGGTGTTGCTGAATTGTAGTAAGCTTCTCCATTATCGATTAATGAATATAATTTTCACTTAAAAACAATATCATCTAACACGTTCAAATTAACACAGATTTTTAAATGATTTAAAAATATATAGATTATTCTAATAAATTCTGTTTTTTTAAGTGAAAAGGATTCTTGTAAAAGTCCAGTATTCATCGAGAAAACTTTATTTTTCGGAAGACAATCGTGCCGATAATATATCGCATTCATGGAAGCAATTAAAAGATTTTCTAATTAAGTAATGGGTTAGTTTTATTGCATTTTTTATTTTACGATTCTGATCAGATTTTCAATAGATGGAGGTCCAATTTTACAAAATAAAATTGATGATTTAAATTCTTCAAGGAGTTCTGTGTATAACGAATATTAACATTAAACCGTGCAAAAACGAATTTATCAAAATTTCATAAAAGTAAATGTAGGGTAACAGATAAAAAAAGATGTTTTTTTACCAAGATTTACTGAACAGAAACATTTGTAAAATAATTAAATTTATTTGTGTATAAGCCATGAAAGTTTCATTTCAATGAGACATTCTATTTTTGCAAAAATTTCCAATTCAATGTGTTTTCAGACGCTAAAAATTCTTATATTAATTCATGGCCCCCGCTAACACAAGGAAAATAAAAATTTTAGCCAAAATTTCGAAAGTTCTAAAAAGCATAAACAAAATATAAATTAATAATCCAAAGATACTTTGTCTCTACTCGTAATAAATAACATAAGGATGGTGACGTTAAAACTTTGTTTTTATTAAGTTTGATAGCGAAACGTTTGAGGTGGACACTGAGGTCAACTATATCTACTTTAGATTAATTTGAAATATAACCGTTTTCGCATATCCAATAACCGTAAGGATAATTCAATAAACCGGAAATACTTGACCCTGCTACCCATGATGCCCCATTGACCAGGATATATAAATAGTCGACCCACCATAAAATAAACAAAGCAGGAAGATTGCGTTCAAGCATTAAACAGACAATCGGCACTCGGTTTTAACCTCAGTGTCAACTTTTATATTTGCACACGCCATATCCCTCATACTGATCATTTGTACTAATAAATATGTCAGACCTTAAAACTATATTTTATCACACACGCACACACAAGCATACATACATATATATATATATATATATATATATATATATATATATATATATACATATATATATATATATATATATATATATATACATATATATATATATATATATATATATATATATATACATATATATATATATATATATATATATATATATATATATATATGTCGGAGAAAGAAAATTTTCGAGGAAATTTCTCGGACATTCAGGCCGGTAAATGTTATTTAATACTGTTTATTATAAAACAGAGCATTTGCTTAAATACTTGTATCTATAAAAAAGAACGTTAAATATAATATATATAAAAAATGTCTTTAAATAAATTGTCGGACTATGTCCAATTCAAATATATATATATCTATCTATCTATATATATATATATATATATATATATATATATATATATATATATATATATATAAAATTTAGTCGGTCTGATGAGATGACTATGCTGATATCCATCGAAATAAATTTATTATTGACTACAGATTTTTAAGGATTAATTCCTAATTATTCTTATAAATTCTTCTGTATCATACATTGAGCTCACTGAAAAGTCATCTATCAATTACAGTTTGGTACTTTATACATATATATATATATATATATATATATATATATATATATATATATATATATATATATATATATTCTCCAGAATCTATCTTACATATCTGTAAGTCTACCATTCATCCATGCTTAGAATATTGCTGCCACATATGGTCCGTTGCCGCTGCTATTTACCCCGACCTCCTTGATAAGATGCAAAGAATAGTCTGCAATATTATTCGTCCTCATCTGGCGACTCCAGTTACTTTTCTACAAATACTTTCATGGTAATTGTTCAAACGATCACTTCACTATGGTACCTACAGTTTTAGAATTTAAGCACAGCACTTGACTGGCGTTGACATCTCATCAAATTACAATTGATTTGTCTAGATATAACCGTAAATACTTTGCTACCAGTTCTCTTATCGCATTGATGTTGCCCGTGCTGCAAGTGGTGGCCACATTGAACACTTGTAAGTCAGGAAATAAAAGTTAATTGTGAGTAGAATACTTGATTTGGAAGGACTTTTCTATTACGTTTCCTTACTAAAATAGTACGTAATGAATTCGCTTCATTCTTTTTTAATAATTCTGTATATATATATATATATATATATATATATGTATGTATGTATGTATGTGTGTGTGTGTGTGTGTGTGTGTGTGTGTGTGTGTGTGTGTGTGTGTGTGTGTAACAACAAAATTGTCCAATTGTTAGTTTAAGCTCTAAACCGTCGTATCTTAGAAATGATTAATGATATCTTACTGGAATTCTCCTACTATTATTTAACACTATTGTACTCTTCTTTGATTAATAGGAATGTATTTAGCGCTAAGTTGAAATGATGATCCATCTTTTTGCTGTGACCTATTGATCCAGTTTTCCTCTCTATTGTTCCCTGTTTTTTAAATTTACTTGAATGGACTTTGAAGATGGAAGCCAGAGTATGAATGTTCGTACCATTACTAAAGGCCTGAATGATCTTTTTCCTCTCACAACTGCTCAGTTGAGAAGACATAGTGGGGCTGACACAAAATGATTTTAACCTGTCCTCTTTCTAGCTGAGTAACTCAAATGGTTTTTCATTGATTTTTACGAGAAACGGTCTCAAGGTGCCTAAATGGATTATCTGAAAACCTGGAAAAAGAAACTCAGTTAGTTTAGTGTTTATATATATATTAAACATTTTGTTTAATATATAAAAAATATATAATTATG
This sequence comes from Acanthosepion esculentum, assembly GCA_964036315.1. Classification (NCBI taxonomy): domain Eukaryota; kingdom Metazoa; phylum Mollusca; class Cephalopoda; order Sepiida; family Sepiidae; genus Acanthosepion; species Acanthosepion esculentum. The sequence continues at coordinate 64,304,105 of OZ038496.1, read as the reverse complement.
CTGTAATTGTCCATTTGTCCATTTCATAATGTATGAGGTCATTTGTTTATATTTGAATACACATTGAGAAGATATGAATGAATAAGAGAATATCATGGAGAATTGTGTTTAAAAACAGTAAAATCGACCTTGCTAACCTGAACGTTCCACTGTGGCCGAAGCGGTTAAGGCACGTCAGGCTATTTGACGGTTCCGTAAAGGATACAGGTCCGATTCTTGTCGGAGGACGCATATTTTCTATGAAAATTTCTCGGACATTCAGGCCGGTAAATGTTATTGATACTGTTTATTATAAACAGGGCATTTACTTAAATATTCTTATCTATAATAAGAACGTATAAACATAAAAAAAGTCTTAAATAATTGTCGGAGTTTCCATTTCATAATATATATATATTATGTCATTCACAGACAGTACTGTTTCGCTGTATCACAGCTCCTCAGTGCGACTAGACTTCCGAATGCCTCAAGCCCGGATTGAAACACAACTAATTTGGTGTCATCCAGAGCTATCTTCACTCGGTAGAGTTACACAACTAAATCTAGCGTATATATATATATATATATATATATATATATATATATATATATATATATATATATATATATATATATATAGGAAAAGTAATTTTAATTTATAGTGTGCGGGCTGTTAAAATTTATTTTATTTAAATTAAATTATATTTCTTAAAAATTAATTGACACAAAATATCAGTCATTTTAATAGTATTTGCCTTAAAGAACATTTACTGCCTAAATACACAGAATAGAAATATATTCATCATTGCTTCGATGATAATGGAAATGGCTTTTAGACACAGACAACCTTTTTAAAAATATTGTCGAAAAGCCTCACTTCTATGTGAGTATTTACCGATTCTTGTGTGCTTTTAAAAGTCTATTTCCGACCCGTCCCGATTTACGGAATGTATAGGAGTTGTGGCACTAAACGAGGTCGATAAGCATATATACTCATCGTAATTATTACGTGTCACACAAACGTGAAATCGCTGACATGATTTCTGACCATCTTTTGACAAACATTCTAATTTATGCGACGTTTAAAACGACACCTTCCGTTATTATCTTATACAATGCTAGTTCTTACCTTATACCGGTGATTCTAATGGCTTAGAATTAGTCCTTCCTTACACCGGTTTTCGTAGGGGCTTGTAATTAGTACTTCCTCACACCGGTTTTCGTAGGGGCTTGGAATAAGTACTTCAACACCGGTTCTCGTAGGGGCTTAGAATTAGTCCTTTCTTACACCTGTTCTCGTAGGGGCTTGGAATTAGTCCTTCCTTACACCGGTTCCTGTAAGAGCTTAGAATTAGTCCTTCCATACACCGGTTCTTGTAGGGGATTGGAATTAGTCCTTTCTTACACTGGTTCTGGCAGGGGCTTGGAATTAGTCCTTCCTTACACCAGTTCTCGGAGGGGCTTGGAGTTAGTCCTTTCTTACACCGGTTCTCGTAGGGGCTTAGAATTAGACCTCCCTTACAACGGTTCTCGTAAGGGCTTAGAATTAGTCCTTCCTTATACCGGTTCTTCTAGGGGCTTGGAAGGAGTCCTTCCTTACACCGGTTCCTGTAAGAGCTTAGAATTAGTCCTTTCTTAGACTGGCTCTGGTAGAGCCTTGGAATTAGTCCTTCCTTACACGAGTTCTCGGATTGGCTTGGAATTAGTCCTTTCTTACACTGGTTCTATAAGTGCTGGGAATTAGACATTCCTTACATCGGTTCTCGTAAGTACTTAGAATTAGTCCTTCCTTATACCGGTTCGTGTAGGGGCTTGGAAGTAGTCCTTTCTGGTTCTGGTAGGGCCTTGAAATTAGTTCTTCCTTAAACCAGTTCTCGTAGGTGCTTAGAATTAGTCCTTCCTAGCATCAGTTCTCGTAGGAGCTCGGAATTAGTCCTTCCTTACACCGGTTCCTGTAAGAGCTTAGAATTAGTCCTTTCTTAGACTGGCTCTGGTAGAGGCTTGGAATTAGTCCTTAGTTACACCAGTTCTCGGATTGGCTTGGAATTAGTCCTTAGTTACACCAGTTCTCGGATTGGCTTGGAATTAGTCCTTTCTTACACTGGTTCTATAAGTGCTGGGAATTAGACATTCCTTACATCGGTTCTCGTAAGTACTTAGAATTAGTCCTTCCTTATACCGGTTCTTGTAGGGGCTTGGAAGTAGTCCTTTCTTTCACTGGTTCTCGTAGGGCCTTGAAATTAGTTCTTCCTTAAACCAGTTCTCGTAGGGGCTTAGAATTATTCCTTCCTTGCATCAGTTCTCGTAGGAGCTTGGAATTAGTCCTTCCTTACACCGGTTCCTGTAAGAGCTTAGAATTAGTCCTTTCTTAGACTGGCTCTGGTAGAGGCTTGGAATTAGTCCTTCCTTACACCAGTTCTCGGATTGGCTTGGAATTAGTCCTTTCTTACACTGGTTCTATAAGTGCTGGGAATTAGACATTCCTTACATCGGTTCTCGTAAGTACTTAGAATTAGTCCTTCCTTATACCGGTTCTTGTAGGGGCTTGGAAGTAGTCCTTTCTTTCACTGGTTCTGGTAGGGCCTTGAAATTAGTTCTTCCTTAAAACAGTTCTCGTAGGGGCTTAGAATTAGTCCTTCCTTGCATCAGTTCTCGTAGGGGCTTGGAATTAGTCCTTCCTTACACCGGTTCCTGTAAGAGCTTAGGATTAGTCCTTTCTTATACAGGTTCAGGTCGGGGCTTGGAATTAGTCCTTCCTTACACCTGTTCTCGGAGGGGCTTGGAATTAGTCCTTCCTTACACTGGTTATCGTAAGGGCTTTTAATTAATCCTTCCTTGAGCCGGTTCTCCTAGGGACTTAGTATTAGTCCTTCCGTACACCGGCTCTCGTTAAGGCTTAGAATTAGTCCTATCTTACACCGTTTCTCGTATGGCTCTTGGAATTAGTCTTTCCTTACACTGGTTCTGGTAGGGGCTTGGAATTAGTCCTTCCTTACACCGGTTCTCATGAGGCCTTGGAATTAGCACTTCAATACCAGTTATTGTAAGGGCTTAGACACCTAACACCGGTTCTCGTAGGTGGTTGGAATTATTGCACACACACACACACACACACACACACACACACACACACACACATATATATATATATATATATATATATATATATATTTATGTTTAATGATTCATCGAGTCTGAAACCTCTACAGAATGCAGAAAGCACTGGACGGCCGTTTCGTCCTATATTTGGGACTCATCAGCAGTGCGCATCCACTACCGAGAATTGAAACCCTGACAGTTAGGTTGTGAAGCAAACACATACCAACTGTTCCAACGGGCCTCGGTGACGAAGAGGTAGCAAATCAGACTCAATATAGCGCCGCTCACTCACAAATTCCTTGGTGGAACTCTACTAAGATTCACATTAACCATAGGACGGTGTCTCCCGGAGCCACGACTACTATCACCAAGCCGCTCACTCCAGAGCATTAGAAGCCGGTTCAAGCAATGATATACAATTTGAAATTATTAGGATGAAATTATTAGGATGAATCATTAAATATAATTATCAATTTCTCCTAATAATTTCTGCCTTTTTCGCGCAGTACGATTTCCAAAATTGATGTTTCTTTTCTAGTCTTTACCATCTAACTTTTTCCTTATTTAGATTTCTATTCCCTAAAGGAAATTTTAAACTTCCTACTCTCATATTGACTTACATTCATTCATACGGAACAATCTTTTTTTTATATTTTTCCATAATCAAACATATATTAATGAAGAACTGCTACCAAAACAATATTATACAGAAAACAAGTATATATGCATGTGGGGGCCTTCTGCTAGAATATTCTTACCACCGTGTTTAGAACGATCGATTATAAATTGTCGATGGGAGAACGCATTAATGCTTGCCGCTTTCAAGTAAATGCTTGATTTATACTTAGTGTTTTGGCAGTGGTACCCATTATGATCCATCCGCTGATACAAAAGGTGACTGAGTAGGTTAAGTACGCACCCACTATTTACTCCAAGCCAACAAAGTCAAAGCTGATATTGACTTAGACATTATATAACATAACACTCACGTTTGGAGAACCAAAAACAAAATCTATTACCGAAACAAACAGTAATAAACAATGATAATTATCATTGCTGTCATTTTCTTTGTTGCTTAATCATTAAAACCTTTTATAAGAATCGGTAATATATATATATACATACGTATACATATATATATATACACACACACACAGATATAAGATATATATACACACACACAGATATATATATATACACTCACACACATACACACACACACACACACATATATATATATATATATATATATATATATATATAGTGGGCACTGATGTCAACACTGAGCGACGGTAGTCTATTTCATGCGTGAACACAATCTTTAGGCCATGTGTGTTGCGTTTTAACAGGACTCTTTATAGATGCTGGACTATTGTATTATCCTAATGATCCTGAGTCGACGTTAGCGGTTATATATACTCGTTGATATATATATATATATATATATATATATATATATATATGTGTGTGTGTGTGTGTGTGTGTGTGTGTGTGTGTGTGTGTGTGTGTGTGTGTGTGTGTGTGTGTGCGTGCGTGCACCCACAACACGCATACGTACAGGGTATATCAAAAATATTTTGGAGCGGGTTCCTCACACCATATTAAAGACAGAATTCCATATGAACATAAGTCCAAAATATTTCGTTTTTAAGTAAATGGCGCTGTGTTGCCATATAGACCCGATTATGTTTGTCATTCGTGTACATTTGTGGCTAGTTTCTCTTCAACATTTTACTTATCTGTAGTAGTGAGTTAAGTGAGAGGTATTCCATTTAACAATGTCGGGATATTCATATCGTGAGCAGGCAGATATGATTTTTACATACGGCTGCATGAATGGTAATGGACAGCTGTATCAGATTGCTTTTCCGGACTGAAGGCAGCTAAAATACTCCAAACTTTGCTGCAGTTTATCGTCGCGTCGCTGAGACGGGTTCCGTGGCACCACAAACTATGGATCGAAGAAGACCGAGAACCTCTTTGTACACCTGACCACGAAGAACACATTTTACAAGCTGGCGGAGACGATACATGTATAAGCACATGTCAAGTAGCCCTAGCATGTCGTAGATTTCATAGTGCCCTTTGGAGAGTACTTCAAGTGCAGCTACTGTATTCGTATAATTTGCAAAATGTGCAGGATCTTTCAACCTCTGATCACTCACCACGGTATAACTTTTGCCAACTGTTTATTATACACACTGCCGATCCTTTGTTTGCCTCTCCAGTCTTGTTTACCGATGAGGCATTATTCAAAATAGATGGAATAACAAATTTATACAACCAACATTTGTGGGCGGATTGGAATCCCCCATAGTACAATACAGGCTAGATACCAGAATCAGCTTACGATTCAGGTAGTTCCATATGTTCTCCTAGCATATCATACAAGAGCTGTCTACAGGGACTTTATTTCGAACACACTACGAGAAGTGCTAGAGGATGTACCCCTGCTAATAAGAAGACGCATGTGGTTCATACATAAAGGGGCTCTAGCAAATTGTTTGCGATGCACAGGCTGACATCTACCATGAAAAAGGTACTAGAGGATCAGTCCCATGGTCTGCACGTTCCACCTACTTTAATCCTTTGGATTTTTTGTGGGGCCGCCAGTCAATGATCCGACGGGTGAATGCGTGTGTAGAAGCAAGCGAAGAAATTTTGAACATTTGAGTTGTTTTGACGTGGCAAAACGATGACCTTTTGGACATATGTTTATATGAACTTTCCTCCATTTTTTGAGGCAAGCATCCCGCCCCAATGTTTGTAAAACTATTTTTGATTCACTCTGCGTGTATGTATATATATATATATATATATATATATATATATATATATATATATATACATATATATATGTATGTATGGTGAACTATATATATATATATATATATATATATATATATATAGTTGTATATTTAGGCAGCAATACTTCGTTTATGCATGTTTCATTAAAAACGACAGAAAAGGTACTACGATTTAGCTCAATCGTAGTACCTTGTCTGTCGTTTTTAATGAAACATGCATATATATATATATATATATATATATATATATATATATATATATATATATATGGCAAACGGAGACAGTCTATTTCGTGGGCGAAGGCAATCTTCACTCAATTGTGTTTTAGCGCAACTTTTTATATATCCTGGTCGATACTGTATTATCGATCTAAAGGTCTGTTGTGTTCTCCTAATTGTTACTGAGGCGGCGGTAACGTGTCCATTTATATATACATGTGCACCCATAACACACTTACACAAACACGCATATACACAACACTGAGGATTTATATATATATATATATATATATATGTCTACCTGCGTACACATATTTATATATATCTGTCTATACCCATATATGTATAAGTACACCCTCATAAACATTAGCGCACACATAAAAACACACACAACCATATCATATATATGTATATGACCCTTTTTTTCTTTTCTTTTTTTTTCGTTTGTGTGGTTCGCATTGGCATGCCTGATTTTTTTGCTTACATATACATATTTGCGGAATATGCATACACGCACGTATCCTAAATACATATGCACATACACACACATTCATATATACAAATACACCCCTGGTCAAAATCTCAAAACCAGATTCGAAAGGGTTAAAAAATATGAAATACTTTTACTTTAATCAAAATATATTTGTGAAACATTTACATTTAATTAAAAAATATAGTTTATCAGCAAACAAGTGAAAATGTAAAGCTTTTAATTCATTAATTTAAGAGAACATTGAAAAGAGGAATTTTCTGTTTGGTCATATAAAATAAGACCATGTGTGAAAAAAATCAAATTACTGGACAAAGTTTTTAGAACTGTTCAGTGTGCTTATAGCTTCATGTGTGTAAACATCTACGTCGCTCATTTCCAGCATTAAATTTCAGATTTTAAAATGGCAAAGGGTAAAATTTTAACAAAGTTCAAATAAGGCAGGACTGTTGGTCTTCAAAGACGTGGTCTTTCGCAAAAGTCCGTTGCAAATGAAATTGGCCGTAGCAGAACTGACATTGCTAACTTCATTCTAAAAAATCAAGCAGACGCGCCAATAAAATTTCACCATCTCTTGACAAACTCATTAGAGATGGAAGCCTAACATCAAATCAGATAAAAACGAATACAGATGCTGAATTCAGGTCTCGAACATTTCGACAGCATTTAAATAAGAAAGGGTTTAAGAACTTGAAACGGCTGCAGAGGCCTCGCTTTCTTTTTCGCCATAAAACCATCCGTTTACAATTTGCTTCCGGGATGTGGATAAATGGAAGAAAGTATTGTTTTCAGACGAGAAAAAATTCAATCTTGATAGCCCAGACGGTTTTCAGCGTTACAGACATGCAAAAGATTTCCGAAAAGAAATTTTCTCAACACGACAGTGAAGGTGGATCAATTATGGTCTGGGATTCATTTTTGTACAATGGAACTCTTGAGTTACAGGAGGTAAAAGGTCGTTAAACAGCTAGTTATATTGACATGTTGAGAAAGACATTGCTAATTACTGAAGGCCCTCATTTATGTGGAGAAAACTGGATTCTCCATCAGGACAATTCTGCAATCAACAACGCTCTCCAGATCGAAACCCGAATGTTTGGGGATGTATGGCAAAGGATGTTTATGAACATGGAACGCAATATGAAATTGTGGATGATCATCGTGATGCAGTTTATGCATCCTGGGCGAGCATCCTAAGCACCCTCATGCAGAAGTTAATAATGAGTATGCCAAAGCGAATTTTCAAAGTAATTCGAAAAAATAAATGATATACTGAGAATTAAATTGTCGTTGTGACTTATTTGTTCTGTATTTGTTACTTTTATTTACATGGTCTTATCTTTATGACCAACCAAAAAAATTCTTTTTTTAATGTTTGTTTTAATTAATCAATTAAAAGCTTAAGAACCCAGTCTGTCCTGCTAATTACCCATATCTGGAAGGAGAAGAGGAGGATTCATACGTTTCTCAAGGGTATTAGCACCGGAAACTAGAATTCGAACTACTCCACCGTGACTCATATATATATATATATATATATATATATATATATATATGGGGGAGTGAGTGTGTCGGTGTGTGTGTGTATGTATGTATTTAGGCAGCAGTCCAACATTTATGCATGTTTCATTAAAATCGACAGATAAGGTACTATGTTTAAGCTTTTTATTTAATTCTTCTTGTGTTCCAACAAGCGTTTTCTTTTTTGGACACAGAGTGTGTAGAAACTGTCCAAATGTTCTAGAATTTCGAGCGCTTTCGGCTATACTTTTAGCCATTTTCAAGGATGATTCTATTTTTTTAGTTTAATTGGGTGTAAGATGGCTATCCAGACGCCTTACGTTACATCTATCTGACAACAGATCCATTAGAACCCATTTTAACACGTACACAAACTTACCAGAATCCATCCGAAACATACATAATAACCTCATCCACCTGTAAAAATGATTAAAAATAATGGAAGCCTTAATAATAAAAAAGAAAAAGCCAACACTTAATAATATTAACTACGAACACGGCCACAATGTGCTAACTGTGTTCGGAAAATAAAACATCTCTATAACACTAAAAACATACACACAACCCACACACCCAATTAAATTGAAAAACTAAAATCATCCTTGATAATGGCTAAAAATATAGCCGAAAGTGCTTGGAATTATAGAACATTTGGGTAGTTTCTACACACTCTGTATCCAAAATAGAAAACACTTGTTCGAACACAAGAAAAATTAAATAAAAAACTTAATCGGAGTTCCTTGTCTGTCGTTTTTAATAAAACATGCATATATATATATATATATATATATATATATATATATATATATATATATATCATGATTCCTTAATTGTCGGATATCTTCCTGCTTAACAAGAGTATAATAATCAAGCATTCATTAATCGAGTTTCATTATTTTTATCATCGTTTCAACCCGTGGTATATTTTCATTCCCTTGTCATTTTTTCTGTCGCTGTCTTAAGGCCTACTTTCATCTTTATCCTTCATATTTCTACAGAATTTTCCTATTTAAAAATACCAATATATACTTCATCATTGTTGTCACAATCTTCATTTCAAGCAATAATTCAACTTGGGGGGAAAACACAGACCTTACCGACCACCTGTCTCCCAGATTCAAAACAGACGTCAGTTTTCCATCTATCCCAGTGATATAATTATGACCGACTTATCTGCCGTAGCATTTATATACTCCCAAGTGTATCGGACACTTCTCAGTCACGACCCTTTTGCAACGATTTTCATGATCTATTTATTACTTTTCCACATATTACTCTGAAATTGTTGCCAATTAGCTGGCGCGGCATATTAATTTAGCAATCTGACTTGTCCTTAATTGAAACTATTCTCTATTTTTAGCTATGTGGCTGCAGGAATCTGGCTTCTGTTGCATTGAAGTACTTGCCAATATTTTGAAACGATCCGAGGCGTCATAAGAACTTTCTCGCTCTCTCCAATTTTCAATATTTATCTATGTAATTTTACAGATTGAAATGCTTATTCTTTATTGTTATGGTCCAAGGTTAGGACCAAGGAAGAACAACACGAATACAAGAGTAGAAATAACGAAATAATAATACAAGATGTGAAAGGTGTTAGTATGACTGTCAGTCTGGTTTGGAGTGAACTACTATTCGCTCGACTCGATTTCGTCTCGATATTTAACAACCCTCCCACGTGGGTCGCATGTGGCACAAGGCTGACTTAATGTGGGTTCTCCGAGCCCGTAGGCTCGGCCAAAAATATGCCCATTTAGAACCCGTATAAACGGGTTCAGGGACTGTCTACCTCCCCGGACGAAACTTTGCCTTTCGGCAAAGCTTCGTCCGGGTTCCTCTCTGCCAAAGCAGAGAGTTCGACAGAAGTCGCACACAGTCAGAGACTGCTCACGACTCGATTTCGTCTCGTTCCTCTCTCTTGAGAGGCGCAGTATTCATAGTGTCAGGAAAAGTTCACTCTGTCGTTATAGGTAAGGTCCCGTCTCCCGAATTGCACCTCAATTTTTCTCACTGGGCCTGTTAACTATTTAAAATACTAGAATTTTTATTTATTTATTTGCAACACGCTGTATTTGGTATTGTTGAAGTTATCGCTAATATTTTTGTCGAGATTTACAAACCCTACGTTCAATTTCGTAAACCAATCGATGAAATTTGAATAATAATAATTGTTTGGAAAAATACTCTCTCAAAAACCCTATTTTGCGGTTTAATAATTTCTTTAATTTAGTTTTATTTTATACTACCTAATAGTAAACAATATATTTAGGAAAATTATTTTTTTCCTTTCAAGAGCGAAGAATAAATTCATATTATTTCTTACTCTTGAGCATGCAACATCCAACAAGCCATGCGTAAATATTTCTTTCTGGAGCCTATTTCCAACTTTTTTAAGCGTTTGGCCTTCAACTCTATACTCTGCCTAAACTCCGAATTTTTATTTATTTATATTTTCCTTAATAAGATTAGATAGTGTCACCTATCGTCCCGTTTACGTTCCTCCCCAGTTTTTTGAACAGGAATAGAGGTTTATCCATACTTTCCTGCTTAGGATTGCGTTTTGAGTTCCTACTAAAACTTTGTCATTCTTTTTTTACTCCTTTGCGTCTTAGTAGCATTATCGCCTTGCTTGGGATGATTGATTAAAAAAACGAAGACTGGGATCGATTTTAAAAAATCAAACATTGCTAAGAATAGAAAGGACAGAACGTTGTGAGAAACCACGATAGATTGCGTCCTGAAGAGAGACCGAAAGAAGAAGAAGAAGAAGAAGAAGAAGAAGAAGAAGAAGAAGAAGAAGAAGAAGAAGAAGAAGAAGAAGAAGAAGAAGAAGAAGAGGAGGAGGAGGAGGAGGAAAGAAGAAGAAGAAGAAGAAGAAGAAGGAGGAAGAGGAGAAGAAGAAGAAGAAGAAGAAGAAGAAGAAGAAGAAGAAGAAGAAATGACAACGACGACATTGGATAGAACTTTGAAAATAGTACAATTTCAGCGAATCAGTATATGCGTATAGATTTGGGCAAATTATCATATTCTTATTAATAGTCGACCAAATGTACATAAAAGAGTGCGCTGAATCGACGAATAATGACTCTCTGCTGGCACGAGTTATAAAGCTACACTCGCAGACTCCTGTTTTCATCGTGAGTTCGATCCACGCTAAGCATAATAAATAATTATAACAATACATTACAATATTTGTAGACATAGATATGAATACGATGTGTAAGGAAAAGTTATTTTCATGTTTCCGGGTACATATATCTGAGTATGTTCGGCATCCATAAGCCATTATCAAAATGTCTCTTCTATCGTGGTTACGTCACTAAACAATGCACGTAAGATCACAAAAAAAATCCAACAAATCTTTGCCACAACACAGAAACAGTAAATCGCATCTTAATCTACTATGTTCCGTGACCCTTCTGGACGTTGCTGATCATAGCTCTCCACAATTTCCTGTCCTTTGTAGTTCTTAATGACTTTAGTATTTTTGCCAGCAATCTCAAACACTGGTCCGTCATGCATTCGCTCAAGATCTTCAGGTAGGTCGCGCGTTGCTTTCCTCTATCCCCCTTACATTCAATCTGTCATGTGAGTATAAACATTTCCAAGCCCTATTTCGTCATTATGTGTCACATAAATTTTAACTGTCTCTTCTTGGTGTTCAGTGTGTGTCCCTTGTTTTGCCATTGCCTCTAGAACTTCGTCGTTACCCACATTCTCGGTTCATGTTATTTTCGCCATCCTTCTGCAGAACTAAATTTCTGTTGCTTCAAGTCAACTTCTTCGTCTGTGATGATGTTGTCTAGCATTTTCTGCTACGTAGGAGGTCTGATATTATGTAACAGTTCATTATAATTTTTTGTTTCTACCGATAATTTTTCTATTTCTTAATATTTGCTGATACATTTTTGAAGACATCTTTCGCTGTCCCAGAACGACAGCGAAAGATGTCTTCAAAAATTCTTCGGATTTCCGTGTCGCACTCTTCTTCTGAAGTTAATACGCTCCCCAGATATCTAAATGGTTCCACTTGTTTGATTTTGGTATCCCCAGTCTGTAATTTGTATGTTGGTGCATCCCTTTTGCTAACAACCATGAATTCAGTCTTCTAGCAATTGATGATTGAAACGTTCAGTGTAATAAACAAACACACCAACCATAGACATATTTTAACTAATTTATTAACAAACAAAATGCAAAGATATTTCATACGCGAAGGACATAACAACAAAAACTGTTACGGGAAATGTAAAGATGAGTTATTGATCGATGGTGAAACTGCTCTATTATGAAAATAATAGGGTAGACTAGGCTGTTTAACCTTGGTTGAAAACTAATCTCAAGGAATGGCAATTCCGAATGACTTGTCAGCAGAGGAGAGTTCAACATTTTGGCTGATCTATAGCATGATGCTCTAAAGTCCTCGACTGGAAACATTTGCCAAAATCTAACCAAACATTTTTTTCAATCTCTTCTTAGTGGGACGAAGAACTTGTCACTATATGCCTATCCAACATTCTGCTTGATTTATAAGGAGGAGTGCTCTAAAGTTCCCAGCTGGAAATATTTCTGATTTTGGATAACTTTTTAGATAACTACGCAATGCTCTTTCTACATCTAAAACTTCTGTAAATAAAAAGTGAATTCTTAGAAATAAATACACTATTTGCCTTCGCGTTTAGATACGCGTTCATTTTTAATGTAATAAATAAAATGCCCAGCGACTAATACAGTAGTATGAGAGAGAGACAACCGACATCAATACCGATAGGCTATGGCGTCGGAAGAGCCTGAGTCCACGAGGCATAAAAGTTGTTAATAAAATATTGAAAATAAGTCTATTGTCAAGAATTCATTCACATTTATTGTACTTTAATGGTTACTTTATATCAGTTTGCTTTATTTATATTTACAAGTACTTACTGTTACAAACGTGCCTGTATTTCTTTTCTACTATGGCAAATTTAATCTAGTTTCTTCTGAAGGTTAAAGTTATAATATATCATTTCATACATTGCCCCAGTATACTGTTACAATGTAGTATTTACAGGTACAAAATCATACATTTCCCCCTACAAAACCAGAGTGACCGCTTCGGAATACAAGGTGTTGTAAGCTTGGATGATTGATTTATATTTGATTTGTTTGTTTAACGGCATATCTACACCTTGTGAGTCATTTCATGCCGAAATTTAATTTTCTTGTGATCTTTGAATGCTACGTTAAAATATAAATATCTTTCAAAGGTCCTAGGTTGAATTTTTGAATTATAGTTTATGCTAGGGATCAGCAAACTAATGGCTCATACTGGCAACATTTTATAGACATGTATGCCAGGAAAACATACACATGCTTATTAGTGTCATAAAAAATAAACTTATATAAAAAAAAAATAAAAGGAAATAGAACAACAGTATGATTACATCTACTACTCTGTGTATTCAACTGATTGATTTCTTTGTTTAACAGCATATCAACTCATTTATGGGTCATTTAATGCCAAATATAATTTCCTTGGAAGCTTTAAAGTAATAAAAATGTTATTCTGTTTTCACAAATGAATTAATGGTAGATTATACTCAGCTTTTGTGTATATACATGTTTGTGTGGACATAAGTGCTAGAGGCAGTGATATGTGTTTTATGTTGTTATATTTTGGAATAAAATTTGATTTAGGAAATTATAGGATTAATCTCATGAAAGAGTTCATGTTGGTTGTTTGGTAGTATTTTAAACAGATTTGCGTGAAGTTGCTATAATTTGTTAGTATGTGCATATTGTTGATAAATTTACTATAAATATGTACTGTTGGTCAATTTTATAAATAAATATATTGCTGGTATTTTTATACTTTTGCAGTGATTTGGTTGGGGGGTTCATTATTTTATTTGATTGATTTCTTTCCTTTGACAGCATATCAACTCTTTCATGGGTCATTTAAAGGCAAATTTTAATTTTCTTGTGAGCTTTGAAGTAATGAAAATATATGTTATTCTGCTTTCACAGTTGATTCCATGGTAAATGATACTCAGCTTTTGGGCATATCCATGTTTGTGTGGACATAATAACTAGAGGCAGTTATGTGTGTGTTTTATGTTGTAGTTTTATTGAAGATATATTTTGGAATACAGTTTGATTTATTTAAGAAATTGTAAGATATTATATGGAGTAATGTCATGAAAGAGTTCTTTCATGATGGTTCTTTGGTTGCTTTGGTGATTTTGTTTAGCGGCATATCAACATCTCTATGGGTTATTTAAATCCGAAATCTAAATATTTTGAACACAATTTTATGGCTTCAGCTAAATATATTTTTAATGCAATTGTATGCCGTCCTGGGTATGATAATAAATTACATCGCGTCCTGGGTAAGACGATAAACTATGCCCAACAGTAGACCTCTGAGCAGGAGGTTTTGAGGACTGTGGAATCACCTTTTAAGTTTTGGTATTCCTAGGTCCATGACCTATGACTTTAATTCTACTATAAAATAAATATTACTGGTCATTTTAGTATTAAAATAGAAATTGTATATAATCGATTTAGGCGTCTTAATTTGCTGTTAATTCAAACAGTGATGGAAATATTAAGAAGATATTTTGCACATCATGTTAAGGCCCCAGCTATGGGTAAATAGTTAATCACTAAACTGGAGTCAAAACACCATGAAAGTGTAAAAATAGGTTTTAGTACCAGAAATATTTTATAAAAAATTATTACCAGCAATAATTTTTTGAAGAAAAATTATTACCAGCAATTATTATTACCAGCATTATATTTTTGAAAAAATATTACCAGCTATACATTTTTGAAATAAAAAATATTACCAGCTATAGATTTCTAAAGAAAAAAATTACCAGCCTTATATTTAAAAAAAAAATTACCAGCAACACATTTTTTTAAATAAAATATTACCAGCTATACATATCTAAAAAAAAATTACCAGCTATAGATTTTTAAAAAATTTACTAGCATATACATTTCTGAAATAAAGAATATTTCCAGCAACTCATTTCTGAAAAAGAAAAATTACCAGCTATACATTTTTGAAAAAAAAAAAAATACCAGCAACACATTTTTTGAAAAAAAAATTACTAGCTATACATTTCTGAAAAAAATTCCCAGCTATAGATTTTTTTTAAAAATTGCCAGCAATACATTTTTGAAAAAAGAATATTACCAGCTATTCATTTCTGAAAAAAAATTACCAGCTATAGATTTAAAAAAAAAATTACCAAAAATTAAAAAAAAATATATATATTTTTGAAAAAAATATATTACCAGCAATAAAAATCTTTAAATAACCCATTTAGGTTGATATGCCGTTAAAAAACAACAACAAAAACCAAACCAAACCAGCAATAAAAATCTTGTCGGCATTAAATAACACATTGAGGTTGATATGCCGTAAAACAAAACAAACCAAACCAACCAAACAAGCGTATGCCTTCAACTACATATAAAATGCATTGTTGGTCATTTTTGCTATAAAATGTAATGTTGACAATTCTACTATAAAATATATATTACTGGTCATTTTGCACCAAATATATATTGTTGCTAATTTTACAATGAATAGGTACTGTTGCTAATTTTTGTTATATCAAAATGTATTACTAGTATTTTTACTATAAAAATGTATTTTTATACTTTCATAGTGTTTTGTTGTTGTTTGGAGGGTTCGCTATTTGACCATAGCCGGGATCATAACAGGGTGACCTGGGAACAACAGTAATTAAGCGGTGGTCCCACGCTCCTCAAAACCTCCATTCTCTCGACTAGGGGCCTTGCTGCCGGATGTAGCTTGGGGGTGTCGGTGTTGTAATGAATTATCATTCGCAATTATTAAGCGGAGAGTTCCATTTCCAGTCGGGTTCGTTAGACTCACTTACGCGAAAAGAACATTGGGAAAATTTATGAAGCCCCACTTCTTCCTCCCAGCTATGAGTTAGCTAGTATCTCCAAAATAAATTCTTAAACTTAAAAAAATATTTCCTAGCTTTAAATAATCTGCAAAGTGCTGATAATCCGTAGAAAACGAACAAATAAATGAACTCTGCAAAATCACTTTAAAATATATATATTCAATATATATATGTTAAAACATACTGTTATGAATAATCAAGAGTGGTCTGCCCTTGTTTTTTGTCTTACTCTCCTCTTTAAGAGAGCTATTTCTGTTTACTGGGACTATGAAAGGACACTATACATGAACCTTGTATTCTCAGTTGAATAAAGCTTTCTTAAAGCCTACACCTGCGCACTTTTGTCATTACACATATTGAATGTATTTTTCCACAAATTATTATTGTAAAAAAGGGTAAAATGTATTCACCCTCGCATAACGCGCACCCTCACATAAGACATGTTAGGGTGTGCGTTATGTGAGGGTAAGTACAGTATTAAAATAGAAATTGTATGTAATCGATGTAGGCGTCTTAATTTGCTGTTAATGGAATTTTGTCGAATTGACAGTAAGAAGTTAATATAACTCGAGAATTCCGGTTCTACAATGCTCTCCTATTGATGTAGATTTACCACTGTTTTAGCGTAGTTCAAGAACCCCGTTTAAGAAATTAAATGCCATATCTTAAGGTCTTCTGTCTAAAACCCTAACCAATAACCTATGACATTAAGCAGTGTTAACCCTTCTTGTTAAACGATATCAGGCGCCCATTTCTATCTTCTGGCCGAATTGAACACGAAATTAAAGAGAAAGCCAACAAATGTCTCCTTTGATTTAATTTCCGGTGTATGGTCTCTCGACCAATTTAGCGTCCTTTGTTTGTCTCGATACTCTGAACACCGTTCCCCAACGACCCGCACGGCAACGCCAGCGACCTTATGTACGGAGCTGTTATGTTTGTGATGCCGGGGGACAAAATGTCTGCTCGAGACAGTCGAAGAACTCTCATGTGTGAAAAATCGGGAAAAGACAGGAAGCCGGAAATGCCACGACAGACATCTTGTCGGTGAATATAAGTATAAGCGAAATAAGTAATTGCGGCTATTTCTCTTGTGTTTTGCCACTTAGTTTATTTCTATATACCTATACTTACCTACATTTCTTTCTCTCTCCCTCTCTCTCTCTCTCTCTCTCTCTCTCTCGCTTTCTCGTTCTTTCTCTTCATCACTATCTATCTCTTCATACATATGTATATGCGTGTGTATCAGGGTAGTACAGAAAAATCAAGAATAGTCAAAGAGACCTCTGATCACAATTAGTCTGATTTCTTTTACTTAAAAAAAAGAGTGATACGTAGAATTTCAAACAGTGATGCCATATAAGACAATTATTACCTTCTTGTCAAGTCATTTAATTATGGAAATATTAAGAAAATATTTTGCACAACATACATAATATGCGTATTAAGGATTTGGTAAGTATTATGCTGTTCAGAAATTGATATCTCATTTTGAGATACAAATTAATTTGTAACTATCACATAAACCCCCATCGGACATTTTTGGAGTTGTACTGACCATGTGTAGAACCATGTAGTCGTTTATATTAGAGTATATAAGCATTTCTTTGGTTCATGAATATTTAAAAATTGGGCGTTCATATTTGAGACTACAACCATTTGCTTGGTTCATGAATAGTTAAATATTGAGCGTTCATATTTGAGATTACAACCATTTGCTTGGTTCATGAATAGTTAAATATTGAGCGTTCATATTTGAGACTACAAGCATTTGCTTGGTTCATGAATAGTTAAATATTGAGCGTTTATATTTGAGACTACAACCATTTACTTGGTTCATGAATAGTTAAATATTGAACGTTCATATTTGAGATTACATCCATTTGCTAGGTTCATGAATAGTTAAATATTGAGCGTTCATATTTGAGATTACAACCATTTACTTGGTTCATGAATAGTCAAATATTGAGCGTTCATATTTGAGACTACAAGCATTTGCTTGGTTCATGAATACTTAAATATTGAGCGTTCATATTTGAGACGACAAGCATTTGCTTGGATCGGGGATAGGTAATATTGGTCATTCATAACTGTATCTATAAGCATTTATTTGGTTCGTGAATAAGCAAATATTGATTGTTCATATATGAGTCTATAATTATTTACTTGGTTTGTGATTTGTTGCTTGATAGGCTGGTTGTTTTGTTTTATGGTATGTCAAAACCTCAGTGGGTCATTTAATGTCAACAACATTTTTGAAATAGAATCTTAGCGATAGTTTTGAAAAAAAGGTTTGTATGTATGCATATATATTTGAACCATTTTTCAATTACTCATATTTTTGAGTACAATCCAACTTCTTTGAAGACATTTACAATCTTGGATGGTTTTATTTTCGTAAAACGGTTTTTTTTTTAAATTACTCACTTGGTAATATTTTGTTCACACTATTTTGTATTCTGAGTTGCATTATCCATTTTTTTTTCAAACAATGTATATAAACCTATTTTCACACAAGTTTAGGTGTTAACTATTTGCCCATAGCTGAGACCGTAACAGGGGCTACCACCCCAGGTCAGGGTGGATCTGGGAACACCAGCAATTAAGAGGTGGTTCCACGCTCCTCAAAGCCACCTGATCAGCCTTGCTGTTGGACGTAGTTTATCGTCTTACCCAGGACGCGGATGTAGTTTATCATCATAACCCGGACGCGCATGTAGTCTCAGTTCGGGGTTAACTATTTGGCCATAGCTGGTACCCTAACAGGTGCTACCACTCCGGGTGAGTCTGGACCTGGGAACACCAGCAATTAAGAGGTGGTTCCACGCTCCTCAAACCTTCCTGATCAGAGGCCTTGCTGTTTGACGTAGTTTATCGTCTTACCCAGGACGCGAATGCAGTTTATCGTCATACCCAGGACGGCTTGGTTTGTGAATAGTTAAATATTTATCATTTGTGTTAAAGACTATAAGCATTTGCTTAAATCGGGGATACATAAATATTTCCCGTTTATATCTGAGTCAATAAGCATTTCCTTGGTTTAGAGTTTGGTAAAAAATTGCTCGTTTTTATTGGAGCCTATCAGCATTTATTTGGAAAATGACATCATTTCAGTTGGGTTCTTTTGCCTCTGTAAATGTGTGTGGCGACCTATTTTCGACCTTGACATTCTACAGCTGGATAGACTGCACTAAACTTCTTATTTCGTTTGCATTACAATCCTTCATAAATTTATTAATGGCAAATATCATACTGACTAAAATCTCTTTCTCTAGCTTCGACGATGTGATAAGTTATAAAATATGCTTAGGCTGATAGAACGGCTTTTTGGCCAATTCTAAGTTTTGTTCAATCTTGCGATCATTAAAATTGTTCTAGGAGAGTTGCGTACTGAATATTTGCATCCCGGACAATTCGTCCCTGGACATTTGCGTCCCAAGACAAATACGTCCCTGCATAATTCCGTACCTCTAATAATTTTTTGAAGCGTTTAAAGGCAATTACCATAAATATTTTTTTTTTAAAGCATAGGTAGTAATCATATTTTTTAAATGAATCAAAGGAATAAAATTAAATAAATTAAAAGTTTATTTTTGTTTGAAATGCAATGACAGATTAACAGTGTTCCAAGATCACACTCGACACATCACCATTTTGGTTTCATCGCTGTTTTTCGTATGATAGTTGTAGCTGTAATTTTCCTCGTCCAAAAATATTTTTCCACCAGTGTTTGAATTTCGGAACTTAGCCATGGTTTACAAAGAAAAATACAATCTATAATATCCATAATCTATTAGATGTTTGTGCTACGAACTGCTGGAGTGGCGCCCTGGGTAATACAATAAACTACACCCAACAGCAAGGCTTCTGATCAGGAGGTTTTGAGGAGCGTGGAAGCACCTCTTAATTGCTGGTGTTCCCAGGCCCACCCTGACCCGGGTGGTAGCACCTGTTATGGTCCCATAGGTATATATCGTTAACTCCCAAGTTGGGGTCAAAACACTATGAAAATGTAAAAATAGGTTTTAATACCAGAAAACTTTGTAAAAGTTATTACCAGCAATACATTTTTGAAGAAAAGTTATTACCAGGAGTACATTTTTAACAGCAATACAATTTTGAAAAAAAAGTATTACCAGCAATAAATTTTTTGAAAAAATGCCGTAAAACAAACCAAACCAAACCAAAACCAAATCAATTACCCACCAAACTTGGGTCAAAACACCTATGAAAGAGTAAAAATAGGTTTTAATACCTGCAATACATTTTTTGAAGGAAAAATTATTACCAGCATTATATTTTTGAGGAAAAAAATATTACCAGCAATAAAAATGTTGTCATCATTAAATAACCTATTGAGGTTGATATGCTGTAAAACAAAACAAACCAAACCAAACTGCTAGAATGAACTGAAACTGCTAACTTAATTTTCTCATGCCTTGAAAAAAATTCCCTCTTTTTTATTCATAGTAACTACCTTTCTGTTTAGATTAATTAAAGGTATTGTGGTACAAATTTCTATATTAAAAACTCTTTAAAAAATGGTAACTTTTGCGTCCCAGGCCCTGGATAATTGCGTACCTCTGATATTTTTTTATATCAGAGGTACGCAATTATCCAGGGACACAATGGCCTGGGACGCAAATGTCTAGTATATAACTGTCCCCGCCACCCATAAAAATTAGTAGATTTTCATATATAAAATACGATACTGCGTTCTGAAATACCAAACTGTATAAAAAATGGTCGAAAGTTTATTTTGTAAGTTCCTTCAAGAAACAACACTTCAAATTTGTATTTAATAACCCGCTGTTTGTATTGTTTTTAAAATACAAAAAGAAAATACATCGCTAGTCCTACAAAACGAAACCTGTAGTGTCTTATAAATCATGCACATGTGCACTTCGACCTGGTGTAATGGTTAGCTTGTCTTACCATATCACTGAGTAGTGAGTTCGCTTAGGTTACATCTAAGATTCGCTTAGTAATTCACGATTAATCATACACAAATACGTAATTACTTTTCTTTAAGCAACTTAGCATCTTGATCAGTATCTTGGGTTGCTTCATTTTTACACAAGAATAAATAGTCAGCTTCTTTAAATGGTTTCTTAGACATTTTATGCTTGCGGGAAATACATAGGAAAATGAACTTGTCGAGAAAATGTATAATGCGAGAATAGAACTGCAAAAAATGCGTCTAAAAATAATGAAACCATTATCATAAAAAATATCCCACCCACCAAAAAGAAATTGACCCGAAACTATGGACAGGGCTAAAATATACACTACATTGATTACACAACCCTGAGTTTCATGTCGAAGCAATTATCTTGATAATTGCTTCGGCATGAAACTCAGAGTTGTGCAATCAATGTAGTGATTTTCCAAGCGTAGCTATGATGTGGTACAAGACCGAAAGTAGGGGGCACACAGTGAGGATCGAACTCACTACTCAGTCGTAATTGTTCTATCGAGACAAGCTTGCTAAGCATTACACCGTCTCGAGATACCCTAAATGATTTTCTAAGCGTAGCTTCGATGTGGCAAAGTCATGATCACCCATGTCTTGATGTGATATGAAAAACAAAAGAAGATAGTATGGTTAAAACGAATTAGCACAAATCCTTATAAGTTTCGTAAGCAGTAAAATAAGATATGACATTGACAAACTGAAAGAGGAATATCTTCTATCATTTGTCTAAGCGTCGTAAACATATTTATTTGGAAACGACCAGAATGCAAAAGACTGCATTAAAAAACTTAGGAAGTTTTTGGTTGTAGATGCTTTACTAAGTATCTCACATCGATGAAACACTAAAATCATTTCAAACTCTTGAGAAAGACGTGTCCTTTTTCAATGGGGTCTATGGACCAAAGCAGTCAAGGTAAAGTTCCGTAAAACTCACTAAATGCTAAAAAGTTGCCGACTCGACCCGCTTTCGAAAAGCAGGATTTTAAAAAAGATACTTCTGACTTTTCTTTTTTTTGTAGGGTTGAAGAAACTTGAGAAACTATGTGGAAGTTTTGTCGAAATTTGGATTGAATATGTCAACTAGACTATTCTTCTTGCACACATCCCCTTATATGTAAGACGCACATCTTGCACCCAACCTTTAATATATAAGACGCGTTGCTTCCATCCACCTATTCGTATATAAGATGCATATTTTACACCCGCCCTTTGTATATTAGACACAAGCTAGCTTTGCACCAACCTCTCTGTATATAAGACACACTTTCTGAAACACGCTTCATATATAAGATACACCTCTTGCATACACCCCTTCGGATACAAGACGCAATTCTGGCACAAGCATTTCGTATATAAGTAGCACTTTTTGTAGATTTCTCTTCTTATATAAGATGCACTCTTTGTACCCACATCTCCATATATAAGACTCACTTCTTGCACTGGATGTGGCGGTAGCTCATAGTGCGGGAAATGTAATAGCGGTTCGATAAAAGAAATGCGAAAGTCGAGTTAGTATTCCGCTTAAGTT
This sequence comes from Acanthosepion esculentum, assembly GCA_964036315.1. Lineage (NCBI taxonomy): Eukaryota > Metazoa > Mollusca > Cephalopoda > Sepiida > Sepiidae > Acanthosepion > Acanthosepion esculentum. Next base: position 64,281,562 of record OZ038496.1, on the reverse strand, counting down.
AATTACGTTCAATTTCACATATATGTCCGTTGAATAGCTATAAATCCATCCCTTGCACCCTTAGCTATGGGCTAAAAAACAGGAAAATCTGGACTTTCTTGAGTTGACCATCTGTTTTGCGTTTGCATTATTTGTTTTCAAAAGTTTCCAGCCCGGACTGTTTTCATTTTTTAGTTTATTAGACACTGAATATGTAGGATATCGGTTGAGGAAATAACTTTGGCCTTACTTCCACTGCATCAGAATGTGAGGGAAATCGGAACTGGTGATACCATAAACAGGAAATGCATCCGGTGGCTAAAATAAACAAGATGTACAGGTGTACTGAGCCGTGAATAACCGGGGCGCACAGGTGTCCTGAACAGAAGGAAATCCGTATTGTGCAGGCGCATGCCGGAAGAGGCGTGGCCGCACGAATATGAGTGGGTGGCATACCGGAAGAAGGCATAGTCAGTGAAGTTGAGGTGTCCAAAGATTATAAAATCAGACGATTTTTGATCTGTACGGAGTGTTTGACTAAATGTTCACCGAAGATTTGTCTCTGTAATAATTATTGTGTACACAATACTTACCTTTTTGATTCTCCCTCACTTATCTATTCGCCGCAACTCGAACAGTAAAGATATTTATATGTTTATATATGAGTGTTCGTCTCCTGATCTGGGCACAGCAGTAATATACTACAAATATACCAAAAGTAAAATTTGTTGCTGAAAACATTTACCCACATTTCTTTGAGTAATGTTCAAACGGGCTCAATTCTTTAGCCCCAACAGCTCAAATATTTACATCTAAGATGTTGAATGCCACCCCCGAGTCGGAGTCAAAGTAGTCTCAATTTCTCCGTATTCCAATTGTAAAGAAGGATTTCACTGAGACAGCTTTTCCCCAAGAATGCATTGTTAAATCGACTACTATGTTGATGCTTCCCCTAAGCATTACAACCATAACTGCTTCAAGTCAAAGGTTAATTGTTATCTGTCATCTACATCCTCATAAACTTCACATCCTCCGTTTGCATTCATATCTTACTTCTCATTCATTAAACCTCAAACATGCATGACTCTATAGAACTTTATTGTATGAACATTAGTAAAAAAAATCCTATTAGGACAAAATTTAATTCACGCAATAATTAAAAGAGACTAGAAGAAAACTTGAACTACAGTAATTGAAAATACACAATGAAAAAGAAAATGAAAAAATTCCATTAAATGAGTAACTGATTATCGCTCTTCACGCGTCAGAACTCGATCCAGTAAATTAAAAAAAGTATGTACACCGACTAAAAAGGGAAACGTGTGGAAACAAAATATCCACCTATCAATAACATATTGAGACTGGTATATTTATAAATAACATTCAGTCTTAAGAAACAATCCGTTGATTTGCATATGTCTGGTTGTCTTGATCTATTATAAATAGTTTCGCGGACTTTTATGTGGTAGTTCGATGCGCTTAAAACTGGGGATTTGCTATCACAGCAGGATGATGCACACTCACGATTTTTAATGTCTTCTGAGATTCCACACCCGAATGCGAAACTTATGCAATTTATCCATAATTTTTATTAAATCGCTTTTTTTAAATAACATGATTTTTATATAGAAAGAAAGAAATGCACAGATAGATAGATAGATAGATAGAAATGCATAGAACATAGATAGATAGATAAATAGAAAGAAATACATAGAACATAGATAGATAGATAGATAGATAGATAGATAGATAGATAGATAGATAGATAGATAGATAGATAGATAAATAGAAAGAAATGCATAGAACATAGATAGATAGATAGATAGATAGAAAGAAATGCATAGAACATTGATAGATAGATAGATAGATAGATAGATAGATAGATAGAAAGAAATGCATAGAACATAGATAGATAGATAGATAGATAGATAGATAGATAGATAGATAGATAGATAGATAGATAGATAGATAGATAGAAAGAAATGCATAGAACATAGATAGATAGATAGATAGATAGATAGATAGATGGAGAGATAGATAGATAGAAAGAAATGCATAGAACATAGATAGATAGATAAATAGAAAGAAATGCATAGAACATAGATAGATAGATAAATAGAAAGAAATGTATAGAACATAGATAGATAGATAGATAGATAGATAGATAGATAGATAGAAATGCATAGATAGATAGATAGATAGATAGATAGATAGATAGATAGATAGATAGATAGAGAGATAGATAGATAGATAGAAAGAAATGCATAGAATATAGATAGATAGATAGGAAGAAATGCATAGAACATAGATAGATAGAGAGATAGATAGATAGAAAGAAATGCATAGAATATAGATAGATAGATAGATAGATAGATAGATAGATAGATAGATAGATAGATAGGAAGAAATGCATAGAACATAGATAGATAGAGAGATAGATAGATAGAAAGAAATGCATAGAATATAGATAGATAGATAGGAAGAAATGCATAGATAGATAGATAGATAGATAGATAGATAGATAGATAGATAGATAGATAGGCATTGTGGAGTAATGAATTGCGGCTCGATTTAGGCATCGGGGAGACAAGTTTGAATTCATTACATTCACCTACGTGCTAATACCCTTGGGAAATGTATGGATTCACCTCTTCTCCACCCAGCTAAGGGTAAATAGCAGGAAAGACTGGGTTCTATAGCGTTTTATAACGTTATTGTTATTTTTATTAAAAAAATATCGTTTACAGTAAGAAGAAAGAATGTTAGAAGAAAAAATATTTAATTAGAAAGAATTTTGTTGATCTTACGAAAATAAAGCCAGCAGAATAAATCACGACGACAGATGTGTATTCCTTAAGAAGGCACTTGATGTTTGTTTTATCATCTTTTTACTAATATTCACCAAATACATGGCCAAGACCCACACGAAGTAGAAGAGTTATATTAATGTAGGAAAGGCCAGCGTTAGCAGTATAGAGATGAAGTAAACTTTAGAGTGAAGTGTAGACCAATCCTAAAAAATACATTTCTACTCCTGTATAAAAGACAGGGGAGGAATGTAAGCCGGGCAATAGGCCACCCCACGAATGTCTCCCACGGCCAAAATCGTAACAGCACAATTCGGTTAGATGAGTGGTTTCCCTAATGGAAAAGCAGGATACAGGTTCGACTCCTGTCCGGAGACACGTTTTCTTTAGTGGGACTTATCGTTCTAGGCCGGTTGCTATTAATTTAAATGTTTATGAAAATAACAAACAGATATGTCTATTAAAAGACTTTTATCCATTAGATAAAAAACAAAACGTTTATATAAATAAGAAATAATTTTGAATTAAAAAATAATTCTTTAAACAAAAGATTGCTGCGTTTCTGGTCCGAAAAAGAAGCTAGCAGACATCAATTGGGTCCAAGCAAGAGGTGCACATACCTTATGTAACCAACTGAGCCTTGTTTCGTCATGAATGTTTTCCGCAACGCTAAATTGTAACTGCATGATTCGGCTCTAAGAGTCGTTTTCCTGACGAGAAAAGAGAATAAAATTATGTTCCTCTCGGGAGACACATTTGATTTCATTTGATTTCTCGTTCTAGGCTGGTTGATATTAATTTTGATTTCACTGTTTAAGAAAATAAAAAAACAACAAACATTTGCACCAACTAAAAATAAATATACCTTCTTCTTTCCAAACGCCATAATTACGTTTTAAGAGAATCGTAACAATTCACTTTTGTATCTCTTTTTATACACTGAGAACTTTTTCTGGAAATCACTAGAAACGCCCATTTTTGTGAGCGGCTTGTCATGTCTGCTGGAGCATCATGCATACTTCAGCGTATGCAAATGTCTCCCGTCATCGATAAACACTCGACTTTCTCATCTCACCAAGATTACGTAATCTCGATTCGTTAAAAAGATAATTTTAAATTATTTTCTAATTTAATTTCGCACATTTCCCGCATCTGCGCATTATTTCTAACCACAAATTTCCTTTATGTACCGGGTCTCACTTCCAAACCATTTCCTCGCCCGCCACTATCACCACTGATCACCTCCGTCTATGATTTAACGATCGTGATGTCGTTATAATTTTACAGTGAGTCAATTATACCATATGAAAAAGAACTGATCAAATAGTCTTTGTTGGGCCGAATGAAACTCCAATTACGGGACAGGAGTTGCGGCTATTATAATTTGATCCTCTTGTGAAGCTCTTCAGCTAGTGATTGGAAAGAGGTTCGCGGATTTACTGTCTAATTAGAAGCGACTGAAGGTCACGGACAATTAATGGCAACGAATGAATGAAGATAATCGCAGATGGAATATGGCGAGTGTGCAATGAATGAGCCGTGGTAGAGGCTTATAGAAAAATGAAAAACAAAAAGAACAAAATCTGACACTCGGGGGCATCCAATATGTAATGGTTAACGAGTACTCTATATTGTATATTGTCTATTGTCACTGCTGTAGGTTAGTTCAAAATGAATACGATTGAAATTGATATTAACCGAGAAGTTTTCCATTAATGTAAAAGATTTTCTTCAATGCGAATGTTTTACATTCCTTTGTATCATTTAAATTTATCTTAATCAGGTTTGCAGTCATGCAAGCACACACACACACTCACACACACAAAGATAGATAGATAGATAGATAGATAGATAGATAGATAGATAGATAGATATAGGAGAGCCTTTCGCCCACTGTGCATAGATAGATAGAAATGCAGAGATATATAGATAAATAGGTAGATAGAAAGGCATAGATAGATAGATAGATAGATAGATAGATAGATAGATAGATAGATAGATGGGCATGGTGGAGTAATGAATTGCGGCTCGATTTAGGCATCGGAGAAACAAGTCCGAATTCATTACATTCATTTACGTGCTAATACCCTTGGGAAATGTATGGATTCACCTCTTCTCCACCCAGCTAAGGGTAAATAGCAGGAAAGACTGGGTTCTATAGCGTTGGGTGGCAACCGGTCTAGAAGAAGGACAACTTTGAATACAAAATCTGAGGAGGGCCGTTTGGCGACCTTGTGGCAGTATACTGGATACCAGTTTTCTGTATTCTGCTCTTCCCAAAAAGTGTGGTTGGTTCTGCACAAGCATTCAACACTATAATCAAATGATATGTGCAAGTAGTCCGGCTCTTGCTTCTAAGAATTGAGTTGTTTCACTCTAATACGTCGAAAGCTACGGGAGAGTCCAGTATATATATATATATATATATATATATATATATAATATAAAAGGCTCAAACACTGATATAACATGCTTATAATTTATTACATTGGAATCGTAATCACGATCCAAATCATCAGACCTACACCGATTTCTTTTTGAATTAGTAGGTCTGATGATTTGGATCGTGATTACTATTTCAATGTAATAAATTATAACCATAGAATATAAGTGTTTGAGCCTTTTATATGATATTATATTCTTACTCTTTCCTGGTCATTGACTTCTACCTGGATTCTATACTCTTGGGAATTTATATATATATATATATATATATATATATATATATATATATATATATATATATATATATATATATATATATATATATGCATATGTATATGTATATTTAGGCAGCATATCTTCATTCAAGTATGTTTCATTGAATAATCTAGACATATTATGTTTTTTATTATTACAATAATCCTTTCTAGTTCTCTAATTAGCTTCTTGATTTTAAGTTGAAATTCACAAGGAAAGCGCCGTAGTTTTTGTTAACCTAAATACTTTCGTTCTCCTCCGAGATCATCTTCAGGGGTGAATTGTGATGACAAATTTATAATAACTGCGATCTTTGCGTTGGTGATTTTTGAAAACAATTTATCCGTTGTAGCTCTGGTGTTTTGCCCCCGTCCCAATTGAAGGGAGCTAATCAGAGATGATACAAAGGAAAAATAAATTAAATATTGGTTAAACGCATTATAAAACTTTGCTGTTACACTCGTAATAAATTTTGATCTGTGTTTGTTGGTTGATATTGTTATTTTCATGGTGTAGTATACTGATATTGTCAACAAGTATTTTCCTGTACTGTGAAGGTGGACAAGAATGTCTTTTTAAATGTTGTGCGATATAACTTGTATCCAACAAATAGAGTGTAAGACGTCTTGATAAAGTTGTAGTCGTCGAACCAACATATGTACTTGCTTTTTTGTCAGTAACATAATGTCCCAAAGGACATTTAAACTGATATATAATGTTGCTATTTTCCAAAACACTAATTGACAGAGAAAAGTTATTGTGTATGATAAAGTTAGTTGCGTTAAATTTAGTATAGTATATAATTAGTTTTATTATTTTACTGGGATTAGTGGGGAGTACTTTTATTTTTTAGGATTTTTTCATCTTGATTATAGTTAAAATGCATTTGACTACGGTATAGTAGGTTGATATGTTTAAAATTATTGGAGGAAGTATTATGTTCTATTTGCTATTTGTTAATATTTCTAATGGATCGCTAATTTCTTAATCAATGATGTGATTAGGTAAGTCATTATTAATGATTTTTTTCCATGCTTTTGATATATATATAGATATATATATATATATATATATATATATATATATATATATATATATATATATATATATATATATATCATTTGATGATTAGTAGGGATAATTCCAAGGGGGATATAAATCCAAAGAGAGCTCAATGTAAGAAGAGAGCAAATATTACAATGAAACCTGGATCGCTTACGTTCCATAATTTCAAAAATTCCTGAAGTTTTTAAATATACGTGCAACCACTTATTCGAAAACTGGAAAACTGATTGTTGCTAACTATATATATATATATATATATATATATATATATATATATATATATATATACTTACATTTGAATATGTGAACCAATGACATGTTTCCATGTTTCCTTACGTATGTATACTCACAGATATATATATATATATATATATATATATATATATATATATATATATATATATATAAAGAACAGTAATATATATAATCCGGTGTTCTTATTGATATTTTTTTGTTTTTTTTTCAAAACAGTGCTCAATGTAAATTTCCAGATCATAAATATTATAAACTTGATTTAAAATAAGGATTTTTCACTACACAGTAATAACCATATTTCAGAAATGGGCGCTAAAAACTTTAAATTAACTTTAATTTAAATTAAAAGCATTAGTTCCGTTTCATCTTCAAGCGATTATTGCAATAACTTATTTTTTGAATATACTCAGTTTTAAACGCACATATAAATTATAAAGTTATTTTATTAACGGCAAAATGTTTTTCGACATTTTTTTCTTACTTGTATACTTAAAGCTTCTTTTTAGGCGAGTTGGTGTTAGAATACGTTTTACCAAAGCGCTAAAAGATAGTGGCTACAAATACCCAAAATTAACTTATATAATAAAGGAAAATGGACGCATAGAAAAAACAGAAGTGGAAAAATAAGCGTTCCTGTCTGAATGATTGGATTTCACTGTATCCTTGGAAAGAGCAAATTATGAATTTATATGTGCGTTTAAAACTCAATAAATTTAAAAATAAGTCATTCTAATATTCGCTTGAAGATGAAACGGAACTAATGCGTTTAATTTAATTATATAATTAAATTTGAAGTTTTTAGCTTCAATTTTTGAAATATGGTTATTACTATGTAGCGAATAAAACATATTTTAAATCAGTTAATTTATATATATATATATATATATATATATATATATATATATATATATATATATATATATTATCCCTCACCGGTAGAACGACTCGCAATTTCATGCACAACCCAATCTTTTAGTTGTCGGTAGAGACTGACCGTTACATAATTTACATTTTAATAAAAAAAACATATCTATTAAAGCAATGATGGCGCAGTATATATCTTTTAAAAAATATATAGTACATTTAAAATAGACGTGTTTTTAATTATATATATATATATATATATATATATATATATATATATATATATATATAACGGCCAATCTAGAATTGCTGGATGGTATAATAACAGAATATATCCAAATTTTGAAAGGCTAAATCCAGAAGCATCAAATCCATGCCTAAAATAACTGAGTTCTAAAGGCAAAATGAAGTCCAACCTGGTGGTAAAAGAGTATATCTAATAAAGTGAGCGGTAAGTGTATGTATTTGTACGTGTAAGTATATATATATATATATATATATATATATATATATATATATATATATATATATATATATATATATATGTTGCTTAACAAAACAAGCACCCGACATCGTCGATCGATGCTATAACCAGGTTGTTTGAAGTGTACATTTATATATTTTTTGAACCTTTTCACCCCAAGCAAGGCTGGAAGCCACTAGCACGCAAGGGGTTACAGAAGATTTGGATCGAGAGCAGATAGTAGTGAAAGAGGAAAGCTATATATATATATATATATATATACAGATACACAGACACATATATGCACACACATTTTTCATAAAAATATTGTAAGGATATTTGCTGATTCAATGCCTATATCTTAGTAATTAGCATCGGTCTTGTATTCTTATTTTCTTTAACATGTTACGCTAGAAAATGTCTGACCTACTAGATAGGAAATCTTGTATTGTTAAAATTTGGAAAGAAATTGATAAATAGCAAACTATACAATGTATAATAGAAGCAGATGGAGAATTGTTTGGCGAAAAGTAGGAAAGACAGCCAATAAGTTTTAAAGTTTGAAAATAGTACGGCCAAGAAAGATCATTTTTATAAATTAATCCGATGAACTAATTATCGTTAGCAGACATTTTTTTACATTAAATTTCACCCTGTAGAAGGCTCGTGTGTCACTAATTTGAACAGGTTAATATTGTGGTGATCGGGTAGCCGTTCGCGCGAAGAAACTGTTCGAATGTAACTTACTTCTCGCTGATGGAATACGGAAGGAATATAGGTGGTTTGCAACTATGTAAATGGCATGGCGGGTCCTAGTCATGAAGGTCAGACCTGGCGGAACCAAGAAATTTAAACCATCCATGAACATTCAATGGAAGTAGCGATAGAGAAGTGAGAGACTCGTCACATCCCGCTTGTGAGAGAGAGGTTGGAGGGTGAAGGGTGGAAAATAATTATTCTCCAACCAGGGTTCAGAGATTCATTTGACGAATGAAAAGTGAGGGCTGGGCAGATCCCGCCCAAATATGGCAACACTACTCAATTTTCGAGCTGTTCTGGCTCTAACAAAGATAGAGGAAAGCATAAGGAGTAAGGTACTTACTGTAGCGGTACAGAGAGCCGATCATTTTACCTATATCTTTAGCGATGGATAGTATATAGGAATTCCACTTGATTTTGGGTGTGAGTTTGATGCCCATTATTCTCTCAAGGCACGGAACCTCTTCGATGGAACATCAGTTCTTCGGGACTGACGGCAGTTCGAGGCCTGATAAAAGGTGATGGAATTGATAAATACTGGCATGGCCATATATATATATATATATATATAGTGAGAGAGAGAGGGGGAGAGAGGGGGATGGAGAGATAGGAGGCATGGAGGAGTAGTGGATAGCGGCTCGGATTGAGGAATCAGAGAGACGAGTTCGAATTCCAGTCGAATCCATTACATTAACTTACATGCTAATACCGTTGGGAAAGGTATTAATCCTCTTCTTCTCCCTCCAGCTATGGGTAAATAATATGACAGACTGGGTTCTATAGCTTTGGATGGCAACTGGTCTAGGAGAAGGACAACTCAAAATTCAAAACATGCGCAGAGTCGTTTGAGAACCTTGTGGCACGTAGTGCACCTGTTCTCTGTATTCGGCCCTTCAACAAGCGTGGTTGGCTCTGCACAAAGCCTTCACCATTATAATCAAATCATATGTGCTGGTGTCTGGGCTGTCGGTTCCTAGGAACTGGGCTGCTTGAGCCTCATACGTCGAATACCATATACATACATATACATATACATATATATATATATATATATATATATATATATATATATATATATATATATATATATATATATGCCCCTGCCTCTCTCGTCTGTTACCCCTCTATATAGATCTCAGGTCCTGCCACACTCTCACACATATACTCTCACTAATTTTTCCCGGAGTGGTTTTTTCTGTTTTCCTTTTGAATCTGTAGGTCTGATGAATTGGATCGTTCTTACGATTCCTATGGAATAAATTATGACCATGGAATATTAGTGTTTAAGGTTTTTTATTATATATATATATATATATATATATATATATATATATATATATATATATATATATATATATGTGTGTGTGTGTGTGTGTGTGTTAAGTGATTATAATAAAAACATTTTCAAATTGCTACACAAAAGCTTTCATATTTCAACACGATGATTGTACTTCTTCAGGCGATGGTAAGTAACTGGTGATTAAATGAAATTAAAGGAAATTTAAAAACAAAGTGTTTCCTCTTTTCCGAAAGTTAAAGAGGGCATAAGGTCAGAATTAAAAATATACCTATGAGAATATCTTGGTCTTGGTTAACCAATTCATTAGTTAATCAAGACATACTTTCGGAAAAGAGTTAACATTTTGTTTGTAAATTCTATTTCAAAATGCGCGGGCTTAGCTGAACGAGCCGTTTAATTTCTCAAAGTGACCAATTGGTGGCGATGGCGGGACATTCAATTGTAAATAAAGACGGGTGTACAGTATATAAAGTACGATACATTAGCACGTGCATGAGAAAGTAGTTGTGAGAAATCTATAATTTTTGTTATTTTGATTAATATATCTATATTAAGTATATATTTATTTAGGCCATATATTAATATTTATAGCATTTATATTATGATCATTACTACTGGTAGTTACTATAGTGGTTTTATAACTTATTACTTCAAATGAAAATACTTCTATCTGAAATTGACGCCCCATACCTAGATTGATAGTCATAACACACAATGTTTAAAATAAAAATACAACGTTTTCAAATATGAATATCACTATTATCAGTCATTTTGTTTGCAAACAACAGTGTTATCTAACGTAATCAGATTTGTGATGCAAAGAACATCCCATCCCGTGATTTGGATAACAAAACAGAGAGAAAAAGCATATGAAAGTGGGACTAAAAAAATGTTTAAAATGTCGTCCCTTTTCATTTTTCATTCATTTATTTGCATATTCATATCGTTTAAAGGAACATTACTGCCAACATTCACTATTTAGAGAAATATTAATCGAAAAATACAAGTATACTCTACCAAGAAAATAAAAAAAAACAGTGACAAAGTTCTAAAATGTTTATAACAACCAAGTTCCTAATTTGCAATTGCTAAAAAAACTACAATTTTAACTGAATGTTTTAAATCACGAAATTACAGTTTTGAATAGAGAATTTTATAATATAAATTAAGTTACTCCACTTACATAGCGGAAAAAAATTTTGAATGAACCCTGCACAGAAAGACGTACGCACAAAATTCATAACTGTCAAATACATTAATTTTTGTCTTGGCAATACATCCCTGGAGATGATATTGGATGAGATTGAAAGTACTTGAGAAAATAAAAACTATAAGAATAATTAAGGAGTCTTTCTTAATCAGGCTTATACATAACATGTGATAGGTCGTGATCTGGCATCTAGTCTACAATTGCTTTCCCACAGCCGTGTCGTGGCTTACCTCTGTCTTTTCTGTAACTATTTTCACGGCAACTGTTCCGACGAGCTACTTTCGCTGGTTTCCAGACTACATGAATTTAAGCGAGCTACTAGGCTGGTATCTCGCTCCCACCCCTTCACTGTCAAAACAGTTAAATGTTCTACTCAAACAGCTTCTTCTCTCGCACTTTCTCTGTGAAACTCCCTTCCCTTTACTCGCTTCCCTGATGACTATAATCTACACATATTCAAGTGTAATGTCAATCGACATCTGACACCCTGAGCTTGTTCCTCGTCCTTCTCTGTATACATTCCTCAAATACGTCTCTTTACTCTTGTTCTAAATCCTCTGTAAGCCATTGCGTGTTAGTGGCACTCCCGCCTTATTTGGGTTGAATTGCTTAAAAAATACAACTTTCCTTTCCTTAGAGGGATTGTTGGCTAACTCTACTCACGAATAAGTTTATACTTTGCTGGGTACGCCATGAACGTGATTTGTGTATAAGTCTATAACAAACGTTCAATTCAGGAAAGGCAAACCAAGCGTATGTCAGTTGTATATTCTATGAAAGTAAAAAAAACAAACTTAGAGAACTAAACAAACTGGAGATTTTCTCGTTCAAAGAAAGCAGAGATCTTTCAATGACTGAATAAAAAAAAGAATTTCATGCGTCTATTCCTGTGCATTTTTTCTACATTGGTTTGAAGATTTAGAAACAGGGAAAATAAATAAATAAATCTGTTTAAATCAATCAGATGGAATAAAGGAAAATGTTTTTTCTTTAATTCACTTCTTGTGGCATTCCGTACATGAACTGATAACCGACTGAATAATTTTAAATAAAATTGCATTTGAAATTGCTTCTCCGACAAATACAAGGAGAATCATGATTTTTTTTTTTTTGTTATTTTGTTTTTGTTTTTGGGTTGTTTTTTTTTTCACTTTGGTTTAGTTTTTATTAATTTTTAATTTCTTTATTTTATTTCGTTTTTTCCGCCCAGTTAAATTTTTTTATACTATTCTGATATTAAAAGTACAAACACCAGCAGATACGCACCCATACCGACAAACCCTCTTTTTTGCATGTAGAGAGGACCTACCATGATTTCGACTTCAGCCACCTATGGACGAAAAGACCCAAATCTACCTCACTTATCGACAAACAACAAAAATGGTGGACACTCACCCACAAAATTAAATTAAACAATGTCAACATTAACACTAATATTTAATACATTTAGAGAATACCCCCACATAAAATATGGTTAGGCTTACTGCCACATCACGTTGAAACAGCGAATCCCGTACGATCACTGAAGTTAAGCAACGTTGAGTTTTGTAAGTACATGGATGGGTGACCACTTGGCAATACCAAATGCTGTAAGCTTGGATTTGCGGGTGGTTTAATTGATAATGGCTAGGAATTGTTAATCGGAGACCCGAGTTCCAATACCAGTTGAAAAAGGTATGAATCCACATCTTTTCCGCAAGTATGGAGAATTAATAAGGTTTGTATCATTATTAGCGGAAAAAATTTCTTCCAATCTAAAAATATTTCCGGGTTTTAAATAACCTGTAAAGGGTTATTAAACCGTAGAAAACGAATTAATCAGTAAAAAAAATTTTAAAAAAAGGCTATAAATGCTATATATAATAATAACTTGGACCAATTTTAAATGTGAATTAAGTTTAAGCGTCTAATAATTTTTTTTCTTTTTCTTTCAGATTTAAAAACGTAAGATTTTGGCAATTTCAACCATGGAAAGATTAACAATCAAACAACGTGTTAAAGTTATCAAAGCCTATTACAAAAATGGACGTTCAAACAGAAATACATTTCACGCACTTCGCGATTGTTTTGGTCAACATAATCGACCAACCGAGCGTGCAATTGGAGATGATGTAACATTGTTGTGGAGAGATTCAATTCCTGCACGTGATGATGAATAGAGGGTTCTGGATTTTCGACCACATTCTATGCACCAATGCTTTCAGCGTAAACGAGCACGCAATGATGTTTTCACATCTGCTACCTACCCAGTTTGTTTGAATTTACAAACAATTTTTACAATTGCACTCTTGAAACTTTAACACGTTGTTTGATTGTTAGCCTTTCCATGGTTGAAATTGCCAAAGACTTAAGTTTTAAATCTGAAAGACAAAGAAAATATCCTTAGACACTTAAACTCAATTCACATTTAAAATCGGTCCAGGTTATTGTAACACCCTTTACATTTGTATGCAAAAGTATTTGGCCCTGTATTATTTTTGGGATTCAGGTTTTATGCGCCGAGTCCCTTCATGGCGAGAGTAATGATAGCTCTCCACAAGTTCCTATCTTTTGTAGCTCTAAGTAATGTTTGTCTCTTTACTGTGCGTCCCTGTTCTACTATTTATTTACAAAGGATTGTTAGGTAAGTTAACTTCTAACTTACATGCTTTCAATGTATCCTGTGAGTATCAAATTCTCCGAGCTCTCTTTCCTCATTATGTTTTCAAAAATGTCAACTCACTATAATTCAAAGTAAAAATGTTATTTTTGTTTTTGTGTTTTGGAAAACATCTTGGTTGCCCACTTGCTCTATCAATGGCATTCCCAGTATTCTTCTTTAGAACTACATCACTGTTGCTTCCTTCCCTCTTTTCATCTGTTAGAAGATTGTTTAACATTGCATATAAGAGGATTGGTATTAAATAGCAGATCAACGCAGTTTGCTTATTTTCTAATGAAATTCTCCTGTTTCTTGGTAAATGGCATCATTTTTTGAAGGCATCATTCAGAAGGTTATTCTAAACTGCCTAAGGATTCCGCTGCAAAATTTTCCACTCTCTATTACAACATATTCTAGATTGTAGAATCTCTTTGCTTGCTTGATTTTTAAATCTCCAATTCGTAGCTCGTATCTTTAACTTTCTCTCCATATTTCGTCTTCTTATAAATGATGGTTAGAACCTTTCTTCCCTCTTTCATTTCCTCTTTTGTCTCGGAGTTTCCTGCATGCTGTCATCCGCGTATCGTAGGTTGTTAAACTTGGAGATACACCAATAAAATAAAATCATCGTAGGATTTCTGATTCTCTTAGGACGTCCTCGCTGTAAAGGCAACAGAAATCCTATGAGAAGACGGATCATTGTCATACACCCCTTTGTATTTCTGTCTACTTGTTCAATTCATTTTCTGGTCCTGTCGGCTGGGGCTTCAGAATACGCCGACTGCACCTCTGCAGAGGATTGAAACCCCCCCATCATCAAATGAGACGTCCTGGGTAAGACTATAAACTACATCCGCGTCCTGGGTAAGACGATAAACTACGCCCAATAGCAAGACCTCTGATCAGGTTTTGAGGAGCGTGCAATCATCTCTAAATTGCTGGTAGCACCTGTGAGGGTCCCAGCTATGGGCAAATAGTTGACCCCAAATAGGGGTCAAAACGCCGTGGAGGTGTAAAAATAGCTATTAATACGAGCAATACTTTTTTTAAGGGAAGAATTAATACCAGAAATACATTTTCCAGAAATTATTAACAGCAACGCATTGTTAAGGAAAAATTATTACCAGTTATACTTTTTTGAAAAAAAGTTATTACCAACAATGCATTTTTGAAGAAAAAGTTATTACCAGCAATATAGTTTTTAAGGAAAACTTATTATCGAAGACACAATTTTGAAAAAAAAATATTACCAGCAATACCTTTTTGGAAAAAAATATTACCAGCAATTCATTTCTTTGAAAAATACTATCAGCAATACATTTTTGGAAAAATATTACCTGCAATAGATTTTTGAAGGAAAATATTAAAATATTACTAGAAATAGATTTTTGAAGGAAAATATTAAAATATTTACCAGAAATAGATTTTTGAAGGAAAATATTAAAATATTTACCAGAAATAGATTTTTGAAGGAAAATATTAAAATATTACCAGAAATAGATTTTTGAAGGAAAAATATTAAAATATTACCAGAAATAGATTTTTGAAGGAAAAATATGAAAATATTACCAGAAATAGATTTTTGAAGGAAAATATTAAAATATTACCAAAAATAGATTTTTGAAGGAAAATATGAAAATATTACCAGAAATAGATTTTTGAAGGAAAATATTAAAATATTACCAGAAATAGACTTTTGAAGGAAAATATTAAAATATTTACCAGAAATAGATTTTTGAAGGAAAATATTAAAATATTACCTGCAATAGATTTTTGAAGGGAAATATTAAAATATTACCAGAAATAGATTTTTGAAGAAAAAATATTAAAATATTACCAGAAATAGATTTTTGAAGGAAAAATATGAAAATATTACCAGAAATAGATTTTTGAAGGAAAAATATGAAAATATTACCAGAAATAGATTTTTGAAGGAAAATATTAAAATATTACCAAAAATAGATTTTTGAAGGAAAATATTAAAATATTACCAGAAATAGACTTTTGAAGGAAAATATTAAAATATTTACCAGAAATAGATTTTTGAAGGAAAATATTAAAATATTACCAGAAATAGATTTTTGAAGGAAAATATTAAAATATTACCTGCAATAGATTTTTGAAGGAAAATATTAAAATATTACCAGAAATAGATTTTTGAAAGGGAAAAACATTACCGGCAATACTTACTATGAAAGTGTAAAAATATGTCTTAATATCAGAAATACTTTGTAAAAATTTATTACCAGCAATAAATTTTTGAAGAAAAAAATTATTACCAGCAATACATTAATACCAACAATACATTTGTAAAAAATATTACCAGCTATACATTTTTTGACAAAAATATTACCTGCGATACATTTTTGAAGAAAACATTACCAGAAATAGATTTTTTGAAGGAAAAATATTACCAGAAATACATTTTTAAAAAAACTATTACCAGTTGGCAT
Source organism: Acanthosepion esculentum (assembly GCA_964036315.1). Lineage (NCBI taxonomy): Eukaryota > Metazoa > Mollusca > Cephalopoda > Sepiida > Sepiidae > Acanthosepion > Acanthosepion esculentum. The sequence continues at coordinate 64,265,066 of OZ038496.1, read as the reverse complement.
TAAATAATATACCGTAAAACAAACCAAACAATTCATTTTCTGTTTTTTATGAATCATTTCAAATTGGATTTCAAAACAAATGGATCCTTCTTCTTTCTTACTAATTTTCACCGAAGACAAAACCCAACAGTCTCTCCAAGTAGAGGATTATTTAATAAGGTATGTGATATGGATGTAAAATTGATACGGATGAAGTTAAACTATACAACGACTGACCCTTGATTTGAAAATGATAAGATTATACTCTTCAAGGATGTTTTCACACCCGAATCTGTTCCACAAAAAAGCAGTGCTTGGGAAGTAGAAAAAGCTGTTTCACTGTAATTTTCTCTTTACAATTGGAATATAGAGGAAATGAGTTTAAGCAGAATGGGGGGTCTTATCAGTAATAAGCGTTTAATACGAGCATCGATAATAAATAAAAAGAATTATCTTATTTTATAATTATCAGTGCTAAGTTATTCTTACATGACTGTTCAATCCTCCCCGCGAATAGACCTTATCTAAGAAATTTTCAACGCCATCTATTCGCTTTGGAATCATTGCTGATTTTTACAAATTGCCAATATAAAAAGAAGCTGAAAATTATTTTTAAAAATATGCCTGAAGCATTCCAGTGTGTACAGATGTGATTAGATCGCTATACAGATGTCAAAATATATGTTGACCTTTCTAAGAGTTTCAGTTTCTAAACCTAGAATGTGGCAAGACAATGCTGCTATAATCTTTGATGAAATATCCCCAAAGTATTATCTTCGACCTCATTTCTTATCTGATCAGTAATTTTGTTTCTATTTACTAGACCCCAAAACCCCAAGAGTGGAATAAGCAGATGATGGTTACAGCAGATCTCAACGGTTGAAACAGCGGATGAACAGGGCTACGCATGGAGGACATGTTACAGAAGGCGCCACTCGAAATTATAACAGTCAGCGGAAGTCTGCTATGGGTCTATAATAATAATTTGTACAATACGTAGTTATATCAAAATATTCCTAAATTAATGAGTACAAATTCATTATTTTACACATCAAATATTTACGTTTCATTCTCCTTCGTTGTCAATGCACTTAATGCAACTATTCTCCATCAAAAATTATACAGAAACATTCCAGATCAAAGTTCAGTTAATAACTACTTCAGAACACGAATTTATTAAGACATATTTTTTCGAATAGAAGAAGAAATAAATACTTTATCTCCGTCTATCATTGGTGAATTTAAAATATACATACAGGGTGCGATGGATAAATTGTCGTCTAAATTACGCAAAAAAAAAAAAAAAAAAAAAAAAAATGAAAATAATATTGATATCTCATTTTAACAGATGTATTTACTAAAATTTCAGAGAATTATTTTGAAATACTAAAAAATATATTTATTCAATAAAATCGCCATTCGCTTCAATCACAGCCTCCAGACGACTTCGGAATTTCCTGCAACTCTTCCGGACGGTCTCTTTGTTTAAGTTGGTGAATGCGGCTATAATCCTTGCATTCAGTTCATCTTTGGTGTTACATGGAGTTTGTCGGACTTTCGCTCAACTGCACCAAACACATAATAATCAAGGGGGTTGCCGTCTGAGGAGTTAGGGGCCGCATGTAAGGGGTGATGTGGTCGCAGAAATTGTCTGCCAGGTATGACTGGGTTCTCCTGCTTGTGTAGTATGATGCAAGGTCCTGTTGCTACGCATAGGGTCTTCTAGAAGCCACCCTCTTGGCCCAGAGCAGTACAACCCCCTCAAGGAACTTGATGTTGTCCTCAGGAGTTGAGTTTGAGGCCCTCACTAACAAATTTGGGAGTTCTTTTCTGTTAAGGGATCTACCCTTTTCACACAAATGGACTCACCCAAGGTATACATATACTACTACCAGTGAATACCCGAACAGTCAAGGAGCCGAGACGGAACGACAGAAGAGTAGTAGAGTTCAGTAGTAGTAGAGTAAGTCACACACAGAGACGGCGACAAGCGTCACAGTTAGCGAGCACGTAGACTCAGTAAGGAGTCATCCGCGATACTTCAATACCAAGACTGTATATATATTAGTGATACTAACCCGCATTCCTGGATCTACTAACTCGTATTACCAGTTTGTATTATTACGTTAATACATTTATTTTCCTTATCCATTCCTGGCGTTTGTTATTCATTGATATCGGATTCATCCCGGAATCCACAACAAATTGGCAACGAGGAATTCGAACCCACACAGGAAAGAAATCGAAACAAAATTCTCCCTCGTTGTCCACAACAAATTGACGACGAGGTATTCGAACTCACACAGAAAAAAAAAACAAAAAAAAACAAAAGTCTCCTTTGACGTTTTTTGCCATTGTCCACAACGACTTGGCGACAAAAGATTTACGAGGACTAAAATACGGAAAAGCGAGTTTTTCGTAAGACGTTCATCATGGAGGATTTAAAAAATATTTTAGTAGAACTTGTAAAATACCAAAATGAACAACAATTACAACTCCAGGAAAGAATGGAAGAAAAATGGCAAAAACAATTACTACAAACGCAGGAACTAATATTAAAAGTAGCGGGTAACAAACAACAAAATATCGAAAAAGAGGTGACTTTTTCCCAAGACGCAGTGTGGAATACGATAGAAACTTTCAAATACTCTCTAGAAGAGGATACAAATTTCGGGGATTATTTTAGATGCCACGAAGACATCTTTAACATCGATTGTCAAAACTGGACAGAAGCAAAGCAGCTACGTCTGTTGTTCAGAAAACTAGGAACAGAGGAATACACAAAATTTGTGGATTACATTTTGCCAAAAAAGACGAACGAATTAACGTTTGACGAAGCAGTTACATGTCTTACAGAGCTTTTCGGTCCAAAAACGTCACTCTTTCAGAAGAGGTGGAAATGTCTTAAGCTGGTAAAGGGCGAAAATGAGGACTATTCCACGTTTGCCGCAATCGTGAATAAACATTGCGACGACTTCAAGTTGGCAGAATTAACACCGGACAATTTCAAGTGTCTCATCTTTGTTCAAGGGTTAGTCTCAGCTAAGGATAGTGAAATGCGCAAAAGAATGCTTTCAAAACTACAAAATGAACCTGGACTAACACTACAACAATTATCAGAAGATTGCCAAATATGCCTGAGTATAAAGAAAGACTCGAAGAACATTTAGGAGTCAGTAGTATCACATATACGTAAGTTAAACAAAAGTTTGCGTTCTTCACCCTCCCAGGAAAGAAAACAAAAAGTCTATAATAAGGGAAAAAGTACAACATATAGGGCAAATTATGACGAAAATCGAAGCAAATATAAGCCCCCCCCCATCTGAATTTTATCGATGTGAAGGACTACACTGGAATAAGGATTGCCGTTTAAAATATAAAAACTGTCTTGTGTGTGGAAAAATGGGACACAAGGCATCCCAATGTAGGAACAGAAAAGCTACTAGTAGGATAAGAGCTACTAGGATGTATGACGAAGACAATACCAACATAAGGAAATATGTGGAACTTGAAATCTTAAATAAAAAGATAAAATTTCAACTAGACTCGGGTTTCGATCTAACGATAATTAACCTATTAACCTACGGACATGGAAAAAGCTTAACAGACCAACCATATTACATACACAAAAAATTGTTAAGTCGGTGACAGGAAAGCGTGTAAAATTCGAGGGAGAAATAATCGTAAATGTTAAATTTCACCGGAAAACAAAAAAACTGAAGATATACGTAATGAAAAACACAGAAAATCTAGTGGGTACAGACTGTATGCAAAAGTTCGACGTATGGGATTCACCTATCAGCTCGTTTTGTAAGGGTGCAGCTGGAATTGAATTGAAAGAAAATGTCCAACCAGTATGTAAAAAGAAGCGAAACGCGCCATTTGCTACCACAGATGAAAACAGTAAGAGTTATACAAGGCAGTAAAGGAACTACCTGTGACCTTGCGAGAGATAAGAAAAGAAGCGAAAAAGGATGAATTTATTCAGAGGACGAAGGAAAAAATAAATAAAAACCTGTATACACCTACAGTACTCAAGAGATCATTCAAACAAGAATGGGTCTATTTCAGTAACAATATGGCTTATGAGGAACCAAATACAATAATTAACAGACTAGGAAACGCGATGTACACAAAAGGCGAAAAATTTACCCATAGAAAACATATTGACCAAATACAAAAAAGACGGGTTGAAGGGCCAAGCTCGTCACCCGCAGAACAGGACGAGTCGATGGGGGCGATCTTTGAAGTTTTTGAGATTAGGAGACCACAAGAAGACACAGAAATTGGAAGGACTAGAAGGAAGAGAAAATTTACAGTGCCTCTAAATGTCGACCATAAGAGAAAGGAAAAGATATTAACTTCCACCCAAAAGGATTTAAGGATGGGTGTGTTAAGAGGTCTCCCCTTTTCACACAAATGGACTCACCCAAGGTATACATATACTACTACCAGTGAATACCCGAAAAGTCAAGGAGTCGACACGTCAGTCGATGTCGGAAGACTCGGCTAGACGGTCGAACTCTCTGCCTCTCAGCAGAGAGGAACCCGGACGAGACTCCACCGAAGGGCAGAGTCTCGTTCGGGGAGGCTGACCAACCCGATCCCGTTCATACGGGTTCTACGGGCATTTTTTGGACGAGCCTACGAGCTCGGGATTACCCACGGTAATCTCGGCCTTGTGCCACATCTATTCATCGTGGGGGGGCAGTAAATACTCTCAAGGAGTCGAGACGGAACGATAGAAGAGTAGTAGAGTTCAGTAGTAGTAGAGTAAGTCACACACAGAGATGGCGGCAAGCGTCACAGTTAGCGAGCACGTAGACTCAGTAAGAAGTCATCCGCGATACTTCAATGCCAAGACTGTATATATATATTAATGCTACTAACCGGCATTCCTGGATCTACTAACCCGTATTACCAGTTCGTATTATTACGTTAATACATTTATTTTCCTTATCCATTCCTGGCGTTTGTTATTCATTGATATCGGATTTATCCCGGAATCATCAAAATTTTCTTATCAAAACAATCAGTGTTCGTTTTTTATGTTGCCGTAACATCGTAATCGCCATTAGACTCGGCCAACTCTTTCCGAATCCTCTGAACTCTCATCAGATTGACACCCCAACGCTCTGAAATGCTTGTATTGGAGCTTATGGCGCGAATGCCACGAAGTACTGCATACCGCTGCCAAATTTCTGGCGGACTGAATTGCGTCATGGTGCCCTTGACAAAGACAATGACCAACTGAGACTACTATACTGTGTAGTCGATAAAACCAAAAATAAAAAAGGTACATGCGCGAAATTAAATATATAAAATGATGACAATTTAAGAGCTGCATAAGATATTTTCACAAGAGTGTATTTTGCTATAATCAATCAATCTGTTTCCTCTTAATCGGGACGAGTTAATTTGATTACCGGTATTAATGGTACGGGATTGGTCGAAAAGGAATACCCGTTCGTCTTTAATTACAACAGCTTTAATAATAGTAGTGCACAAAAGGAACAGAAAAGTCTCAAGATTCCAAATCGAATCCTTAATATTGCCTACTTCATTCTCAATTGTGACACAAGATTTAGACAAATAAAAGAACGGCCATTCTTTTTAATTAGAACAGATTTAATCCTAGAGGAACACAAAGCATACTAAAATTGGCACCAAGTCTCGAAATTCCAAATCTAGTCCTTAACATAATCATCTTCCTGTGTTATGATACGGGTGTTGGTCGAAAAGTAATGTCTGCACATTATTCCAAATATATTTAATGGTAGACGTTTAAGTATACCAAAATTGACAACAAAGTCTCGAAATTCGAAATCTAGTCCTCAACACAGCCATCTTCCTGAGTTATGATACGGGTGTTGGTCGAAAAGTATTGTCTGCACAATATTCCAAATATATTTAGTGGTAGACGTTTAAGTATACCAAAATTGACAGCAAAATCTCGAAATTCCAAATCTAGTCCTCAACACAGCCATCTTCTTGAGTTATGATACGGGTGTTGGTCGAAGAGTAATGTCTGCACATTATTCCAAATATATTTAATGGTAGACGTTTAAGTATATCAAAATTGACAACAAAATCTCGAAATTCGAAATCTATATAGAATTTACATGTAGAGATGCATTAAGTAGTCGCGTGCGAACGAAAAGGAAGGGAAAACGAAAAAAAAGGGGAAGGGAAAAGAAAGAAACAAGCTATGGGAAGAGGAAGAGGATTACCACCTATTTCTCCCTAAAAATAAAAAAAAATTTATTACTCAAATTATTTTTCTCCTATTTCAAGGAGAAAAATAATTTGAGTAAGAAATTTGTATGTTGGGCTGTTCTTTTTACTAACATTCTGTCTTCTTTTCATTGATGTTTAGTCCTTTCTTCTCAGCGTCCAGGGTAAGACAATAAACTACGTTTATCAGCAGGGCCTCTGATCGGAAGTCTTTGGGGAGCGTGGAACCACCTCTTGATTTCTGGTGTTCCCGGGTCCAACCTGATCCGGGGTGATGGCACCTGTTGGGGTCCCAGCTATGGCCAAATAGTTGACAGCGAAACTGAGGTAAAAAGCATTATAAAAGTGTGAAAATGGATTTTAATATCAGAAATGCTTTGTAAAAATTATTACTAGAAATAAATTACCAGCAATACGTTTTTGAAAAAAAAAAAAAACTATTAACAGCAATACGTTTTTGAAAAACCATTACCAGCTATACGTTTAAAAAAATATATTATATATATTTTCGAAAAAATAATATTACCAGCTATACATTTTTGAGAGAAAAAAATATTAACAGAAATAGATTTTTGACAAAACAAAAACATTACCAGGAAAAAAAAAGTTGTCGGCATTAAATTACCCATTGAGGTTGATATGCCTTAAATCAAAACAAACAAACCAAACCAAATATAGTTCATCGTCTTACCCATGACGCCATATTTGGTGGTGTTCTCCTCTACAATGGTGCAGTCGGCGTATTCTGAAGCCCTAGCAGTGCAAGAAAGATTTATAATCACATGTATATATTTTAATGTTTTTAATAATCTATGTTACTTACATTATCCCGCTGTATGTTTTCATGTGCCATGTATCTTCAGGATGTAGGCGATCATAGCCCTCCACATCTTCATGTCTCTTGTAGCTATTAAAAAGTTTTTGTCTTTCCGTTATTTTTCCCAAACTCTGTTCCACTACCGATTTACTCAAGCTCATCAAGTATGTTACACGCTGTTTACCTCTGTCCCACTTTCCCTCAATCTGTCCTGTGAGTATTAGGTTTTCTTCCTCATTACGTGCAACAGAAATTTCAATTGACTCATCTTGATGTTATCTATAAGTTTCCATTTTGTCTATATTTTCTCTAGTTAGCCCCATTGATTAAGTCCGGTGAGAAGATAATCCCTTGTCTTACACTCATTTCAATTTTTGCTTATTTACTGAATTTTTTTACCCGGATGCAGCGAGTTTTCTGTCGGTATAGCTTCTGGATTATTCTAATATAAATGATCTTACTCAATGCGAATAGAATAAAGAAACCCGAAATGTGAAACCAAATCAACAAATACGTAATAATTATAACAAACAAGATTCTGTCTAGAGACACCGACCTTTAATCGTTAAAGTTACACGCCCCCAGATCATCATTAGATTAATCGTCTAATGATCGTGGTCGGCGCGAAAAATCATTTTTCTTTTTGCGTCTTCTGCTTTCAAATATGACGTCGAAAAACACAACGCCATCGTTGACAAACACATATTTTCTATTTCTAAAATCCCTTCAAATAACCTCTGACACCTAAGTTCAGTTCCAAGCCAGAGAATGGGCGAAAGCGGAAAACTGTCGCCTCATAACCAGCTGATTCGAGTAAATGGAGCTTGACAACGCAAAAAGGGAGTCCATCTAAGGAAAAGGAAGAACCCGATTTTAAACCTTTGCGGTCATATCGAAAAAAAAAAAGGAAAGGGCTATGGAAGAAAACCTTGTTGGCTGAAAACTTTCCAGCAACTCATGCAGCCAAGCCGTCCGTTCTAATGCCCTCTATTCATTTGGTTCTTGTCGGTACGGCCGAGTATTTTATGTAGTCTTGACAGCGTACAGTCGCCATATATCATCACCACAGCCTGCGCCCTGAAGAGGTCACTCCAGTTTCACCACCAAAGGAGTGAATTTTGACCAAACAGGGCGCTACCGTTATCTTCAGAGATGCTTAATATATAATGAATTACTTAATTATAATTATCAAATCCTCCTAAGAATTTCTATCATGTGTATATAATTGCTTGATCCGGCTTCCAATGCTTCAGTTTGAGCGGCTCCTAGGGGGAACAGTCCTATGGTTACAGAGAATTTCAGTTGAGTTCCACCACGGAATATGTGAGCGAGCGGCGCTATATTGAGTCTGATTAGATACCTCTTCGTCAGCGAGGCCCGTTAGAAAAGTTTTTATGACGTTTGCCTGATATCGTAACTGTTCGGGTTTCAGTTATCGGTAGTGGATGCGCACTGCTGATGAGACCAAATATAGGACGAAACGACCGTCCAGTGTTTTCTGCATTGTGTTGAGGTTTCTTTCAGACTCAATGAATTATATATATATATATTTATTAGCGAGAAGTAAGTTGCACTCATATTCTTCCTGGGAACCAGTGCCCTGTAGAATAGATTGCCAAATGGATGTTTTCTTGATGTCTAGAATCATAATCTGTTCAAGTCAAGAGTTAACCGTTATCTTACCCCTCCTATCCATATAAACTGTGCCTTAATATATCCCTCTACCTCGATTTCCCCCGGGGCTTGTACAGAGTGGAACTTACTATATATATATATATATATATATATATATATATATATATATATATATATATATATATATATATATATGTATATATATATATATATATATGTATATATATATATATATATATATGTTTCTTATAACTGAGTGGATTTTACTGGTATTTAAAATAAATCGTGATAAAATGCTAAAACTTATTTATTTTCGTATTTAAAAAAAATCAATGCGAGAGAAATTTCATTTATACTCACGAGATAAGTAAGTTTAAATGACTTTTTTTTTACAAATTCGTCGAACAGTGACAAGAGACGTAGGAAGTTCATTGAATTCAATTGTTTTTCACATTTTTTAAAAACTTAAACCAACTTGGTGAGAATTTTTTTTTAAATAGACTAAAATATTAAAATAAATCTTTTAAGAAAGTAAAGAAACTTCTCTTAAATTTTTCTTCATCTTTTTCTTTTTCTTCGTCTTCTTCATCTTTTCTTCGTTTTCATTTGTACATTATTATTGTTATTATTCGTCAACGTTTTCTTGATTTCCTTTCTTCCTAATTTTTCTTTTTCTTTTGTCCGATTTTATTCTGACTATTTTCTTCTGAATTCTTCTTCCTCTTCTGTTTTCTGTCCTTATGTTCACATCGTCCTTAGTTTTTTGACTTTTGTTTCTTCTTCTTCTTCTTCTTCTTCTTCTTCTTCTTCTTCTTCTTCTCCTCCTCCTCCTCCTCTTCTTCTTCTTCTTCTTCTTCTTCTTCTTCTTCTCTTCCTCCTCTTCTTCTTCTCTTCCTCCTCTTCTTCTTCGTTCCTCCTCTTTTTCTACTCTTTTGTATTATTCTTTCCTAGTTCTTCTTCCACTTCTTTTCTTTGTATTTTTTCCATGAACCTGCCAAAAATGTTTTAGTATTAGAGATCTTCAGTCAGATTTGTTATTGCAGAATAAATTTTTCCTTTCATTATTTTTTTAAAGCTATAAGTTTTATTTTTATACACATATCTATTGAATTACAAGAAGAGTTTTATAATTAAAATGTAAAAAGTTCTTTATTTTATATAGAAATAGAGAAACAAATAGAAAAATATTAACCAATTGAAAAGATGAAACAAATCCGAAATTATTCAGCCTAATAGTAATCGAAACAAAACAGGCACAATGTTTTTAAAAGCGTTGCCAACATCATTTACGTATTCAATATCAGTATTGACTTGAAACTGTCAGATGAAGACTTTACCTAGAGACGGCGAGAGAACCGACCAGTTAAAACATCATATGATACTAAAATAAACTGATAACAAATTTAAGAACGTAAGAATAACACGAGCCTGCAAGTTATGTTAGGCCGGCCGTATAGAAGGTAACATTGGATGCTGAATGTAAAGCGAGTCTGTTCCCACGATAAATACGCGTTTCCTTGATCTTCAAAAGGAATCTTAACTGTTGTTAATGCAATGGCTCGTGATTTGTATGATGAGTTTCCGGTCGGGCGTGATTCCGTGATATGTTAATAGCAAAGAGGGTGACTGAATGGGGTTCGTTTTATGAGAAGCCATACATGACTAATAATGTTGGCTTAGCAGAGGTGGAGGTGTTGGTTGTTACAGGAACTTATGAAACTGAATGAGCGTATTGTACACAGGAAAGGTGTTTAACTATAAGATAGAAACAGGTAATTAGCTAATTTTCAAGATATTACATGAGAGAAATGCAACAAATAAATAAATAAAAATAAAAGTAGAGAAATAAAAATGAGAAACAAATAAAAGTAACAATTCATTAGGATCTGGCGCTTATGCATTATGCATATTCACACCAGAAGTGTAATGGATATCGCGACAGAAAATGGAACCGGTGAACCGTGTTCAAATAGCGGGCTAATCTGCTGTATTCACTTTCGCTCAAATGCATTTGGAAAAGGAATTAATCCAACTCTTTTCGTTGGGCAAAGAGTCTAAGAGAATGAAAACTCTTAATTCCAAACCGCGGAGAAAGTAAAGGGAAGCAATTCCAGTATCTTTCCCAAGATTGAATCGCAGTCCACAAATAATTAAGAAAAGGAATACGTACAAAACTACAATTACTTACGTCCTGAGAGGACATGGGAATATTATTATTATAATTATTATTATAATTATAATTATTATTATTGTTATAATTATTATAATTATTATTATTATTATTATTATATGAGTCTCCACAATTTCGTATCTTGTGTGACTCTTAGCAGTTTTTCTCCTTTTCTTACAGTCTCTGTTTCGCCATCCATGCCTACAAGCTCACTATGTAAGTGGCTCGCTGCCTCACCCTCTCTTGCCCTCAGTATGCCTTGTGAAGGTTCATTTTTCTAAGCCCTTCTTCCTCATTATGTATCCAAGGAATTTCAGATGCCCTTTCTCTGACTTTGAATGTAAGTGTTCTTTCGGTTGCCTTTTAATTTAAGAATTTCTTGGTGCCTACTCGCTGCGTCCAACGTATTTTCAGCACCCTTCTGTAGAATCAAATTTCCACTGCTTCTATTTTTTCCTCATCCGTAAAGAGTCCCATAAAAACGTTTTCAACTGTGTATCCTGCTCTAGAAGATTTTACAAACATTTGATATCTATTGATAACCCTTAAACACCTGACTAATAAAGGGTTGCTCTTCCCTGTACCTAAGTACACAACTGGCATAACATCATTTAAAAATATTATATTTTAGCTGCTGTTTATTGTTGGTATCCACTCGGATCCGAGTATATGGATCGTCATTCTCTTTCCCTATTACATTTCTCTCTCCCAAGTGGCGGTGGTAGAGATGGCCGTGAATCAAAAAGAGTTTGACAAGGTCTTCGCATGAATTTGATTTTGGTGGCCCACTCTGCGCGACGGAGAAGCCCGCACACCTGCTCCCTCGCGGCTCAACGGAGATTGAGACAGGCGAGATCTGGCAAAACTGGTTGCATCGGCCTGTCGGTTACTTGGTCTGACAAGGTCCACCTTCGTTATGTCAGCCCGACTAGCGCTGCCCATCTTGCGCCGGTTAGGCAGTTGAGATCGTGTAGATCTTTGCCTACTCCGCACCTCAGTTTCAAGAAATGGATAGAAATTGGAACCAAAAAACATCACTGTATATATTCTGGAGAAACTAATCCGTGAGATAATTATTATTTTTTTAAACTTGATGCACTTCGCTAGTAGCCTCAGGCAAGACTGCGTTAATTTCAGCAAATACTTATATAAATATATACGTTCATTAACCAAAACGTTATGAACAGAGTAACGAATCAAGATTGGAAGCTACTGTCTCGTACCTAATGCACAAATCTGCTGCAGAGGGATATAAGCATGTGAACCAGCTTTAGTTGCGGACAGCTATGTTCTCTCATACCCTGAAAGGACATGTCAGCTAAAAGATGGTCGCCCAATAGAGGTCTTGTCAGCGGTTGTTGATTTTTCCTTCTACCAATAGCTGCTGATAGCTCTACCCACAACACATGAACGTGAGGAACCGGTTACGTTGAAATGTTTCGAAATTATTTTCACTTGGTCTTCTGGTCGTAACAGTGTTGCCTTTCTTTTGTTCGTTTCTGCGAAATTTCATTTTCCGTTCTACGGAAAACGCTACAGACAGGACTGGATTTTGAACTCGGTTCGCTGTTTCCACTTTCCATACCCCTAACCGTCACCTAAACTCACAAGTGAGTAAGACATTATTTATTATTATACGGAAATCACACACACACACACACACTCACACACGTGTATATATATATATATATATATATATATATATATATATATATATATATATATATATATATATATATATATTGATGAAAATGTGAAAAAGACAAAGCAAAATCCGAATATGTGTGTTAATGCTTGGCAAACGTACCGATAAGCTATAGTTTTAAATAATCCTATTTAAAACTATAGCTTATCGGTACGTTTGCCAAGCATTAACACACATATTAGGATTTTGCTTTGTCTTTTCCACATTTTCATCATACCGTCGGATCTACATCCACATATTTGCTTACATATATATATATATATATATATATATATATATATATATATATATATATATACACACACACATACAGTACAGGTATATATATATATATATATATATATATATATATATATATATATATATATATATATATATATATATATATATATATATATATATATACAGTACAGGTAATAAACATATATATATATATAGTCATCCAAAGACAGACTGTTTCGCTGTGTCACATCTCTTCAGTGTGGCTAGACGGGATCGAAACCCGACCGATTTAGCATCAGTCTATCGTCGCACATCAGAGAGAAAGGGAAAATTTTACGTTTTCTATACGAAATAAGCCAGTGGCCAGGAGAGCCCAATTCACAGTTGAAGAGCAATGCGTTAATAGCAGTAGGAATCACTGTTTCTAAAATTACCCTTTTCTCTAGAGAGCTCAAACGGATTCCCCGAGAGCACATCCGTAGTCCTCAACACACAAACACACACACACACACACACACACACACATATATATATATATATATATATATATATGTATATATAAATAAAAAGGAAAGAACAGTAAGATATTTCTGAAACATGGTCATCACTGTGTAGCGGTAAAACCATATTTTAAATCTATTAATTTATAATATTATATATATATATATATATATATATATATATATATATATATATATATATATATATATATATATATATGTATAACGTATATTTGGGCAGCAATTTAATTATTTTTCATTTAAATTTTAATGAGAAGGAATAAGCACATTGGTCCTGTTTCACCGCTTCTTTTCAGCGGATGTTATAAAGAGGCATTCTGGGAAGCAGCAATCGAAAAGTCGTGTTGAAAGCGTAAAGGACAACGGCATTATCCACCACAATTCACACCATACTGTTTTTTTGTGCTGCGGTTCCATCAGGCCGATGAGATGAGTTCATTTTCAAGACGTATGATAACGTGCTATGTATTATCTGATCTCCGACGTGACACGCTGCAATCCGCTTACGAGGTATGGAACTAACTCTGCTAGCACTGTGAAAGTTTTGCGCAACATCTACCTCACAGAAATAAACATCGAATATGAAAAAAAGTGACCATTCGTCATACTACACACATTGTAGCGAACTAAACTCACTCTTCGAATACCATTGGTTGAGATGTAAGTATCACTCGAGCAGTTTCTTCTCACGATCTGTTGCTTTGTGAGACCGACTCCCAAGAGGATCCTTCTTTGATCGCTACAATCTTAACCTGCTTATGTCCAGGATTAACTGTCATATTCCCTACATGTCCCCATTAACTATATCTCTTCCTCTGTAAGACTCTAACTGGAGTGACACTTAGGCCTTGTACAGAGTGAACATCATTATAAAAGAAAACTGGTTAATCGGATACTTATTGATTCGTTTATATGCCATCTTCCCTCAGAATATGAACGATGGCGGCTCTTTAAAACTCTTTTAACGATTACCTGTGATTTCCGGTAAGCAAATGAATCAGCCTCCAAAATTCACTCACCTGGTCTGGTACTGTTGCTATATATTTAGAGGTTCTTGATAAAATCCAATGAAGAATCTGAAATGTTCTTGGTCCTGACCTGGCATCTCAGCTTCAGTCCTTTTCCTACCGACGTAACGTAGCTTCCCTGTAGTTTTTCTATAAATACTTCTATAAAATGGACAAAGTCCGACAATTATTTAAGATATTTTGATGTTTATACATTCTTTTTATAGATAAAAATATTTAAGTAAATGCTCTGTTTTCTTTTTAATAATAAACAGTATTAATAACATTTACCGGCCTGAATGTCCGAGAAATTTTCATAGAAAATATTCGTCCTCCGTCAGGAATCGAACCGGTATCCTATACGGAACCGTCATATAGCCTGACGTGCCTTAACCGATCGAGCCACGGAGGATTGATCGATTAGCACGGTCGATTTTACTGCTTTTAAACCTCAATTTCCATGAATCTCTCACGTACATTCATATCTGCTCAAAGCGTATCCAAATGTAAACAAATGACGTCACACATTATGAAATAGACAACGTCCGATAATTATTTTATTTATTTATTATATATAAACGAAAAACAGAGCATTTACTTAAATATTTGTATCTATGAAAAGAATGTATAAACATAAAAATGTCTTAAAATACTTCTATGGTAATTGTCTTGATGAAATTTCTGATATGGCCATTCAACTTTATGAATTTAAGAGCAGTACTAGATTGGCAGCTAGGTCTCATCATTTTACAGTTGAAATGGCTAGATGAAACCGTAAGTTCTATGCTAACAGTTTCTTCTATTTACACTTCTCGCTTGTGGAACTCACTGCAGGCTTCTTACTTTCCACTCAACTTTGATATTCAAAAATTTAAATACAGTGTCAATCGTTATTTTCTGTCTTCTTAATTCTTGTTCTTTTATTTTTCTCGCCTTAATACTAGTTTTTCTCATATTCTCTAACACTCAGTAACCCTTTGCATCCTAGTTGCTTTATTGCCTTACTTGGGATGAAATGATTAAAAAGAACCTAAAAAGACTTGTGTCAAGTGGTATGGTTCTCAGGCATTTTCCAATATTGGCGCACGCTGGGACCGCCTCCCCAGGAGAATAACATCAATCTGTCAACTTCCTGACATATCGACCAGATTCGAATTAGTTCTCATGGTCCACTCGGCCACACGCCCACACTTACATGTATACAGGATCGCTGTCGCCTTTAGTAAAGTATGGCGATCATAAGATATCAACTTACAATATCAAGTAATACCTTTGCATGAAGTTTTGAAGTAAAAAAAAAGTTCCATTTATTAAGCTCCACTGACTGAACAAGAAAGCCCAAAAAGAAGAACCCGTTACCATCATTGGATATTGTTAAGCCCAAAGTGTTAGACCAGTTTTACTTTTAGTTGTATAACTTAACAAAGGTTAAAAAGTCGAACACCCTATGTGGATTGTTAACGACGCGTCTGGACACCAACACAGGTATTTCTACATTCCCCATCCATCTCTACATACATAAATGTTTCCATTTTCGACTTTGTCGAAAATATTTCGTTGTTATGTTATAAAACTTCCATAAGTGAGACCTAAATCAAAACTATAAATGTTAATCTAACGATTGCCAATTTCGTGAGATAGTTCAAAAAATTATGGGAGCCTATAACTAAAATTATTATTGGTTGGTTGGTTGGTTGATTTTGTTTACCAGTGTATCAACCTCTATAGGTTATTTAATGACGAAATCTAACTATTTTGAACGCAATTCTATGCCTTCAACTACAGGTAAAATGTATTGTGTGTATTTCTCCTAGAATAGGTATTGTTGCAAATTCTTCAATTAATAGGTTTTGTTGCTAATTTTGAAAAAATAGGTATTGTTGGAAATTTTACTATAAATAGGTATTGTTTGTAATTTTACTATAAATATGTATGGTCGTTAATTATATTATGAATACGTATTGTTAGTAATTTTTTATATAAAAATTATATTGCTAGTATTTTTAATATAAAAATGTATTTTTATATTTTCATAGTGTTTCGTTTTTATTTGGGGATTCACAATTTGCCGCTAGCTGGTCAAGGGTGGACCTGGAAACAACAGAAATTAACCGGTGGTTCCTCTCTCCAACAAAACCTCCAATCTCCCGATCAGAAGCCCTTACTGTCGGATGTAAATTATTATTCATAGGCTGCAGATACACATTTAGATTAAAAGAACCGCAGTGCTTACTGCTATGAAAGCAAGTACAACATTCTTCTGAATTCAAGAATAAAGAATATTTTAAAGGACGAAATTCTCCACTGACAGGAGTAATTTAGTTGTAGTAGATTAAAAAATAATGAAGCGAACGATAAAAGAGGAAATGTTGTAAAGTAAACTCCAAACAGGTTTATTAAATTTGTATTGAAGAAAAAGTCTCCCCATAGAAATAATTAATTAGTGTCTGCACAGAATTTGAGAGAAAGAGAGAAAAAAATAGAAGCAGCTATGAACAGCGTCAGTATCTTCCGGGAGAAGGTACTGACGCTAATTGGCGGAAATGATGGGACACGTGACTTCAAGCTTCTTTTAGCATT
Organism: Acanthosepion esculentum; assembly: GCA_964036315.1. NCBI lineage: Eukaryota > Metazoa > Mollusca > Cephalopoda > Sepiida > Sepiidae > Acanthosepion > Acanthosepion esculentum. Next base: position 64,248,196 of record OZ038496.1, on the reverse strand, counting down.
CCTTATTAATATTTTATCCGACCTTACATTTATTCATCGTAACGATTTCTTCTCATTAGTTGTCGGTCTTTACGAACTGACTGTTTTCTGATAGATTTTTATGCAAATGTCTAGTCAGTATAGCACTATATATGACAGAAGTCAAAAGTTTTATTTTAAGATCTTATTGTCTTATCTTCTATCTTATTTTAAAACCCTCATCTCATTAGCACCATTATCATTACTTCTAGATATATTCTTTTGAAAATCACTCTTCAGGGTTGACTTTAGCTTAGTACTGTGCAAGTGAATGTGAATTATGATCAAGATTAAGGAGATTGTTAAGTGTGATTACAAACATTTCACATGTGATGTTCTGACCATGAAAATCAGCATTGGAAATTCTGGGTTTTCTTTAGATTTGAATACCGACCTCTAGGATAAGCTAAAAATATGCGACGTCATGACGATAAACTACATCCGGGTCCCGTGTAAGACGATAAACTACATCTGACAGCAAGGCCTCTCATCAGGAGGTTTTGAGGAGCGTGGAACCACCTCTTAATTGCCGGTGTTCCCAGTGGTACCCTGACCCGAGGTGGAAGCACCTGTCAGGGTTCCAACTATGGGCAAATTAATCCCCTAAAAAACTAAGGTCAAAACACATCTAAAATAGGTTTTAATACCAACAATACATTTTTGTAAAATATTATTACCAGCAATATATTTTTGAATAAGAAAAGTAATACCAGCAATACATTTTTGAATAAGAAAAGTATTACCAGCAATACATTTTTGAATAAGAAAAGTATTACCAGCAATACATTTTTGAAGAAAAAATATTACCAGCAATAGAAATCTTGTCGGCATTAAATAACCCATCGAGGTTAATATGCCGTAAACCAAACCAAATCAAACCAAACGTAGCAAAACCAAACCTAAAAATATGCGATCATATTAGTCACTTTTGATTAGTGAACTTGCAACAGCTAAAATGGATATCATATGTATCTCGTTGAGAAAATGATGATATAACTAAATTAGTCAATAGTTGGATTTTGCGACATGATTTTCTTTTATTATTTGAGACTATAGACAAATATTGTTTGAGCTTTTACTTGAGTCTACACGTTAACCGTTTTCAGGTTTTTAATCGAGTCTTTTTTTCTTGCTAAAGTTCACCCTATACAAAGCCAAAAAATCCACACAAGGTGGGGCGTTATTGGGGGCGGTTGTTGGGTGAGCGATGAACATAAGGGACTGAGTTTATGTGGATATGCGGGAAAGATAAATGTTGACTCTAGACTGGAAGAGGTCAAGATTGAGGTGGTCCAGTTAGCATCCCCATAGAATTCGGTTTCACAGAGCAACAGTTCTGGAAAATATATATATATATATATATATATATATATATATATGTGTGTGTGTGTGTGTGTGTGTGTGTAAGAAAAAAACAAAAGGAAGCAAAAAGAAAATAAATATATAAATAATTCAACAGTAAACACAAAAATAAATATATTCGCATCTTATGAACCCGCAAAACTATCCAGACCTTCATCTCAAACCATAGCCACCTGTAGAAAATTCGTTTGCTCCTCATTTCTTTTAGGCAGTCAAATACAAAATCATTAAACATCTCGTGAGGTACTCCGACGTAGTATGATGGTTAGCAAACCATCCTCGCAAGATCAATTACGACTGAGTAGTCCTGGGTGCTCGTCACTTTTGGCTTGTGTCACGTCTAAGCTACGCTTAGACAGTCAGTAGAGAACTTAGACGTGGTGTAATAGTCAGTAAGCTTGTCTCGCTAGATCAAATACGAATGAATAGTGAGTTCGATCATCACTGGGTGCCACATACCTACAGACTTGTGCCATATGTAAGCTATGCTTAGAAAAACTCCATTAACAAAATAATGCGTATTTTCATTAGTGCTACTAATCACTTGATATGGCAGAAGATTGAAGCACAGATTCTCAATTGGATTTAAATCAGGAGAATTTCCGTGCCAATCTATAGTAATTCGATTTGCTCACTGTTAATGCTTGCAACTGGGTTCGTGCAGCGTTACAATTTTTCTTACGCTTTCTTGGAGTACCGTCCATCGGGAAGAATGGCTGTAGGACAACTAATTGACAGTCGAGACAATAGTGTTTGGGCGTCATAAAAATCTGATGCAATCACAGATGACGCAATATTTTTCATGGCCAAACAAATTTCATCATACAGGCCGAAAATAGATTCATATTACTGCACACCACTGCAAATGACCTAATCTGAGGAAAAAATAGAAATCGATTACACCCTGTCACTCTAGTGGGTGCAAAATTGACTGTATCGTGAAAGTAAGGAAACAAAAGCAGTTTTTTTTTCAGTTAATTTGCACAAGGGTTGTATATCTTAGATGCCTATAGTGTCTTAACACCCTTGTGTGTCACGGAGAGTAGTTCGAGGTGTGGCGAGATTTTAAATTAAAATAACAAAATTGGCAAAACCAGTATTCCAAAAAAAGGAGAAAAAAATAGTCTGACAATGGTGAGAAAACACAATTAGTCGTCGCCGCTCTTTTTCATAGTATCTAAAAATGAAAGTTTAAAAGAAGCCTCCCCAAAGAAAAGGTTATTTTTGTTTTGTTTTTTTTTTGTTTTTTTCAAGAATATTGGTGTATAGTTTGTGGAAATAATAATATTCCTAAGTTTCACGGCATTATCAGAGGCCTACATCTTATCTTCTCAATTGTGTGTCTGCATTCGAACAGAGCACAACCGAAAATATTACTGAGAGGTGACCGGTTTTGGAGAACAGCTACCCTTGATAGTATCTCCATCATTGCACTAAATAGTAGAGTAGTAACAAAGGTGCCGGGGTAGCTGACGGGGCTGTGCTATTTTGGACAAGGCTCAGCTGCACGCGCTCGGGTTCCACACATTAACCTTGTGGCAAATAAATACTAGTTATATTATCTGTTTTTCTATGTCAACAAAACATGGCATTAAGTTTCGAGTAGGATGTGGAGCCTATATTCAGCACAAGGAGAAAAAGTGTGTGGCGTATCTTCATAATAAGGAAGTAACATGATATGACCGCAGAAAGACTTCCAAACCACTGACTCCGCGGATCACTGGGACAAACACCAAAGGCTGGGTAGACCCGATCAAACAAGGATGTCTGGTAAGCCTACGTAAAGTTGATGCAATGAATTTTACAAGCCTCTGTTTCGTAAATGTGGAGATTTGAAAATACTTTTATAGCAAAGAGGGAATAGATATACATCGTATATGAATAAAAACAAAATAGAAAAAACTGCGCTTAAAAAAACACTTAGTCATTTTTTTTTAATCATTACGAGAGCTTTTTCATATGCTGTCTCTTTTTATAACGTGGATAAACATGTCTCTCAACATCTTCCTGTCAATTCTACGTGTAAAAGCAAGGTTAGCGAAACATTCAAATGGATGGCCTCAAACCCGTGTCAGCCGTATACAATCGTTTTCTCAGATCTTCCTATAATTAATGATGGCTTCGATGGAATGGTAGGTTAACAAGTATCATCCTTTTCCAGACTTCATGGACTGACGCTATAGAACCACAAACAAAGATTTGTGCCAAATGATAGAAATCAAATAATTAGTGGACTTGCAACAGCTAAAATGGATATCATATGTATCTCGATGAGAAAATGATGACCTAACCAAATTACTCAATTGTTGGATTTATTGAACAAAGTAACTAATAATAAAACAAAAGTCATTGAAACAAAGCAAGTTCAGTCGACCGTTGATTACAATTCCAGAACAACGTAACTATAAACAATTTTTTTCTATCCTCTGCCAGCCTCAATGATGGAGAAAGCATTACCCCGAACCATCGCCAGTGAGACACGCTGCAAGAGCCACTCCGTTTCGCGAGGCTCGTCCCTTAATCGAGACGCAATCCCGCCAATCCTCAGAAGGAACGCCATCGAACGATGGCCAATAACCCCAGAAGTCTCCACCAAATTACTAATATTACTAATAAAAGTTTAGGAAGGAAACCCCGATCAATACCCGATAGCGCGATAACAGCTACTGGATATTACAAATATGTTGCATGAAACATTCCTGACAAAAGAAAGCTGTTGACGTTCGTGTTAAACAAGGATCTCTAATTAGTTGTTAACTGGGGCTTATAAATTTTAATGCTCTCATTTAACCGCCATAGAGAAACTTCGCTTATCCCCAGCAGCATGGTTGATACTCGACTCCATGCGAGTGTCTCACTGCGCTTTCTTGGCCTCACGTTTTCCAATGACTTGAGGTGGAACAACTACATTGAATCAATAGCTGCATCTTCTGCCAGGAACTATCCGTCTTTACGCAATCTTTTTTCTGCTTTTTTCTTTCTTTTTACATCTCTACTCTTTCTTTTTTTCTTTCTTTTTTTATCTATTAATTTCTCATTCTTTTCCTTTATTTCTTTTGCTCTCTTTACTCTTTTCTCATTCTTTCTCTCTACTCTTCTTGTTTCTGCTTTCCCTTTCTTTCTTTCTTGCTTTCTTTCTTTTCCCATCTCTCCTCTTTCGTTATTTCTTTCTTTCTTTCATTATGCTCTTTCTTTTTTCTCTTTCTCTTCTTCTTTCAGCACTTTCTTTTTCCATCTCTACTCTTTCTTTCGGTTCTTTCTTTCTTTCCGCTCTTTCGTATTTTTTTCTGCTCTTTCTTTCTTACTCTTCTCTTCCTTTTGTTCACTTCTATCTTCCCAATTCAAATCCGTTTATATGTTCGACCTGTAAATTCATGTTTTTAGTCTCCTTTTCTTTTTATTCATTTACCCTCATTTACTAACTCTCTTAAACCGACCGGGCACATTTCTAACTCTTATTTTTCCCAGTGAAACAAAAGAAGTAAATCACATTTCTCAAACGATTCCAATCGATCTTACTGAAGCTAATAGTTTTAAGTTCACGGACAGAGGTAAGAAGTTATTTTAAAAATAGCGAAACAAATGACATTGTAAAAGAGACAAATCCCTCAACAGTATTCCCATGAAAAAGCACAAAAGACAGAAAGAAAGAAAGAACATTCATTTGCCTCGTTAAGTATATAAATACGAAGTGGAAATACATTTCAAGCGTTTAGGTCCAGCTAACAAAATGGCGTTGCTACAATGTTTCTGCAACGTTTACAACTAAGTTGTAAAAAGGTGTTCGCCGTCTCCCGGCAAAGTTATTTTAAATTAAATGTCGAAGAGGCAACGCATGTACAGAAGTGCTATGTCTATGGCAAGATAACCTGACGGAGCCGATCCGTCTTCGAAGTGGTTTTTAATTCAAAATTATTCTACTCCTGGACTGGAAGATATCTCAAGAGAACGCATTCTATTCTGATATTCAACTGATGGAAGAATGATCCGAAAACAATCATATATATATATATATATATATATATATATATATATATATATATATATTCAGTATAGTTGCAGTAAAAAAACACAGGTTGGCTCTGTGGATATTGAACAAACACATATGTTCCTGAGTTAGCGTCTGCAATAGCGATTGACTAGCAGCCCTAATATGCAGGTATCCTCGAATACGAGTGTCCAGCTATTATATATATATATATATATATATATATATATATATATATATATGTAATAGTATTCATATACATATATATATATATATATATGTAATAGTATTCATATATATATATATATATATGTGTGTGTAATAGTATTCATATATATATATATATGTAATAGTATTCATATATATATATATATATATATATATATATATATATATATATATAGTAATAGTATTCATATATATATATATATATATATATATATATATAAGCTTTTCACCCCAAGCAAGGCTGGAAGCCACTAGCACGCAAGGAGTTACAGAAGGTTTGGAGGAAGAGCAGATCGGAGTGGTAGAGGAAAGGATGTGGAGAAAGATATATATATATATTAAATAGCTGGACACTTGTATTCATATATATATATATATATATATAAAATAGCTGGACACTCGTATTCCAGGATACCCGTCTATTAGTGCTGCTAGCCTATTGCAGACACTCGCTCTGGCACATATTTGTTTGTTCAACTCCTACAGAGCCAACCTGCTACTATGCTGATATATATATATATATATATATATATATATATATATATATATATATATATATATATATATATATATATATATATATATATATATATATTGATCAAGCAACAAGCCTTTAAAGATAATCCGATGCTTCTTCATTTGGTTCACTTTTGGGAAGTGGGTCGGACTGTTAATTTTCAGTGACCCATCGCATCAATACACGCACAAAGTTTACCTCCTATATTATAAGAAATGTTTAATCCCTGTCTATTTCTCTTATCATCCTCAAACGAAAACTGATCCCTTCTTTCCACTCCTTTCTGTCACTAAAAGGCAGTGAATTTAAGAAACCTATCCCCTGAAAAATTACTTTGATAGTAACATTTTATAAATTTCAGCTAAATGTAGCACTGACTGCTCAGTCAAAGAATGCGGTATGTTTTATTATAAAGAAACAGCTAATATTACCATTACCATTAAAGAGGAGGTGAATAGATACTGCACATTGATCCCTGCCCGATGAACAAAGAGCAGAATAAAACGTAATTCGAGTAACATTGTTTGCTCGGTCAATGATTGTCGAATGTTTCCTTATAAGGAAAAGGTTAATATAGATAATATTACCATTACTAGAATAGGTGAGAACAGATCTTACATTCTCATCTCAGCCATATGGACAGGGGTGAAGATAAGCATATCTCGGGTAGCACTGACTGTTCGATCAATTAATACTGAATGTTTCCACCTAAAGAAACGACTAATAATACCATTACTATTAGTAATGTAGAGAATACTCGTTCGAGTACGCTGACGGGATATGGCACAAGGCCAGTTAAAAGGGAGGAGAAAAAGCGCGTGCACATGAGCTAAGGGCAAAACTTTTACAGTCACCGCAACCAAGGTTGAGCTGGCGTCGATATTCCACCGAAACCTCTTCTTTGGTGTAATGAGGGAGGTGCTGCCGCAAAGTTGGAATCCCCGGGACCAGGAATCTCTTATTTATTTGTTGTGTTCTGTCTGGAGACAGAAATGCAATTACGAGACAAAAAGTCGATTGCAGATACTACACTTGGTATTTACTTGCTACCCAACGATGTCGAGAGCCAGAGCGCGTGTAACCGGCCAGGTCCAAAAATAGATCAACCTCTGCAACCATCGGCTACGCTGGCGACAGTATTACCATCGATCTCCCCTATTTAGTGCAATGAGAGAGGTATTTCTCTGTTGGATCATGTTATTCCAGTCATGGCAATTATGTGTGAAAAATAATATCGCCCAAATGTCTGCCAAATCTGAAAGAAAAAGAAAAAATCATTAGACGCTTAAACTTAATTCATATTTAAAATCTGTCCAAGTTATTGGAACACCCTTTATTATCATTACAATAATTCCAACCAATTCCTCTTTTCTAATTCTGGTGCAGTTTATCTGTTGATCGATGAAGACTCTTGTCTAATTCTTGATTTTCCCCATAATTTGGATCCCGTGGTATAAGAGGATTCATGGCTTCTTGTTTATTTTCTCTTTCAGCATATTGTGTCCTTACACTGGAAAAACAGGATGGCACTTACTCATGAGTATTTTGAGTAGCATCAAACAACAACCAGAAATAACATATAGCCAGTAAACAAATGTGTTTAATAGATTTTTGCAGAATTCACTTAAGCGTTTATTTTTTTTATTTTTTAAGTGCAACTGTTTAAAAATAATGGCTAAAATGAACTATATTTTGAGTAAAGAAAATTTATCGTCAAGTGCTATTGGGAATGCAAGAAGATCATGGAAAGGTATTTTAAAATGGACTTTAAAAGAAACAGCACTAGAAACATTAGAGGAAAGTGTGAAGCGGAGGGAAAATATACAAAATCTCCATCACGTCTACGGGTAAGACATGTTAAGTAAAATGGAATTAAAGTTACTGGGAAATTACCATCAATCTCCAAAAACAATCTTCATAGCAAGCGGCTCGTGAGGTAACATATTTCAAAATCGAATGTCTATCGCATTTTGGAACGCGCCTATTGGAAAGGTTTTATTGAAATATTAACGATTTCTCTCCGTGAAGATAATCTTTACCTTTGTTGCATTTTGTTAATCATTTCACTCCAACCGAGGAGACAGTGCTACTGCAAAGCAGTGAGCTACAGGGAGTGAAAAAGAATGTGAAAACTGAAAATGGGGAGGACTGAAGAAAGGAAAAAATGGAACAGGCTTCAAGAAGATGAAAGATGACGATAGACGATGCATTTAAATGAAGATTGTAGTTATCAGGAAAGCCAGAAATCGAAAGGGAGTTTCACATGTGGGAAGTGCACGATGCGACAGTCTATCTTCTATTCTAAATAGAATGATTAAATGAAATGTCAATATCTGTCAAAGATGAGGACAATAGTCCGAATAATGTAAATAATGAAATGTCAATGATTTTGTTCGACAGATAGGGCTCAACATTAAATCCCTCAGAATTAAAATAATTGCTTCTTCACAACCAGTCTTAATCAATTAATATCAGTGGGTATGATTTAGGAGGTTTTCTCCGGATGTTTATGTTTCTTCTTGCGATTATGTGAGGTCCTCTAGGTCTTCTCTCAGGTGGGATACTTATATATTTCCCCGTCCTGGGTGTGACGATAAACTACATCCGCCTCCTGGGGAAAACGATAAACTACGTCCGATAGTAACGCCTCTGATCAAGAGGTTTTGAGGACCGTGGAACCACCTCTTAATTGCTTGTTTTCTCAGGTCCACCCAGACCCGGGGTGGTAGCACCTGGTAGGGTCCCAGCTGTGGGTAAACAGTTAACCCCCAAACAGGGATCAAAACACTATGAAACTGTAAGAATTGGTTTTTAATACCAGAAATACTTTGTAAAAATGTTTGAAGAAAAATTATTACCAGCAATACATTTAAAAAAAAATATTACCAGCAATAAAAATTTTGTCTGCATTAAATAACCCATTGAGGTCTTGATATGCCGTAAAACAAAACAAACCAAACATTATATATCTTCTTGTTCCACTTGTGCACATCCTAAGCAAAGCAGTGGGCAGAAGCTAACGTTCTATAATGCGCAAATCTGCAATTAGTGGCAAGGTGGTATCTTCTCCTATGATGCACATGGCTTCTCTGTTGTTCTACTGTGAGATTTAGTTCAAAGTCTATCTTGGTATCAGCTGTGTGGGGCCTAGTACATAGTGTGGCCGACATAGTTCAAGATCTCTTAGAATAAATGTTTCTTCTCGAGATTAAATTCGATTAAATTTCCTGGAATGAATCCTATGCTACAATAGTATTGAATGTTCCCGAAGGCACAAGACTTCATGCAAGCGGACATTTTTCATGAGAACATTTCAAGGATAATGTTTATTGTATAAAATCAGCAAAAATTAATTATATTGCAATTAAAACAATTCATAAAAAGGATTAAATAAATCCTAGGTAAAGGGAAGGAATACGAGTGAAAATAAGGATTATGCCTTTGTTTAAGTTTGTAGTACGCAGTAAATGTAAGAAACCTGTCCATTGGCTAAAATAAAACCTCTAACTCTGACGTCATACTGATAGATATATGGCGCAAAACACAAATAAATGAACCGGAAACCATTAACGAACTAAGGAAAGACGTTGACACAGATACAAACTAATACAGACGGTTAAAAGTCTGCAAACCTCTATTTTGTTCTCATTGTTTTATTAAAAAACATAAATGTCTCTCTTTCTATTTTAGCTTCTGGAGGTAACAGTATGTTCTGTTAAGGTTGACGGCTTTCCTTTTCCGTAACCTGGTGCCACTGTATAGGATTATTACTGAATGAAGCTGCCCAGTTGTTGTCTGAATAATGTTGCAGAAGAAAAGAGGATGGGTTTTTGAATTTAATTCTCATCTAGACAATGTCACATGACCTTTTATAGTGTATTGTTGGGCTTTCTTTAGCCATTTTGTATGCTCCTTTTATTCTATGCTTGATGAAGTTAATTTTCTGAAGTTAATCCAAGAATGAAGCTTTAACACATCTCAAAGCAATTAGAGACAAACACTCCTCAGTTTTTCCGATCAGTCTTGACCTAAATATTTCAGTCCAAGACGGGAGAGTTTATTTAGTTAAGGTAGCAGGCGGGAAGGAGTTCATGCTCCAGAAAAGAGGAAGCGTTTCGCCATTTAGCGTTATTTAATCCTGCGTCAGCGCTCAGACGAACTAACGCTATTTGACACTCTTCACTTTCTTCTATTCAGTTTATAAAATCTGATAGAAAACATGAACATTGAACCACAAGAATAAAACAATGATTTCTTCAACTATTTTCAATTTTCGTCTGTGCGAATTGCTTCTGCACCTTGCCATAGTAATCAGCCGAGAAGCAGCATCTACAACCCAACCAGGTGCTGGTTCAACGCGCAACGCAAAATTTATACCATTTTCATAATAGGCTTCGACAATTTTAGCATGATGTTTGATTGTTAATCTTGCCATGGTCGAAATTGCCAAAGACTTAAGTTGTTAAATCTGAAAGAAAATAAAAGACGCTTAAACTTAATTCCCATTTAAAATCAGTCCAATTTATTAGAACACCCTGTACTCATAATCGCTGGCGTGTCTTTTTCGAGTATACTGGCCTGCTATGGTTGCTAGAAAATCCATGTTGAAGACACCAGCTCAGACACATTTATGTTTATAAATATTGTCATAGGTTCATAGGTTTATATACTGCAACGATGCTGGACAAACCTGAGTTACAGTTTCTGGGAAAGTGTGCATAATCTATGGAAATAAGAAGTGGAAGAATTCCTGTACACTCAATTTAATTTTCTTCTTATGCAAGGCCCAAGAAACACTAGATGTAGAGGGTTACTGAAGGATTTTGATGCCCGAGTGGAAAGCGTAAGAGGCGCAGATTAAGAGGTTATGTGGGAAAGATCGTTCACATTAAACTTGAAGAGGTTTAGTGGTCGGGGAAGCATCCCCTTGGGAGTCGATTCCCCAAAGTACCGGTTAGTGGTAAGAAGTTGTTCGAATGGTACTAACGGAATAAGAGGGGAATGAGTTTGGTTTGCCATATAGTATATTGCATGGCCAGTCTTAGGTACGAACGTTTGAACTGGTGGAAGTAAGGAATGTAGCTTGTCAGAACATTTTCCATGGAAATAGCTATAGATTAGCGAGATGTTTGCAACTTTTTGTTAGTGGGAAAGGGGCTGTGACATGGAAAATAATCCATCACCCACAAGGTCGCGTAAAAGCTTTTCCATTCTATCAAACATGGGAAGTAAAAACTGACCAGCTCCATCACAGATAGGGCAGTAGTACTCCGATTCACGTCTGATCCTCTAGTTTTGTTAAGAATGTGACCGGCCATTCTTTTCTCTACATTGATTTGTTAGAGATAGGTCAGCGGAACGATCAGCTCCGAAGTTATGGTCATCTAGAATATTGAAGGTGCACCCATATACCGTTGTATCATCTGCAAAAACATCCACAAAAGATAGGAATATAAACTTAGGCAGATTATTAATATAAAGCAGTAAGAAAGTTGGACTGTGAAGCTAGCCTTGGAGGACAATTGCATTGATCTCATAGGTCTTGGTGAACTGGCCGTTAACCACTACCTTAATGGACCCACCTGTTAGGAAGGGCTCGATAACTGAGATGACTATTTCAGTGATTCCATAGCTGTAGAGCAGGGACCCCCATCATTTTTGGCGTCATCACCCACTATCTCATGTGTTGTAATGGATGTCCCACACTCCCTATCACCCATATGGGCTGACTATATCACTAGCTATATATAGTGAGCAGAGGATTTAACTGGGGTCTTGCTTCAGGAATTACTAACCTGCCACGCGATTTACCTGTCTTTCAGTAGTGTATTCTCTTTTACAACGAACCATTTTTTCATCTACGCGCGTGTTACTGTTCCATCATTCGAGTACCACCTTTATCTGTTTGTAACTTCTTTAAGGATACAACATGGAAAGATTTTCCATCGCCAACCTGTAATAGTAAATATTCAAAAGCATACGAAAATTGTTTGGTAAAAGTTTGTTACTGGTTCGTAAACTGACTTTATGACGTAGTGAAATAGGTAAGAAATAACTCTGACTTATGCAGCTGCTGCTGATACTACCATATTGAAGAACAAACGAAAGTAAACTTGACGATTGAAAACTGTATATACATGTTTTATGGTCAGGGGTATTCTTATGCTTAGGGTTAGCGTTGGAAGTGTTGAAAAAAATAAACGATTTTTGTTTATAATTATAACATTAAAAAGAAACCCTTCTTCCTCCCATCAGAAAGACCGATTCCCAACTCCTTGAGAGCGCCTCCTTACGCTTGCTTGGTCTCACGCTGTCCCCTGGCATGAGGTGGAATAAATACATTGAATAAATAGTTTTATCTACCGCAAGGAAAGTTGGCTGTGTCGTGCCAGAAAGTTTTTCCCGTCTGAGTCAACCCTTCAAATCTATAAATTAACAATTCGTCCTTGCATGAAATATTGCTGTCATATATGGTCTGGTGCTCCTGCTGTACGTCTCGATGTCCTTGACAAAATCCAGAGATGTACATGCAAGATGATACGTCCTGATCTGACATCTAGTCTACAATCGCTTTCCCACAGACGTGCTGTGGCCTCCCTCTGTCTCTTCTACAAATATTCTCACGGCAACTGTTCCGACGAGCTACTGTCACTGGTTCTCGGACTACATGAATTTAAACGTGCTATCATGCTGGCATCTCGGCTCCACCCTTTCAATGTCAAAACGGTTAAATGTAACCGTCTCTTCATCTCAAACAGATTATTCTCCCACGCTTCCCGTCTGTGGAACTCCCTTCCCCTTACTTGCTTCCTCGATCACTATAATCTTCAAATATTCAAGTGTAATGTCAATCGACATCTGACACCCTGAGCCTGTTCTTTGTCCTTCTGTGTATCTTTTTTTATCAAACACGCCTCTTTACTCTTGTTCTCAATCCTCTGTAACCTCTTGCGTGCTAGTGGTACTCCCGCCTTGTTTGGGGTGAATTGCCTTAAAAAAAACGAAAAAAAAACAAAGAAAACAAAACAAAAACAAAAAAATGACTAGCAATTATAAATTCAGTCAATATTTCTTTGTTTTTCTTGGCTTTTTATGTGATTTATACCCGAAAAATGTTATTTCATCTGAAGTTAGTTGAGTTTTTCCTTCTGCTTGTACTGTTAGGCGTCGCGGGGCAATGCAGTCGTCTGTCAGCGGCAAGGCGAGTGGCCTGGAGGAGAGATATCTCGTGGGCTCTGAGAGTGTCTGCCGCTGAGTCGCTTCAGCGTCTTCTTGGTCTGTCTCTCGCTCCCCGGCCAGAGTACCTGAGGGTGTAAGCTCGTAGGGCTGGTTGGTTCATAGGCATACAAGTGAGGTATCTGAACAACTTGTTCCTATGTCGCTCGATGTGTTGTATGATTGGTATGGCTCCTACCATATCTCTTATTGCCTCATTGATGACCTTGTCTCGCCTGGTCTTGTTCACTGCTTTCCTCGGGCATTTCATCTCACAATGTGATCAGTTTCCTCTCAAGGATTTTTTTGTTAGGGGCCATGTCTGGCACTGGCATGTCAGAGTTGGTAGGAAAATGGCCAACCGCTCGACCTCGCAAAGTCCAAGCCCTCGTCCTCGTCCTCGTCGTGGGAGGTGGAAACAGGTAATACTGGCCAACGGGACACTGGTGAAGCCGTGACTGGTTTAGCAGGCGGGCATTGGATAAAAATTGTCCAAGGAAACTAAGGGAGATTCATCTAAAGAACTGTTTGAAAGTTAATGATCCTTCTCAAGATTATAGAATGTCCCAAAATATTCCTTGTTTATGGGGATATTTTCTAGGAATGCAACACCGTTATTACCATTTAGCTTCCGTTTTTTTTAAGTTTTTTTTATACAGGTTTTTTGCATGTCTTATTTGAATATGTTTAGCATATGTTGAAATACATTTTTAAACACAAAATCCTATATCGACCATCAAAATTTTCAACCATCCATCATTATTTGTTGAGTGTCTACTCGCCCACCCAACAGTTGAAATCACCCACCGGTGGGCGATATCGCCCAGGTTGGGAACCCTGCTGTAGTGCATCTCTCTATGACACACCTTGTCAAAGGCCTTGGATATATCTAATGCGATCTAAAATGTATTTATCGTCTAATGCCTCATTGATTTTGTGAGTTATGAGAGGTTTTCAGCAGTGGGCCCAAACGAACGAAATTCGTATTGTTTGTCGCTCAAGAAGTTGTTCATATCGAAGCAACCTTCTTATGATTACATCCTCAAAGAATTTGTTTATGACACCAAGGGGAGTGAGTGATGGACCAATATTGAGACAGGGATGAGCGCACACTCGCATTATTTAAAACAGGCCCTACATTTGACACTTTCACAGGCTTGGGGAGAATTTATCCTTCAGACTATACTTAAACAGTTCTTTTAAATATCAGGGATAATTCAGTGTTAACATTTTTAAGGACAGCTACTGGGATTTTAGCAGGACGGTAGCCTTCTTAGGGTCAAGGCTTTTAATAAGTCTTGTAGCTTGAGAAGTAATAGACATTTAAAACAATTCACACTCGACCAGCAAATAATCTTGATCTAGGGCTACTCCTAGCTGCCGAATGGAGAAGTATGTGACCTTACACCTGTTTTGTACTCGTGGCATTTTTGTGAAGCATCTGGTCATAGAAACAACCGCCCCAAGAAAAGATATTAACCGTCTCATAGCTATCACAAACAGAATATTAAGGACGGCTGTTGAAGGTTTTACGGGGTCACATATTACAGACTGACGGAGAATAACAGATGAAGTACGCAGTTGAATAATATGTAAAGTTAAATAATGAAGATTCAAATCCCGCGTTAGCATTTTACTGGCACAAGCCCTTCTTGACACTGTGACTTCATGCTGACACAACCAGCGATGACTCTCAAGCAGTTTCGTCTATCCAATTTCACTTGGGCCAACCCGTAGTATGATTTTCAGGGACTTCCAGCAAATGCCGCACGCATAAATCTGCTCCGAAGGGAGATATTATCAGGAAATCATCTTCAAAAATCGCTCCACCCATTCAGCTACGGACACATAAATTACACAAAAAGAAATAGTGGAAAGTATGTTAATCGGACCAACCAATCCATAGTAACAGTTGTAATGCAAGAGGTTCCATATTTATATGTGGTGACGGGGTAGTTGTATTGTCAGCCATACTTATTTTATAGATATCGAATATAAACGTCGAAGTTAAGCAACATCGAATCTGGTCTGTACTTGGATGAGTGACGCCTTGAGAATACCAGGTGCTGTAAGCTTGGGTATCCGGGTGGTCAATGACTCTGAATTGTCAATCGGACAGACGAGTTCAATTTCCAGTTGGGTTCATTGTATTCACTTAGGCGCAAATACCCTTGGAAAATGTATGGATCCACCTCTACCCCCCAACTTTGGATTAATTAGTAGAACTTATATCTGTAAAATATTATTATCTCCAAAAAACAAAATAAAAGTGCGTACAAAATATTTAGATTTCGGCATTAATTAACCCATAGAGGTGTTGATATGCCGCTAAACGAAATCTATCAATCAGCATAAAAATTTCGTTTTAAAAAATGAATACAGAATATAGTGAGAAATCGAAAATACAACAAAATATAGCCAATTTTAAAAACCTGCTAAATGGGCGCCAATATACAGATTATTTCATAAGAAAAGAATCGTTCATTTTTGTAGTTTAAAAGAAAAAGAAACTCAGGGGAGACAATTCGTCATCAGTTCCAACAGCTGAGCGATACAAAGTCATAAAGTTTTTTTGTTTTTTTTACCAAATAACAAAAAGTACATGAGTTGAACACTTCAATAAAAGTGAGTAGCAAATGTAATTAGAAACGAAAATAATGATATAATGATAATGTTAAACTTTGACACGAACTTAAACAAAAGTTTTGGAAAGAAACCTCCATTAGTGCAAGATATCAGTCGACTAGGGATATTTAATTTCCTGAAAAACTGTTTTAATAAAAAGATGTTATAAATTTCAACCGAAATTAACGTGAACTGTCCAGTTAATGAACGGCGAATGTTCCCTGTAAGGAAACAGTCAATTTTCACCATTACTATTAATATTAGTGTTAACAACCTAAATGCACAAAGTAATAAGACGTGCCTTTTTAATAAGAAGATAGAAAATAACGGATTACATTCATCAAGACATAAAAAAAATGTCTTCCTATATCTCATCCGAGGTCAAAATGAATGCCAAATTAGATTAGCCAATAAAAATACAGCTAATCAGTAAAGGAATGCAAAAAAAAAACAGTAAAAAAAAGGAAGCTGTATCTGTTCAATGAGGAGGAACACGTTTAACGAGCAAATACTTTGTGAAGAAGAAGTAACGTTTAATAACTTGAACCATTCTGCAACAAGCAATTCCCCAAACGGCTTATGAAACGAGCGTCACCGAAAATAGATGACAGAAGAAAAGGGGAGATTAAACAAGACACAAAATGACAATCACCCAAGTTAACATATCTGGCTGTGTAAGCGGGAAAAGAAAGAACGCTAAGCGTCAGATGTAAAGCATTCGCGATCCTCCACCAACATCGAAGCCTTGACG
>OZ038496.1:64141492-64228992 GCA_964036315.1 Acanthosepion esculentum | reverse complement strand
CTTTTCCCCCAGTTAACGGCGCTCTTGATGTCGTTTTGTACATCAGCGGCCATTTTGAGATTGCCGGACTTATCAGCCTTAGTAACGAGGCAGGAGTAAATGGTAGTTTCATCAGCATTGTTGAGAGATGATGCCATCCGCGTTAGATGGAAAGCATGTAGACGAGTGGCCGTTCAGGACGATTTTTCATTTCGTGATTTGATAGGAACGACTGGATCTGTTTTAAAATCTGACCGGTGACACCGTAACTTTTTAGCCTGTGAAGTAGACCTTTATGCCAAAACCTGTCAAAGGTTTTTGAGATGTCCGAAACTACAGCTCAGGATTCACCGTTTTTATCTAGAGCACGAGCGACTCTTCCCGCAATTACAGTTGTATATCAGCAGTTGACTTTGAGAAACGAAAACACTATTACTTGTCTGAAAAAAAGGCCCTGCGATGAGACATGATGAACCAATTCAGCATTAATTAAGGAGTTTCCCAAAACAGGAGTAGAAGGCTGATAGGCCGACAGATGGGTCAGACGGTTCTCCAGAGTTCTTAAAAACTTGAACAACAGACGATAGCTTCCAACAGGCAGAAAAGTGGGAGGCCCCGAGGCATTTATTATACAGTTTAGAGAGAACAAGAGCTAATTCAGGAGCACACTTCTTAATCATTATTACAGGGATACCATCGGTTCTGCATGCTTTGTGGGCATCGAGGTTAGAGATGATAGTAGAGACCATGGAAGGGGTTATATGGAGTGAATCAGTTCTAAGTGGGAAGTTAAGCAAGTATACTCCATATGAGTCAAGATTAGAGTTTGAGGAAAATTTACAGACAATGAGTTTACCAATAGAGGATGATAACACCTCAAATCGATTGAAGAGGGTGAAATAGAAAACTTGCACTTATTTTGTACCCTATTACAGAGACACCAGTAATCACGAGAGCCAAAGTATTAGAGACTATGCGTTGGTTCATTCTCTCAGCAAATAGGGACTCAGCTCCATCGAGGACTGGCTTACATTTGTTACGAGCGGTAGCGAACAGACACTTATCATGACGAGAGCTGTCCCGCTGGTGTAGCCGGAAATAGTGGATTGCGTTTTCACCTGGTATTTCCAAGAATGGATGAAAAACCTCATTGGCGCAATTTTCAATTGAGAAGTTGAAGATATTAGTCCAAGGGGCGTCACGAAGAAAATCCCGGAATGAGTCCTAATCAACGCACTGAAAACAGAAATTGGTCTTATGGATAGCGGGTTTCTGTTTAATGAATGCTTGGAAAGAGATATCAGTAGCTACCAATGAGTAACAGTGAAGAGAGGAGGTAAGAAATAGATCCAGTAGAGAAGCCCGTTGCTCGGCTCGGCTAGGAAAACGAGTAGAGAAGTTCACAATTTGAGTGATGGATTGGGCAATGAAAAAATTTAATATCTGTATACCGGCAACATCAGTACCTTTGGAATATTTCAGCTACGTGTTGTGGGGAACATTACATTCACCGAAGTGAAAGTTGTTAACAGATGGATGGAAAGAAACCGCCTTTTCTATACTGTCAGCTATTGCGTCTAATATACTGCAGTCTTCAGTAGGGGAGGAGATAAAGGAAAAAGAGATAGATGACAGAGTTTAGTACCGAAATACGGCATCACATGAAATAGTAGTCGGCGGCCTCGAGAGACAATTCTCTGGCCATCGGAAGATTATCCTGGATGTAAACACCAAGGCCATGCATGTGAAGGCTGTAATTTTTTAAGCAAAGAGGAAAATAATTTGGAACCAAGATTTAATTGAAAGCAATGGAAGAATTCAAGTTGGTTTCACAAAGATATCTGGCGACCGTACCAGGAGAAAAGATTCTATGCTGCAGAAGTTGGAACGGATACCACGAATATTGGGGAAAGAAAGATTGAGGTGGGTAGGTGTTTTTTTTGTTTGTTTTTTTTTTTGTCAGCTGGTTTAATTTTATTTATTTTGATTTTGATTTCAATGAGATATGTTTTGAGAAGAGAGGAAAAAGACCACAATAATTGTCACTATCTGTCGTTATTAGCAATACGGACCAGGCAGTGCGTTGCTGAGAACAGAGCATAATGTAACCTCAGGGTTGCCCATCGAAAATAAATGCATGGACACTTACCCATGCGCAACATGGCACTACAGATATTATGCGACTGTTGATCGGAGCAGCCTCTCTCAGCGCTTCCAAAATGTTCGGGCTCCTAACGAGCAGTCGAAAGCAGCAGCCAGTAAAATGCCAACCAGGTCTCCTCACAATGGAAAGACACAGCCACTAGGTAGTCCAATCACAAAAAAAGTAGAGACCGTTACATCCTTATGGTCTTGGTAGAAGAAAGACAGAGAACCGGTAAACTATATCCAGGGAACAATGGATGAGCCTCTACTCCTGTTCAACAGAGATAAAAGAAGTGCTGACCGGACGATAGCCTAACTACTCCTAATAACCTGTTGGAAAAAGTACGGGAAATACGAAAGAATTCATATTAAGTAATGGCATGTTCTGATGTCTAATGCCAGCTAAAAAATAGGGCGGTAAAACTTAATGCACTCTTGTCGCATCAATTTTTCAGCATTGATAAGCAGCGGTCTAATGTAAACACATTTCAAATGAATTAAGTTGTGGGAAGGGAGTGAAGTAAGAAGTAAGAAAACAAAATACACACGGAAAAATGAAGGATAGATGCAAACATCACAGTGTAGAGCAACAAACAACAACGGAAAATTATCAAATAAAATAAAATTCAAAGAATTACACAAACTGTTTTTTGCTATCTTCCGAGGAATTGATAGGCATTCTCCAGTCATCATAAATATCAAGTCATCCACATACGATTACAAAAATTACAAATACTATCCACACACACACACACACACACACACACACACACACACACACACACACACATATATATATATATATATATATATACATATATATATATATATATCGAGAGATAGAGAGAGAGAGAGAGATTAATGATTAAATGAGCAACAAACAAAAACGAAATAACAAATAAAATGCAAAGAATGACACATATTATGGAAACATCTGCAACAGCGAGATGGCACAAGGCAAAGTAATTTACATATGGGCTCTACAAATGCTTCGAATCTTGACCTACGGACGAAAATTAGCAAAATGATGGTCGCTACCTCGTTGCCAATTATAATTATCAGAAGATATGCCATGACATTGTCTTCAGCATGCAAAAATAACATACAGAACCAAACAATGCCTTTACATTAAATTTTGAAAGTGGAAGAAGACTTTGTACTGGTTCAATCCTTATATCTAGCCAAAAAGAGCATTTACCCCAAAATAAGAATCAGTCAGTTGTCAAGTCGTAGGTGTTAAATAAGAGATAAAGGAATTCTAAGGGCTCCAGCACTCCCAGTGGGTTTACCGCGCGCCTGAATACGAATTTCTACATGTCTGTGCACACACAAACAAACACACACAAACAGACACACATATATATATATATATATATATATATATATATGTGAATTATGCATTATTAAAAAGAACTGACATTTTATATTTTATTTCCTTTCAATTTCTTTACTTTTTCGCAATCCTAACGATGCCTTATGTGAATCGAAATTTTGGACCTAATTTAAAATTTGGCTACTTTTTAGCATCTGCACCTTAAGTTATTCGCGTATTCGAAAAATGATTGATGAGTTTATGACATACACGTCTGTTTTTTTAATAAGAAATGAGAATAATTGCTGGCAATATATATATATATATATATATATATATATATATATATATATATATATATATATATAGGTATGAATCCTCTTCTTCTCCCTCCAACTATGGGTAAATAGCAGGACAGACTGGGTTCTATAGCGTTGGGTGGCAACTGATCTAGGAGAAGGACTACTCTGAATTCAAAACCTGCGGAGGGTCGTTTGGGGACCTTCTGGCACTCAGTGCACCAGGTCTCTGTATTCGTCCCTTCAAAAAGTGTGGATGGTCCTGCACGAAACCTTCACCACTATAATCAAATTTCATGTGTCGGCGTCGGGCTCTCAGTTTCTAGAAACTGATCTGCTTGACCCTCATACGTCGAATTCGACGGGAGAGTCCATGATGATTTTATATATATATATATATATATATATATATATATATATATATATATATATATATATATATATATATATATATATATATATATGCATTTCTTTCTTTTTTTCTTTTAGTAGCAATAAAATTTCTAATAAAAAATGTCTCTCTTTTTTTTAACCATGTGTAATATTTTTTTCTCGTTTAAAGTACAAAACAACTATTTTGGGGGCCAATTTTTAAAAAGACGACTGACAGGACACTGCGATTAAACTTTTATTAAATGTTTCTTGCATTCAAGGATTTTGGGGGATTAACTGAATATGTAGTTATTTTGATAGATGTATATATAGTTATCGGGATGTTTTAATTTCCGAACACGGTCAGCAAGTTGTAGCCGTGTTCATAATAAATATTACTGAGAGCTGGTATCTTTTTTTATTATTAACATTTACATTAGTTTAACTGTTTGTACATTCTGTTCAGAAAAGATGTTAGTTGTATGAATACTAGAAAACATTAATAAAATGTTTAATTGTAATACCTTATCATTCGTCTTCAAAGAAAGGTTTATATATGTAGAATTGGTATCGAAATACACAATTATATTTAGGAATGGAATTTTCATTTATTACTCCGACATATTTTAATTGATTGATTAAATTTTTAATCGATAATCATATTTGAGTAGATGCTCCGTTTATTTATTGAAAATATGTATTCTGCAGAGAACGCATCTTTTTCTAATAAGATTTCTCCAATATTCAGGCAAATAAATGAGTATACTGTTTAATAAACAAATCGAAAATCTATTGAGATATGGGTATCAATTAAAACTAATGTTATAACAATATATATTTATATATATATATATATATATATATATATATATATATATATATATATACACACACACACACACACACACAGAGATATATATATATATATATATATATTATAAATTAATAGATTTAAAATATGGTTTTACCGCTACACAGTGATAACCATGTTTCATATATATATATATATATATATATATATATATATATATATATATGTTTTGTGGATAAATCAAGTAACTAAATTTTAGCAACCGTATATACGTAAGTTAGCGTCCATACACAGGTAAGCGAATAATATTTACTCAATTTAATATTAGGTGTAAATAAAACAGCTCTCAATTAGACAGAGCTAAGAAATATACATATACCTACGGTCGCAGTGCACATTAAAGTTTCCTTCTTCTACCAAATCATCAGGCACGAATTATCACTCATCAGGCACGAATAATTATTTTTGATATAAAAATCAAAGTAATTATTCGTGTCTGAGGATTTGGTAGAACAAGGAAACTTTAAGTTGCCCTTCGACCGTAGGTATATATATATATATATATATATATATATATATATATATATATATATATATATATATATATATATATATATTACATAAAAATAAACAAATGTTACCTCAACATAGATATAGATTCTAGCCGTTCTGTATATGGCTATCATCAATGTCTCTAAGTGTTTGCTTCGGAACATTGTTTTAAATTTATTTTCAATGTCAGTCCTCCTCTAATAGATGCCTTGTTAATGAGAGAGAGTTTGTGTTAGCGATTGGTGGGAAAGTAAGGTATCTTATCCCGGGGGAAGCGGCCTGGGATCGGAGTTTATTTATGGCCAGAACTTGTTTGTAATTTAATATCAGTTCCTATTATGTGGTGTTTCTTTCTATGTGTAATGTCTTTTTCTGGGATTCACAGCAAATAGTTTTTTTTTTTTATTACAGGTGTCCAATATTATTAATAATTAGCAGCATGGCCCGGCGTTGCCCGTGCTTGATTAAAAATTCGTACGACGCATACAGCAATCGCTATCACTTGACTTAAAATATTTTTGCCCTTCCTTTTCTTTAAAGGGGTGCTCTTTGCCGTGCTGATGTTGCTACATGCCTTACTTCTTGCCTATCCCACACTGCGAATTTTTTCTAAGCTCTATACTAAACATTAAATCTGTTACGAAAAAAGAACTAAACAAAATGAACAGAAAACGATCAGCTTTAAAAAAGGACTCGTAACTTGAAAAACCGGATGAAAAAAGAATGTTAACAACAAATACTTTTTCACATCCCAACCCAGTTCTGCACAATCAGAATCAACGTTGAGTTTAAGCAAGCGGATGAGCCAATTGGAGTAAAGTGCCATGCAGATTTAAATTTTTCCCACTTGTGACGAATGCAGCTATCGATTTTTTTTTCATGCTAGCATGCTAGTTAAAATTCGTGTCAGTCAGCTGTTGGCTCTCACTGGCCAATAGAATCTTCCTGCCTATTCGTGGCAGCCAGCTATAGGCTTTCATTCTGGCCAGTAGAAAATGTCCGCAAACTACATGAAAACTGTCGTAGAAGCATGAAAAAATCGATTATTTCCACTATCGATGGGAATTGGGAAATGCAAATTCGGTGTTGGCCTTTCTACTAACTTGGAGCATGTGCATGTAAATTTTGGTGCAAATCCGTCGAAAATTACGGACGTGCATTCGTTACAGACACATACACACACACATTCTGCCTTTTACAGATAGAGATATTAATAAGTGGTGGGGGATTTAAACTATATATATATATATATATATATATATATATATATATATATATATATATATATATATAAGAATGACAAGATTATTCGTGAGAGAGGATTTATGCTACGTTTAAAGTTCAAGGGCAAGTGTATCACTATATTGGATCTTTATTGTCACTACCAAATGAAGGGCCTCAATTTCTTCAACTTTAATTTTTTCCTGATTTCGTTCAATAGGCTCAAAAGAAACTTAATTCAGCTAGAGTAGAATGCTCCAAAGACACTGAATACATCTTTACCTTCTATTATTTAATTCATCCGATGATTGTCGAATCTCTTTGTCCATTCATAAGTCAATATTCTCTCCAGTTATTAATTTTGTACTTTTGTGCTTGTCTGGTCGGCGGGTTTGGGAAATATATATGCATTTAAGGTAAGGCTAACTCTGTACAAGACCTAGAGGTCACTCGATGTAGAAGGTTACGTTAAGGAGTAGTTTATACGGATGTGAGGGAAAAATAACGATTAACTCCAGACTTGAACAGATTAAGTTTGTAGTAATTGTAGAAAACACAGAGAAGTCATTCGCAGGAAGAAGTTGTTCGAGTGGAACTTACTTCGCACCGACCGAATACGGGGGAAATACGGGTGGTTTACTACAATGGAAGTGGCCTGGCTGAAGGTTAGACCTGGCGAAATCAAGGGAAGTAATTTGTCTGAGAACTTTTCATAGAAGTAACAATGGAGCAGTGAGAGGATCATGTGCAAGAGCGGTTGGTGCGTGGAAAATAATTCGTCACTCACAAGGACACATAAAACACGCACAGAGAGACACTCTCACACACAAACAGACATATATATCTATATGTGTGTGTGTCTGTCTGTGTGTCTGTATGCTATTTATGTACGTCCACATTTTTCGACCGATTTTGATGAAA
Source organism: Acanthosepion esculentum (assembly GCA_964036315.1). Classification (NCBI taxonomy): domain Eukaryota; kingdom Metazoa; phylum Mollusca; class Cephalopoda; order Sepiida; family Sepiidae; genus Acanthosepion; species Acanthosepion esculentum. Next base: position 64,221,380 of record OZ038496.1, on the reverse strand, counting down.
TTCTACAGACATGTTGCATATTTATCACGGTAAGTAAAAATCAACTTTTCAATCTCCAGGCAACCCGGTTTCGGCAGAAAATCGATAAAACTGAAGGTGGGTACGATTTTTGGCAAAAACCAAGGCAAATTTACACACGAACAATTTTTTTTACTGGACGAGCTGGTGTTCCTTGTACGTAATGCAAAACATAGATTCATGTTTTAAGTAAAGTGTTGAGAGTTTTCCTGTGACATTGGTTTCACACAAAAATTGTAAAAAACTATGAAAAATCGGGTTTTTTTTTCATACTGCTTAAAATAAATAACTTCCTCAATTTTAATCCGATTTTCTTCAGAGATGTCGCAAAAAGTTGACATCACTCAAGAAATAAGATAGTGTGGGTTCAGTCTTGCTCTCTTCCCCGTGTGTAACGAAAAACCACGTGAAACTGTTCATAAAGCTATAACGCTCTGGTTTCATCCGATGCTTTCCAAATTTGCCATGTAAATTACATATGACACACAAATCGTCTTGCGTGAATGTTTGCTTTAGATTATTTCAATTAAGTAAACGAAATCTAGGACAAAGTACGTCCAAAATCGGCTTTTGCTATTTAGCCAGTAGTTTCTTTTTCTAATTACATCCTAAATTGGCATTCGAACAACCGTTGATGCAAAGTTTTTTTTAGAAGGATTATTGAAGCTAAAAGGGAAATATTCCGGAAGAACTTTTATTAACTCCAGCTTTACAGTAAACATACAAAGAATAAGGGTGGGGGGCGTTCATGCCTTTGCACTTCCAGTTGAATCAAACTCTAACGCTGCATCCCTGTTTTTGTTTGATTAGTAGATTTGTGAACAATGCCATAATATTTAAAAGTTATTACGACCATAGGAAATTTACAGTATATCTAAAATATTGAAACACTTTAACCCTGAGAAACGACCATATGAGAAGGTTTTATCGATGGAATTCCTTTATTAAGGACAATCAAAAACTTGTGAAGGACATACAATAAAAAAGGTGAGGGGACGCAGGCAGACATTTCTAGAGATGAGTGTATAGGTATAAGGAGGGGTTGCGGTACACCCGGGCAACTCCTCCGGATACCTCGATTAGTACACATATATATATATATATATATATATATATATATATATATATATATATATATATATATATATACTGGGGGAATTGTATGACAAAGTGGAAAAGTTTTACTTGTGACGTGTTTCGTCGTTCAGGACATCATCGGTCAGATTTTAGTCTGATGAAGTCCTGAAGAACAAAAGGCATCACAAATAAACTTTTTTCCACTTGGTCATGCAATTTATCCAATATCGTTCTTGATATATAAAAATATATATAGTTATCTCATATATATATATATATATATATATATATATATATATATATATATATATATATATATATATATATATATATATATATATACATATATATATATATATATACATATATATATATATATATACATATATATATATATATATATATATATATATATATATATATATATATATATATATATATAGGGTACGATGGATGAATTACCGTCTAAATAACGCAAAAATGAAAATAACTCTGATATCTCATTGCCGTTTATGATGTATGCGGGTCAAGTATCTCAGTTCTAAGAAGCCAACACCCATACTACCCGCTAACTATTATTTGATCATAGTGGTGAAGGCTTGTGTTGAACCAACCAAACATTTTGGAAAAGCCGAATACAGAAAACCGTTGTACTGTATGCTAAATAGTCCGAAAACGAACCTCTGCAGGTTTTGTATTCAGAGTTGTCCTTCTAAACCGTTCACCACCAAAGGCTATAGAACCCAGTCTGTCCTGATATTTACCCATAGCTTATATATATATATATATACTTGTACTATACTATTTAGTGTTATGAATTTCTATCCTATGACGAGGACTTCGCTGCTAGGAGGTCGACTATATCCTGCTCAGTGGCAGCGGACAGGATGATGATACCAGTATCACTCTGTAAGGTCTTCATCGCCAACCTTTCATCTCCTGAGATGTTTGAGTTAGGTGGCTTGGCTTTTTCTAGTACTTGTTTCATGTTCTATCTTAGCTCTTCTCATCTGCTTGAGTTTTCAGGACTTTCAAGGCAAGAGTTTGGACTCTTGTTTAGAATTGATTCCTCAGAGGTACTCAACTGCCGACTGATGATGCTGATGACTGATGTAACAACCATGTTGTTCCAATTTTGTTTTTCATCTGCTCTAGTATCCATATTTGGCTAGCCTTTGACCCCTGTCTCTCTCTCTCCCTCTCTCTCCCTCTCTCTCTCTCTCTCTCTCTCTCTCTCTCTATACATATATATATATATATATATATATATATATATATATATAGGACCATTTAGGAAACTCTTATTTTGGCATTTTTTACTATTCCAAATGCAGAAAAATGGATTCTTGTTCAACATTGGCCTGACAGAACATGATTCTCATTAATCATATAGACCCAGAATTTTTTATACTTTAAAATTTTTTAATGACAATACATTCTTATAGTTGATCTATTTTCTTATTAGATATTTGTTCTTATTCTGAGGGAATATGGTAAATGTAAAAGACAATTTGGTAAACTCTTATTTTGACATGCTTTGTTGATCAAACAACGTAATCAGAAAAAACAGAAATCATTTCCACCCAAATCTGAAGACAGAATGTAATTCAAATTAATCATATGGACGCTGGGTTGTTTTCTTTTACTGTTTGACATTCTAATTAAGTATACTTCTTTACATTTGAAATTTAATTATATTACCTACAAACACCACAGCTAATAAAAATGAGAGAAATTTAGCTAAACTCAATATAAAAATTATCCCAAACATTTCTAAAAGTATTTCAAATTTAATCAAGACCGAACAAACAACTAGCTTTACATCAGAAGCCGGAATCTATCAAACAGAATGTAAACAATGCCGTCAGAAGTACATCGATGAAACATCCCACGATTTAAAGGAAAAATTATACGAACGTCAAAGGGACTTTAAATTAAACAATACATTCAATGCACTGCTATGCCACTGAAACGTTCATGATTACAATTTGACCTGGAAAATGTCGTTTTATTAAAAATTAAGATAATTTACTCAGACGCAGATGCATTGAAAGATCCATGATCTAGCAATGGCCTTAGGTTGACATATCACCGGGCTTCTTCAGCCTCCCACTGGTTCTAACCAACATGTGGAAAAAACGTAAAATACGGAAAAGCTTCAAACAAATGAATATATATATATATATATATATATATATATATATATATATATATATATATATATATATATATATATACTGAGCTAAAATTTGGTAAAGTAAAAAGATACATTTAAAATTAAAAGATATATATCTAGCGTTCAACCATGAATCTTGTTCTGCCTAAACAACGTCGATTTAGTTGAAGTAATGTCCTTTTTCCTGATGATACTATTTGATCGCCGAAACATGTCAAAATACTTTTCTAAATTCTTATATAATTACAATTTCGTCGGATTCTCATACGTCTGCATTTAGATCACAGACACACAAACTCGCACGCAAGCACGTACATACACACACTCTATATGTGTGTGTGTGTGTGTGTGTGTGTGTGTGTGTGTGTGTGTGTGTGTGTGTGTGTACAAACACACAGGCATATATATGGTAAGTATTTCAAATTAAGTTCAAATAAAATCCGTTTTTTATGATGCTGTCCCATCGGCGAAAACATGACAAAATAAAACATTTTCCAAATTATTTTCTATATTTACCATTCCTTACTGTATTTTAACCATACATACATACATACATACATTTAAGTTGGTCAATGGTGCCATAATCCTTCAGTTCATTTTTGGTGTCAAAAGGCGGTTTGCTAGTTTCTCGCTCAAATGCGCCCCCCCCCGCATGACTAAACAGTTATGTGTCACGGCTAAGTGTCCAGAGCAGTAGATTAATCGCAAGTTCTTGTTTTTGCTCGCCAACAGTGTCCTGCAAAGCGCATTCTGAATTCAGGTAAAATTGTGCAAATATCAGGGATTGGTCCATGGAACAGTGACTTAGTTAGATATTGTCTCCAAGAGATGCTAAGTATAACTCTCAGCATCCGTGCTTAGACTCAAGGTTTTTAGTTAATGTCCAAGCAGTGGCACCATACATTAAAACCGACTCTGTTGTGACGCGAAAGAAGCTCCGAAGTTTTCCAGATTAAACATATTTTATTCAAGGAGGTCCAGGCTTAGGTATGCGAATTTTCACATCCTTTTCACTACCATTTATTTCGCTTCCAAAGTACGTATGAGATTCGACAGATTTTATTGATTCACCCGAAATAGTTTGTATTGAGAATGCATATAATAACAATAATAATAATAATAATAATTACACGTGATCACTCGTTTTTATTCCTTGTCGCTTATTATATATTACTAATACATGACTTACTGCGTTCTATCTTATTGGATTTAGATGTCAAACAAAAATAATAACAGTTTTAAAAGAATGCACTGCTTAAAATACAGTTACGCGAGAAAGAATATTGTCGACAGTCTTCCCTGAATTCTCTTTGAATTTAATTCTGTATTTATTTTAATTTCTTTCTGTCCCCCTCTCTCTTTTCCTCGTTACTAACGTGTCCTTCCTTTTTATTTTGTTTTTTAAATTGAATTTATTTTACCTTCTTTTTCCCCTCTTTGAAAATTTTGAATATAATGTCTTTAGCGATTTTTCGGGTTCATACAATCATTAGACGTTATTTTTAATGGTTGCTTCGGCTCAATAGTCACACAAGAAAGAATATGGTCGCCTGTCATTCTTGTATCTCTTTGAATTTAATTCTGTCTTCATCTTGAGAGAAGTTGGCACGGTAGAGTAATGTATTGCGGCTCGGATTGAGGAACCGGTGTAGCCGAGTTCGTAAATCCGGTCGATTCCATTACATTCACTTACGTACTAATACACTTTGGAAAGGTACGAATCCTTTTCGTTTTTCTACCTCCATGGGTAAGTAGAAGGACAGACCGGGTTTTATAGGCTTGGATGTGAACTGGTTTACTGTAGAAAGAAATGGCAACCTACTGCGGGAAAAATCTTTAGCGATTTTTCGGGTTCATACAAGCATTCCAAATAACAGAAACCACGTCATTTGAAAACTTTAACAACAGCAACAGCTAAAGTGGTTATCACGTATTTCGAAGAGTAAATAATGATATAATCAAGGTGTTGACATTCCCTAATACTTCAAAACTGATACCTACAATCTTCAAAAATTTAAATTTAATGCCAATCGTTATCATCTGTCTTCCTGAAACCTGTTTCTTTATTGTTATTTTCCTTACTAAAGACTTCTCATTCTCTTTCCCTCACTGTAACCCCAGTGGTTTTATGGACTCGCTGGGGTGAAATGATAAAAGACACCAACAAGCAAAAAAACAAAACGTTATTAATTCTAGAAAAAGTTTTAACAGCTATTGGACTTTTGAGACCTATTTTCCTGAAAGAAAAAAAACGGTTTCAAGAGAAAGATTTTATAAATTTACATTGACAGGACTAAAGGCTATTTCGACCAATGAAAGCCAAATCCTTATAGGGAAACGGCTAATATTACTTTTAAATGATGCTTTTGTTTGCTTTTATATTTTGACATATTATCCTGTAACACCAGTTTCTTCAAATAATGTCTTGCTGCTCAATTCACTTTCATTTTTATTTGTCTGAAATTTATTTTAAAGACATTCGTAAAGCAGATTTTGGTTTTGTTCTTATCTTATCAATCTTTTCAATTAAGTTTTGATCATTCTATGATCTCCGCTCATACTTTTCTTAACATCGTATGTTTTGCTTCTATCATCAATAACTTTAAATATCTTGTGTTCTTTTGATATTATATATATTTTCATTTATCTATGAAAACAAACCTTTACTTCTTCAAAACTTTCCCTTGCTTCTTAAAGCTTCCCAGTGAAAATGTATCAGTGCACAGACTTCGTGATCACGTCTAGTACCTCCCACTATATATATATATATATATATATACATATATATATATATATATACATACATATATATATATACATATATATATATATATATATATATATATATATATATATATATACATATATATATATATATATATATATATATATATATATATATATATATATATATATATATACATATATATATATATATATATATATATATATATATATATATAAATATATATATATATTTATATGTATACGGAGTGCGATGGCGAAATTGTCGCCATATTATATTTCGTCGATTGCACAGTATACTAGAGACAGTTGGGTAACGTCTGTGGGAGAAAGAGAAACATGACGCAATTCACTCCACCAGAAATTTGGTAACGTCTTTCTATCCTGCTTGTCAGTCGTGCCGGAAGCTCCAGTACGAGCATCCATCGCACCATATATATATATATATATATATATATATATATATATATATATATATATATATATACATATATATATATATATATATATATATATATATATATACATATATATATATGAAGAAATATAGTCTTAAAGTGTGCTATATTTCTGGGATAAAGTGCTCAATGTCAGAGATAGAGCGTGTGTAAATATAAAAGTGAACATAGAAGTCAACACTTAGAGGCGACAGTCTGTTTCATGCTAGATGCAATCCTCAGGCCACACATATATATATATATATATATATATATATATATATATATATATATATATATATGTGTGTGTGTGTGTGTGTGTGTGTGTGTGTGTGTGTGTGTGTATGGGCAACAACATTTCTTTTAAACATCTTTCGTTAAATATGACTTAAAACAAAAAATGTATTCATTTTTTGATTTTCCAGTCTTCTTACATGGTGCTATTTGAGGAAGTACAAATCTGGCCTTCCATCCATTGTTCCAAGCGCTTTCGGCCACATCCTGGGCCATTTCCAAGAGGTTTTGTTTTGGTATTAGTTTCTCTTCATGTTCTGACTGCTTGAGATGTATTATTTGTGTTGTTTATTTGAGATGTATTATTTTTGTTGTTTTGAATAGTAGTAGTACCGTTTATTCCTGGAATTTTCGTCATGTGTGGCTGGAATTCGAGTGAGCGTTTATGTATGTTTGTATATATATCTATGTGTGTATATATGTATGCTTGTAGATATCAAAGTTTGTATATATGTATCTATACCATCCGTTTCATTTTTCAGAATCACTCATGGATTTTTCCTAGAATTTCATAGCGTAATCTTAGCCTCCTCAATATCTAGCTAACTAGTTATCTCAGCCTGTTCAATATCTATCTATGTCTTATTCTGTTGCTATCTATCTCTCTCTCTCTCTCTCTCTCTCTATATATATATATATATATATATATATATATATATATGTATATATTTTCTCCTGTTTCTGCACACCCCTTATATATATATATATATGTGTGTGTGTGTGTGTGTGTGTGTGTGTGGCGTGTGTGCATCAAATGAGTGTGTGCAGAAAGATTTTCGGTCATTCCCACTTCCCACGAAATGATGAAACAACAAATTTTTCGGAAAAGACCGTCGTCCGACCGAAAAAATTCCAACAGTACTTGAACGCACACACACCCACACGTATACTCAGACACGCACGCAAGCAAGCAAGCACTCACGCACGCACGTACGCAGACAAACACACACACACAAACGCGCCCGCTTTCGCACTCAGACACATACACAAACAGTCCACGTGGTTATCGTAGAGGTTTAGTTTTAAAATGAACATTTGGTCTTCCATACGTAAAACTCAATATGCGAGCCCTCTACTATATTATCTGTATATATATATATATATATATATATATATATATATATATATATATATATATATATATATACAGTACAGGTATATATATATATATATATATATATATATATATATATATACATACAGTACAGGTATATATATATATATATATATATATATATATATATATATATATATATACAGTACAGGTATATATATATATATATATATATATATATATACATACATATATACATACAGTACAGGTATATATATATATATATATATATATATACATACAGTACAGGTATATATATATATATATATATATATATACATACAGTACAGGTATATATATATATATATATATACATACAGTACAGGTATATATATATATATATATATATATATATATATATATATATATATATATATATATATATATATATATATATATACATACAGTACAGGTATATATATATATATATATACATACAGTACAGGTATATATATATATACAGCAGTTACAGCAGAATAGAAAACATTTGTTGAGAAAAAGTGAAGAGGAAATTAGATTAGAAGAGAAAAAACAAAATTAAAAAACAAATATATGTATATAATGAAAATACTAGAAATTGGTGACGATAGAGTAATTTGGGCGGTTCCATGATTTTTGGCGAGAACAAAAACCTAAAATTCATTTTTTACTTTTTTTTTTTTACCGCCATTAAATTTATCCCTCTGCGTTGAGCGCTAATCATGCGTAATTAGTTCGTTAGCAACGTGTGAAAAGCTCTGACAATCAAAATTGGCACTTGGTGTTTGCTTTTTTAATTCTTCCAGCGTAATCTTTTCCTGTCTTATAATGAAAAGTCTCGCACGCAATTCGATCGTCTGATTCTCTCATTTTTTTAACGCGCTTTACGAACAAGGCACCAGGGGAATCAGATAGCAAAACTGTGGGTAATAGAATTAAAAGTTTAGAGAATATGTGAACAAAAAATATGGAAAAAAAAATGTCGATTTTGTTAACAATCAGTGTTTCGTATTACTTGACAGCGACTTTGGGTTCTTTCTAAAACAAACTGAGATTTCACAATAGGATAAGTTAAATTATTAATATGTATCTATATAGAATGGCAGTCAGAATTTGTTCAAACGGTATCCCTTTTTTATAAGGTTTGCTGTAGGCCTTCTCATTTTTACGAATACCTACATGAGTACAGGTTTGAGCCTTTCTCCGAAATAGCGTAAAGCAAATTAGGACTTTTCATTAATTTGTTTAGAAAAGATTTTTGATAGGTTTGAAACTCAACATAATAATCTTCTGCTTGCCTTCATCATTAAGTCAAGTTTTATCAGTCCTAATATCATATTTATCGATTCCATTCTTCTCATATCTATCTATCTATCTATCTATCTATCAGGTCATCCCATAAGTTCTGTCCGAATTTTGAATAAAGAAAACAAGTGACCAAATGTTACATTTAATTACAAATTCAATCAACAATGTATTTTCCCTGATTATCTATGACTTCCTTCGTTCTATTAACAAGCTTACTAATTCCATTACTGTAAAATTCTTTTGGCTTCGATTCGAAGAACTCACAAATGTCAGTTTTAACCTCTTCCTGTGTTACAAAAGCTGTTTCTTCCAAATGATTCTGTAAGCTACGAAACAAATGGTAGTCTGAAGGAGCAAGATCGGGAGAATAAGGTCGATGAGGAATGTTCTCCCAACCAAGTTCTTCGATATTTTGTGACGTGATTCTTGCTGTGTGTTGTCGCGCATTGTCCTGATGAAACATCACTCGTTTTCGATTCACTAGGGCAGGTCTTTTTTTCCTCAAAGCTTGGTTCAAACGCTCTAATTGATGACAGTATATTTGAGCATTAATTGTTGCATTAGGTGTCAAGAATTCAAAGTGGATTATTCCTTGGCAATCCCACCAGTTTGAACGAAGAACCTTATGCCCATGAAGTTCCCTTGTGGCTGGGGTCCTTCCCCTTTACAAAGCCACTGTCTACGACGCTTAACATTTCGATAAAAGATCCATTTTTCGTCGCCAGTCACAAGTCTATCCAAAAAAGATGAAACAAGTTGGCGAGAATGGAGAGAAGAGCAGATGTCAACTCGGGATTTGAGATTGTTTTCAGACAATTCATAAGGCACCCATTTTCCAAGTTTAGGAACTTTTCCAAGTTGTTGAAGATGACGATGAACAGTTGTATGGTTTGAATTGAGAACCACTACCAATTCCTCAACAGATAAAGCAGGATTTTCTTCAAGGGCTGCTTCAAGAATCTTTTCATCAAACTCAACTGGACGCCCGGTTCGATCTTCATCTTCAAGGGTGAAATCTCCACCTCTGAATTTTGCAAACCATCTTCTGCAAGTTCTTTCATTCACACATTCCTCTCCATAAACTGAGTGAATGTTTATAGCCGCTTCGGCTGCTGAGTTTCCTTTCTTGAACTCATAAAGCATTATGTGCCTCAAATGATTCTTGGGTACTTCCATGTTAGCAGGGTTTTAATCAAACAACATTTAATTTTATTGTTCTCTGAAATAGAATTTGATCAGTTTAAATGCATCTAAACATAAAAATAATGTTCAGCTCCTTTAGACATTATAAAATACACTTTAAATTTCGTTAATTTTAACAAAAAGTTAAAATTCGGGCAGAACTTATGGGATGACCTAATATCTATATATATATATATATATATATATATATATATATATATATATATATATATATATATATATAGTTTTTAACCTGTTCGTATCTATCTATTTATCTATCTATCTTCGTTCAAATCTATGTTAATCTCTTTATATATGTGTGTGTATGTATGTATGTATGTATCTATGTATTATCTATCTATGTAGTAATGCAAGCAACAAGTAAAGCAAGGTTAAAAAGTAAGCAGATCTTCAAATCTCTATTGTATATTTAGCGTAATATCAAATATTGTAATTATATGTGTTCAAAATAATTTAATCTTATCTATATTCTTCGCGAAAACCTCTATAAACGGAAAATACGTAAAAGTTACCAAGGCAATATTTTTACTTCTCCCAAAAGAATTTGTAATAAATCTTTGTCCGTGTGTTGTGTGCGGCTCTCTTGGTACATGCAGTTTATGCTATAAATTTTGTTTTATTTTGGCTCAGCACTTGGTCTATGAGTTTTCCAGTGTTTTAGAATTAAAGCATTTCTGACAAGAATATTATACAAGGTGTGATGGATAAATTATCGTCTAAATTACGCAAAAATGAAAATAACACCGACATCTCGTTTTAATAGATATATTTACCAAAATTACACAAAAATATTTTGAAATACAAAAGAGTAAATTTATTCAATAATATCGTCATTGGGTTCACCCACAGTCTCCAGATGACATCGGCATATCCTGAAGATCTTCTAAACAGTCTCCTTGATTAAGTTGGTGAATGCTGCCATACTCCAGGCCTTCTGTTCAACTTTGGTGTTACAAGGAGTTTTATTGGTTTCTTACTCAACTCTTATCAAAGGGGTTGCAGTCTGGGGAGTTAGGTGGCCAGATGTAAGTGGTAATGTGGTCTCAGAAATTGTCTGACAGCCATAACTGGGTCTCCTGCTTGTGTGGCATGGTGCAGAGTCATGTTGCCACAAATAGGGTCTTTCAGCAGCCACCCTATTGTTCCAGGGTAGGATTACTGCTGTGGATTCCGGGATTAAATCCGGTACCAATAATAACAAACGCCAAGAATGAATATAGGAAAATAAATGTATTAACGTAATAATACAAACTGGTAATACAGGTTAGTAGTTCCAGGAATGCGGGCTAGTAGACAAATATATATATAGTCTTTGGTATCGACGTATCGCTGTATGTCTTCTTACTGAGACTACGTTCTCGCTCACTGTGACTCTTGCCGCTACGTTCGTACGCTCTCGTTAGCTCGCTCGTTATTCTCCTGTTCGATCTCGGGTATTCACTAGCAGTAGTATACTTGTACCTTGGGTGAGTCCATTTGTGAAAAAAGGGGAGGACCCCTCAACAATTACCTCCTCAAGGCATTTGATGCAGGCCTCCGTATTGAGTCTGCAACCCTGTGGGATGATGAATGGAGGCTGTCATCATTAGTGATCACTCCAAACATTTTCATAATCAGTATTAGATTCATGCAACTCTTTTCCGGATCCTCTATACTGTCCTTGGATGGGCACCCAAACACACTGAAATGTTCATATTGGAGCTACCGGCGAGAATACCAAGCAGTACAGCATACTGTTTCCAAATTTTTACGTTATGGTGCTGTTTTACTCACAGACGGTGCCCAACGACCCTATTATACGGTTTAATCGACAAAAATCAAAAACAATGCGCATGCGCGAAATTAAAAATATAAAGTGGCGATAATTTATCCATCGCACCCTGTATGTGGAATTAACGAACGTTAAAGAATGATTCTAAATAGAATGAGTCTTTTTATATCTTTTTATATCTTCTGATAACGAGATTGACTAACAAGCACGTAAGTATTAACAGTTAAGATACTTGCCTTTCGATACTGTATATCACTTTTTAATGAATCCTTTGATACCATGTACAGAATATGTGATCAACATTTCAAAAGCAGGAACTATATGGAAGCTGATATTCCAAATTAAAAAGCGACTGATGAAAATTCTGTGACATACTGGTTGAGGTAGAAATATCCCCCACATTCTAATGTTTGTCAAAAAGACCAAGGTAATTACTGTTTAAAAATATATTTCATTATTGTTTAATCAGAGGGCTACAGTTTTTATTCATTTTGTTTTTAAAATTGACATCCTCCAAATGGCTGCTTTTATTCGCCATAAACTATTGTAGACGATTTCTAAAGTTTTCCATTACCCGAAAAGTCATTTCTGGCAGGATTTCTGCCACATTTTGGCGAATAGCATTCTTTGATTCTTCAACGGTTGTTGGTCGATGTTTGTAAGCCTCGGCTTTCTAGTAACCCCAGAAAAAATAATCGAATGGACGAGATGGGACTAGTGTGCAGGAAATCCGAATGAGCCAAATCATGAGGAGAAAGTGGGTGCTGGACGATTTCCAATTTAAACTTTTTAAGCATCTTTTTGGAAGATCCCGTTTTCACCGTCTGAAGAGCTGGGGTACTATCCAAATAAACCTTCTGAATGTTTTTTGTTGCAGTTTTTTGTCGCAGTTGCAACGCTTCCTCATTTCCAAAATTCGTACGGAGATAAGTGCAACTTTTCATCTTCCATGTTTAAGGCATTAATTGATTGACCAACCGTCAACAAGCCGGATTCACAACAGACAGATGAAAGATTTCAATCGTTCTACAAGTTTGTTGGTTCCGTATTTTCCTGACTTCGGATTTTCATTTGTTCTACAGAACAATTTAAATGATAAAAGATGTGACTCATTTCAGTCAGTCGAAAGCTACCTCACAACCTTCTTCCAACAAAAACACGAAGTTTCTACGAAAATGAAACCGATAAGCTTGTTGAATCATGGCTGACAGATTTTAAAATCAATGAAGACTATGCTGTTGACTAATTAATGTTTTTTGTGAGTATTTAACATTTTGTTTTTTTATTTTTTTAATCGGGTACGAACTTTTGAAATGGGGTAATAGTTTGGAGATTTTTTAATTCTTTTCAGAAATTTCCATGTTCCCAGTAAAATCCTGTCTTTGAGAGAATGTAACGTTGTTAAATATTCACTTCTAGTGTGGCCATCTTTTTTCTCTGGATTTCTATGCATTCAATGCATATGTGAAATCTTTGTATCATTTTTGTCTTTATTTGCTTTTTCCTTCAATTCTCCAACCACAAGAGGTCTACGGCACTACTACCTAAACTAGGTTGTTTTTTCTTCCTTGGTTATCTGGATAGGGTGGCAAACAGGTCACATGCTAGCATCTCAGGTTCAACAGTTCATTTGCACATTTTATTTTATTTTAATGCCATGTCCCTTCATGATGTAGGCAGTCATGACTCCACCATAGATTCCTTTTCAATGCATTGTTAGGACAGATAGCAGAGTAGTTTTCGTTGTCTTTTTCACAGCTTGATATGAAGTGTCTTCCTTCACTTATATCAGTTGCTACTAAAAGTAAGAGAGACCAACCTTCTCTACTCATAGCTGAGGGCTTGCACGGATTACTTATTTATAGTTGGATACTGTAATGCATAATAGTAAAGCAAAAATGTTTTATGTATCTGTTGTGGTAGGATCCACCTAATTTGCATAGCGGAGTACCGACGATATAAATATAGTTGGTACCGGAAGACAGAGAGGCGAATACAGAGATCCAACTAGAGACTCTGCCCGACTGCGACTTAGTCAACTCATTCTCCAGGAACGGTCTTCCCAGAAATATACAAAAGACTATATGTAAATATTGTCTACACTTCCTTGTTTCAATACATTTTATTCTAACTACATTTTGTGTTTGCATTATTATTCCATGCATTAGGCAAGTTTCAACAGTATCTAAGCAAAGGAGCTGCGAATAACCTATTGAACAAAGAAGGGTAAAGGTTCGAAAGATACTTAAAGGAAGAAAATATAAGAGGTTGTGGAGAGCCATCACGTGTAGATAATAGAAATAGAATGGTCTTTTAGCCAAATTAAGCTACATTGACACATACCACTCGCTAGAACAATTACGACTGAGTATGAGATGGACTCTCACTGGGTGTCTCATATTTTCGACTCTGTACCACATTGAAGCTACGTTTAGACAACCACCATAGCAAAATACCATAACTGCTACTGTTAAATACAGTCAAATATGATCGACATCTATCTTTTAAAGAAACACGCGTTTGTACTTTTAAAGAAAATCTTGGTAAACCTTTGTTAATCCTTGGTTCTAAGTTGAATATTCGCTAATTAAATATTCAATAATATATGGTTATACATTTCCATATCCGAGCTACTATTTAGAGACCTAATAATCAGGCAAGTTCAGAAATTGAGCTATTTTTGGAAGTGTCTTAGCAGACGAAAGAAAGATGTGGCTATGAAATCCGAAAATGCACTGGAATAGCGAAATATGCCTTCCGAAAGCTAAGCAAAGTATTAAGAAATAGAAAGAAAAATCGTTAGAAACAAAAATTCTGGAATCATTTTTGTTTCTAACTATGTATATAAGGCACAGTTACTATACTCTGATCTTAACCAGTGACGCCGGAGTGTAAGATTTTCATCTTAGCCAGAGTACAGAGATATTATTATCCTTGCTGGATGTGTCGATCCATAAACAGCTCTTGATAATTAAACAAAAACATGTTGTTACACACACACACGCACATACATTCATACACGCATGCACACACACATATATATTTATGCACACACACACACAAACACACACACACATATATTGTGTATTTAGTCAGCAGTCCTTCATTTATTCATGCTTCATTAAAAACGACAGACAAGGTACTAAAGTTAAGCATTTTAATTAATGTTTCTTGTGTTCGAACAAGAGCTTTGTTTCTTGGATACAGTGTGTGGAAACTGTTCAATTCTTCTATAGTTCCGAACGCTTTTCTTAAATTTTTTGTAGTAGATAATTAATTTGATTATTTATATTCGGGCCCAAAAAGTTAAATTAAAATTAACCGTAGTACCTTGTCTATCGTTGTTAATGAAACATGCATATATATATATATATATATATATATATATATATATATATATATATATATATATATATATATATATATATATATATATATTGAGTATATTTTGGCAGCATGAAACATGCTGGAAACATTGGGACATGTTTCATTGAATTATCTAGGCATATATAACATTTTAAACATTGAGACATGGTTCATTGAATTATATAGGCAAGTTTTATCTATTTATTTTGAGTTAAATCCTTTTATATTTACGGACAAGCTTTTTGGTGTCATTATTAAAGGAAGAGAGAAAATTACCGTGTTGATACATATTATTTATTCCAATTACTTTCAACATTAGCACAATCTCATCATCAGGGTGTTGTTTTTTCAACACAAATATTGTAGTGTTCATCATTACTTAAATTACAGAGAACCAATATTATTTATGAATTTACATGTCCCTTAATGACCGGAGTTCCTGATCAAACGAAATTTATAAATAATAATCGCAGTACCTTGTTAATAGGTTTCATGAAACTTGTATAAGAGAGGGATTGCTGCCCAAATACACAATTACATACATACATACATACATATATATATATATATATATATATATATATATATATATATATATATATATATATATATATGTATATATATTAAAAATATGATTCCATCGCGACAGAGAAATTACTCTTTCGAAACGGGTCATCCGTATTCAAATTTAATTTTAATATTAAAACTTAACTGTATTGAGGACTAAAATGTCAGCCAACAGTTAAGTTTTAATATTGAAATTAAACTTGAATACGCATGACCAGTTTCGAAACAGTAATTTCTGTGTCGCGGTGGAATCATATTTTTTTTCAGTAAATATAATTAAGATCTACTTATGTATCGAGCCCTGTTTTTAAAAAATAAAAACACGAAATAACTTCGTATCATCAATCTAACAGTTCTTACCTATTATTACATACACACACATATATATATGTTTGTGTGTGTATGTATGCATCTCTCTCTCCCTCTCTCTCTCTCTCTCTCTCTCTATATATATATATATATATATATATATATATATATATATATATATGAGAAAAGAAACTGTTTTCAAAAATAATTTATCACCAAAAAAAAAAAAGTGAATTGTATGCATATGCGTGTGAGAATATCTTTTTTTGCAAATGCCAATTTTCGAATTTCTTTTCACCAGCGGGAGGTTGAGATTCCAATTCAGAAATGACAAGGTAGATGATTCCTTACGAAATATCATGAGAAAATATTAAATTTTTGAATCAATGTTGTCATTCTCCAACTTTTTCAGAAAGCATCATTCTCATTTAAATAAATTCTTAAATCTCATCTGTCTGAAAAGGTCTTGGATGATGAGATGGACTCAGCTTTGATTTGCACGTCACGAAACTAAATTGGACGAAAACAGTTTAAGTAGATTTTCTTATTTCCTATTCCAATTGCGTGAATCAGAAGACCGATGGGTGGAATTTTGAGCTTTGCTTTAACTTGAACGCCGACTTCAAGCAGGAGGAACTATTCGAGCCACAAGGTAGGCGACAAATGGGGAAATATATTTAGAAGAACTTTACGTTTTCTTTGTTCATTACTGATTACCCAAAATTCTTTTATGAGTTTGAAAAGAGATTTTGGAAAAGCATTTTTATGCGAAAACGAATAAAACTAATTACATAGTCGTGTTCAGGTAACACTTAAAATTGAGCACAAGTTGTATGCGTTTCAGCCTTTTGCCATGACGGAACAAAACTGGTTTCTTAAACTGAACAGCCAAAAAATTTAGAAACGTCACACTGAACTATTTCATCTCCACTACTTGTATAAATGTATGTCAGATGTATTGTAGTTATGGCTGTGTAGCTGTGGCAGCTATCGGAACAGGATGTAGTACCATTTATGGCACTCTGTATCTGAGGTCGAAACTGATTTAAGTTTCTAGTAGGTGAAAATAAAAAGGGCCTATTTAATTGGTTTTTTGGGGGTGGGGAGCAGACAAATGTTACATTAAATTTGCGGGTACCAACAAGTGACATCAGAATGGGACCAGCTACGACTGATGAAGTGAGGGATATTGCATCAAATCACAACCCATTTCAACACTAGTGCCGCTCAACTCATCAGTCATCATACTGCACGGTAGGAATGCTATTATTGACATTAGATCACCTACCCGCAAGCCACCAATCTGCTAGTAGCGTTTACCGCAGGTGGCCCGCTGTCGGACAGCCGACGTGTTCGTCTCGGCAATATTACGACTGGCGGACCGCTAGAGGACTACCTGTGGCACACCAGTGGCTGTCAGCAGAGGACCGCTGGCTTTGCCATCGGCGGCACGCCAGCAGACCATTAGCGACTTGCGTGTAGGGTCACCAGCTATTTCCCTCTTCTGTGATACAGAAGATGTTCACTTGACTGAGGATAGGATAACATAGACTTGCTGGGAAAAAAACGAATCAAATATAAAGTAAACAGAGGAGTTCGTGTGTCAGGGAGACCCAGTGGAATTATGATTCCAGCTGGTCAACTCGGTGTTGGGTTAGATAATAATGGGTTTTTAGTGCTGTATATAGTTTGCAAGTATGTTTAGCATAACTAGAGTATGTCTTGAAAGGCGTGCAAATCACAAATCTTATTACAAACAATCAAGCCCCTTTATACTCGCTGTCTTTCCTTCTGGCAATGGGCAATTTTTTGCAGGTGGCACGGAAGAAGGTTAGACATACTTCCAGGTATTCCAATGGTGCCTCTGCTCACCGGATTAGGCATATATGCGTGATTTCGAAGAGCTAAACAATTCTAATAGCTGCCTATCATTTTTTTGGTACATCAGTTTATCTATTTAATTATATATAGAGAGGGTGTACCAAAAATATTTTTACAATCTTTGGGGGTGGGTTTCTTACAGAAAAAACATGGACAATATACACATATGTTCGCAAATCCTTCATTTTTGAGTTATTGGTTTTAATGAAAGTTTAAGGTAGATGGCGCTGTTTTTCCACGTAGATGAGGTTACATTTGTCATTCGTGTATATTTGTGGCTAGTCTGCCTTTAAAGTTTAACATGTGTAGTAGTGCGTTAACTGAGAAGTGTTCCGTTTAACAATGCCGTGATATTTATATTGTGAGGTACAACGATTGATTGCCATTTGGATATATGTTTATATGGACATCCTACCTTGTTTTGGTTTTCAGAAGCACTCTCCCAAAGTTTTGAAAAGTATTTCTGATAGACCCTGAATATATATATATATATATATATATATATATATATATATATATATATATATATATATGGTGTATCAAAAATACTTGCAAGCGGCCCTACCCTACCAATCCATCTTTCATGGGAGATATCAGCTAGTGTATCGCGAACAATGTGATGAAAATGTGTCGGAACCCCATCATGTATGAACCACACGCGTCTTTGTATTAGAAGGGGTACATCCTCTATTAGGTTTGGAAGTGTGATCGAAATAAAGTCCCTGTAGACAGTTCCTGTAAGACGTGATCGGAAAACATACACCTACAATTCCAGAGACACAGTAATCGTAAGCTGATGCCTAGCCTGAATTGTACATTGGGAATTCTGATCCATCCACAAAAGTTGGTTGTGTAAATTTGTTATTCCACCTTTTCCAAATTTTACCTCATCCATAAACAAGACTGTTGAGACAAACAATGAATCGGTTGTTTGTGTATTAAACCATCGGCAAAAGTTTTCCCGCGGTGAGTGATCATAGGGAGAAACACCCTGCACATATTGCAAATTATAAGGTTAGAGGAGCTGATCCTGAAGTATCCTACATGTGGCAGTATGAAGTCTACTATATGCTAGGGCCACTTGACGTTTACTGATACCTGGGTCGTCGTCCGACAGTCTGTAAAATGTGTTCTTCGTGGCCAGTTGTACGAGCGGATCTCGATCTTCCCTGATCAGTAGTTTGTGGCGCCACGGATCCTATCTCAGTAACGCGATGATAAAGAATTGCAAAAGTTGGATGACTCGGCTGCTTTCGTTCTGTAAACGCAATATGCACAGCCCTGCAGCCTCGCGTCCATTACCTTTCACACGAGCGTATATTAAAATCATATGTTCCTGTTCACAATAGGAATATCATGACACTTTTCAATTAAATCGCGACTACACACGTTAAAAGTTGAAGAGAGAGTAGCCACAAAGGTACATGAATGAGAAAAATAGCCTAGTCTACATGGCAATACAGGGTCATTTACTGTAAACTTTCTTTAGACATAATAATTTAAAAACGAAGGATTTGCGGACGTATGTTCATATAGACTTTAGTTTTGTTTTTTTGTTTTTTGTTTGTAAAAGTATTTTTGATACCCGCTATGTACAGGGTGCGATGGGTAAATTGTCGGCAATTTTAGTTTCGCGCATGCGCTTTATTGTTTTTTGATTTTGTCGATTACACAGTATAGTGGTGTCAGTTGGACACCGTCTGTGAGAAAAAGAGCACCATGACTCAGTTCACTCGGCCAGACATTTAGAAACGACATGCTGTATTACTTGGCATTCGCACCGGAAAATCAAATACGAACATTTCGGAGTGTCTGTGTGTCAATCTGAGGTTTCGGAAAGAGTTAGATGAGTCTAAAATATATATATATATATATATATATATATATATATATATATATATATATATATATATTATCTTTTTAAAATATGATTTCTTTTTAAAAAAATAATTATAATTATAATTTAGGCTCCACTTTTGTATCACTGATTTTTTAAAATAAAATAAAAATTCAGAAATGAACCCCGGCAGCCGAGAAGGCATGAGTCCCCACCTCACTGCCAAATTCGACAAAACCATTTACGCAGACAGAACAAAGCTTTTCCTTTCTGTTTGAGTAAAAGAATTATTTCAATTCATTGTCTGGGAGGTTTGTTTACAAACTATATATATATTTTATAAAAAGTCAAAAAAATATTTTTCGATATAAAATAACTGACAGAGTTGGGTGTCAAATTCATGAAGTCGTCTTTTCTCATTATATTGGCGCCTCGTGAACAACTGGTTCTGGTATATGGAGTTCGACAGCCCAGGAAAGCAGTCCACCCAGGGGAAGGAAAAAGCTCGATTTTAAATCATATAGTAGACTTCATACTGCCACATGTAGGATACTTCAGGATCAGCTCCTCTAACCTTATAATTTGCAATATGTGCAGGGTGTTTCTCCCTATGATCACTCACCGCGGGAATAGACTCTTTCCGAATCCTCTGCACTGTTTTCAGATTGACACCCAGAGTTTCAGATTATTTACCTAACGTGTTCGTTCCTATTTTTGTATATATTTGCACCACCCATACATATATATATATATATATATATATATATATATATATATATATATATATATATATACAAAGAGAGAGAGAGAGGGTGACCCCAAAAATGGGAATTTTTGAAGAGCGTATTGCCAGACATGAACAAGTGACAACACTGCGAGACAGTGACCTTGAGCAAGTAAACAGTTCGCCATTTTAGTAACGAGAATGAAATTCACAGTATTCCAGTTGAGATATTGCAGCAGTCAATGAGGAATCTCAACAGCAGATTTCAAGAATGCATTCGTACAGGAGGACGCCATCTACGGGACGTAATTTTAAAAAAATGAAAATTCCATCATTGTTTCTTAAATGGCATGTTTTAAGGTTTCAATTACTATGAATTAAATATTTTTCCTCCATCACTCTTGGTTTTATTGGATTGTTAAAAAGTTCCCGTTTTTTGGGGTCACCCTGTATATATATAGAGAGAGAGGGAGCAGTTGTTTTATTCTGTCAGCCATCGTATAGTGGTATATTATATTTGTGACACATTGTGTATATTCTAAGTATATATGTATACACACAAATATATACATATGTGCATGTGTGTATGTACGCTCATGTGTGTATTTATGTGCCTGTGTGCATGTGTGTGTGCTTTCATAGCGAACCAAAGTGAAACATTGATTTCTTTCCTTTACTGTTGCTGATTAACTTACGGTAATTTATTCTGTTCTGTCTTTCCAAGCCGAGATGCATTTCTTATCTTGCGCCTTACAATTCCGGACAATAAATTGAGATAATTCACTTTTTTTTTTAGTTTTTTTTTTATTCAAACAGAAAGAAAAAGCTTGTTCTGTCTGCGTAAATGGTTTTGTCGAATTTGGCAGTGAGGTGGGGACTCATGTCTTCTCGGCTGCCGGGGTTCATTTCTGAATCGTTTAAAACTATTTCTCGGTAATTTTGTCTGGGTTGGCATTTATGTTATCATTTAACTTCAACGTTTGTTTTTTTTTTTTCTTTGGAAAATTTTTGTTGTTTGATTCCAACAAAACATATGTGAGACACAAAGAGAAAACAATCGAGACACAGTAGGTAAGGAAAGCGTGAAGAAAGTACTAACCATCATTTGTAAGAGGACATGATATATAGTCCTTAGCAAAAATGGCGACGAATTTTCGAGTTACGAATTGGAGGCATTAGAATCAAGTAAATGTATAAATTTAATTATTTGGGAAGTATTATAACAGACGACTAAAAATGTCGCCTCGGATTGCGAAAGCCCATTGGAATAGCAAAAGATCCTTCCAAATTTATAAATGTATGAAAAAATGGATATAATGGATATAATATACAGGGTGCTATGGCTAAATTATCGTCTCAATTACACAAAACTGAAAATAACACTGATATCTCATTTTAACAGACACGCAGGATGCGATGGAGAAATTGTCGTATAAATGGCGTAAAAACTAAAATAACTCTGATATATCATTTTAACAGAAATACAGGGTGCTATGGATAAATTGTCGTCTAAATTACATAAAATTAAAATCAGACTGACACCTTATTTTAACAGATATGTTTATCAAAATTATACAAAAATATCTTGAAATACTAAAGAGAAAATGTATTCAATAAAATCGCCATTAGATTCAGCCTCAGCCTCCAGACGACTTCGGAATCTCCTGCAACACTTCTGGACGGTCTCCTTGTTTAAGATGGAGAATGCTGACATAATTCTTGCCTTCAGTTCAGTGTTAGAAGGAGTTTTCTTGCTCTCTCGCTCAACAGCGTCCCACTCATAATAATCAAGGGGTTTGAGGAGTTAGGTGGCCAGATGTAAGGGGTGATTTGGTCGCAGAAATTGCTTGACATCCATAAATGTGTTCTCCTCTTTGTGTGTCATAGTGCATTATCGTTGCCAATGATAGGGTCTTTCAGCAGCCACCCTCTTGAGCCAGAGCAGCACTACCCCCCCCCAAGAAACTTGATGTAGGCATTTCTCTTGAGTCTGAGATCCGGTGGAAAGATTAATGGAAGTCATCATTGTGATCACTCCAACAACTTCGGAATCACCATTAGACTCTTTCCGAATCCTCTGCACTGTTTTCAGATTGACACACAGACATTCTGAAATGTTCATATTGAAGGTTCTGGTGAGAATGCCAAGCAGTACGGGAAGCCGTTTCTAAATTTCTGGCAGAGTGAATTGTGTCACGTTCTTTTTCTCACACAGGGTGCCCAACTGGCAAAATCAAAAACAAACAACGCGCGAAATTAAAAATATAAAATGGCGACAATTTACCCAACGCACCATTTAAATCCTCTACCTTGAGTGATGCTTGAGCCTTTTGTTTGGTAAACAATTGTAAAATAAAATCCGATTGATAATGTAAAAAAAAAATACTTCTGTTTACTTAAATTGGTGTACCTGTCTCCCACAACGACTTAGACTTGAAAACGGAAATTAAGATCTGTCTATATTTCTGAGATGAGGTATTATGTACACTATTTACATTATTCAGACTAGTGACAGGACCCAAAGAGTGTCAGTTCAATACCTGGTTAAGGCGGTGGAGAACTTGGAGAGCTGAATTAACAGGAGATAACTGATAATTGACATACATTAGAATATCACGTGGAACTAGAACAGTCGGGCGAAATAAAGGGTTCAGTTCGACATTCCAACAACCTGGAGAAGGCCAGAGCGTACAACGACCAAAACGTTGTGATAAATATGGCAACAAAGATGAGGACAATAGTCCGAATAATATGGAAATGAAGATTTACTAAACCAACTTGGCACCATTCAACTATCTCGAAGTTATATACTGTTCTTCAAACGAAGAAAAGTGGCAGGAGTTGACTTCACGTTAGCATTAAGTGACGTCTTCATTTAGCCATCCAGCATTATGTAACTCATTATATCACGAGTGGAATTCATTGTACAAATAATTTTAAAATTCCATTCACTAAAACGATTGTAAATGTTTTAATGCCGCATATCCAGGTATTCGAATAATGAAACAATAACAATCTCTTCTATGGCATTAAACAATGGACAACTTCTTCACAGATGAAGAACAGATACTAGGCAGCAGAAATGTTGTTCTTCAGAATGATACTGGGAATACCAAAGACCTGGTATCTGAGAGCGTTCAAAGGAAATGTGTGCAAAAAGAAAGAAACAGTTGAAATCTGGAACATAATGTGAAATGAAGGCGTGGAAACGCTGACACTCGGAGGACATATTGAATGATTGCGGTCAATTTTAAAGCAAATGTTTAAATAAATTTCTAAAATCTGAAAAATAAATTCTTCACAGTTGAAGTGGAAGTCTGAGACAACAGGAATGTGTTTATACAGAAGGATGCTGAGAATGCCATGAATAGCAAAAATATGGACAACGAGAAATTTTTAAAGAAAAATGGACAAAAGAGACTTGTACTTAGAATCAGAAAGTGACAGTTAAATTCTTTGACACACATAATGAGGAAAGACGACTTCATGAATTTGACACCCAAGTCTATCTGTTATTTAATATCGAAAAATATTTTTTTGACTTTTTATAAAATATATATAGCTTGTAAACAAACCTTTGCATCACCAATTATGCCTTTAAAAGTTATACATTTAGTGCTATAATTTGTGGTATAGACCAACCTTCTTCGAGTAGGCAAGGATAGTCTCTGCTTTTATCTTCTTGAAAAGGTCCTCTAGATTAATCATGTCATAAAATCGTTGACGTATAGGTGCAAGATCAAGACAATTGACTAGAATATTTTTTTCAGTATATACCTCCTGAGATGCTGTGCATTCGAGAAGATGTTCATTTTTTAGGAGAAATGATTGAGTCATATTGGTGCGTCCTATACTGATTCTTGTTAGGACAACGTCACCTTTTCCGATGCCATGATGCCATCCTCCTAGACTCGGTTTAACTTTGTAAAGTTTTGGCAGTAGTTGCATAATTCTTGCCATCTGTTTAGAATTCATTAGTTTACAGTTGCTTTGAAGTCTCTAAAAGGGATTTTCAGATTTTAATTTTTTTTATTTTTAGGGTTCCCTTTGCTGCCATGTAAGCTTATCCATTGCCGCGGATGACGAGAAATTTCTTTTTCTTGCAGATGAGAATGATCCTGTTTAGTAATTTAACTATAAAGGGATTGTTTATGTTTAAGTTTCTCAGCAGTGTAATTACGGATAGTGGATCTGTGAAACCGAGGAAAATGTCTGTCTCATTGCCTTTTATTATGTCTAAAGCCAAGTCTCTGGATCAGCGCTAAAAATAGAGTGTTTGTCAGATAGGTGTTTTTGATTGTTCTCATCAATACGACAAAACATCCGACCTCATCAGTGTTTGAGCCATCAGTATACATCTTCTTGTAATTTGTGAGTCCTGTAAAATATTAAGAATGAGCTTGAGACACAATCTTAAAATATAAATTTTAACTCATTGACTCACGTCTCCTTATATATTCCATTATAAAGCAACCTGGATATTATTTCTATTTTTTGTGATTATGGCATTCTTACCGTAACATTGGCTTCAGCATTAATAATTTTCATCTTGTTCCTTCCTTATTGAAGACGAATGTTTGCCCATGTTTAGATTTTTTTTCTCTTTTCTTTTCCTGTTAAATAGTTTGTTGTTTTTTGTTTGTTTACGCAGTCTTTATTTTTTTAAATTTGTTTTCATTCGTTATCAAATTCTCCATTGTGCACAGGTATTCATTTCCGGTAGTGACTGGACGATTTCAAAGACGAATGGATGACAGCCGGAAGTGTACGTCATTAACATCTTGCTACTGTTGTCACATAATTCAATTACATAATTTCATTGGGCAGCAAAGTCAGGTGAGAAAAACCTAGAATAAAATATAATAATGTATACCGGAAATTACGCCAGACTTCCACTCATATTCATATTGAATAATTACTGTAATTATTGTACACAGACCAACGCGCATATATATATATATATATATATATATATATATATATATATATATATATATATATATATATATATATATATATATATATATATACATTGGCGCCTCGTGAACGACTAGTTCGGGTATATGGAGTGCGACAGATCAGGAAAGCACTCTATCCAGGGGAAGGAAAAAGCTCGATTTTAAACATCCTCTACCATGGGGTCACATCCCAAAACGTATATGGAATATATACAGAAAATCTGGAGTGGAGATCCCGAAGGCTGTTGGCTGATTATCAACAGAGAAAACTTCCCGGTAACTCCTGCTAATGTAATGCCCTATATTTCGTTGGAGCTTGTTAGTACGGCCATGTTGTCTGGGTGGCGTATGATCTTCATATACAATCAATACCAAAATATTGAATTTTGATCAAACAGGGCTCTAACTTTATCACACAAGATAAACGGAAGCCGATTAAATACATACACGCACGCACACACGCACATATATATATATACACACATAAACACAGACACACACATATATGTATATATATACACACAAACACAGACACACACACATATATATATATATATACATACATATAGGCACAAATATATATATATGTAAACATATAGCTATATATAATTATATATATATATATATATATATACGCACATTTATATATATATACACACACACAACACACACACAGACACACACACACACACATATATATATATATATATATATATATATATATATATATATATAGACTAACGCACATATATATAACATTCGATATGCACATACAGGGTGCGATGGGTAAATTGCCGCCCCTTTATATTTTAAATTTCGCCAATGCGCGTCGTTTGTTTCGATTTCGTCAACTGCAGAGTATAATAGTGTCAGATGACCATGACCCAACTCAGTGGACCAGAAATATACTGTACCGCTTACAAGTGTTCAATGTGACCACTACTTGCAGCACGGGCAACATGAATGCGATAAGAGAATTCCTCCCAGACGCATATTCACTGAGTTCATCGGTGTTGTTATTCGATGTTTAAGGTTATATATATAGAGATAGATAGATGACGACGGACTCTCCCCTCGAGTTCGAATTATGACTTTTGAGACCGGATCGAGAATTGCACAAAAGACCACAAACAGTACAGGAGAATGTATTGTATCCAAGTGCAGCAGGAACACTTTTAGATGTCTTATTTTGCTTTCTCGTTTCATGTAGTCGACTGATGGTTACTTCTCAGTGCAGCTATATCAATGTTGTACTTCTTTAACGACAATGCGACCAGAGCAGCTTTTCTTTCTGGTGCTGAGCTGTTCGTACATTCCAAGTGCCAAGATGAAGTTGATGTTATTTGAGTTTTTCGCCGTAACCAGATATGTGTGGAACTATATAGATGCAGTTGTCAGAAAACCAACACAATGATTTGTTTGAAGTGGTGAAGGCTTGTGTCGGGCCATCCACATTTTTGGATCTGTCGATAAAAAAGTCACGGTTCAAAAGACTTGCCACGGAAACTCCGAACGACAGTCCTCATGTGTTATTATCGCGGAGTTTAACCTCTCCGGACCACAGTCAATATCAACGAGTAGACGCCTCACGGTAGACACATGCAATATAATGACCGGGTTAAGCTGTCATGAGTTTTCCTTCCCATCTGAAGTCTTTTTATCAAGAAACCAACAGTAAAAGGAAGCTAACCAAAACTCTTTTCACCCTTATCAAGGGCAGCTAGCCCGCGCCAGTTCTCCACCTGATACTTTACATAGCTCCCCGGGATATATATATATATATATATATATGTGTGTGTGTGTGAGTGTGTGTGTGTGTGTGTGTGTGTGTGTGTGTGTGTGTGTGTGTGTGTGTGTGTGTGTGTGTGTGTAGGGTTATTAAAAAGAATGAAGATCACACGCTTGTACTCTCTTATGAGGCAGTGATGTATCCCCTGGCTGGGGCACGTCTAGATGGGCGACGTAAGAAGGAAGCAACCAAAAATACTGAAAGACAAACACGGCATTCGCAACTTCAATTTAAGAATGTTCGTAAGATCGACTTCACTTGTATACTTCTGACGTCTACGCCTCACACTGAAATTTTATTCACTAATTAATTTTTTCCTCTCCCAATAGGACTAAATATCTTTGCTTATCGTCCGATCCACACCCCTTCATGGTGTTTTGAACAGGAGTAGAAGTTTATCCCTTGTTTCTTGTTTAAGTTTGGGCTTCCGGTTCTTTCTAAAGTCTACTTCCACAATATACTTCTAACGTCTACAACGGAACTCTGAAATGTTATTCACTAATTCAATCTTGACTTCTTGAAGTCTAGAGTTAGTTGTTATCTTTCCTGAATAGCCCCAAGAACTTCACTTCTCGCCATTTTTACGTTAATACAACGCCACACTAGGCCTCTACCTTGATGGACTCTTGGACCTTGTACTACGTGGACATTAGTAAAACAAAACAATACTTCATATCATGTAATGCCAGTCCTGCTACATAGGAAATAATTGATCAATACTAACTTCAATGACGGGAATCAATCTGCAGTAGCCCATTGGCATATGAGACCTCCTTGGGTCATTAGATGGAGGCTAAGAAAACAATGTGGAAGTACAAACAGCAGGAGGGTGCCATCACACACTCAACGCTATTCGGACGAGTTGCTACATGCAGAAACTCTAGCTACTTTGTAAAACAAACTACCACGCGGGTACTTCCCTGAACAGAACAGTTTTAACTTCCACATGTCAAAGGTCAATCGCTTTTTATCTTCACTTTCTTCTACATCCTTATCACACACCTCATTCAGTAACTCTCTACCACTAGTATAAACAATTCACTATGTTGTTCCCCTCTACGTTTGCATTTAAGCCTCATATGGTAATTTTCTAAGCGCAGCTTAGATGTGGCACACGGCTAAAAGTACAGGCCACCCAATGAGAATCGAACTCACTACACAGTCGTAACTGTTCTAACGAGACAAGCTTGCTAAACATTACACCGCGTTGAAGTGGCCGTTTGGACCTCGTATGATTTGTGGCTTGCTCATATATTTGACACATTCTTGTGTTGTTAAACTTATCTATTATGCATTCGCCGCTTTCTGACATGGGTCCATATATCACTACGATCGCTATAATGAATGACTTCCTTTTCTGTCCGTCGTTTACTAGTCGCCCTAAACACACTTCAGTTCGTCTTTATCTAATATTAATCCAACTAGTAATATAAATAAGCTTAGATATGTTACATTACATACTGTTATCAGG
This sequence comes from Acanthosepion esculentum, assembly GCA_964036315.1. Lineage (NCBI taxonomy): Eukaryota > Metazoa > Mollusca > Cephalopoda > Sepiida > Sepiidae > Acanthosepion > Acanthosepion esculentum. The sequence goes on along the minus strand of OZ038496.1, from coordinate 64,192,356 downwards.
ATAATCACGACTTAATATTCTGAACATTAATACACACACACACACACAGACATATATATATATGTATAGCTGGCCACTTGTATTCGAGGATACCCGTCTACTGGGTCGGCTAGCTAATCCCTATTGCAGACGCTTGCTCAGGTGCATTTGCGTTTATTTAACACCCACAGAGCCCACAGACTGATTTATAATTTAACTATGATGAGCAGACCTTAGTTACTTTTTGAGGGAACGAGCGTGATCAACAATTTGAACAAGACCAGCACGTTCATGCCCTCGGTCACGATGACTTGGGACTTCGTACTAGCACAGCTATCGACGGCGCCCAAGTGTTCCGTCTACACAATTTCAATCACAAGGCCTGTGTTAACCCGTATTATGGTTTTCAGGCACTTTCCAAAAGTGCCGCACGTTGGGCTCGACCCCTCCAGTCCGATAGCATCATTCGAATCCGGGTCTCATGGTCAGAATGCGAACATACTAACCACTCGTCCACGGGCCCATACATACTCACACACACACACACACACACACACACACACACACACACACACACACACACACACACACACACACATATATATATATATATATATATATACTGATATACTTATCATGGTTCCCACAACTATTATCAAAATTAAGTGTGTGTGTGTGTGTGTGTGTGTGTGTGTGTGTGTTTTGTAGTTTTCACAGTTCAATTTCTAATTCCGACACGAACTCATTCCAGACCGGGATGGAAAAAGACTTATTATTTTATTTTTCCCGCCAACTGAAATAAACTTATTCCCCACATGAGGTAATTTTGGATTTCATTGTGTATTAATTATTTGCTCTGTATATAATAAAGCACTTTTTGTGTATCAGTTTTGATATTTTATAATACTAGGATTCCCTTGGAATATATACCAACGGATTTATTACTCTCTCTCTCTCTCTCGCACTCTCTCTCTCTCTCTCCATAAACATTTCATGGCCAGAAAGCCACTAAGACGCAAGGCTTTACTGAATCTTATAAAAAAAAAGAAAAATAGTCTTTCAAATCAACTCTTCTTTTTCAAAATATTAAATGCATTGTCAATCGCTATCTTCTGTCTTTTTGAAACTTGTCCTTTTAATGACCTCTTTCATTAATAATGTTTCTTTTTTTCGCATATGATTTTTTAAAAAAAAGAAGTAGTCGTTTCTTCGAATTTGTACGGAATCCTAACGTTCATTTCTCTTTGCGTATGTTTACAATTTATGTTGTCTTCCTTAACGTTTAACAGGAACAATAATTTTAAAATAGTTTTATATATATTTGGCAATCATTTTCGATTGTTCATTGATTACTATCTAGTATCTATCACTTAGAAACATTTTATTATAATAGTAGTAATTAGTATATTTAACAACGATTTGTTTGCTCCGACTCCCACTGTTAAAATACTTGGGGTGCCGAGGAGGGATAGAACATCCTACGATGTAGTAGGATGTTCGCGTTGGTTCCCTTCCGTCGCGTAACTCTCACCTGTAGCTCCAAATAGCGGTCTGTATGTAACTGTGGACACACCCCGCTAATTAGTACGCCTGGCGGGCAAACCAGTTAAGGGTAGTCGACGTGTCGAAACCGTTGATAATTTCAGGTCTGTCAGCCCGGTTCCATGTGAAAAGTGGTTTATGGCAGAAGAAGCTGACGAGATCACCTAAAGGTCCAACGGCCTTTAAGTCCTTGTCATCATCTGCAGCCTAGGAGATCTCTGGTTATAATGGTTCCTCGTACTGCCGGATAAAGACTCCTCAGGCTGAGACAGTGGGATTCGCCCAGAACAAATGATTTTCCAAATATAATTTCTTCCCGCATAGGTCAGCTTTGTATATTCATCATCAAATCATTTATATAGTGACACATAGCCGATGGATCGGCCACATGGAGCCACATCGCTGCTATTTTAACTGCTATTTTATCAGAGGACATCAAGAACGAACGATAAAGGACTTAATCCAAAGTAACCTCCACTAGAGAGAGAACAGACCAAAGGAACTAGATGAGTGTACTGCCGACCAATGGCATTTGCGTGCCATTATCTACAAGAGTTCCGAGGAAGCCTGGCACAAAACAAATCAACACTTTAATAGAACAGTCCCAGCGTGTAACTTTGGCATTAATCACAACCACCAATGTTCAATTGCTTCAGACTTTGGCGGAGGTACCACCTGATCAACTGATGAATTGCAAGTAAATGTCTTCTTCGAAGGATTACGGTCACATGACGTTGAAACACCGCTTCTCGTACGATAAGTTAAACAGCGTTGAGCCTGTTTAGTACCTAGATGGGTAATCGTTTAGGAATATAAGCTCGGATGTGGGGTTAGTGTAATGGCTAATTGCTTGGAATTGTTAATCGGAGAGCCGAGTTCCAATTCTCGTTATGCTCGTCATATTCACTTACACGAAAAGACTTTTGAGAAAGTTATAAATCTACCTTTTCTCCCTCGGCTATGAGTTAATTAATAAGACATATATCAGTAAACCGTTATTATCTCATATATATATATATATATATATATATATATATATATATATATATATATATATATATATATATATAGTATGCACACATACGTATATATGTATACTTCACTGTATATATGTTATGGTCCAAATTCCTTGTATCACAGTGATGGTCCAAGGTAGAACCAATGAAGAAATAACTCGAACACAGGTATGGAATAACACAGATATATTACAAACAGAAATATATACAAAGAAGTAGAAGTATTAGTAATGACTATCAGATTTGGTTAGAGTGAACTATGTTGTCTCGACAAGTATCACTATTCCAATGTTCTTACAATAATCCAATATTTATTTGCACAAAAGTACAAAATGTGGCACAAGGCCAAAAGGGGGATTGGGGAAGGACGGTCATCATCTGTCTTAAATTAAAACTTAGCTAGTCACAAACACTGACCCACACATACCAACAATATTCCTCTTTGCTCCCTCTTGCGGCGCAGTATTTATAATGTCCGGAATAGTCCATTATTATTATGGGTAAGTTCCCATAACAATATATTAATTATTAAGACTGATATCACCAAATCATTATTATCTCGTAAAGATATACAGTGTAACCCGGATATAAAAGACCCGGATATAAGAGAAACCCTGATATAAGAGAGATTTCCTCTGGTCCCAAATTAGAGCCTGTGTTAATGTATATATAATAGACCAAACCCGGATATAAGATAAACCCGAATATAAGAGACGTCTATATATATATATATATGTATATATGTGTGTTTTTGTATAAATAGGATATAAAATCCAAACAAAGTTTAATAAATTTGACAAATTACGAAACTTTTTACTGATTTGATTATGTGTTTCGTCTCGTTTGATAGGCTTCCTCAGAACAGAAAGAAAGAAATATATACGTGTGTTTGTATGTGTCCTTCAATATGAAATCGTTAGTACTGTTTTCGCGAAGTTGACGTCCCTCCGTCCGAATGAAAGAACAAAATTGTACAACTTTTTTATAAACGTCGTTATTTTATTTTATGCTGCTTTATTTTCTTTTTCATTTTCTTGTTTTGTCGAAATTTATTTTCACATTTTCCCTGCATATCTGCATTGAATTTAAGGTCAATCCTTATTCAAAATCTTCAGAAAGTAAAAGAAGCGGGCATATCTTCTGCATTGGATTTAAGGTATCCTTATCCAACTTCGTAGAATGGCCTGGAAATAAAAGATTCATATATTTTAGGAAAAAGGCAATCAAATAAATAAAATACCATTCCAATTTGTCATACATACATACATATATATATATATATGTGTGTGTGTGTGTATGTGTGTGAATATATATATGTGTGTATATACATATACGTTTGTGTGCGTATATACATATGTGTGTGCATATATATATATGTGTGTGTATATTTATATGTATGTATATATATATATGTGTGTGTATATATGTATGTGTTTGTATATATATGTGCGTATATATTTGTGTATCTGTATATATACATATATATATGTATGTGTGCTTATATATGTGTGTCTATATATATATCTGTATATATACACACACACACATATATATATATATGTATCTATATATGTATATGTATGTATGTATATGTATATATATATGTGTATGTCTCTTCAGACAATGTTAAACTACTAGCAAGTGAAATGTTAATTTAATTTCAAAACGCAGAATACTTTTAAAAAATAGACTTGTGCGCTTTGCTGTGATTAACCAATCTAACGTGACCTACGCTAAATTCAAATTCAAATTACCCTCCGCAGGTTTTGAATACAGAGTTGTTCCTCTCCTAGGCATGTCCTGCTATTTACCCATAGCTCGGGAGAGAAGAAAAGGATTCATACCTTTCTCACGAAAGTGAATGTAATGGTTCCGACTGAAATTCGAACTTTTAAGCAACTTTTAAGTATATCTATTTCAAAGCAACATAAATCTTTTGTAGTTCGTCGTTTCATTCATGATTTCAGTTGGATCCCAAATTAATTGTTTTAACTCCGTGCCTCAAATATTAACCGAAATACATTTTGTTTATATTGTGCGTGATAGAGAAGAAAGAAAGAAGAAAAAAGAGAAAAAAGAAAGAAAGTAAAATGGAATGAAATAAACTTAATGTGGCTAGTCGGTCTGCGTAGATCTGAGACCTATCACTCCTATCATACTTAATAGTCAATGTATTTCTTGTTTTAATTTTATAAATAATCTTTTAAAAATCTCTAAAATCTTCTATGCCCTGATTTTGAAAGAACACATATTTATTTTAACTTATTGTTTTCAATTGTACAATTTAAATTATTTGTTTAGTACAGTTTATGTCTTTTTTTAGCTGCATTTACCAATTGAAAAAGGGCAAATTATATTTAACCCGATTTAAAGTCGGCAAAAATCAATGAAAGTAGCAGTCTTAACTCGTCGACAGGAGGGTGGGGGTTAGGGGTGTGGCTGGGGTTGTTTTCAGGAAATATGATATCAGATAACTATACCTATCTCTACCATCAGTGACTTGATAACAAGGCTATAAAGCAACATAAAATGAAAAGTGGACAATAAACAGATAGATACATCAATGACCTTGACTTCACTCTTTTTTCTTACATGTCTAGAATTTGTTTTTAAATAAATTTTTATTTCAATAAAATTATTACAAAAAATATTAAAGTACCAAAATGTGTTTTTTGATTTCATGCAGAGATTTTTATTTCCCCAAAAAAACGTTTGGAAGTGGAGTCTAATTAGCCAGTGTCCTTTAATAAAGAACTTGGCGAAATAAATTATTACATGGAGCCTTAAAGTAGTCTGTTTTTCCTGTAAATTATTAGCTCTGGATTTACATTGAGCTCTCAGGATTTCATCCTTTTTTGGACTACCTATACGGATTACCAAATTCTTCTTAGCCTGTATATATATATATATATATATATATATATATATATATATGTGTGTGTGTGTGTGTAGAGAGAGAGAGAGAGAGAGAGAGAGAGAGATGCCCAGTCATTTATACTTATCTATCTGCATATACAGGCTCATATATTTACTGTCATTTATATATATATATATATATATATATATATATATATATGTGTGTGTGTGTGTGTGTGTGTGTGTGTGTGTGTGTGTGTGTGTGTGTAGATCCGTAATGACAGATACATGTGCCAATGTGCATAGATAGATACACTAGATCCACAGCATTGGACACATCGTTTCCAGTGTGTCTGATCGTGTAACCGATTTTGTGACATTTAAATTGAATTCGTACTTACTGAGCAAAAGTTCATGCTTTTATCTCTGGAAGTTCAGAAATCTTCTCCGGTGTACCGTTCCGCTAGGTCACTGCGAGAGGAAGGCCTGCCGCACCTTTGAACCTCCTCAGTCGCAGCATACTGTTTCAGATGCTCTTTCTGCTCATTGTTCAATCGCATTTCATCTATTTACACTGCCGTCACAATGAACGAATAGTGAGGTATACGTCAAAGATTCGTTGCTGCAACTCGATATACCAGGATTTTTAGAAATCTTTGTGATTACATTGAATCGAGAAGAGGCAACTGAATATGTGAGGAACTTGCAGCGTGATTGGCATAATTTCCCAGAGACTGACTTTGCAGCATTAGCTTATGCCAGAGTTTGAAAAGTGATTTTCAAGAGCGGTAGCTTCTTTTTAGTTGACTTCTTCTACGTGCCATTTCCTTTCAGGGGGTTGGCGATCACTGTTCACCACTATTTCCGGTCTTTTATAGCTCTTTGTGACTTTTTCTCTTTTCGATATATAACGTAGCCCATTTTAATTCTTCAAGATGAAACATTTATATATATTAAAATCACCAATCATTTAAGATCAGAAACCATGACAGACAGGCCTGATATGGCGCAGATTATTTATTATTGACACAAGGCCGGAAGTATGGACAACCCAATAAGGATAAAACTCACTACTCAGTCGTAATTGATATAGTGAGACAAGCTTGATAACCATTACACCTCATCGAAGTGCTCCCAAATGATACCCTATGGAGAACATTACATGAGGTAATAATAATAATAATAATAATAATAATAATAATAATAATAATAATAATAATAATAACTAAATAAACAGCTGGTTAATTTAAAAACGCTTTCGTCTTTAAGGACACAGTGGATAAAGGCGTTGTTTAGTTTCAGTGACAGGACCCAAAGAGTTGTGAGTTCAATGCCTGGCTAAGGCAGTGGAGAAATTGGAGAGTTGAATTAACAGGAGATAACTGACAACTGACATCCATTAGACATGGGACGTTGAACGAGAACAGTTTACCCCAGCGAGCGAAATCAAGGGATCAGTTTGGCATTCCAACCACCTGATGAAGGCCGGAGCGTTCAACGGCCGAAACGTTGGGATAAATATGGCAACAAAGATGAGGCCAATAGTCCGAATAATGTAAATAGCTTTCAGTCTCGGGAGTCTATGGCATCTGTCAGACTGACTGGCTAATGCATGTTGCTGATGACTGATCTGACACTTTTTTGTCTTCAAAACTCTCAGAAACAATCTGTGGTTTATAATGCCACTCTGCAGCGTGGACCTTAATGATAAATTCTGGGAAAGAGTTCGCACTCTAGCGAGATCAGTAGTTGAACAAAGCTTAAACATATTAAACCATAACCTTATTCAGTCAGTTATGTGCCATGCGTGATACACGTTTAGGTGATCATGTATCTTTCGGTACATGAATCACGAGGCAGATTTTTTTCGCGCTGTAGGTTGCCATTTCTTTCTGCGGTAGACCAGTTGCTATCCAAGGCTATAGAACCCAGTCTTTCCTGCTATTTACTCATAGCTGAGGGGAGAAGAAGATTCATACCTTTCCCAAGGGTATTTGCACGTAAGTGTTTGTAATGGATACGACGGGAATTCAAATTCGGCTCTCCGATTTCTCCATCCGTATACACTCTTAGGTTAAACTGCATCTTGTCCAAAGTCACAATAGTGAAGCAATAAGTAAAAAACCAACTGACAAGCGATGTCTGACTGATAGATATCTATACCATAGAGTGATGAGTTTCGTATAAAATAACATTATTCAGGAATTAATACCAGTGCAGTTTTCAGCGCTGTCGGGCTCAAATCAAAAGTTCAACCTTTTCAGATAGTAGCAGCTGTGGATTTTAGCTGATATTAAATAGACGACAGCAAAGAGAACAGAAAGCGTTAAAAAGATTTAGACTAGCAATTGTTTTGATTGATTAGAGATTGTATGAGTAAGTCAGTCGGAAGACGGGTAGAATTAGATTTCTTTTATTTTACACACACAGGATACCATACGAACAAAACGTGTCTCCTTTCCCCTTTTGGAGGGTTTCTTATTCCCTAGCGAACCGCGTGTCGTATGCAGACATTACTTATAGCTATAATGGAAATATGGTTTGTGCAGAGCCATGATAGCCCACATCCTGAAGGGACATGGCACATCGAAGAAGAACAAAAATATCTCGTGGTGAACAGAAAAAAAAATCAGATGTTTGTAATCTGATGACAGAATTCATGAATTCATTAAGTTTAAGCCATTCTGTTATAACCGTGCACTGAGCGGGGCGAAGGTAGGCGCCGACGTCAGCCGATAGAGAAAGTTAGAAGATTGAAACAATATTATTTTGATTGCTTAGGGGTGGTATGAAACTAGCCAATTAGAAGACGAGTAGAATCAGATCGTTCTGGAAAATGAAAATTAAGTAGTTGGATTTGTAACTGCAATGAATTAAGAAAGGAAATAGCAGACCCCACGAATCGAATGTAGGTTAAAGAGATTCCGGCTGCAGGCTTTTGGGAGCGGGTTCTCGGAAATTTGGAACTAATCCATGCAACTGATTGCAATAGCCATCTTCCATACCGCCTAAGTGTATTTCATACTAATATTTATTATTATTATTATTATTATTATTATTATTATTATTATTATTATTCTATCTGCTGTGTCGCTTCGGGAAGTTGGCGGTTATGACTCTCCACAATTTCCTGTCGTTTGTAGCTCTTAATAGATTTTGTCATCTTGTTATCTCTCCTAAACCTTGTTCTGTCATCCATTTATTCAAGCTCGCTAGGTAGGTATCTTTACTCTGTCCTTCTTGCCATCAATCTGTCCTGTGAGTATCAAATTTTCCAAGCCTTATTTCATCATTATGTGCCTTAGAAATATCAACTCCCGCTTCCTGGTGTTAAGACGTTGCATTGTATTCTCAGCGTCCTTCTGTAGAACCACATTTTAGTTGCTTCAAGTTTCCCCTTTGTCTATGTGGAGGTTGCCCGTATAGGGGAGAGGTATTGCGTAACAGCTCATTACTCTTTTCTTTGTTTCTAGTTTAATTTTCCTGTTTCGTAATACTTTGCTTAGATTTTGGAAGGCATCATTCGCTATTCAAATGATCCTTCGGATATCAGCTTTGCACTTTCCGCCCTTTGTTAAAACCCTTACAAGATATTTAAATTTATTATTAAAAAAGGACATTTTGTAAACTTACTTTTACAGCCGGTCTAATGAAATTACTTTTTACGACGGTGAAATCACCCAGTAAGACTAAACAGCCCATCAGTTAGTTATGTGCCATGCAAGATACATGCTTAGGCGATCATGTATCTTTCGATACATGATTGACAAGGCAGATTTTTTTTACCGCAGTAGGTTGCCATTACTTTCTGCGGTAGCCCAGTTACCATCCAATGCTATAGAAACCGGTCTGTCCTCCTATTTGTGGGGAGAATAAGAGGGTTCATAACTTGCCAAAGGGTATTAGCACGTAAGTGAATGTAATAGATTTGACTGGAATTCGAACTCGGCTCTCAATCCGAGCCGATATCCATTACTCCACCGTGCCTCCTCAGCCCATACCAGTTTAATAATAAACTTCAAGTGATATTTGTTGCTGTTGACGAGAAACAATTCACTACGCCACAATTAATGGTGAAACCGCCGGGATTTGATTCTGTGACTATCAATGTCTGAAATGAATTCCATCCTCTCTGTTCATAGAACCACCGAAATGTTTTCATACGACATCTTGTCTGCGGTGCACTAAGAAGTCCCTGAATGGAAAACGAGACACACCTTGACCTCAAGATATTCTGTGTGCAAAAAATAGAGTTCTTCTTCTCCACGGCTTTTGATTGGCTATATCATACAGTCAGTTATGTGCCATACGTGATACATGATTAGACGATCATATATCTTTCGATACATGACTGACGAGGCAGATTTTTTCCCGCGTTGCCATTTCTTTCTGTGGTAGAGCAGTTGCCATCCGAGGCTATAAAATCTAGTCTGTTCTGTTACTTAACCATAGCTGGGGCAGAAGAACAGGATTCATACCTTTCATAAAGATATTAGCACGTAAGTGAATGTAATTGTTATGGGACCTACCATTATGGACTAAATGGACTTGTCCTATTACTATATATACGGGGAGATTATGCCTCTCAAGAGAGCAGTCTAAAGTTGACAGCCTTGCTGCGACTTGTTCCAGCAAGTCGGTCGAACTCTCTGCCTTTGAGCAGAGAGGAACCCGGACGAGGCTCCACCGAAGGGCAGAGTCTCGTTCGGGGGGGGGTTGACCAACCCGATTCTGTTTTTACAGTTTCTACGGGCATTTTTCGTCCGAGCCTACGGGCTCGAGGATACCCACGTTAAACTCGGCCTTGTGCCACATCTATCCCTCGTGGGGGGGGGCAGTAAATATTGCTGTCTAGCGTTGACGAGTTGACTACTGTACTTTGCCGTCAGTCGGACGTGCAACACTTTTGTATTCGTTCTTTTTTTTAATAATATGTTTTCACTAAATTGCTGAGTTCGAGTTTTCTTTCGGACCTATTCCGGGTCCACAACATAATGGATTCGAATTTCTCAATCCGAGCTGCTATCCAGTACTCCGCCGTGCCTCTTCCTAGTCTCTTTCTAACAAATCAAATCAATACATAGTCTCGAGTTTCTGACTTTCTATCTGCTCTCCTATATTCATAATAGGTGGACGTTATACATGCCGTCTATATCAGACACGGGATGTGAAGAAATTATATGAGAAACATTACTCGAATTCTAAGGCTAGAATTTTGGTTTTGTAGCATTTACAGTGTTTGTTTAAAGTATCCAAAGAGTAATCTATTCCGTGTTCAGTTTCCTGATCTTTTATACTAAATTTAAAACAAAAGGGAGTAAAGGAAATCTAGTGAGGACAAATGTAAGCAAATCAGCATTAAACTGCGAGGTGGATTTGATATTTTATTTGGCTTCAGTTATTCTTGAATAGAACGGAATGCACTCCAATGGTAACGGTCATCGTTACTGTTCTTGATAGGACTAAAAAAATAAACTGTTACGGTTATTTAAACTCATGACAGTAGTAATGGTCTTCGAGATCAGCATGAAAATCAAGACTACTTATTCTTTCCGCTTTCGATGCCAGCCGACTTCACCAAGAGCTTTGTTACATTTTGTAATATTTGCGATTGGCTCGTGGCTGAGTGGTTAGAACGGTCGCATTCTGACCATGAGACCCGGGTTCGAATATCACAATGGTCTATTTAACAGAGAGTTCCTGGTGTTATCGGAATGATCCCAGTGTCGGGCACCTTTGGAAAGATGGGTAAATTGAAATTGGGTAGATGGAACCCTTGGGTACCGTCGATAGCTGTGCTAGCACGAAGTCACACATCATCGTGACCGAGGGAATGAGCGTGCTGGTCTTGTTCAAATTTTTGATCACGCTTTTCTCCCACAAACTGTAACTAAGGTCTGCTCAGCATAGTTGCAGTATAAACAGGTGGTCTCTGTGGGTGTTGAATAAACACACATGGGCCCGAGCAAGCGTCTGCAAGAGGGATTGGCTAGCCGCCCTAATAGACGGGTATCCTCAAATACGAGTGGCCAGCTATACAGGGATAATTTCAACGAAGCTTCTACTGCTTCATATGTCACTTTAACCATTTTAATCTTGTCAACCAAAGCAAGGCTGCAATGTCACTAGAACGTATTGGGTTATTGAAAACATATTGGGCTATTGAAAGAGAATGAAAAGACTGGGAATTGAAGAAAGGACAGAAAAGGAACGGGCTTTAGAGAAGACAGAAGATCACGATTGAAGTTGCATTTGACTTTTTGATGATTGTAGCTATCAGGGCAGCAAGAAATCGGGAAAGCGTTCCATAAGTGGGAAGTGGGAGAAAAGAAACTCTTAGAGTATAAGTGGCATTTGTATGTTACTAGTTGCCAATCTAGCAGTACGCTTAAATTCATGTAACCAGAGCGAAAAGCTCATCGGGGCAGTTGCCATGAAAACATCTGTAGAAAAGATAACGAAAAACCACGTCACGTCGGTGAGAAAAGCGACTGAATTCGACATGCCTTGTTAGGATCGATTACATTATGACATTTTTTTATTTTTTCAAGAAAGGCGAGATATACAACAGGAGAACAAGACTACTTTTGCCCATAAGCGAGATTCTTGGATCAAATCAAAGCATTTTTCGATATGTTAAACTTGTCAGAAGTGCTGACCAGTCCACAAATATTGAATGCAATGAATCAAGCGAACTTAACAAGTCTGAAGTATAGACCGGATATAGATGAGTTTCCCACACTACGCTCATTGTGGTCTGCTGCCTCATATTAACTACGTTATGATTACTGTTGTCATGCGAAAGAAAAATCACCTATTTGCTTTGAAAACGATATTTTCGATTCCATTTTATCGTTCAAACACGCTTCATTCATTGATATTTTGTTTACATTCCAACAATTTGTGATATATAATTTTGAATCCCACCAAAAAATATGGAATATTTTTCTCCAGTGTTGCGATCCGTCTCTCCACTGTCCTCAGCCCCTCGGAGCATGACCCCATTTTTATAAATTGCATCAACGAAAGACCGTTTTCTTTTTCATGTTGCTTTTATTTCAAGAAGCAGATAGCCGTGGTAGCGTCGACTCTAGTAGGCAGCGGGAGGAAGAACTACAGGGGAACGAATGCCCACTCGTTGCCGTAGCATATCGTCATCTGGGTCCTTAGCCTATCTATCTATCTATCTATCTATCTATCTATATAATTTTGGTGTGGAATGTGTATCGACACTTCAAAATTCCCGCGGCCCTCTGCGGACTTCGCGCCGATTTGGTCATATATCCCAAACCTAGACAATGGCAATTCACGACTATCAGAACACCACACACAAAGTATTCTGGCAAATTTATGACCATCCTGGTCCAGCCTCCGCATTCTGTCACATATGTACATTTTATTTGCGATTATTATAATGAGTTCATATTATAAGAGAAAGGCTTAGAAGTGTAGTGTTTTAATACTATCAAATGCCCTTTCCTGTTACTGTGAAACCCATTAACTTAGGTTCTGAGTTCTATCTCAGTCTGTTCATTATCTCTCTCTCCCCTTCTCTCTCCCCTCTCTCTCTCTCTCTCTCTCTCTCTCTATATATATATATATATATATATATATATATATATATATATATATATATATAAGTATATATATCATAATCTGTTAACATCTCTTCTTCAGTCTGATCATATTTTTATTTCTCTCAATTTGTTAATATCTATCTATCTATGTCACTATTCATATCTATCTACCTATCCATCTTTGTCACTATGCATATCTATCTATCTATCTATTTATCTATCTATCCATCTATGTCACTATTCATATCTATCTATCTATCTATCTATCTATCTATCTATCTATCTATCTATGTCACTATTCATATCTAATTATCTACCTATCCATCTTTGTCACTATTCATATCTATCTATCTATCTATCTATCTATCCATCTATGTCACTATTCATATCTATCTATCTATCTATCTATCTATCTATCTATCTATCTATCTATCTATCTATGTCACTATTCATATCTAACTATCTACCTATCCATCTTTGTCACTATTCATATCTATCTATCTATCTATCTATCTATCCATCTATGTCACTATTCATATCTATCTATCTATCTATCTATCTATCTATCTATGTCACTATTCATATCTAACTATCTACCTATCCATCTTTGTCACTATTCATATCTATCTATCTATCTATCTATGTCACTGTTCATATCTATCTATCGATCGATCTATCTATCTATCTATCCTTGTTCATGCGTCCTACTTCCATTTCGTTTACACTCTGGTCTTCTTAAGGAATGCGCAATTTATAAAGAAACACATCTGAGCTCAGCCTTTGGGAGCTGTCACCGTTTTTTTTTTTTTTCTAATTAGTTACGCCTTTTGATTATCTTTCTAATCAAATGCGGGCGACTGGTTTCTGCCCAAGTGAGCTACGTTTTCGTGTGGTCAGGCCGGAACGATGTGCAATCATTTCAGCGTAACAGCACTCACAGAAATATTTAACTCTAAATGGGATGACGGCAGGGGAGATGATTTCATTTTCGTTAACATTAAACATAAATTTCATTTCTCTTTCTGTCTTCTCAGGCTTTTTTTTTTTTTTTTTTTTTTTTTATTTAAATTTACATGTCTCCTGTGTTCGGAAAGTGAAGAGAAACAAGAAAAGTCGATGCGAAAAAAGAAGAGAAGAAAACAGAAGTATTAGCAGACACAGCTTAGCGATTGTCAGCACGGAATGAGAAATCCAAGAAGCGATTTCAAATCTTCGCTTTCGCACCCTTGACTTGGCAGAGACAAACATCCATCGCCTCTCTATCCAAATACAATAATTTCTCGAAAATAATACGCATTTTTTTACTCTAAATTACTGGTGATAATAGGGCTGCGTATTATAAATAGGTTTTAATAATATTTTTTCGTTATTGATTTATAATAAAAAATACGGTATTTTTTATTTAAAATAAGAAAGATATTATCCCAATTTTCATTTTAAATCCAACAATAATAATTGTAACTTTGTTTGTCAATAAATTTATACCGCATTTTTTATTTGACGAAAAAATAAAAAAAAATCTATAAAAAGTCCAATTTCGAAGAAAAGAGGATATCAAGTTAACAATTTATTGAAATTTTAATTTTCATCATCATCGTCATCATCACTACTTTCTATCATAGTATCAGTATCTAAATTGTCATTAAACAAATTATTATTCACAATATTGTTCGTCCTCTTCAAAATTCTCTTCGGCCTCTTCATTCTCTTACCAAAGAATGTCGTCTTCATAACCATCTATGGCTATCGTGAAGCAACACTTGTTATATTTATCGGGAAAACCGCATCGTAATTTTCAACATTATTTTAGCTGCTAAGTTTTGATTTTATTCTTAATGTCAAGTTCAACGAAATGTCTTCGTACTTATTTTTTTTAACAGAATTTATAGATGCGTATTATACATAGAGATAGATATATTTTTTTTAATTTTTGGATCATTTGTTGGTGCGTATTATTTATGGGTGCGTATTATTTTCGGTACATTGTTAGGGTAGATGTCATTGACCACCCGCTGTTTTTCACACCCACTGACTCAAAATTCATCTTACATATTTATAAATCCACCATTCGTCCATGCATAGAATATTGACGCCATATCTGGTCCGGTTGTCTGGTTATATATCCCGAGATTCTCGACAAAAGTGTCTGTAATGTTATCGGTCCTGACCTGACATCTCGACTTCAGTTACATTCCGACAGCCAGGAAGCAACTTTGGTCTGTCTTTTCTATAAATATTTTCATGGTAGTTGTTCTCCTACTTGGTGCCACGATCGAATGACTTGAAGCGTACCCCTGGATTAGCAATTAGGTCTCATCATTTTACAGCCAGATGAAACCGTAAGTTCTATTCTAATAGTTTCTTTTCTCCCACTTGTCACCTATAGAAGTCAGTTCAGTTTTCCTGCTTCCCTGCCACCTACAATCTTTAAATGCAAAAACAATCGCAGTCTTTTGAATCCTGTTCTTTTATAAGCGTTCCCCTCACTAGCATTTCATTGTCTATCACTTCCAATAATCTCGTGCGTCTTAGTGGCATTATCACCTTGCTTGGAGTAAAATTATTAAAAAGACAATCAGTCAGGTCAGGTATTACTTATTGCTGATCATGTAGCCAAGTACAAGCTGGTTGAGGAGATAGATGTTGCCAACTGATTCACCTTGCCATGAGAAATACCATGATAAGCAATAAAATGTATAAAATGGACTAAACTAGAAACTGTAATCTAAATGAGAAATGTCTTGCTAATTTTAACAGCCCTGTTTTAACCGACTTAGAGAATGTCTGTGGCTTTCCTTAAAAATGAATCTCTTAATCTCCAGAAAGAATAACTCATGGCACCTTATTGGTATACTTTTGAATGATTATATTGAATCATCTGCTAGATCTACTGCAAGGAAAGTTAGTTCACTGCTTGTTCTGGATAATTTCCAGAATCTAGCTTACTGTTATCAGTCTACCGTTGATCTGTACATTGAGTATTGCTGCCATATCTAGTCTGTTGGTTGTCCTATGTGTCTATTCTACATATATTTTCATAGTAATTGTTCTCGTGAGTTTGGGGTGGTAGCACCTGTTAGGGTCCCAGCTACGGGCAAATAGTTAACTATTACCAGCAATATTTTTTCGAAAAAATGTATTACCAGCAATACAATTTTGAAGGAAAAATATTACCAGAAACATATTTTTGACAAAACAAAATATTAGCAGCAATAATTTTTTTTATCGGTATTAAATAGCCCATTGGGGTTGATATGCCGTAAAACAAAATAAACCAAACCAATCTAAACCAAAGAATACATATTCTATTCATACGAATCTATCCTAAAAATGTTGTCGGCATTAAATAACCCATTGAGGTTGCTATGCCTTAAAACAAAATAAACCAAACCTAAACCAAATCTCATTATTCGTTGGTACCTTGACTTCGAGAATTTAAGCACAGTGCTAGATTGGCAGCTAGGTCTCATCATTTTATTGTTGGAATTGCTAGATGTAAACATAAGTTATTTTCTAATAGATTCTTACTATGCACTTCTCGCTTGTGGAACTCTCTCCTGGAGGACGTAACATGAATCAACGAAAGGCGGAAAGAATGCATGTAGGTTTGAATAGCTGATTTGATCGCACATCAGCATCCAGAAGGTCGCTACCTTGCCCAGAGAAGACTGACGAATCACGTAAGCACACAAGTGGAGGCAATCGTGGCCATCAGTTATGGATCTGCACAAACCATAGTGCATAATGGCGTGGGGCATAGCGTAATGTTTGTATGCTCTGGGTGCCGGAACAAACAAGCGCTGTAGACGTGGGTTTGTGGGCACCGAAATGCTTCTCATCGGAAAGGATGAAGAACGACACGTGAAGTGAATCGGCGTGCAGGGAGACTATGTCGAAACAATGAGTTTCTATGGAAATTGACTTTGCTTTTTTTTATTTAACTTCGTATATATATATATATATATATATATATATATATATATATATATATATATATATTCAAACCTTTCACTCTATGGAAGGCGAAAATGCCACTAGTACGCAGGGGGTTACAGGGAATGAAAGTGAAAGACAAGAGAAAGGAGGACTGCGGAAAGGACAAATGATGAACGCGGTTCAAGAGGACAAAAGATGGCGATTGACGGAACATTTAAATTTTTGAAGATTATAGTTATCACGGAAGCAAGTAAGCGGAAGGGAATTCCACTGTCGGGAAGCGCGAGAAAATAACATGTTGGAGTAGAAGTGACAGTTGCATTTCACTATTTCAGTAGTAAAAGAGTTGAACCTAGATGCCAGTATAGAAGCACACTTAAATTCATGTGGTCGAGGCATCAGGTAAAAAAGCTTGCTAGAGCAGTTGCCATGAGAATATTTGTAGAAAAGACAGAGAGAAGCCAAATCACGTGGGTGCGAAACTGACTGAAATCGAGATGCCAAGTCAGGATTGATTACATTACAGATTACTCTTTGGATTTTGTCAAGAACTCCCAGATGAATAGCAGGGGTACCAGACCAGATATGACAGCAGTATTCAATGCGTGGTTCAATTGTAGATTTGTAAATGAGCAAGATGGACTCTGATGAGAATAATTTTCTGGTATGACACAATGACCCAACTTCCTTTGCAGTAGGTACAGATATGTATAATACAACAATATATAAGCACTGATATATGAAATACAAGATATATATATATATATATATATATATATATATATATATATATATATATATATATATATATGAAGAAATATAGTCTTAAAGTGTGTTATATTTATGGGATAAAGTGCTCAATATCAGAGATAGAGCGTGTGCAAATATAAAAGTATACATAGAAGTCAAAACTTAGAGGCGACAGTCTGTTTCATGCTAGATGCAATCGTCAGGCCTATATATATGTACAATTACTATAGTATCTTAATTCCAATTGTAAGGAAAATTTGCTCTGTTTAATGAAAATAAACATTGAGCGCTCTTCATTAGTCAATCTTAACATATTTCAAAGTCTATTTGTGTTAATAGGACTCGCCTGGATTATACCAACGGTACACTACCACCTCTCTCTCTCTCTCTCTCTCTCTCTATATATATATATATATATATATATATATATATATATATATATATATATATATATATATATATATATATATAATTAAGTCATTCATTGAGTTCGAAAGAAACCTCAACAGAATGCAGAAAGCACTGGACGGCCGTTTCGTCCTATATTTGGGACTCATCAGCAGTGCGCATCCACTACCGAGAATTGTAATCCTGACAGCTGAGTTATCAAGAAAACGTCATACCAACTGTTCCAACGGGCCTCGGTGACTGAGCAGTTGGTATGATGTTTGCTTGATAACTCAACTGTCAGGGTTTCAATTCTCGGTAGTGGATGCGCACTGCTGATGAGTCCCAAATATAGGACGAAACGGCCGTCCAGCGCTTCCTGCATTCTGTTGAGGTTTCTTTCGGACTCAATGAATTAATTAATTATAATTATCAAATCCTCCTAACAATTTCTATCATATATATATATATATATATATATATATATATATATATATATATTTGTGTGTGTGTTAGAAAAGTATTGGTAAAAGAATTACATACTGGAAGCCTAAGTAGCGATGCGTCTTTTTCTGAAAAATCAACTTCTGACTAATGACGGCTTTATTCATGGAATTAGTTTTATATATAAAAATGGAGTAACAGATTCTAGGTGGCGTTGAAATGAACAAAGACTGGTTACACATTACATCTAAACGTTAAAGATATAGGAACCATCAGCATTTTCAATTAAATTTAGACGATGTTAAATTTAGTCGATGTAACTTTTTAATGCTTTTAATTTTTTCCGTTATGATTGTAATTATCCTGAATTTTATTACTATGCTATTTAATTATCCCAAATGTGTCGTAATTTATTGTGGAGAAGAAATATTTTGTATGGATTTGCAAGTAGATTTCCCGTAATGGATCCAGAAATTTTTGCACTTTTAATACATTTCCATCTTAATAGATTAATGTCTACTGTAAAATCCGGTATTAAATAAACATTAAAAAATACTATTAATTATATTTTTTCTTTAAAAAGTACGGCATTATAGGTTTATAAAAATCTGGTAATAATTATAGGTTTCTATGGTATTTAATTATATTAAATTGTATATATCTAGTAAGTTTTTGAGGAAAGTAGAGCGAATTCAGAAATGACTTCATTCTCTATACACTTTCGAATTAACTCATAAAAGTCTATTGCAAAATCCCGTCTTAATTATAGGTTTTCTGAAAAACAAAACAAAACGGTGTTCTATGTCTGTAAAAATTCCGGTATTAATTATATGTCTATAGAAATCTGGTATTACTTGTAGTTTTCTGTTTATAATTTATTGATGTCCACTCAGAATTGAAACGGTGGGATGTAATTGCTTAATAAGTTTCTTTTTTCTTTTAATCAGAAACGCAACGTGGATATAAAATAAAATTCCAACAAGAAACTCGATGCCGAATTAGACATGTATATATTTTTCTGCTGTTCTTCACCCAATAAAATGCCCAAGCGCCAAGATAATTACCGAATGATATTTTTGCATTTGCGTAAAGGGCGGAAGTAAAAAGGGCGTATTATGTGGATAAGTCTAATGGATAACAACTGACCATAGACATGAAGAAGCCCTGGGTTTGACGATAAACTACATCGGGCAGCACGATTTCTGGGAGATTGGAGGTTTTGAGGAGCGTGGAACCACCTCTTAATTGCTGTAGTTCTCTGGGTCACCATGACCCAGAGTGGTAACACCTGGTAGGGTCCCAGTTATGGGAAATAGTGAAACATTAAACAAAAATAAAAACTCTAGAGAAGTATAAAAATATATTTTTGTGATGTCAACGAATACTCGTTGTCACTTTCGTAATGCTCGTTGTAGTAGAGACTTTGTAATCGCAGATACAACTATAGTACGTCGTTGAACAATACTCGTGTCAGACGCCTTCGAATAGTAACGCACTAATCGTACTTGCCCGTATAGTGATCTGAACAGATAAATAGTATAGAGTAGAGAATAGCGGTCCGTATAGTAATAGAGGATAGAGTAGAAATAACGATCCTGCATCGTCAGATACTTCCTATATATATGCGTCAAGTGATCTACTTAATTAAATAATGGGATCGCCTGTGTTTGCTCACTGGCGGTCTATGTTCCAACTCAAGTGTCGGCGTCCTGGGTACGAAGTTAAACTGCATCCAACAGCAAGGCCTCTGATCAGGAGGTTTTGAGGAAGCGTGGGGCCACCTCTTAATTGCTGGTGTTCCCAGGACCACCCTGACCCAGCGTGGCAGCACTTTGTTGGGGTTCCAGCTATGGGAAAATAGTGAACTTCCAGGTCTTCTCCAGCACAATGAAACAATGATGTTTCCAGCTATACGTTTTTGAAACAATGATGTTGTCAGCTATACGTTTTTGAAACAATGATGTTGTCAGCTATACGTTTTTGAAACAATGATGTTGCCAGCTATACGTTTTTGATATATTTAGTAAATACTGGATCTGGCATTAAATAACCCAGTGTGGTTGATATGCCATAAAACCCCAAACAACCAACCAATCAAGTGTCGGTAGCGACACTTTATTCCTACATAACACTATTTTTAACACTACATTTTATAGTAAAATGACCAGCAATAATTTCATCAAAGAATTACCAACAATAGACTTTATATCATGACCCAAAATACATTTTTATGGTAAAATGATCAACATTACATTTTCATAGCAAAATGACAATCAACAGAACAAAACACGAAAAGGTATAAAAATACATTTTTATAGTATGATTATCAACAATATATTTTTCCTCTACAAACTATATATCTAAATAACACACATTTACTTTGAAAATATAAAATTAGGTACAAAATATCTGTAGTTGATGGTATAAAATTGTGTTCGATTTCAGCATTAGATAAGTCATTGAAGTTGCTATGCTGCTAAACAGTTAAGATTGGAGATATCGAGGATCATCGTCTCAGGTGCCTGTTCTTTGTCTGTAAGGAGTTTGTCCAGCATTGCTACATGGCAGTACTGATAATAATTTGCTATAGCTTTCGGAAATCATCTTTCTCTAACTCAGTGCGCCTTCGAAACTCGTAAATCCGATATTTTACCCTCATGTGTGTGTGTGTGTGTGTGTGTGTGTCTGTGTGTGTGTGTGTGTGTGTGTGTGTGTGTGTGTGTGTGTGTGTGTGTGTGTGTGTGTGTGTTTAGTAGTGTGATTGCGCACGTGCTTTCTTAGATTTATGGAAACTAACGCTTTCTTTCGAAATAGGTCAATCTCTGGCGTTATGTTGCGGAACAAACGATGGCAAATGGGGCCAGACTTTGATTAGAAGAGAAGAGAAGAAACTCGACAAAGCCTTTAGAGTGATCTTTTGTCTTTTGACTTCATGAGGATTATGATGATGAAGAAGAAGAAGACAAAGAAGGAGAAGAATATGGCAGAGAAGAAGAAGAAGAAGAAGAAGAAGAAAACAAGAGGAAGAGAAAAAAGGAACATGAAGAAGGAAGAGGAAGAGGAGGAGAAGAAGAAGCTGCAGCAGCAAAAAGGAAGAAAAAGAGGAAGGCAACGTTTTCAGAGTGATCTTTTGTCTTTTTACTTGATGAGGACTATGAAGAAGAAGAAGAAGAAAGATGATGATGAGGAGGAGGAGGACGACGACGACGAAGAAGAAGAAGTAGAAGAAGAAGAAGTAGAAGAAGAAGAAGAAGACAGAGGAGGGTGAGAAAAAGAGGAGGAGAAGGAGAAGCAGCAGCAAAAAAAAGAAGAAAAAGAGGACGAAGGCAGAGTTTTTAGAGTGATCTTTTGTCCTTTGACTTGATGTGGATTATGATGATTATGATGATGAAAAAGAAGAAAAAGAAGAAGAAGAAGATGAAGAAGAAAAAGAAGAAGAAGACAAGAGCTCCTCCAAGTTGATGTCGAGTTGGAAAGAAAAAAATGTCAGATTGTTTTTAATTGTTCATATAAGAAGCAGAAAGGAATTTTGTCTGACATTGTATTCTATTCAGGTTTTATTCTTGTTTCCTCTTTCTCAACTTAATCAGGCCTCAAAGAAATACACATCAAACAAAGCGAAATTAGACAGCAAAGTCAACGATAGTCTTGGCTCTTTGAAACCGAAAAACAACAGTTGTTCACGCTTTGATTTACAGATGTCATCATTAATTTTGCTGTATTTTACTTTCCGCAGAATAATTCTAAATTATTGCATTTTGTCATCGTGGTTATCGCTGCAATCTTTCTTTTTTTTTCCTCTTCAATTTTTTCTTCCTTCCTCATTTCTGCGAAGTGGGTTTGGGGAGGTGACTCTTTTGAAGTATCACACAATGGCTTTTTAAACTTTTGTGAGTTTGGCTTATTCTCGAGGAACGCCTTATTGTCTGCACTGTTCCAAAGGGAGCAATGTTTTACATATTGTAAAGATTCACTCATGTATTATTTATACTAATGTCTCATTAAAATCTATCTATCTATCTATCTATCTATCTATCTATCTATCTATCTATCTATCTATCTATCTATCTATCTATCTCAACCTAATCGCTATCTATCTATCTATTTTCGTCTGTCCATATCTACTTCTTGGATGCAAATTTACAAAGTTAACAGTTTTCTCTTGGCAGATATTTCGTATATTAGCTTTCAACACAAATACGCTTCTAAAATCTGGAATATTTAAGTAAAACCTTTTCTAGTTTCTGTTTTTCTCTCTTCATATACCCACGCACACACACACATATATATCGAGAGAGAGAGATATTATAAACTCACACACGCATACACATATATAGGCGCAGATGCAGGTATATGCGCAGATATACTACTATTTTTACTGTTTCTGCTCTTGTACGTAACACGGACACTAATACACACGCCGTAGTCTCTCTCTCTCACTCTCTCTCTCTCTCTCTCTCTCTCTCTCTATATATATATATATATATATATATATATATATATATATATATATATATATTTATATATATAAAGACAATAGGAAAAGCTATTCTTAGCCGACGCGTTTCTCCCTTTGAGGGACATTATCAAGGTAAATGTCCTGATAAAGTGCCTCAGACGACGAAACGGGGAGGCTAAGAATAGCCTTTCCTCTTGTTTTTTTTTTTATTCATTTTGTTCGTTTACAAGATACACCTTATCTGAAAATAATTTAACCCCCGCCCATATATATATATTCGTATGTCAGTCAAGGAGAATTTGAAGAATATTTCTAAATAGACCACACTTCTTCCCAGAGAATATTTTTGTGTGAATTAAAACACATGAAACAAAAATTAGTTAAAAATAATTTTCCCAACACTATCATCAATAAACAAATAAAATTATTCTTACAAAAATACATGACACCAGTCATAAAAACAACATAGAATAAAACATCAAAATATTTTATTGCAACGACATGCACAATAATTAGGAACAAGACGAATTCACTAGGCGACGAAATATTAAGCACCATATTTCTGCAGTAAATCCCGAAAAAAACATGTTATACTTATATTACAGAAACTTGAAAACTGAAAACGTCGTCACTAATCAAAATAAAACTATCAAATCTGAACTAAAAATGACCAATCTAGAATATCAATTTAACTATCCAGTAAAAGACTGTGTTTATTGTCATGAATCAATTACTTACATCAGTCATACCATTACCTGCCTAAGTAGACGCCTAACTTTCACTTATCTGAGCAAAGTGTCATTAAAAGCACTTAGCCACCCATAATTCATTAAAACCCTTTAAGGAAGATTCTGGTTGATAACACTAGCATCCTATATAGGTCCCGTTACCGAAAACAACTCGGTGTGAGAGATGACCTTTATATAAAACATCTGGCAGCTAATATAAATTTTACTTTATGCAGCAGCAGCAGAAAAAAAACTATGTTGAAGCCTTTTTAAAAAAATAGGAAGGGGCCGACTCAAATTCCAGGCACGCTAGAGAGAAACGTTCATACTATTTTAGTAGCACAAAAACTTAAACAGTCAAAAATTAAAAGAAATTATTAACAGCTAAGAACACCCCCCCCTTTGAAAATGGCTAAAGTGGCCGAAAGTACTTGAGACAGTGGATAATATGGACAATTTTTGCACACCCTTACGCTAACCAAACAGAAAACACTGGAAAAATTAAATAAAAAATTAATCAAATTTTCCACTCTGTGTGTGTGTGTTTTTTTTTTTGTTTTTATTTGCTTAAATTAATTTTTATTAGTTTAAACGTTATATTTAGGTAGTATACATCTCTGTTCAGATTCACTGCTTTTTAAACAGTCTAAATCTAGTTCAACCGAGAGACTTCCTAGCGGAAATATCTCCCGATTGGTTTCGAAGCTATGTCCCCCTTGTATAATATATAGGAAGCAAAGTCAATTCATATGTCTCTTTGGACGACGAAATATTTAAACGAATATCAAATGCAACCGATGCCTTTGGGATGCTTAAGCATCGCCTATGGGATGTTCATGGGATTTCACTGAAAACGAAAATCAGTGTCTATCGAGCATTCTCGCCACACTTCTTTATGGGTCAAAATCATGGACGCCATACAGGACGCACACCAATCAACTTGATGCTTTTCATAGACACTGTCTTTGTCCAATATATTTTATACACGGCAGGACAAAATTTCTAACCATGATCTTTTCATCAAATGTGGTGTCAGTGGCATTGAATCCTTTCTGGGGTTAACTATTTGCCCATAGCTGGGACCCTAACAGGTCAGGATGGACCAGAGAACACCAGCAAATAAGAGTTGGTTCCACGCTCCTCAAAACCTCCTAATCAGAGGCCTTGCTGTTGGACCTAGTTTATCGTCTCATCCAGGACGCGGATGTAGTTTATCGTCATACCCAGGACGGCCATATTTATGAGAAACCATTTTTTTGTTATTAGTCTTCAATCACAATAGTCTGTTTATTAATATTCATATATTTTAATCGATTCGTTTTCTACGGCGTATCGATCCTTTGCAGGTTATTTAGATCCGGAAAATATTTTTTAGATTCTAAGAATTTTCTTGTGAAGATAATGGTTTTGTGATAAAAATCTTACTAATTAACCCATAACTGGGGGTAAAAGCTGAGTTCATACCTTTTTAAAGTGTATTTGCGAATATTAAAAAAACGATGAGATTTGGAACTCGACTCTCCATTTAAAAATGCCGTGCCATTATTCATTACAGTACCCGTATATCCAACCTTACAACCCCTGCTTCCCAAGCGGACACACATTTAAATACTGACCAAGCTCGACGTTACTTAACGTCGGTAATCGTACGGATCTGGTATTTCAACGTGATATGGCCGTAAGCTAACTTTCAAATATCTCCCATTGATTCCCAGAGGACAGTGACTTCAAGGTTTTCAATAATTGCTTCATATTCGTGCCTTTTTGTCAGCATATCCCTCACTGTAATACTGGCATGAATTCCAAGCAATATACTGTCCGATCTTATATCGTTCTTTGTATTGTTTTGGTATTGGAATTTGACAGCCAGACACTAAGTGATCGAAATTGTTTTCTTATAATCTATATATCGGCTCTGTACAATTTTCATTATTTTCTATCTGGTAAATCCTGGTGAATATGTTTTGGTCCTGTGCAGCCATTATAAACGACTCCATCTCTGCTTTTAGTCATGCACTCTGCTGTCATTGATGTGTTTAGTGTTTATCAACATTCGCATCGCTACCTGAGAGTCCATACAGACCATGGAAGCGTTTTGTTTCCACGTGTTGTTTCTAAATTAGTTAAATGTATCACAGTATTTTTTGTATGATTTTAGCTGCATTTATTGTTTGCACTCTTCTTCTTCTACTACTTCTTATTAGTAGTAAAACAGCCTCCGGTTTTCCTGATTTGTCGTTTGGTAAAATTTTATACCAAGTTTTTTTTTTATCTGAGACTGGACGAAAAAATATTTGCGTTGTAAGACAAAATTGTTACACTTTGACTGACTGAAAAAAATCTAGTTTCAGTCAATACATAAAAAACACGGTTAAAAATAACGAAAATAAATTTAGAAACACAGTGAAACCTTCAAATCTTTTTTTTACTCCAACAATACCAGCATCTGAATCGTTTCACTCATCTCATTTTTCTATTTTGATGGTTGAAAATGATTTCAAATGAATCACTCATTTAAATCTTAAAAATGATGATTTTTTTAACACACCTCTATTTTCTGGCGATACAAAATCACGACTAAGAGCTTTAGAAAATAAAAAAACACACACAAACACACATCATTCGAACAATTTCAATAACTATACTCCCGCACTTGCTTTCCTGTCAACTTCTTCAATTCTATACTCGAGTCCTTTTTGGATGTTGGCGATCATCGCTCTCCATAATTTCCTATCCTTGGTAGCTCTTAATAAATATCTACTAAACCTTGTTCTGCCATCCATTTGCTCAAGCTTGCTAGGTAATTTACGTGTTGTTTTCCTCTCTCGCCCTTGCCTCAAATCTGTCCAATGAGTACCCAATTTTCCACGCAATCTTTCGACATTACGTACTCTAGAAATTTCAGCTGTCGCTTCCTTATGTTACTTATAAGTGTCCTTTTTGTTTCCATCGTCCACAAGACTTCACCATTGCTTACATGCTCGGTTCATTGTATTCTCAGCATCCTTCTGTAGAAACACATTTCTGTTACATCAAATTTCATCTGGGTGGTGATTGTACATCATTCACTACGTAACATTTCCGTACCCCTTTCTTTGTTTCTCAGGAATTTCTTCTGTTTCTTAATATTTTGCTTAGCTTTAGGAAGGCCACTTTCGCTATACCAATACGCCTTCCAGTGTCGCCATTTCTGTTCTCTGTTAAAACACTAATCAAATATTTATATTGTTGCGCTTGTTTGATTTTTATATTTCTTTACATTATTTACATTATTCACAACGTATCGGATGTTATACGCTCCGGCCTTCAGGTAATTGAAATTTCGAATCGAACTCTTTATTTCGTCAACCGGAGTATATTGTTCTAGTTCCACGTGCCATGCCTATTCCGGGTGTCTCAGTTATTTCCCTTTAACTCAACTCTCCACGTTTTTGGTTCACCACTACTGTAGCCTAATCACAAAATCTAATCAATGCTTTTATCCACTGACCCTTGTGGAAGATGGTAGTGAAGATGAGGATAACAGTTCGAATAATGTAAATAATCATAATACCTCATCTCAGATATATAGGCAGATATCAACACTGCGTCACTCGAATATCTTATTATAGCGAAGAAAACGGCGACTTACTTCGTCAAACCAAGTGACAGCGTGTCGCGTGTATCCTACGACGGAAAATGTGGCGAAAAAGAAAATTACTTACCAAAAGAAAGGCACGTCTTCCGCATGACATGCTGAAGACGGAATGTTTTAGAAGCAAGTCAGTCGCAGGAGTCGCAATAAAAGTATTTTGATATGCAAAAATTAGGCGTCCTCTCCCAGTTGTCGACGAATGAAAAAAATGCTCGGCGGTTAAAAGCAAAAGGGAAAATAAAATTCGGGGAATTGGGCTACCGCGTTCGTCGTTAGAGTGAGTTATTTTTCTGACGGGTTACGTGATTTGTGAGATAGTAACTGCGAATCGAGTTTTCGGCATTTTTTTCTGCCCTCGATGTTCGAGTCGAAACTTATTTATTTATTCTCTGCGTTGTGGAAGTAATCTGCGACAAATATTTCTTGTGCAATCCCAGATCGCTTACACTTATGATGGTAAGATATTGGGCTCTAGGGCCTTTAATTCTCTCAGAATCTCTGCCCTGCATCGGTTGAATAAGTCTGGTAAGAATACACATCCTTGTCATGCATCTCTTTCTATTTTTGTATATTTACTGAATTCCTTTGCTATCCGTATGTTGGCGATTTGCTGCCAATATAAGTTCAAGATTAATCTGATATCCTTCCTAAGTATGTCAAAGTTACCTAGCAGTTACTACAGTCAACGACTGTTGTAACCTAAGAAAGGTTAGTGAATAGAATAATCACACTAAGGTTGATAATGAACGATAATACTTGAGACACGAACAACACATATAAGATTCACCAGTGGTGTGTAGAAGTGGTAGTCAACTGTTAGAAGTGAGTGGAAGTAAATTCCACAATGAATCTCTAACTGCAGAATATCTACCTACTGCCTCACGCAGTCAGATGTGGCACAAGACCGAATTTAATGTGGGGTATCCGAGCCCGTAGGCTCGGCCAACAATTCCCCGTAGACCCTGTATAAAACGGTGTTGGGCAGCTCCTTCCCGAGACAAGACTTCTCCCCTCGACATAGTCTCGTCTGGGGATCCTCTCTGCCCTGAGGCAGAGAGTTTGACCAGCACAGCTGGAGTCAAATCTCCAACTGCAAAATATCTCCCAACCGCCCCACGCGGTCAGATGTGGTACACGGCCGAATTTAATGTGGGGTGTCCAAGTCAGTACGCTCGGCCAAAATTTTCCAGTAGACCCCATATAAAACGGGGTTGGGTAGCTGTTTCCCGAGACGAGGCTCTGCACTTCGACATAGCCTCGTCCGGGGTCCCTCTCTGCCCGGAGGCAGAGAGTTTGACCAGCACAGCTGGAGTCGAATATCCAACTGCAGACCCACATACCGTATTTACTACTGTATTTGTGAATGGAGACATACCCATTATCGTCCGTAGGTATGCTACAACAACTACAATCATAAAAATGTTCATGCAACGCCAACTATCATCTTTTGCCTCTTTGAATTATGTTCTTTTATTGTCCTATCTGTTTCGTTGTCTCTCAATAGCCATTTGCGTCTTAGGGGCTTTATCCCCTTACTTGGGGTGAACTGATTAAAACGAAACAGCAACAACAAATATTTCTAGCACAACCGTCTCAAATGACATGAAGTGGATGTCTATATTGATTCCACTGTAAGGTCAGATGCTAAGGAATTTGGTTCACTGTGTCATGCGAGACAATTTTTCTCTCCAGAATATATCCTACATATCTAGCATTCGTTTATACTTAGAATATTGCTGCCACATATCGTCTGGTGCTCCTGCTATATCCTTAAACTACTTGATAGAATCCAAAGAAAAATCAGCAATATTATTGGTCCTGATCTGGCGTCTCGGCATTAGTCACTTTCCTTCCGCTGTAAGGTTGCCCCCTTGTCCTGCTATAAATAAGGTCGTAGTAATTGTTCGGATGAGCTCTTCACTATGGTGTCTAGACTCTTCGAATATAAGCGCAGTACTAGACTGGCAACGAGATCCCACCATTTAATAATTGAGTTGGCTCGATGTAACCGTAAGTTCTATGCTAACAGTTTCTTTGCACGTACTTTTCGCTTGTGGAACTCTCTTTCGGTTCCATGCTTTCTAGTCAACTTTAATCTTAAAAATTTAAATGCAATGTCAATCGCTATCTACAGTCCTCCTGATTACGTTTTTTGTTCTTGCTCCTTAGTAATGTTTACATTTTCTAATTCTTCCACACCAAATAACCCCATGTGTTTTAGTGGCTTTACTGCCTTGCATGGTGTGAACTCTATTAAAAAAAACAAACAACCCAACAAAAGAAAAAAACAAAAAACAAGAAAATATGGTCTGTACACAGATGCCTAATAACTAAGTATGAATAGAAAACACACACAAAAAAGTTTGATTTAATACAGAGAAATTTCTCTGTATTAAATCAATTTCTCTGTATTAAATCAAACTTTTTTGTGTGTGTTTTCTATTCATACTTAGTTATTAGGCATCTGTGTACAGACCATATTTTCTTGTTTTGTTTTTTTTGACTCCAGCTGTGCTGGTCAAACTCTCTGCCTCAGGGCAGAGAGGATCCCCAGACGAGACTATGTCGAGGGGAGAAGTCTTGTCTCGGGAAGGAGCTGCCCAACACCGTTTTATACAGGGTCTACGGGGAATTGTTGGCCGAGCCTACGGGCTCGGATACCCCACATTAAATTCGGTCTTGTGCCACATCTGACTGCGTGAGGCAGTAGGTAGATATTCTGCAGTTAGAGATTCATTGTGGAATTTACTTCCACTCACTTCTAACAGTTGACTACCACTTCTACACACCACTGGTGAATCTTATATGTGTTGTTCGTGTCTCAAGTATTATCGTTCATTATCAACCTTAGTGTGATTATTCTATTCACTAACCTTTCTTAGGTTACAACAGTCGTTGACTGTAGTAACTGCTAGGTAACTTTGACATACTTAGGAAGGATATCAGATTAATCTTGAACTTATATTGGCAGCAAATCGCCAACATACGGATAGCAAAGGAATTCAGTAAATATACAAACCTGGCATCTCTGTGTCTTTTCAACAGCAGTAGAGTTTTCTGAGGGGAGAGTGACTTTAGATTCTTCTGATGAATTTCATTGCTTATTGTTCGTTTAGTGACATGGATGCCTGATGAAAGCAAATCATCCTGCAACTCTTGACAAGTAACCATTGGATTTTGTTTATTTAACGCAGTAATTTCCTCGAAAAATCTTGCAGAAATCTTACGTAGAGCACCAGTTCTTCTTTGGTTTTCAACAGTTTTGAGTTTTTATACATTGCAATGAATAAACTAATGGTAGTAAATGGAATATTCAGGTTGTCTGAGATTTTCCTGTAACTTTTACCTTCATTCAAGAGCTTAACAATCAGTTCTTTTTGCGAATTTATCAATTCTTTACCTCTTGCCATGATGAAAACCTTCTTGCACGAATATCAATTACAGAATGTTCTGTTTGTACTTTTTAGGCTAAAAATAACGACCGATGACATTATTGCACCCATCTAGAATATTCCACTTGAATAATCTCGAGTATTAAAGCAATTTAAAAGTTTTAAAAGCTGAAATTTGTATTGTACGAATACTTTTTTCATCCATTAAAATGGAAAAATAGGATTTATTTCTATTAAATCAATTTTTTCTGATTTCTATGCATATTAAGCTATTATGCATCTGTGTACAGTTAATTATATGAATAATGAAAAGCACGTTTATTCCTTAGTTGGAAATACAATAAATTAAAAAAATGTACAAATATTAGTCTCTATCCACTATATATATATATATATATATATATATATATATATATATATATATATATATATATATATATATATATGAAGATGTTGCTGGTATTTTTATATGTTTGTAGGGTTTTATTTTTGTTTGGGGGGTTCAATATTTTTCCATAGCTAGAACCCTAACAGGCGGTACCACCCTGGGTCATGGTGGACTTGGGACCAACAGGAATTAAGAGGTGGTTCCACACTCCTCAAAACCCCCAATCTCCCGACCAAAGGTCTTGCTACCGGATATGAACATTGGTTGCTTATGCTTGAGTCTGTAGGAAAATACCATTCGGTTGTTTATACTTGATAACTATAAGTCGTTTATACTTGCCTCTTTGGAGAAAATGGAAACAAGAAGGAAATTTATATTTAAAATTAGGAAGAGGCAACTGAAATTTTTGTTGTACGTAATGAGGAAGGAGGGCTTGGAAAATCTGATACTCACAGGACAGATTAAGAGGAAGAGTGACAGGGAAAAGCAGCGTGTAACATACTTGATGAATTGTGGATCAGAATTTGGGAAAAATAACAAAAAGAGAACATTTCTTAAGAGCTATAAGAGACAGGAAGATGTGGAGAACTATAAGCGCTTACGTACTGAAGGAATACTCCACATAAAAGAAGAAGAATTGCCTGAAAAAAACTGTTTTTAAAACTTTTCATAAAACTCGACCGACAGAAACGCCAACTCCTCAGTTAAGGAATGCAGAATATTTTGTGTTGGAAACGGTTAATATTACCCTACGTAATTCTTGGAATAGTTCTTTCATGTTTGTTAAATTCCACAACTCTTGGCGATCGCTGTAAATATTCTGATAGTTATCAAGATCGTCTTTACTGAACTGTTTAGGTTTATACACCAGGGCGTCTACATTCTTTATTAGACGAGTTTTTTTCTTTGCTAGATGGTGATTATTAAATCGAATCTCTTGGGTCATCGATTTGAATTACAAAGTTTAAGAATCTCCTGCCTCGCCATTTTTTTATCATTTTCTCATTTAATTTGCATCACTTGCTTTTATTTTTTTTTTATTTTCAATTTTCATCCTTTACGTTTTTCCTGTTCTCCTTTTCTCGTCCATCGTTGGAACCTTTTTTACTCCCTTCCATTTAGCACACCTTTTATAAGTTTCGTTTTCTTCTTGAATCATTTAAAGCTTTTCAAAAGTCTCCATTTTTATTTTTTTCTCATAATTTTTTCTATTTTTTTTTAACTTTAAATGTTCAATTCTTTATCATAGTTTTATTAGATTTTTTTCCTCTTTGACAGACTTTTTGAAGCCGCGTTTTCCTTCTTCCCAATCTCTACTTTACTTTCCTATTTTGTATCATGATTGCTTTTCATATCCTCGCCACCATTGTTTTCTAATTTTTTTACTGTGCTTTTCCATCAGCCACAGAACTATTTTCATCGTCTTTTCCCTGTCAGTGTCACTATATTCGATAAGACTTTACGACATGCAATTTCGAGGAGGCTTGTTTTTTTTTTTGCATTACTCATCTTATTTTCTGAATGGTATTGTTATTGCTCTGATCTTAGATCGAAAAGACTGCAATCCATGACGCCAGAAAATCATAGATGGTAAGAGACGGGAAAATAGCAAAATTTCCACGACAACCTGATGGCGAAAAAGTCGATATATCCAGTACATTATTTTAGTCAGCTTTTCATCTATCTATCTATCTATCTATCTATCTATCTATCTATCTATCTATCTATCTATGCATCTATCTATCTATATATATATATATATCTCATTCTGTATTTATCCATCCATCTCTCGATCTCAATCTGTTTTTATCTTTCTATGTATCTATCTCAATCTGTTTTTATCCATCTATCTCTCGATCTCAATCTGTTTTTATCTATCCATCTACCTCTCAATCTCAGTCTGTTTTTATCTATCTATATATCTATTTCAATCTGTTTCTATCTATATATCTATCTCAATCTGTTTCTATCTATCTATCTATCTATGGCAACTCTGAATTCAAAACCTGCCGAGAGTCGTTTGGGGAACTTGTAGCGAATACGACAGAAGAGTCCATCATATATATATTTATAGGAATGTATGTGCTTTTAAAACTCAGTGAATTTTAAAATAAGTTATTTCAAAATTCGCTTGAAGATTAAAGAGAATTAATGCTTTTAATTTAATATAATTAAATTTGAAGTTTTTGGTTTCTTTTTTTAAAAAACATGGTAATTCCTGTGTAGCGATGAAATCATAATTTTAAATAAGTTAATTGATATATATATATATATATATATATATATATATATATATATATATATATATATATATATATCGAGAGAGAGATAGAGAGAGAGAGTTGTATCTTCTGCAAGGGAATGTGGGCAAGTGTGTAGTAGCAGAAAATGTATCTTGCACATATACAAATCTACCATTAGTTTGTACAAATCTACCATTAGTTTGTGCAAATCTACCATTAGTTTGTGCATATATATATATATATATATATATATATATATATATGAGTTAAAGATCAAATGCACGTCAAATACGGATCGGAATTCAATAAGATGATAGAATAAAGGACAAATAGGAAACGTATATCAATCTAACATGTTTCACTTTTATTAAATCATTGTGATTGTGAAAAAACAATCAGAAATTCTGGTATTTTCAATTTTGTTTGGGTCAATTATTATTTGTAAGTAACGTACCACGTGCATTCAAACTAGATAATTCTATGTGTATGTAAGTTTGTGAATATTCTTGTATGTCTAAGCGGGCATCGCGTGGTATTGTGTATTTGTAATTGTGCATGTGTGTCTGTCTAGTAGGAGTTCTAATGTCTTCACCTTTGAGTTGTTATCCAGCGCAGCGCGGTGTGACATTATTCTAGCTGATGTCTTTAAGCATGAATTCTCTGTATTAGATAGATATATGTTAGTGTTGTAAGACCAATACTTCCCTACATCATGGACTCTCCCAGTACTATATTATTATGTGAATCAGGGAGTACTAGGACCAGAAATGCGCAGCCGTGTGTTCTGCTGTCGAACTCTCTGTTTGGCAGAGAGGAACTCGGACGAGCCTTTGCCGCAGGGCAAAGTTTCGTCCGGGGAGGTAGACAGTCCCTAAACTCGTATATACGGGTTGTCAATGGGCATATTTTTGGCCTAGCCTACGGGCTCGGTAAGCCCACGTTAAACCGGCCTTGTGCCACTTTCGCCCCTTGTGGGGGGGGGTGTTAAATATACCAGTAATGCGCAGCCGCGTACGATACCAATATCCGACACCACTGGATAGTAAGCTCTGCTTACACTATTCTTTGTAACCTTTCTGTTTAATATATCTTTCTTACCTCTAACCCGTGTTCCGTGTTTTCCTTCCGTGGCCCCTACTTCGGGTCCACATCAGTGGCGACAGAGGATTCGAGACACGCATCCACACTGAAACCCCAAAGCCCCAATCCCACATCAGTGGTGACAGAGGACTCGTTTAACCCAACTGGTTCCCACATCAGTGTTGAACTACAATTTGAGCTGGCATTACTACATCAGCGAACGAAACGCAATAAACGAGCAACCATGTATCGAGAACAACTGCTTACAAAAAAACTAGCTTGTGCACAAAACAAACTGACAAACTGAAGAGCTCGATCCACTTCCCTTCTCCACATCCTTTCATCTTTCATTCCTATCTGCTCTCGCTCCAAATCTTCTGTAACTCCCTTGCCTTGATCAACCCACTGTCTTTCTCTTTCTCCACATCCTCTCCTTTACCACTCCTATCTACCCTTCCTCCAACCCTTCTATAACCCCATGCGTGATAGTGACCTTTGGGGGTGATCCGCTTAAAAAAAAAAGTTCGAAAAAACTATTCACTAAGTCGGGCATTTAGCAAAGTGTTCAAAAATTTTATGAAATTGATTTGAATTCCTACAAATCTCGTGCATAAAATTACCCTCCCATCAAATTGATTGAGGTGAGTTTTTTTTCTAAAAGAGAAAGAAAAAGCAAAGCAAATTCTCTCATAAGGAGGGGAAAAAAATCCAGTGTATTTTTTTTGTTTTGCTGTCTAAGTGATATTTTTCACCCCACACTTCTAAAAAAAAAATATAAGTGTGGAGAAAATTTAAATGATCACATTGAAATTAACGGAACAACGGTATCTCGAAAGATAAACCAGTAAGTAGTTCTTATTAATTTTATTAATTGACTACTAGATTTGGTACACGGGTTTATCAAAGCAACAATAATTGCTGTTATTTATTTATTTATTTATTTCTGTTTTGTGTGTTCTTTCATTACTTGTCTACATATTATCTAAATATGGAAGAATTTCCAAAAAATAATTATCCAAATGTTAAAGGTCCAGATGGACCACCAACAAAAATCAGATGAAAGACAGCAGAAATTGGAAGAAAGATTCCTCAAATTACAGTCGGACCAACAAACAGAACAGAAACGTCAACAACAAAAAAGCGAAGAAAGACAGAAACTCCACCAACAAAAATCAGACGAAAGACAACAACAATTGTTTATGGAGTTACATAAACAACTAATAGCCCTCCTGTACGAATACATTCTTGAAATCTGCTGTTGAGATTCCTCATTGACTGCTGCAACATCTCAGCTGGGATACTGTGAATTTCATTCTCTTTAATAAAATGGCGAAATGTCTACTTGCTCAAGGTCACTCTCTCACAGTGTTGCCACTTGCTCATGTCTGGCAATACGCACTTCAAAAATTCCCATTTTGGTGGTTCACCCTATATATATATATATATATATATATATATATATATATATATATATATATATATATGCAAGCTTCATTAAATATGACAGACAATGTGCTTTGATTAAATTTTTTATATAATTTCTCATATGATCTTATAATTTATTTTTCTTTTCAACAGATAAATTATACAAAAACTGTCCGAATGTTTTGTTTTTCCGAGCGCTTTCAGCTATACATTTAGCCATTTTCAAGGATGAAATGTATTTACTGTCAATTTATCTATTGAAAAGAAAAAAAATGTAAGATCATATGACAAATTATATAAATAATTTAATCAAAGCAGCTTGTCTGTCATATTTAATGAATCATGCATGAAAGAAGGATATATATATATATATATATATATATATATATATATATATATATATATATATATATATATATATATATATATATATATATATTAAAAAGAAGAGAGGTACCGCAAACTTTTTTGGTTGTAATGTGGGTTTTTTTAAAAAAATATTTTTCTTTATTTTTCATAGTTTTACATAGTTTTACAACACGTGTTTCTGGTCTTACGACCGTCTTCAGGTAAAGGGTGGAGATTTCCACATATTATTAAAAATAATTATTAAAAATAATTAATTTTTTTCCTTTATGTTTTTCAATGTTACATCTTCTCTATATGAGACATTCTCTGTTTTGTGCCAGTAGTCCAGCAGCCAGTAGTCCAGCAGCAGCAACAACCACAGCAGCAACAAGCACCACAACAACAACAGACAGTTCAGCAAACACAACAAACTGTTTTGCAGCAACAGCAACAACAAAAATCTTCTCATTATGCAATGAGAACCCGGAACACCCCTAAACATTAACCTTTCACATTGTAAAGATATTTGGTTTTAAACACAATACTTCCAAAATCAAGATTTATTCTTGATGCTAAAGATGTAAAATTTTCTAGTTGTTATCATTTACATTATATATATATATATATATATATATATATATATATATATATATATATATATATATATATATATATATATATATATATATACACACACACACTCTGTGTCAAAAAAGAGCTCTTTTTTTTATTTTTTAGGTTTGGACTTCTGCAAAAAAAAAAAAAAAAAAAAAATGAAATTATAAAATAAGTTTTAAGTGAATTAACTTTTCTGTATATGATAACACAATAATATATACATATCTACACTACTAAAATGGTCTTAACAGAAAAAGAAAGAAAAAATATTCAAGGTCTGGTTCTGCCCAGATTAAAATGATTTTAAGAATAATTATTATTTCTCTAAATAATTTTATTTTCTTATATTTTATTTTCATCCAACATAAATATGTTGTGTATGTGTGTTTTAAACAATAGCTGAATGACAAGATGAGCAAAAAACTAAGTTACGTGCTAGGTCTATGTCCTGCGAAACGACATCTTCAGTCTAATATTGTTTTTATCGATGGAATCTTATACGTATAAGTGTGTGTAGGGATAATATACTAAAAACGCCAGTTAATTTTCTGCATTTCTTTTCCTTGTATATATGACTAGATCGATAAGACTATTATTTGTCTGAAGAAGTCTTTTCGAAGAAGCAAACTCGTAACATCGCAATTTATTTCATTTTTGTCATAAAACTACCCACTCTTTGTCTGATATATATATATTTCTATATATGTACATACACACACATTTTCGTGTATGTATATTCATGTAATATATATGTGTGCATCTATATGTGCCCGCCTTTGGAAAGTGCCTGAAAACCATATCACGGGTTGACCCAAGCCTTGTGAGTGAAATTGGATAGACGGAACACTTGGGGGACCGTCGATAGCTGTGCTAGCACGAAGTCACAAGTCATCGTAACCGAGAGTTTGAGTGTGCTGGCCTTGTTCAGATTGTTGGTCATGCGGGATAACATGCTCTCTTCCAGAAACTGTAACTATGATCTGCTCCGTATAGTTGCTGTATAAACCACAGTTGGGCTCTGTGGGTGTTGAACAAACACAAATGTGCTTGAGCGAGCGTCTGCAATAGGGATTGGTTAGCCGCCATAGTTGACGGGTATCCTCGAATACGAATAGCCAGCTATTATATGTATGTAAATATGTATGTATATATAATCAATTAAATCGCATGTCGTTATCCAGCAATCGATAACAGAAAAGTGATATATCTCATGGACAGCAAAACACGACTAGAATTATTAGGAGAACAGGAAACACTTACTCAGAATCAATAAAATGTTACCAAATTTATGAAGAATCGTACCTAGCAAAATTAATCAATGAGAAAATAACTACACAAGAGCGTGCAATGTCACGTTAAGACGCGATATTTGGAAATGACGAAATTAAACCGACACGAGACGCAAAGATGCTGTATATAAAATGATGAAACCGAAATAGCACAAAAAACAAAAATAAAAAATATTCTGATAATTTATTTTTAAATATATAAATCGTCCGAGAAATGAAAGTACATATGTGTGTGTGTGTGCGCGCGTGTGTGCGCGCGTGTGTGTGTGTGTGTCTAATGAATTAATGGATTTATTTGTAATATGAGATTAATGTTTTTTTCGAACGTTATTATTGTGGAATCTGGTATTTAAAATGGACGCCCCGTTTTTATTTATTTAGCAGCCTGTATCTGTCTATATTTCTGAGATGAGGAATTATGTACATTGTTTATATTATTCGGACTATTGTCATTTGTCATTTTTGTTGTCATATTTATTCTCCACTGCCTTACAATATGAGCTCTGGAAAAAACTTGTAATGATAACAGCAAAAGTTGCAATATGAGCACAGTTAAAAATTAGTTGCTGAAGACATTAGGTTTATAATACCCATAGATTCATGCGCACATGTTCTCAAGGACACCTGGCACAGTGGATAAATGCGTTAGTTAGATCCAGTGACAGGAACCAAAAAGTGTGAGTTCAATACCTGGTTAAGGCAGTGGAGAATTAACAGGACTGATAACTGATATCCATTAAACGTGGAACTAGAACAGTCTACCCCAGCGTGCGAAATAAAGGGATCAGTTCGACATTCCAACCACCTGAAGAAGGCCGGAGCGTATGTAATAAATATGGCGACAAAGATGAGGGCAATAAGCAGTGTATATTGCGTCTGTTATTGTATTTATCTAGATTTCTGGAATGCGCAGGTCTATAGACGTAATATACTTCGTTTAATAAATAAGGCGTCTATTTTAACTAAGAAGTATACACTCTAATAGTTTTTGAAGCAAAACAAAATATATATATATATATATATATATATATATATATACAGAAATGTTTGCACATTTTTATTATGAATTTGGCTAATTTATTTAGTTTTGCCCGTACGGCAGTCTGTTTTTTGATTGGACAGTTGTAGTTGTCTTTCATATATATATTTATCATAAAGTATAATCAAATCGAAGATGGGGAGTGTGGGGCGGGTAACGGGGCCTAAGGAAACTTGGGTACTTGATGCTAGCCATTTGTCAGAATGCCATTAACTTCAGGGAGACTCAGACGTCTACGACAAACAAAGGAGCGACTTTGTCACATTTCCACTAACCGGAACCTGACAACGGTCTGATTTTATTTCACGCCATGTCTACTAACTTTGATTTGGATGGAAGCATAACATAATCAAGCCACACCGTCAGCTGTAATCTAATCATTTTATCAGAAAATGACAGAATATTTCTAAATACAACATAACAGCCAGGACACAACCAATATATTTCCAAATGATTAATCCGAAAACTCATTGCAGTTGTCCGTATATGCGGGTGGATATGTGTATATTTGTAAAGAATATTTTGAGTGAAGAATCGTTTCTCGACATTTTGGCATCGTCGAAGCAGAAATTATATAATGTCCAGTTCCTGGAAGCGATTCTTCCTTAGACTGTATTTTTTCCGTTTCTCTTAAAGTGCGGAGGGTTAGCACAAGAACTGATGACTCAGACGTCCTCCAAAAGGGAACGGGTCAACATCTAGGACTCCAAGTTAATTGAGACCGTGTCTCAAACTTACCTTAAGTGGGACAGGTGTAGGTAAATAAAATATTTTGGATATCTTTTTATGAAGTAATCAGTTATTGTATTGTTTACTTCTTTTTTGCTACTTAACATATATCATTATAAACTCATTCCGGAGACAGTTATTTTCTTTTTCAATGACATCTACCTTCAGGGTGCAGGCGCTCATTACTCTAAGAAGTTTCCTATAACTTCTTGAGAAAAAAAGAAGAGAGATTTCTTGTTATCTTTATCACGGTTTTGAATTCAGAGATTTCTTTTTCTTGACTGGTTGCAGTCTAAGCTTGATTTTTATTTCATTTGTTTGTTTAACGGCACATCAACTCCTTATGGGTCATTTAATGCCGAAATTTAATTTTCTTGGGAGCTTTGAAATAATAAAAATATATGTTATATACACATTCACAATTGAATGCATGGTAGATAATAATCAGCTTTCTTGCATATACATGTTTCTGCGGACATAATTGCTAGAGTGGGTGATATGTGTGTTTTAGGCTGTAGTTTTGTTGAAGATATATTTTGGATTTCGTTAAAAAAATTGTAGGATATTTGTTATGATGTTGATTTGGGGTTTGTAGAGACAAACGACAAATAACACGTAACAATAAAAAGGGTTTTAATAGGTTGGTAAAAAGGTACAGAAATCGCCTGAGTAGTCAATAACTAGCTCAGCCAAGAACTTCTCTGTCTTCCTGTCTCCTCATGTCAACTGATATGCCGCTATTTAAAGTCTTTGTTCACAGACGCATTCAAGTTCATCTTCAAAAGGGGTTTGTAGGTTTCCGACACAACAATATTATATGGATTAATGTCATGAAAGTGTTCTTTCATATTGATTGATGTATTATTGGTAATTTTACTATGAATAAGTATTTTTAGTATTTTTTATATAAAATGTGTTGATGGTATTTTTATTATAAAAATGTATTTTCATACTTCCATTGGGTTTTATTTGTGGGATTCACTATTTGACCATAGTTGGGTCATGGTGACCCTGGGAACAACAGCAATTAAGATGTAGTTCCTATATGTATATGCATATATAATGTTTGCGCATGTGCGCGCACCCACACACATATGTACACACACGAACACACATATGTACACAAACATATGTACACACACATATGTACACACACGGGTGTCTGTCCTGTTTACCTGCACATTAATGTAATGTAAATTGTCAATCATATTATATTTAATGGAATTTTTTCCTGAGTAGTAAACTCGCACGTAAGCTTATCTCAACGCTTTCCAAAAGGTGATCTGCGAACCTGTACTGTGTTAAAAATTGATGTAATGGAATAACCTGTCATCCTCAGGAGTAACTACACTAAAGGTTTCGTTCGGGGAGGTTGACCAACCTGATTCTGTTTTTACAGTTTCTAGGGGGAATTTTTTGGCCTAGGCTACGGGCTCTGAATACCCAGGTAAAACTCGGCGTTGTGCCACATCTTTCCCTCGTTGGGGGGGAGTAAATATTGACTTGCTGCGACCTGTTTCAGCAAGACGGTCGAACTCTCTGCCTCTGAGCAGAGAGGAACCGGACGAGGCTCCGCCGAAGGGCAGAGTCTCGTTCGGGGAAGTTGACCAACCCAATTCTGTTTTTAAAGTTTCTATAGGCACTTGTGGACGAGCCTACGAGTTTGGAATACCCACGTAATACTCGTCCTTGTGCCACATCTTTCCTTTCGTGGGTGGGCAAATAAATATTGACTAGCTGCGATCTGTTCCAGCTAGACGGTCGAACTCTCTGCCTTCAGGCAGAGAGGAACCCGGTCGAGGCTCTGCCGAAGGGCAAAGTCTCGTTCGGGGAGGTTGACCAACCCAATCCTGTTTATGCGGGTTCTACGGGCATTTTTTAGCCGAGCCTACGGGCTCAAAAGACTCTCGTAAAACTTGGCTTTGTGCCATATCTACCCTCGTGTTTGTGTGATATCGATTAGCTGGGATCTGTTTCAGCTTTGCTGTTGAACTCTCTGCCTTCAGGCAGAGAGAAACATGGACGAGGCTATGCCGAAGGGCAGTCTGTCGTTCGGGGTGGTAGACAGACCTGAACCCGTTTATGCGGTTTCTACGCGGAATATTTTGCCGAGCCTATGAGCTCGGATGACCCACGTTAAAATCGGCATTTTACCACATCTACCCTCGTGTAGGGGGCTAGTAAATATTGACTAGCTGGGATCTGTTACTCAGCTGTTGTCGAATTCTCTGCTTTCGGGCAGAGAGGAACCTGGATGAAGCTATGCGAAGGGCAGAGTCTCGTCCGGGTAGTTACAGACCAGAACCCGTTTATGCCGGTTCTACGGGGAATTTTTGGCCGAGACTACGGGCTCGGCTGTCCCACGTTAAACTCGGCCTTTTGCCACATCTACCCTCGTTGGGGGGCAGTAAATATTGACTATCTGGGATCTGTTACTCAAGACTTAGCTGTTGTCGAACTCTCTGCCTTCAGGCTGGAACTCGGACGAAGCTATGCCGAAAGGCAGAGTCTCGTCCGGGGAGATAGACAGACCCGAACACGCTTACGCGGGGTTTACAGGAAAAGTTTGGCAAGGCCTACAGGCTCGGATTTCCCCACATTAAACTGGGCCTTTTGCCGCATCATACCCCGTGGCGAGGTTGGTAAATATTACTAGCTGGTAGGACTCAGACTTACGCGAGAACCTTTCAATAGTAGCACTCACTACTGGTTTGACTTACGACGACGTGCATATCTGTTACTTTTATTCTTATTGTACTGCTTTTTACAATAAACCTTTACCTAATTTATCTACCTTGTTTTTCAAGTATATATTCCTATTAGCACGGAATATAACAAAACTTCAGAGCAACCACCCCCATCTTTAATCCTTCCTTTGTACACCTCGGTAGGTAAGTTCTTTTTTTTCTCAAACAGAATAAATAACTTTCCTATGAATGCCCTCATCCAAGCAACTATGCTTCTGATACTAACTCAAATTCGGTGGGAGCTGCATACGCAATCCGAGCAACATTCGTTATTTCCTTTTAGGCCCCATGCATATGAGCGAGTTTGCCTTGGTACCCTAGCTCTCTGGCCGGTACGATGTTTCTTACCCGAGGAGGAGTTCTCTTGCCTTGACCTCTAGGCGGACGAGAAACGTACACTCGGAGTACCACGCCTGAATCTTTCCTGGGTTATTTGTACCCTCATTAAGAGTGCTGGAGTTAAACGTTTTCTTAGTTTGGGCGTTACCCGCTTGATAGTCAGGGATCCGAATCTTCGAGTAACTTTGAAGGAAGATATATTATCAGCAGGTGTATTATATCGGGTTTATTGTACTACCATTTTGTGAATGGTTTCTGGGGCGTGCAGTAGTCTCCGGTGGTGCCATTCGATGCTATAATGATGGATACTGTTAGGGTAGTATCTTTGGAAGAGTCAACCCAGGTTATTTATGCGTGCATTCCCAATGGGCATCTCCATTTGAATTGTATGTCCAAAGCTTTCATATCGCGTCTCAGGACATCACGGTACCGTAGCTGTGGCCGCCCAGCGGGCTCTCCTTCCATAGGCTAACTCTCCATACAGGAGGTCTTTGCGGATGCTGCAGCCATAGCTCACCGGAAACACTACCTTCATATCTATCGCATCTGTCTGGCTCTTAATTCTTTAGAACCGCCCGCAGTCGCTGTTAGAGAGTTCTGAAAACGGCAAGTCCAGCTACGCGCGAGCTGTCCAAGCCGAGATTGAAAAGAAATAATTTGGATCTCGCTCATTCTTGAAGATTACCAACCAAATTATGAACAGAAGCAAAGCGGCTGTGTCCATTATTATAAATGACCCCGAGATCATATCCTCCTCGACAGATAAGACGAAGCTCTTCTCCCCAATCCTTGACTCAAATTAAACGTTAGATGACAAATAACATCCCCTCCACAACTCCCCACGTCTCACTGAGCACAATTTCAATAATATGCTCATTTCAGTAAGAGAAGTTTCTAGACATATCAAAACCTTCGACCCGAAAAAGTTAATGCCCCAGAAAAATTCCTGTGGTTGTCCTTAAGAATATCAACCCAGAACTATCCCCGATCCTAGCAAAGTTATTTAACCTCTGCTTGAAGGAGAAACCTTTCCCAAGTTTATGGGAATCAGGCAAGAGTATGCTCGGTCTTCAAGAACGCGTGCAAGCGATCTTCCACCTCCCAGTATAGACCCTTTAATCTTCTCAGTATCACCAGTAAGCTTTTTGAAGCTGCAATCAACAAGAAGGTCGTCGAGCACGTAGATAGGAACCTCTTGTGCGACGACCAGTATGGGTTTCTATCTGCCCGATCTAATGATGACGCCCTAAGTACCATTACACACAAAATTAGTAAGGCCCATGACAACATACAAACCTCAAGAACCATAACATTAGATATCT
The DNA here is from genome assembly GCA_964036315.1 of Acanthosepion esculentum. Taxonomy (NCBI): domain Eukaryota; kingdom Metazoa; phylum Mollusca; class Cephalopoda; order Sepiida; family Sepiidae; genus Acanthosepion; species Acanthosepion esculentum. Next base: position 64,148,089 of record OZ038496.1, on the reverse strand, counting down.
TGAAGTCCTTTGACAAGGTGCTGCACAAAGGTTCGCTACACAAGCTCTCCAGTCATGGAATTACTGGAAGGGTTTTCTCAATTATAAATTTTCCTAACAGGTAGATCCCTGAAGGTATTTTTTTAACGGCTAGTCCTCCGAGGCCCTGGTGTTCAACACAGGCGTCTCCAGGGGTCACTCAGACCAACCCTCTTTCTGATTTACATAAATGTTCTGCCTGTTAATATACTCCGATCATTTGTAAATATCTATGCTGATGATACGACGATATACGGGAACACCTCTCTTGACGATCAGAGATTGGTAGCTGATCTCTCTTCTGATCTAACACTAACTTCCCAGTTGAGAAAAACGAAACTACTTACATTCCACCACCGCCGATTAGACCCTGAATTACCGCCAGTCACGATTAACGGATGTCCTTTCGAGGAGGCCTCATGCTTTGAGGGAATACTGAGCCTCAAAATCACATCCGACCTCAAGTAGAACTCTTATATTCGAACCATCACTAAGGATGTATGTAAAATGACCATCTCCAAGCACCGCTCCAGTAAGTACCTGACTCCACATGCTATCCTCTATATTTATAAGAGCCAGATCAGGCCTTATATAGCCCACAAAATTCACATCATAAATTCCCAGGGATTTCTAGAAAGATAAAAAAAACTCTAGAAGGTTCCACATAGGTCTAGGATGCGTCATTGTACTACTATACTTCTATACGATTTTTAAAAATTTCATGTTAGAGTTGACATTTTTTTTTTTAAGAAACTGAATTAAACACGGCTTCATTATTTTTGGACAGAAGTTTATCGAATAGAGAAAATCAATTATTTTACAAACATTCAACGAATCATAAACATAATGTAGATATTTATTATTGTAAAATACAATAATTGCGGCACATGGCCCAAAAAGTGGGGAGTGGGGGAGTAACTATCCTAGACCTAGCTAATCCGATTCAAGACCCTGATGTACACATATTACACATGAGTTAGCTGTTTATATGAATATGGGAGAACATGATATGTAAATTTCTGTATGTCAGGATAATTTCATATAATTGAATTACAAAATAAAAATAAAAAATTCTATGTACCGTGTTTCTACCTCTAAAAGACCTCAACAGACTAAAGTAATGTTCTTATTGATGGACTTTATATATATATATATATATATATATATATATATATATATATATATATATATATATATATATATTTGGCAGGTGAGGACATAGAGTTAAGCTTCTATTGTAAATATACGCTGAAACGCCGTAGATGTAGGGACGTTAAATTATAAATTTTTTAAACGTTAAAATTTCCTTTGTCCGACGTGTCTAGGCGCACAGCTTAGCCAATCTTCTTTGGTTTCCTAACGCTTTCATTTTTTATTTTATTGCTGCTGGTCTTTAATATTCCACACTACGACAACAAGATTTCTTAAGAAAGGTGAAATGTTGTAAGAATATGTAAGAATTATATAAATACTAGTGTACCCGTGCCGTCAAAATTGTCGACAAGAAGGAATGTATTATAAGTAATATGTATTATATTGTAAGTAATTTTCGTTTAATCCAAGTACAATTTTTAAATTTAAAATAGTTCGTTGTTAACATTAATAACTGAACAGTGTACAATTTATAAATACCTAGGGAAAGATATCCGTATATTATCAGCATAAATATTATATATTTACAACCAAAATTTTGTTTACTCCCAAAGCACAATATTTTTTATGTAAACTATGGAAGGTCTGAGTAATCCTTGACAGTTCGTAATTTCAATCTGTAATTTCGGAGTTTGATCATTTCTCGTCCGACTTAGAGTAACGTATCATCAGATATTTAAAAAACATTTTTCCTCAAGCTATTACCGAATTTCACAAGATATGCTCCGAATCGTAATATAAAAACTGCATTAAAACTATCTAATTATTTATTTGTATAAGATTTTAATTGATATCATAAATAATATAAATGAAGGATGTGGTGTGAATAAAAAAGGACTTTTTCGATAACCCAAGAATTATTGCAAGAATTGTTTCCCCATTTTTTTAATTCTAAAAATGAACAAAGCCTTCTTGAAGATATATGCGGCGTATTATATATCCGAACCCACTTCGATAGCGATATCAGCACGCGTCAACGGGACCAGATTTACACGGCACCGGGTGGGCCATCGTTATTTGGAACACTGTCCCTCAAATGTTACACACACAAAAACTTCGGGTGTTCAATATAATGAGGAAATAGGACTTGGAAAATGTGATATTCACAGGATAGATTAAAGTCTGGGGGTGTTAGCTGAAAACAATACATAACCTACCTAGCTAACTTGAGTAAATAGACGGCGGGAGAAGACTTTAGAGAAATAAGAAAAAGAACAAAATTTATTAAGACCTACAAAGAAATTGTGGAGAGCCTTGATCACAAACGACCTGAAGATGACACTAGACGTAGAAGAAGAATGTTCTTCTGCAGCTATAGGTTAATTAGCGGAGTAGTTCCACCACCCACTCTTTTTTTTAATATAATTTTTAAAGTTTAAAATGAATTTCAAAAAATGAACAAAGCATTCTTGAAGATATATGCTGCGTATTATATCAGTACGCGTCAACGAGACTAAATTAGCACGTTATCGTTATTTTACACACTGCACCCGTCAATTGTTACACATTCAGTTATGTGCCATGCACGATACACGAGGCAGTTTTTTTTTCCAGCAGTAGGTTGTCATTTCTTTCTGCGGTAGACCAGCTGCCTTCCATGCTATTTACCCATATCTGGAGGGGGAGAAGAGGATTCATACCTTTCCCAAGGGTATTATCACGTAAGTGAATGTAATGGATTCGACTGGAATCCGAACTCAGTCCTCCGATTCTTTAATCCAAGCCGCGATCCATTACTTCACTGTGACCCCTAACAATCACAAAAAACGTAAATATATATATATATATATATATATATATATATATTATAAATTAATAGATTTAAAATATGGTTTTACCGCTACACAGTGATGACCATGTTTCAGAAATGGAAGCTAAAGCCCCTGAATTTAATTTTGTTATTAAACCAAAGACATTAGTTCCATTTCCTCATCAAGCGATGATGAGGAAATGGAACTAATGTCTTTGGTTTAATAACAAAATTAAATTCAGGGGCTTTAGCTTCCATTTCTGAAACATGGTCATCACTGTGTAGCGGTAAAACCATATTTTAAATCTATTAATTTATAATATTAATGCTCTGTAAATTTAAATTTACATAGAGCACTATTGTGTAAAAATAAAAATATCTATAAGAACACCGGATTTTATATCTTACTGTTCTTTCCTTTTTATTTATATATACATATATATATATATATATATATATATATATATATATATACATATATATATATATATATATATATATATATATATATATATACATATATATATATATATATATATATATATGTGGCGTATTATATATAGAGAATAGTATACATGTTTACTGATATATCAATATTTAAAAAAAATTTTTTTCAGATTGATATACAAATATTAAAGAAAAATTCATAGGCTGACCAAAATATAATGCCGACCAGCTGTTGTATTCTGGAACACTTGTATGTCATTTAGCGTACCAACTGGTGTGTCTACTTAAATTTATATCTTGGTTAGCCTATGAACTTTTCTCCCGGCCCTCGTAAAATAATTTCCATTTCCCTCTGTCTTGAAATCTGTAATTTTATCATACTCTTTGTTAAGTTATAATCAACTCAATTTTGAACCATATATATTGCATACACCTACCCGAGACTCTGATCACTAAGCAATCTTTCCCGCCGTTCACTGCATTTAAATTCAAAACCCATGAAAATCTAGACGAGGCGTTAAAGCCGTCATTAATACAAATAAGAGTTCAACAAAAAGAACAAGGATTCCACATTATTGATCACGCGATCGATCATTTTGCCTGTCTGTCTGTTTGTCAAATTCTTGATCGATTAGGGTCGCTAAGTGAGAACTGTTAAGCCATTGTTCACTTACCTTATTGATTGGCTTCGATTTCTCTCGTGTCGGAATGAGATGATCGCTGCTTGCTAATGGGATTTTGCTTCTTGGACGTAATCTAACGGTAGATATGGCCAGTTGACGGGCGGGATGGGTGGTGGTGACCGTTCGTGAAGACATTGGCAATTGCTTTGTTGTACGTGATTATTTCAGGAAGAACTGATTGCCTAGAAATTCCAATGAAAAAGCGTAAGAACACAAGAATGGAAAACGGTGAGTGCAAAAGAGAAACAGTAAGGGAGACAACGGGCGAAGAAAGAAAGGTAGGAGAAAGAGATAGTAGCGGAAGAATATGGGGGTGGGGGAGAAAACTAAAACTAATTAAAATATAAGAAATAAGGAAAGAATTGGCGTAAGACTATGGGGTAGAAAAAGAGAAAAATGTTCGATTGGTTTTCTTTTTATGGCTTCCCAATCTCTTGCTGAATATTTAAAGCTAGAAAGTATTTTAGATTGTAAGAATGACTTCCTGATACTAGTCCTACTAATTAAACGATAACTGAGGGAGCTGGTGGGCGGAGGAAAGAGATGGATTCATACCTTGCACAAGGGTATTTGTCCGTAAGCAAATGTAACGAACTCGACTGGAATTTGACCTCGGCTCTCTGACTTCCGATTCCGAGCCATTATTAATTACACGACCCGAACATCCAAGTTTACATCATCTGATATTCCCAAGCGGGTCACCCATCTAGGTACCGACCAGGCTTGCCGTTGCTTAACTTGGGTGATCTTACGAGAACCGATGTTTGTAAGCCAAAAGAAAACAGGAATTAAAAGAAGATACGAGTGAAGAGAGGAATGAGAAAGCGAATGTGAGGAGAAATCGAGCGAAGAGAGAGAAAGGAGGTTTTGGAGGGAAAAAAAAGAAGAGTAGCTGACAAGCCTGGGTGTCACCTTGCCCGATGGCAAGAGGGCTTCTGATGGAGTAGAACCTCTATGTCAAGTACAAATCCTCTCACGTCACAGGACATTTTCTCGGACAAACAATATGGCTTTCGTTTCTCCAGGCCAACTGATGATAATTGTGGAAAGAGTCTATCATGCTCTAGATAAAAATAGTGAATCCCGGTCTGTAGCAATGGACATCTTGAAATCCTTTGACAGGTATTCAGGTGAAAGGTTACGATATCTCTGGGTAAATTTTTGAGTTGATCCAGTCTTTCCTGTGAAATCGTGGAATAAAAGTTATTCTGAACGGCCACTTGTCTAGATCCATTCGTACTAACGCGGGTGTTTCCTAGAAATCTATCCTTGGTCCTACGACTTTCTTATTCATTAACGACCTTCCCGATGATTTCAGCTCTCAACTTGGCTGACGACACTACCATTTATTCCTGCCTCGATAGTAAGACAACCTCAAAATGGCAGCTGATGTATAAAACGACTTCAAGACTGGGGCAAAATCTGGCTTCTTAATTTTAATGCCTCCCAAACTAAACTTCTCTCAATTAATCACCTAAGAGACCTGTATCTCCCTTCCATCAGCATGGCTGATGCTAACCTCCAGGAAAGTGACTCATTTTCCCTAATCTATATTGAATCCATTGTGTGGTCAGCTGCTACAAAAGTTGGTTCACTGTGTCGAGCGAAACAATTTTTCTCTCCTATCTATAAGTCTACCATTAGAATATTGATGGCATATATGGTCCGGTGTCTCTGCTATTTACCTGGAGCTCCTTGATAAAATCCTAAGAAGAATCAGCAATATTATTGGTTCTCATCTAGTAGCTCGGCTTCAGTCTTTTCCAACCGCCGTAAGGTTGCCTCTCTGTGCCTTTTTTTTATAAATAAATACATTCATGGTAATTGTTCGGATAAGCTCTTCCCTATGGCACATATGAGGACTAGTGAGGACTTCATGGAGATTCTGGGGTATTATGGTGGATGAACTAAGAATTGTAAGTAAGAATGCGTTGTTTTGGTGTAAGGAATATTGTTGTAAGTTTGGGTCAGTGTTTGTGGCTAGCTAAGTTTAATGTTAAGAGAAAACAAGACCGTCCCTTTTCAACATTCCCCATTTTGGCCTTGTGCCACATTTCTGTACATAGCAGAATAATTATCGCTCTTCGCTATGGTATCTGACTGTATGAATTTAAGCGCAGTACTAGATTGGCGACGAGATCACATCAATTTAGAGATGGGCTGGCGAGATGGGCTGGCGTAAGTTCTATGCTAACAGTTTCTTTTCTCGCACTTCTTGGTTGTGGAACGTCCTTCCGACTCCACGTTCCCCAGTCAAATTTAACCTGCAAAAATTTAAATGTAATGTCAATCGCTATCTACTGTCCTTCTGGTTACTCTTTCCTCTTCTCGCTCACTATTAATGTATCTGTTCTTAATTCTTTCACCCCTGTAACCCCTTGTGCTTTAGTGGCTTTATTGCCTTGCTTGGGGTGTTACTGATTAAAAAATGTAACAAAGAAGCAAACAGGCAACTGTTTGAGTAAGAAAAAGTAATAAGAACTTTATAAAGTCATCTGCATATAAAGTCATTATCAGTTACCTAAGTCCAGTGTGAGAGTACATTTT
>OZ038496.1:64096492-64136492 GCA_964036315.1 Acanthosepion esculentum | reverse complement strand
ATATTAGATTTTTATATTTTTTCCTTTATATATATATATATATATATATATATATATATATATATATATATATATATATATAAGATTATACATCTATCATTTGTGTGTATCTATGTTGATAAGACGATGTTTTCTGATCAGAGATTGGCAGCTGATCTCTCATCCGACCTAGCTCTAACAGTTCAGTGGAGAAAAACTGGCTGTTTACGTTCACTGTCTCGAAAACCAAACTGGTTACGTTCCATCATAGCTGAGCGGATCTTGAACTACAACCAATCACGGTGAATGGATCTTTCTTCCGAGAGATCCCGCAGTTCCCTCACAGCTCTATCGCTACTTCCAAGGGAAGTGCTCACACGAGCTAAATTCTTTAGGTTCACTAGTTCTCACCTTCTCGGCTAGAACCCGCCATGCCCGCGCTGTAGCGAATCGCCTTACTTCCCTCCGTATTCCATTGTTAACGATTAAGTTCCGTAAGAGTAGCTTTTTCTTGCGAACGACTGCTCTGTGAAATCGACTCCCAAGAGGATGTTTTTTTTCCAATCAGTACAATCTAAACGTGTTCAGGTCTAGGGTTAACTGTTATCTTCTCTACCTATCCATATAAACAGTCTCTTACTTTGTACCTTGAGGTGCTCCCCGGACTTGTACAGGATGAACCCTACTGTAAAAAAAAAGAGATGAAAGCACTAGGCAAAAGAACATCTGTGATCAGTAAATGAAAAACAGGCAAAAGTGACATATAGTGACAGAAGCAAAATAAAACTGAATTCTTGTGCGAGAGACTTTGTTTGAAGATTAGTTGGTGCAAGAAACTGTCTAAAATATGCAACAAAAATAAAAATAGTGAAATTCGCTAGCGAGGTTTTAATGGTATGAGGCTACATCAAAAGCAGTGCTACATGAAAGTTGATAAAAACAAACCGATAAATGAACGTCTGAAACATATTACGTTGCTAAGGTATCACCTATTCCAACTATCACCTGTATCAAAGAAGTTATCACCGATGACATTGCACAGTTAAGACACGGATTTGCCTGAAGCCCTGACATTAACATAATCGAATATACGTGGAGAGTTGAAAACTCGGGTGTATAACAGGAAGTCAATGAACTTGCTACAGTGTTCGGTTTACTGTCAAAAGGGATAGAAGAATATTCCTGAGAAAAACAAAACAATTATAAGTTATTTTCCTCCATCATATGTTGAGGCGAAGCTGTAATGCCAACGGGATTCAAATTAAATACTGATTACGATTTTTAATATCCCTAGATATATAAATATATCTATTTTCCGTAATTTTAGTTTTCTTCCATCAATAAAAGCAGTTAATTCTGTGTTTTTGTCTCGTGGCTCATAACTTTTGCACGTTTTATTTTCAATATCACAATGCGTTCTGACTTCTCACTTCGTACTGAGTTCATGAGAATGCGATGACTTGCATTACATTCTAAATGGCTACTGACACTATCTGTCTATATTTCTGAGATGAGGTATTATGTACACTATTTACATTATTCGGACTATTGTCCTCATCTTTGTCGACATATTTATCCCAAGTATCGGCTGTTTAGTTTCTCTATATTTCTGAGATGAGGTATTATGTACATTATTTAAATTATTCGGACTATTCTTCTCATCTTTGTCGACATATTTATTACAACGTTTCGACCGTTGTACGCTCCGGCCTTCTTAAGGTGGTTGGAATGTCGAACTGAAAAAGAATATAAGATTGAGAAATAATAATTTAATCGGTATTAACCAATCGATGGTGATAAAAGGTTCAGGACTGATATATCACAGAGATATCCAATGAATTTCAGATCTTGTTTTTTCGTAAACTATTTACATTATTCGGACTATTGTCCTCATCTTTGTCGTCATATTTATTACAAAGTTTCGGCCTTCTTCAGGTGGTTGGAATGTCGAACTGAACCCTTTATTTCGTTCGCTGGGGCAGACTGTTCTAGTTCCATGTGCCATGTTTTTTTAATGGATGTCAGTTATCAGTTATCTCCTGTTAATTCCCTTCTCCAAGTTCTCCACTGCCTTAACCGGGTCACAGGACACATGGCACAGTGGATAAAGGCGTTGGTTCAGATCCAGTGACAGGACCCAATCAGTGTGAGTTCAATACCCGGTTAAGGCATGTTATGTACCATCCGTGATACATGCTTAGACGATCAAGAATCTTTTGATACATGACTGATGAGGCAGATTTTTTGTCTCGCAGTAGGTTGCAATTTCTTTCTGCGGTAGAACAAATGCAATCCAAGGCTATAGAACCCGGTCGGTCGTGCTATTTACCCATATTGGGGGGGAGAATAAGAGGATTCATACCCTTCCCAATATATTTGACTAGAATTCTCCGGCTCCTCAATCCGAGCCGCTATCCATAACTCCACCGTGCCTAGAGAAGAGAAATAGCGGTGCGTATAGTGATAGAGGATAGACTCGAACTAGAGATCATTTAGACGCAAAGCTAATTCCTACTTATGCGTTTCCTCAATAGCCACATGGTCTACTTAATTCAATAAAGGAATCGCCTGTGTTTGCTCGCTGGCAATCTATGTTCAAACTCAAGTGTCGGCAGCGACACTTTATTCCTATATAACGACAATTCTCCACCTTCGTGATTTATCCAAAAATTGCTGAAATAAGTGCAATGATAATAAAAGAGAGTATATTTAATATATCTGTTGTGTAATATAAAAGTTTTTTTTTTCTTTATTCGACTATGGATTCATTGACAGACCGATATAGAGTTAAAAGACTATAAATGCATGTCGATAGACAGCTAGCAGTGTACAAATATAGAAATATACATAGATATAAAATACCTCGAAATAAAATCAAAAGAAAAATTTATACGATCGTAACAATGTCTGGTGTCCCTATACTATCAAGTTAATGTTGGTTCAGCGGTTGTAGATTCGCTCTGTTAGTGAGTGGCAGTGTCGTCTGCAAATTGAATTTGCACATTTTTACCTCAATTCTTTTCGTAAAGCAATGGCGGCTTCTGTAGAGTGGACGTTGCTATTTCCTTTTTCATGTCCTGCCTGTCGCCGGCTTTCCATTTCCATGCTAAGACACAAGTTCTTGTTTAATGAATACGAAAACTAGAAACATATTTCTGTCTCCTAATTGCACGGGCGAAAAAGACGACAACGAGTTAATGCAAAAGGGGATTTGTAATGTAACACAAGATTTTAATGGTTCTTTTGTTATTATTATTCGCATGTCTGTTTTTTTTTGTATTATTTTTCGATTTTTGTTTCTGTACTTTGCCGTTTTCACTCGTTATTTTTTCCAGTTTGCGATGATATGCTGAGGGCCGACTAAGTACTTAATGGAAATTTCCGACGGAGCACTCTCCGTAATGGCAGAGAACTCAGATAGATAAAGAGACAGATAGACAGCAAAGAAATTACCGCATGCAAAGTTTGATTTGTATAATAAAAGACGGACACAAATCCTTATACATATATTACATATATTCTTCTCAATATATATATATATATATATATATATATATATATATATATATATTCTCAATAGATATATATATATATATATATATATTCTCAATATATATATATATATATATTCTCAATATATATATATATATATATATATATATATGTATATATATATGTATGTGTGTGCGTGTGTGTGTGTCTAGAGGAAGAGACATTTAATAATATAAAATAAAATGCTACCTACTAAGACTATCAAAAATATACGTCAAATTAGTTAAGGTAGATCAAATTTAACAACATCTCTGCTAATAAAATGTCCAATAAAAGGCGAGGTCAATAATTATTATTAAAATAGATAATTATTATTAAAATAGATAATTATTATTGAAATAGAAAAAAAATGATTATTTCTATTTGAATTTCTAGGTTGAGGAGTTATCATCATTTACACTTGTAAAATTATCTTTAATTTTGTTATTAATATCATAATGACTTATTTTCTCATAAGGCTATAGAACCCGCTCGGTCCTGCTATTTACCCATATCTGGGGGGGGAGAAGAAGAGGATTCATACCTTTCCCAATAGATTTGACTTATATTTCATATTTCTGCCAAGATTGTCTCTTTTTCATGAATAGTTTTTATGTACAGATGATTATCATAGAACTTGTATTTGAAAGAAATCCTTATTTACAAGAGATTGTTAATGCAAATATTCTCTCACAAAAATACAATTATTTTTAAAAGCCCAAAATATGTTCTTCTTTATGAAATTAAGTTTTATTTGCTCCTCATATATTATTTCATGTTTCTATCAATTTTTCTCCTTCGGTATTTTCTTATCTACAGATGATTATTAAACGATTTCTTTTTTTCTTTTTTTAAACTGTTTTTCATAGCAAGGCTCTGAGTGTTGTGCTATAGAATGCGCTCTCGCATTGCCTGTAAGATGTCCAGCATAAAATACTTCTAAATAGAAGACTCCAAACTAAACGACACAAAATTATCATAAAACACAGAAAGGGGGCTATTGACGGATTTGTTTTGGCGTAGGAAACCATTTTTGAATTGTTTGCTTATAATCGAAAACAGTGGGTAGGGCAGAAAATATCAGATCGTTGGCAGACACGGTCACAGGGCCGACAATACAGCATCACAATTAACTTTGATCCTCATAAACTTTTCCGAGGATGCACTGTATGTATGTAGCCAGGGTTATAATCGGATTTGAATTCAGAGTTGTCTTTCTCAAAGACCTGCTGCCAATTACGGCTAGTCGGAGGAAGAGAAGACAGATTCACCCGTTTTCTATGTATCTGGTTTGATGCTGGTAATATATATCTCGTGTTTCTCAACAAAATCCAAAGAAGGGTCTGTAATGTAACTGATCCTGACCTGGCATCTTGACTTCTGTCACTTTCTCACTACCATGATGTTGTTTCTTTCTGTCTTTTCTGTAAATATTTTCATGGCAATTGTTCTGATGAGCTTTTTCTATGTATCTGGTCTGGTGCTGTTAATATATATCTAGAGTTTCTCGACAAAATCCAAAGAAGGGTCTGTAATGTAGCTGATCCTGACCTGGCATCTTGACTTCAGTCACTTTCTCACTACCATGATGTTGTTTCTTTCTGTCTTTTCTGTAAATATTTTCATGGCAATTGTTCTGATGACCTAGTCCCTCGACTACATGAATTTAAGCATGCTGCTTGATTGACAGATAGGTTTCACCGTTTTAATACTGAACTAGCTAGAATGTAACCGTATGATCTATTCTAATAATTACTTTTCTCACACTGCTCACCTGTCGGACTCTCTTCCAGTTTCTTGCTTCCCCGATAACTAAATCTTAAAAAATTTAAATTCAACGCCATCTTCTGTTCTGCCGAAGCCTGTTCTTTTGTCGTCCTTTCTACCCGCTAACGATTTCTCATGCTCTATCACTCACAGTAACTTCTTGCGTCTAAGTGGCTTTATCGCCTTCCATGGAGTGAAATGGTTAAAAAATGTGGAAGTTAACGTACGTGAAACTCGTCGATATCCAGCTCCTAGCCATTGCACTAACTGCCCACCCAAAGAAGGCATAGCGATATTATTCATATTGTATTATTCCATGTATTAGCATGGTAGAAGCAGTCTTATCATCTAGGCCAGGCGTGGGCAAACCTTTCCCATCAGAGTATCGTATGTGATATGACTCACCATAATGCCGATCGCAATGATAAAATGATTCAAGGTAACTGAACCATTTTCACTACAGAAGAACATACGCGTAAGAAGAAAAGTTGATTTTTTTTCGTTGGAGAAAAGATGTTTCTATATTTAAAAACAATTATTATGAACGTTTGCTGTTCCTAAAGTAAAACATATTGGCACTTCTAACCTTCTTTAGCGAGAATCGCGAATGATCTAAATTGATGAAAACGTTACCTTCGACGAAAGATTAAAAATTTAAGAAACATTGTTCTTAATAATTGCTTATGAATTTGGTTATGCCATAGAAATTGTGAGTGATCACCTGAGAAGGAAACAAACTAAATTTTAATAAATGTTATTTCCCTCATGAAATTAGGCGTGCTATTTAGAAAGCAAAGCGACCGCTTGTAACTCCTGGGCCACAGTTTGCCCATGATTGATCTATACCTTCTTTTTGCTGATTGGTTATTTTTTATTCTAAAAATCAGTTTCATCGGTGACATATGAGGTAGTAAGCTGATAATAACAGATACATCAATTAGCATTTACTTATAGCCTCACGCTGGCGGGATGTGACACAAAGTCAGTTTAATGAGGACGGTACAGCCGCGGGCAGCTCTTCTCCGGAACCGGGCCACTCTCAATATTTTTTTTCGGTTGCGCTCTGTCCTAAGACAGAGATACAATTCACATAAAATGTAGTTTATCCAGTCGACAACAGATACTACATTTTGAACCCAGGCCTGAAGGCCATGAAACGATCTTTTTTATTGCTGAAGGAATCGAAGGTGATCTAATTGACTCACAATATAGTAGAAATCGAAGTTTTATCATCCGGTACGATATTGCTTTTATTATCAAATAGATAACGGCCTGAAGCACAGTCCTAACATGTGTATGACTTATTTGGCAAAACAAAATAAAATAAAAGTGTACCCAGGACTGGGAAAACCAAAGAATTGGGCCTTGCAGGATCTGCAGAGAGGGTCGCAGATTTTAATCTTACCAGAGGAAGCATCTTTTACTTTAATAAGATCAGAGCTTCTAAAATAACGTTAGAAATGATGATAATATATATATATATATACATATATATATATATATATATATATATATATATATATATATATATATATATATATATATATATATATATACACAATATGGTCCTGAAGTCTTTGTCACGCTTACATAATATAATTTTCTATTTCAGTGGCTGACACGAGCTCCTACAGTTTGGAAGAGAGACTGTTAGAAAAGTTTGGTCGCATAATCATGTGCAATCTGGCATGAGCATGGAGAATGTACAACATGACTTCACTGCAAGATACGACAAACTATCTCCTCTGAAGCGGATGATACAAGTTTGAGGTGACAAGACTTTCAGACCACTCTTAAACTCTGTTTAGGCAGTATATCTTCATGCAAGCATGTTTATTTTTATTTTAATCCATTCAAATTTCTTTTCTGTTCCCCAAGTAATTTCAGTCTCATTCAAGATCATCTTTAGCGGTGAATTGCTAAGGCAAAATTTAATGTAATTGATAGTTGTGATTGTTTTGTAAATGCGCATGAAACGCGCCGCGTTATAGTCAATTTAGAAATTAACTGTTAAGAATATGCAATGCAGGTAACTTAATTTATATTTTTATTATTAGTGTTTTAAATACTCAACATGCAATTTAATATATATATATATATATATATATATATATATATATATATATATATATATATATATATATATATATATATATATATAATTAGACTATTTTCCCCAAAGTAAATAACAACGATAGTGAACATACAGTAAAAAATAATATAAATATTTTCTACAAAAAACAAATGAATATCAACAACAAACAGAATGAATCTTCACTTAGAAATACCATAAAGAAATACATTACCCCAATTGACCCGAATGAAAAAATGAAATTAATTATCTACTACAAAATTTTAAAATAGCTAACCTTATCCTAAATTCTAACAGCTCACAAGCAAAATATAAATTACATGTTACGAACTAACATTATCTATGAGTTTAAATGCCCCCTAAGCAACTGTGCTCCTGATAAAACTGAATTCATAAATAATTACATCGGTCACATGGCTACATGCCTCTTCAGATGCCTTATGTTACACCTATCTGACCATAGCTCTATTAGAACCCATTTAAACACACACAAACTTACCAGACTCCATCCGAAGCTTACTAGTAGAAAACACAAACATAATAACCTCATCCACGGAACCAAGTTTAAAAATAATGGAATCCTTAATAATAAAACGAAAAAGTCAACACTTAATAGCATTAAGTACGAAGAATGTCCTACAATGTGCTATGTTCGGAAAATAAAACATCTCTATAACACTAAGAACATACACACAACTCACACACCCAATTAAATAAATAAAAAATCATCCTTGATAATGGCTAAAAGTATAGCAGAAAGCCCTTGGAATTATAGAACATTTGAACAGTTTCTACACACTCTGTGTCCAAAAAGAAAACGCCTGTTCGAACACAAGAAAAATTAAATAAAAGGCTTAATCATTGTACCTTGTCTGATGTCTTTAATGAACCATGCATAAATGAAGAAGTGTTGCCTAAATACAGAATATATATTTTTTTATCTAAAAAATGCCACACTCAATGTTATTCACTCAGAAAGAAGATTCTCTAATATTATCAAAATATAAATCTTCGACCCGTTTATTTCCCGATTATCGCCTTTCGTGAAAGAATGACTACTACTTACCCAAGCCAACGTACATAAAACAAATATATTGAAAAATCAAAAGAAAATGGTTGAATCCATCACTTCAACCTTTGAAAACGTACAGTACAAATGTCCGTTGCATATCATAACGTTCTAATCCCAATCCAAAGAATATTTATTGCATAAAAAAATATTGAATATTGATCGCACACTTTACCTTTTACCAGACATTGAATATCTGACGCTCTGTGTCCTCCATATCAATTGGCTGACCTTTCAACCACCTGATGAACATTCATGAGCATTCTCAAATTTATAAGCTTTGATAAACCAATGACATCCATCGTCGCCGCTGTATATAAACAACTACAGCAGAATAAATTCTACATTGCCTTGATAAAGTTCATCAGAGGACGAAACGCGTCGGCTAATATAGTTTTTTTCTTCTTGTCTCTTTTCATTCATTTTGTCTCTTCTGAAGAATACATACACACACACACATCTATATATACATATATATATATATATATATGTGTGTGTGTGTGTGTGTGTGTGTGTGTGTGTGTGTGTACAAAAATAACATAAAAGCTGGTTGAAATATAATAAAAACATTAAAGACAGAGAGGCTTAACTTTAACTTACTTTTTATTTTTCAAAGACGATTTACAAATATTTAAAACTGTTATACATTTAGCAAAGCCCAGTAAAAATTTGATTCTTCTTTCCTATTGTTTCTGATTTTAACTCTCAAAACAAAGTGATTAGGAGCAAAATAACTGTCTGTTCAAATATATATATATATATATATATATATATATATATATATATATATATATATATATATATATTGCGTGTGTGTCTAAATGGAATAATGTTATTTTTCTTATTGTAATTTAATTAGTTTGCCTAATAATGAGTCCTCTTTTGTCATTAGGTATTCCTTTTAATTATATTATCTGTGTTTATTTAATTTCCCTTACTGATTTAAATCATTTGAAATTTCAAGGATGTTAAGGGTAATTTTAGTTAATATTGTTGTCGAAAATTTAGTGGACATCTTAAAAACTCAGAATACTAAATAAAAGAAAAGAAAATTGAGAATCAAGAAGAGAAAATGACATTAAGTTCGAGAGAGGTAGAATGAGAGAGAGAAGAGAGAGTTTTGAGAAAGAAAGAAAGAAAGAAAGAAAGAGAATGGAGAAGAGAGTAAAAGACAAATAGATGGACTCGAATTGTATGTGAAAGAAAGAAAGAAAGAAAGAAAGAAAGAAAGAAAGAAAGAAAGAAAGAAAGAAAGAAAGAAAGATTGTGGAAGAGAGTAAAAGGAAAACCTAGAGATAGCGAGAGACAGAGAGCGAGCGAGCGAGCGAGAGAGAAAGAGAGAAACAGGGAGAGAAAGTGAGAGATAGATTATCTGAGAGGTAATGTAAAAAGAGAGAAACAACATAATGGAGAAGAGTAAAGAGAGACAGAAATTAAAAGAGACAAGGAAAGAGAATGTGGAAGGTGAAGAAAAAGGCAGATATCTCTGAAATGAAGGCATGGTGAGAATAAAAGAGTATACAGGGCATGAGGGGATTGATTGATAGATTTGTTTTTTACGGCTTACCAACCTTCTGCAAGTTATTTTTAAAATATTTTAAGATTGTAAGAATTTTTTTGAAGATAATAATGATTTACTGATACAGTTACTGCTAATTAGCCCTTAGTTGGTTGGTGGGAAGAGGCAGGTGCATACATTTCGCAAGTGTATTTAGGCATAAGATAAAGAACCCGACTGGAATTAAAACTCGGTTTGCGTCGTTACCCATTACATCCCTGCACATTCAAGCTTACAGCACCTCGTATTCCCAAGCAGGGATCCATATACGTACTCACCAGGTTCTATGTTTTTTTTTGTTTTGTTTTTTCAGTGACCTTGAGAGAGCCCATTTTTTGCAACGTTATATGGCCGTAATCCATGAGATGGAAATAGGCAAATAGAGATAGGAAGAGAGAATGAGAAATGTATATCAAAAGAGAGAGTGAAGGAAAAAGAATATAGATGAGTAGGGAAGAGAAGAGATAAAGAAAGATAGAAAGAGTGCAGGAGATATCCGGGAAAGAAGAGACGAAAAGAAGAGACGGAAAGAGAAAGAAAATAACAAGAAAGAGGGAAGGGGTAATGACAGAAATAAAATCCTAAGGACGTTCGGCCTCTGTAATCTTTTTATGGTCAATTTTGAAAATTTGGTATAGAACCCGATATCATTTTTTGTTTTAATCATGCAAAAGAATTAACTTAACAAATTTTATTAATGGCATTACTTCGGTTAGTCTGGCACGAAGACATATATATATATAGGTCACCCAGGATGGATGGAACTCACTACAGCATTGATGCGTCTTCGAGGATAATCTATTAGACTCACATGTCTAATTGGTGTAGGACTTTATCTTGATAAAATCTTGATTTAATGATTCTTGTTTTAACGACATATCAACTCTGTCGGTTATTTAATAGCGAAAAGTTTGTTTTTTTTAATTAAATATATGTCTTGTAAACAATCCTTTGGCTAGATCAACCCGTTAATCTCCAGTTAAACCCTTATAATAGAGTTATTTACTTCTATAATTTATGGTATAGACCAAACTCCTTCAAATAGCCTCGGATTGTCTCTGCTTTTATCTTCTTGAAAATGTCTTCGAGACTAGTCATGTCATAAAATCGTTGACGTAGCAGGATAAGTTTACTACAGTCTGTTAGAATATTTTATGGTATATCCTTCTTGGCATGCTGTAAAAATGAGTGATATAGGTGTGTCCTATTCTGACTCTTGTTAGGACAACTTCTTTCTGAGAAAGTCTAAGACCATGATGCCATTCTCCTATAATGGATTTCATTTTGTAATAATTTTTCATGGTAGTTCCATAACTGTTGTCACTTGTTTTGAATGTATGAGTTTATAGTTGCTTTGTAGTCTGTATAGTAGATTTTCAGATTTGAAATATTCAATTTTAAAATTTGACTGCCATGTTTAATTTTTAGAGTTCACTAAAAAATAAGATTCGTTTAACAGAAATATTCCATTTTTTGTACATGATTTACACTCGGACTATTGTCCTCGTCATTGTTGCTATTATCCTAACGTTTCAAGCGCTGAGCCCTCTAAACTCCATTAGGTGTCTGTCAATCCGAGTAAACTTTATTTACTAAACAGGGTTACATTGTTTTAATTCAACTGTCTATATCTATAGAGATATCTCAGCTTGATTTGATTTGACACAGCTCGGCTAATGATCGCAGTGTTTCTAAAGTCGAATTCGAAATTACCCGACACAGGAATTGATGTCATGGAATACCATTCACCCCCATGAATGTTTACACTATAGTAGTAAGTACCTATAAAGTCCACTGTCTACGAGAGACTCTAGAAAAGGACGAGTGAGAGAGATGACGCAAACATGTCCGACCTTCCAATTAGTGGCACTCACTACTAGATTGACCTGTGTGTATAACTGTATCGTATTTCCTATTGTACTTATTGTGCACAATTAACCTTTCTTCTAGTATCCACCTGGTGTTATGTGTTTATTCCCTTAGCACGGAATATAACAGTGGCGACGAGGATGTTTGAAACGAACTCACACGGAAAATAACAGTGGCGACGAGGATGTTTGAAACGAACTCACACGGAAAATAACAGCGGTGACGAGGATGTTTTAAACGAAATCATACTGAATATAACAAGAATTAAACTCACAATTACGGTGATCATGTTCACCAACGTCCGTCCAGGATGTGGGTGATCATGAATTTCCGTATCATTCTATCCTTTGTAGTTCTTTGTCTTTTTACCATCCTTTCCACCACTCTTTCTTCCACCCAATCACATCTACCCGTCACATAGGTGACCTACTCTAAATTTCACTGTTAAAATCTTTCTGTCACTTCTACTTTCGATATGTTTCGTTAGTGTTAACTTTTCCAAGCCATCTTTTCTCATTATGTCACCCAGAGATTTCAACTTTCGCTTCCTGGTTATGTATGTTCATCTGGGACACCTCGACGTGGTGTAATGGTTAGCAAGTTTATCTTCATAGAACAACTACGGCTGAGTAGGGAGTTCGATCCTCACTTGGTGACCGATACTTTCGGCCTTGTGCAACATGTAAGCTAGCTAAGGTACCTCAAGGCAGTGTAATGGTTATCAGGTTTGCCTCGCTAGAAAAATTACTACTGAGTAGTGAATTCGATCCACACTGGATGACCCCTAACTTTCGGCCTTGTGTCACGTCTAAGCTACGCTTGGGAAATCGCTATAAGTGTGGTTAACTCTGTGTCGCATGTCCTTTTTCTTCTACTGAACCAGATAAGCGAGTTTTCCACATGAACATACCCAGGGCATCGACTAATCCAGGGATTTTCTCATCCGGCTGCTTTGAAATACTTTGAAAGTAATGATTTGTTGTTATGTCGAGAAATCAAGGTCAGGAGAAAAAAAAACACGTACAAATATAAAAGTTACTGTTATTTTTTTGTGTCACGAGCAGGGAGACTGATTGGCGAAAATTCTGATATAAAATTTAATCGAATGGATCTGATTAGAAGTGAAAAATGAAAATTGCGAAAATTTGTTTAATTGAAAACAATAATCATTGCAGACTTTTATTTTTGGGCTGCAAGCACCTGTGTTTTCAACTGTCTACCAAATTTCATCTAATTATTTAAATTTAATAACAAATTCGGTTCTTATTAAACGTAGAAAGATTATTTTAAAGAAATAGAAATATCTTTGAAAATTGGTTGGGTGGAAATTTGTGTATCTCTGGAAAGAAACAACTTTTTTTTTAAAAGCTAGAAACACCTGTTTTCAAAATCAAGCAAAAAAAATCAGCTATTCTATTTAAATAAGAAAAATTCGGTTTTTATTTTTTTTGAAAGTCTATTTAAAAAAACGGAGATATTTTAGAAAAGTGTTTAAAATGTAATTTCACTGGAAAGAAAATATGATCCTTGCATTAGAAATTTTTTTTGTGACAAAAACACAATATTTTCAAAATCTATCTAGTAATCAAATGATTATTTTCATAAAAGTTTCTTATTAACACCAAGTGAAATGTTGTTTTGAAAAAGCTTGATTTTCAGATTTCGGTGAAAACTCCTTTCCAGGTGATTATAATCGCACTTAATTTAAGTTTCTGTCAATGACGCGAGGATAGTGTAACATATTTCAGTGGGGAAAGTGGAACAGACGAGCCAAGTTCAAACTCCGCTCGGTCATGTTGCATTGGGAACAGAAAAAACTTTTACTAACACTCCCAAGAGTTCAGGTAATTTCACAGATAATAAAGGTAAGGAAACTATAGAGAGATAATAACCACCTACGTCCTGAAGTGACATGGCATATCTTTTTTGCTATTGTTAGCTAATACAAGGCCCAAGAGTCAATCAAGGTAGAGGGTTACTAAATGGAGTTGCTGTAAGGGATACAGGGATGGGAGGAGGCGCATAGTACGAGAATACCTAGGAAAGATAAAAGTTAACCATTGATTTGAATCGATAAAGGCAATTCATCATGAGCTTTTGAACTCCACTAAGACTGGAAAGTGAGGATTGCGTAGCTCCAGCAAACGAAAGCGCTATTACCGATAAGATGATGTAATACATGGTTTTCAACAAACGAAAGAGCTATCAACGGTAAGACGATGTAATATATGATTTTCTGCAAACAATAGGACTATTAATGTTACGATGATGCAATACATGATTTTCAGCAAACGTAAGAGCTAATACCCTAAGACGATGTAATGCATGGTTTTCAGCAAACAAAAGAGATATAAACCGTAAGATGATGTAATACATGGTTTTCAGCAAACGAAAAAACTATTACCGGTAAGATGATGCAATACATGATTTTCAGCAAACGAAAGAGCTAATACCCTAAGACGATGTAATGCATTGTTTTCAGAGATATAAACTGTAAGATGATGTAATAATGGTTTTCAGCAAACGAAAGAGCTATTAACTGTAAAATGATGCAATACATGGTTTTCAGTAAACGAAAAAGCTATTACTGGTAAGACAATATAATGCATGTTTTTCAGCAAACGAAAGAGATATTAATACATGGTTGGCAAGAAACTTTAATTGCCAGCAGTTTGCTAGTATTTTCAATTCGCCATCTCTTTGGAAACAAAGCAAAGTGTGATGAACTGCCACGTTGTATCATTCCTCCTATAAGGCAATGAATGCTGGACAATCTCCTCAGAGACGAAGAAGAGACTTGAAGCAACAGAAGTGTTTCTACAGAATGATACTTAGAATACCATGAAGCGGATATGTAAACAAAGACAAAGTTAGAGAAAAAGAAAGGGAGTAGTGAAACAAAGTTAGATAATGAATAGATTAAGAAAGAAAGAAATGTATATATTTTAATATAAAATTATACAGGGACATCCTTCTGCTATCGCCATTCATTTTCCTGGCCCCTAAATCTGTCACATTCTTTTATTCGGGACAAAATTAGAGAAGCAAAAAAGAATGTAGCAAAGTAAGTAAGAAAGAAAGAAAGAAAGAAAGGGAGGAAGGAAGAAAGAAAGAAAAGGATTTATATAAAAGATGTATGAACGAGAAAAAGTAAAAGGGGGAAAAGAAACAGAGCGAGAAAGCGAGAGAGTTTTTGTTCCACTACTGCAGTAACCAGGTATTGAACTCATAACTCTTTGGGTCAAATCACTGGATCCAACCAACAAAAAGGACACTTATACTTAACATCAGGAAGTGACAGTTGGAATCTCAGTGGAAATGAGAAAGAAGGCTTGGTAAATTGAATAGATTGAAGCTAAGAGAACCAGAGGAGAGCAACGTACAAACTTTCTGGCGAGCTTGAGTGAGTGGATGGCGGAACAAGTTTTGAGAGGAAAAGCAAAAAGACAAAAATGTATTGAGAGCTGCAAACGATGGCATATTGTGGAGAGCCATGATCGCCAACGTCCTGAAGGGACATGGAACATCGAAGAAGAATATCTTTTTTTTTCTTTGGAAGTAAAAACTTATTTCTCTTAGGGACTTCCTTCTGAAGAATGCGGGAGAATGGATCGGCTGAAAGATTGTGTAACAGCATTGTTAATAAAGATAAATATTACATTATATTATCTTTTGTTTTAAATTTGGTTGCAGTGTTTCCAGTCGAGCAGTAAGACAATAAAACATCGTAATTCAAAATGATATTGAAAATAAAAATTACAACAGGTGCGCCAGTACAGCCAGGTCTGCGATAGCTGAGCATCTGTTAGAAATCACCATCGTGCCTTCCCCAAGAATAACAACATGCCCTCAGATCACATGTCTTTTCTCATATATATATATATATATATATATATATATATATATATATATATATATATATATATATGTATGATAGAAATTAGGAGGATATGAGATGATTAAGTAATTCATCGAGTCTAGAAGAAACCTCAGCAGAATGCAAAAAACACTGGACGCCCGTTTCGTCCTACATTTGGGACTTACAAGCAGAACTGAAAACAGAGAATTGAAACCCGGACAGTTACGTTATCAGGCACAGGTCATACCAACTATCCCAATGGTCTTCGGTGACGAAGACGTAGCGAATCAGACTCGATATAGCGCCGCTCGATCACATATTCCGTGGTGGAACTCATCCGAGTTTCTCTTTTACCCATAGGACTGTGCCCCCCACGAGCCATGACTACTATCCACAAGCCGCTAAGTCCAGAGCATTAGAAGCCGGTTCAAGCAATGATATACAAGTGATAGAAATTAGGAGGAATTGAGATAATTATAATTAAGTAATTCATCGAGTCTAGAAGAAACCTCAACAGAATGCAGAAAACACTGGACGGCCGTTTCGTCCTATATTTAGGATCGAGTGGCGCTATATCGAGTCTGATTCGCTAATTCTTCGTCACCGAGGTCCGTTGGAACAGTTGGTATGACGTTTGCCTGATAACGTTACTGTCCGAGTTTCAATTCTCGATAGTGGATGCGCACTGCTGATGAGTCCCAAATATAGGACGAAACGGCCGTCCAGTGCCTACTGCATTTTGTTGAGGCTTCTTCTAGACTCGATGAATTACTTAATCATATATATATATATATATATATATATATATATATATATATATATATATATATATATGTGTGTGTGTGTGTGTGTGTGTGTGTGTGTTTGTGTGTGCGTGCGTGCCTGTAGTTCTTGTTGTTACGCAACGAAAATACGCAATGTTGCGGTTGGTCAGTACTTAATGGGTGACCGCTTGGAAATACTAGGTGCTGTAAGCATGGATGTGCAGGTGGTGATATTGGCTCCCAATTGTCAATCGCAGAGCCGATTTCAAATTCCATTTGGGTTCGTTATATTAACTTACGCTCAAATAGCCTAGCCAAAGTTATGAATCTACATCTTCTCCCCATAGCTATGGGTTAAGTAGTAGAACTATGTTTCATTAAAACATTATCCGCCCACAAATACTTGCACTCTAAATATATTTTCTGGTTTTCAAAGGGTTGATAAGTCGTAGAAAATCAGTCAACTGTTTTTTAGTACCACAGATACCAACCACGACACCGAACTTCAATTATTTTCTTAAATTTGTTTAGTTTAGCGTTTTGAAATATTTATTGTTTTGTTTTAATGATTTCAAAAACAGAAATCCCAATGAGAACTGTCAAAAATCCTGTCAACGCAGTCGTCCTCCAAGATTCGCTTTTCGGTACAATCTTCTTCCAGTTTTATATTAATAATCTACCCAGATGCATACACTGATCTCTTGTGAATATATATGATCGGGCGAGAACCAGTGTTTCAACCGGTCTTGATATGACCGTAAACTATTATAACAAGAAAATGATTATCTTAAGATTTAGATACCTTACCGTTAAATGTATAAAGATAAGATCCCTTTTCATGCCTTCGTACTATCAAATTCTCCTCTGGAAAACGTTGCTACAGTCTCACAAAGAAGTGTTTCCTGCTGTGGTTTCCGTTTAAGTAATTTTAGTTGGGAAGTCATTAGATCCACTCCCAAACGATTATGAACTCAAAGTTGTTCTTCCCGAGACTGGTTACTAACCTATAAGACGATTAACCTATAGCTGGAGGGAAGAAGAAGAGATGGGTTCATGCCTTTCTAAGGGTATTTATGCGAAATTAAAAGCAAAAACACGGTTAGAATTTGAACTCAGCATACCGATTCTACATTCAGTGCCGATAACCACTACGCGACGCGCACAGATATAACTGTTGTAGAGTAGGACTCAGCGTACTTCCTTCTTTTCCCTACTACTGTGGCAATGGACGGTTCCTACTTATAAATATGGCAAGTGCCCGCATTAGAGAAGGAACTGAGTACTAGTCGCGGAAGTCACCAGGTGTGACTCCTGTCGAACTCTCTGCTTTGGCAGAGAGGAAATCGGACGAGGCTTTGCCGCAGGGCAAAGTTTCGTCCGGGTAGGTAGACATTCCCTAAACCCGTTTATACGGGTTCTAATGGGCATATTTTTGGCCGAGCCTACGGGCTCGGAGAGCCCACATTAAACCGGCCTTGTGCCACATGCGACCCGTGTGGTGGGGTTGTTAAATATCGGAACTGAGTACTAGTTTGTTAGGTATCAGGATATTGGGAACCTCGCCCTAAACATTGGCAACCCGCCCAAAATGTGTTAGTCTAGGCCTTTTTGCTTTATATGTTTTTTTTACGCCGTTAACTTAGCTAGGCGATGTATGCTCATTGGCCCCTTTTATTTTTTCCCCCGATTTTCTTTAGTTTAATTCTACCTCCCCTAACATCCACCCTTAGGCGACCAGAAATGTCAGTTCTCTGGTGGATGCGGGACATTTTTTCGTTCTTCGAGTGTGTTCTTCGTAATTGTTGTTGTCTTTGAATGAGTAGGTGGTTGTGTGTGTGGCTAGTCAAATGATTGGTTTTTATTTAATTCAAATCCCGCATTAATTTCGTCAAGTTAACTGATAATTCTACCACGATTAAGGATTGTGTTTTTTTTAATTATTACTAATAAAATGTTGTTTAGTTTCTTGTACATATAGAATGAATTATGAATTAGAATATGTAACCGATATATATATATATATATATATATATATATATATATATATATATATATATATATATATATATATATATATATATATATATATATATATGACCATTTCATTGAATACGACAGACAAGGTGCTTTGATTTATTTTTTATACAATTTCTCATGTGATCTAATAATTTTTCTTTTCGGATGACATATATAAAAAACTATCCAATTGTTGTTTTTATCCGAGCGGTTTCGGCTATACATTTAGCCATTTTCAAAGTTGAAATATATTAACTGTTATCAAGAAATAGTTTGTTGTATGCATGTATTTATATAATGTTTTCATTGTATTATTCACATTTTAAATATTCACTGGGTATTCATTTTAAAACGTTGTTATCTTATTCCACACCCCTACAGACAAAATGTATATATGGTGACTAGTTAGGACTTCATAGAGACTTTGAGGTATTATGGCGGTTGTAGTAAGAATGTTAAGAAAGAGTTTGGTATTTTGGTGCAAAGAATATTGTATAGTTTGCTTGGTTCAGTGATTGTGGCTAGCTAAGTTTAAGATAAAACAGATGATGACCAGTCTTCCCCATCTCCAGTTTTGTCCTTGTGCTACAGTTTCTGTTTTTTACAAATTTATATCAATTGAATAGTATTTTATTTACTTAAGTATTTCCGTTCTATGTGTTAGTATTTAATAAACCTGTTTCTTTTAGTTTTCTGTTCTTTCGATATCACTCTAACTACGGCCTTCCTAATTCTTGGTTATTCTGAACGAAGACAACATTACAACAATAACGCTATATATTAATGAGCAAATATTGAATTAGGTATCAATTTTTAATGGCTACCAGAGTGCTCAGCCCTGAGGAACATAATTAATTCTTTTAACATTAAAACTAATGATATCACCGATATTTCGTTGCATATATTTTGCTGGAAAAATAGCTTAATTACTAATAATTTGTTCTTTTGAAATCCTTCATCATTGAAACATGTGCAATTTATAAATATGTTTTGTTTTATTTTATTTTTGAGATACACTCACCGAACTTACTGTTTTTCCTTTATGACTCCTAAATAAAAAACGGACTACTATTACGAAGCCAGTGCCTTTTTTGCATTCATCAAATGGGTACAAGCCAATACTTCGATTAAAAGTATCATATTGGCGCCGAGGATTGGCCACGAAACTATTCCTTTTTCTCGCTGTATTGAAGGCTTTGATGTGCGTCAGGAAAATTTATTAAGATAACAATAATATCCCTCAGATATATTACAGTCAAGGCCATTTTTAGGCTACTATGTTTATAAACAGAGAGACGATCTAAGATAAGAAAAGTAAAATAAACAAAAGAGTCTTCCTCTCTTGGCAAAAATAAAAAGATAAAAGGATTAAAAACAAGAGTTAAAAAAATGAACATTTTTTTTGTAGCTTAAACTAACCGAAACTGTTCCTACCTATTCATCAATGTCTGACCAAATTCGATACTGGAAAATAACTTGGAGTGGAATTTGGTACCCAACAGTCTTTAAAAAGCAACACAATCCATCATTTTAACTAGAACTACAAAAGTACCAAAAAAAATTCTTTAAGCTGGATGGTATAATGGAAACAATCCCACAGAATCTATACAAACAAACGCAATGAATTAGAATATGTAACTGATATATATATATATATATATATATATATATATATATATATATATATATATGTATATGTATGTGTGTGTGTGTGTGTGTGTGTGTGTGTGTGTGTGTGTGTGTGTGTGTAGGGTGACCCAAAGAAACGGGAATTTTTGAAGTGCGTATTGCCAGACATGAGCAAGTGGCAACACTGCGAGACAGTGACTTTGAGCAAGTAAACATTTCGCCATTTTAGTAACGAGAATGAAATTCACAGTATCCCAGCTGAGATGTTGCAGCAGTCAATGAGGAATCTGAACAGCAGATTTCAAGAATGCATTCGTACAGGAGGACGCCATCTACAGGAGGTAATTTTTAAAAAATGAAAATTCCATCATTGTTTCTTAAATGGCATGTTTTAAGGTTTCAATTACTATGAATTAAATATTTTTCTCCCATCACTCTTGGTTTTATTGGATTGTTAAAAAGTTCCCGTTTTTTGGGGTCACCCTATATATATATATATATATATATATATATATACAATTTCTCATGTGATCTAATAATTTTTTCTTTTCGGATGATAAATTATATAAAAACTATCCAATTGTTCTTTTTATCCGAGCGGTTTCGGCTATACATTTAGCCATATTGAAAGTTGAAATATATTAACTGTTATCAAGAAACAAAACATGGACAAGATATTGTGTCCATTTTTTTAGTGTTTTTTTTTTTGTTTTTATTAATAAGGCTTCCATTATTTTTAGCCTTTTTTTGGTATGTAGATGATGCTATTATACTTGTGTTGCCAACAAGTATGTTACGAATACGGAATTTGTCAAAAACGAATTTGACACGAAGACTCACACTACACTTTCTGACCATAGCTCAGTGAGGTGTCATTTAAAAACTCATGGAGATCTACCGGACCCTTTTCGTAATATTCGTAACATGAAAGAAGGATTGCTTCCTAAGTACGCAAATATTTTGATTTATGGATTATTTCGTTTTTTATGTCTTATCAATCTTTTGCAGATTATTTAAGATCAGAAAATATCTTCAAGATTCTAAAGATTTTGGGGAGATGATAATGATTTACTGATACAAGTATTACTATTTAACCCATAGCTGAGGGAGACGATATCGATTAATACCTTTTGCAAGGGTATTTGCGCATAAGTGAATATAACGAACCCGACAGAACTCGGATCTCTGATAATGAATTATACGCCGTCAACCATTACACAACCGGCATATCCATGCTTACAGCAGCTGGAATTTCCTAGCGGTCACCCACCTAGGTAGAGACCAGATCCGATGATGCTTGTCGTTGATAGTATGGGAACTGGTGTTTTAATATGATACGGCCGTAAGTCTCGACGTATGCGGTAAAATATATTATATGCAGAAGTTTAAAAATTAAATTATATTTTAAAATAAAAAAAAAAAATTTTTCCTGGTATTCAGTCTTTATTATTAGCTTGGGGCATAATTTTACATCTTTTTAGGTTCGCCTATCGTCCTGTCAATGCACGCACCTCGCAGGTCTATTGAGCAGAAGGTTTATCCCTTGGTTCCTGTTTAGGATTGGGTTTTCGGTTACTTCTAAAGACTTCTCTTTCACTCCTAGTAGCAACTTGCGTTTCGTGGTGAATTCGTGGACAGGAACGTGTTTTTAGATGTTATGCAATAGAACTTGTATCCGCCAAATGAAGTATATGACGTCTTGATAACGTTGTGGTCGTCTCAATATGGGAGGAAATGTATGACAAAGCGGATAAAGTTATCTTGTGACGCGTTTCGTTTTATAGGACTTCATCAGATTAATTTTGTTTTGTTGGTGCGACTACGCATGCGCACGGACTTGGGATGCTGGGAACAAAGTTAGTCCGATGAATACCTAAAGAGAAAATTTCATAAGAAAACTATTTCCGCTTGTTGGGAAGGTCACGAGGCAGGAAACACGTGTAGCAAAAATATGAAGAATAAAATATAATATATACACCAAAACAAATCCACGTTATAGGTTTCGATCCTTAATTGAGGCATTCGGATGTCTAGTCGCACTGATAAGCTGTGAGCTACAGCGAAACAGTACTGTCTGTAAATCACACACACACACACACACACACACACACACACACACATATATATATATATATATATATATATATATATATATATATATATATATGCAATATTGAGCAAAAGAAATGAAACCTATGAGTATTAAAAGAAAATCCTTTTACTTAACATTTACAAAGAACCTGTAAGTATTCGAGAATCAACTTCCCGAGGTTGTATCTATAGTCATTTGGAACTGATATACATGTTGTCCTATTCACGCGAACATTGGGCACCTCGAGGTGGTGTAATGGTTAGCAGGCTTGTCTTGCTAGAACTATTACGACTGAGTAGTGAGTGCCCCATACTTTCGGCCTTGTGCTACATCTAAGCTACGCTTGGAAAATTACTATTCACGCGAACATAGTGAGTAGGGAGACACCGACCTGAGCGCATGTTGATACTGAAAATAATGTATGCAAATGTTATGAGACCACAGAAAACTTTACAAGATTGAGATCATCCCAGAATATGATACGCATGTAAATTTATCAAGTTAAACGCTCAAACACAGACTGCATAAAAACTGTAGCTTTCACCTTGTCTTTTTAAGGTAATTGATTAAATTTCCCAAATGGGAACAGCGAATTTGAAAAAAAAAACATGAAACTGATTGACATGTACAAAGAAAGCGATTTTTACCTGTTAATGTAATATCGCTTAGGAGGTTGGAATATTAAGTCCCTAAGCACGAGCATGATTTTGGGAGCGATCTGGATATATATATATATATATATATATATATATATATATATATATATATATATATATATATATATATATATATATATATATAAAATGGTAGACTTTCGAAATTAGACAAAAGAGATGAAAGAAAGCTTGTGACGTAATCAGTATCCAACCTAAATTACCAGTTCCTCAACAAATGGATGAGGGCATCATTACTACTTATTAATTCATACAGCAAGTAAGATACTAGATAAACGTAATCTAAATGGATTTATTGCATAAAAATCTACTAAGATAGCGAAAGATGCGTTCCAAATCTTAAGCAATGTATTAAGAAATAGATGAAAGGAGTACTGAACTGTTAAGTAATATCTGTCCTCCTATATGACACTGAACGTTTGACAATCTTCTCACAACCGAAATGTATATAAGCAGAAGGATGCTGAGAATACCATTGACTGAACTTATGAGCAACGATAAAGTTTTAGGGAAAATGAAAAGAAAAAGTAAACTTATAATTAGTATTATTGATTTCATAGGGCACATGATGAGGAAAGAAGGCTTGGAAAATATGATACTCACAGGACAAAGTGAAAGCAAGTGGTTCAGAGGAAAACAACGTGTGACCTAACTAGCTTGAGTAAAAAGAAGCTTGGACAAGATTTAGGTGAGAAGGACCAAGTACATAGGGTTGATTTTGATATTCACTAAGGCATAAATACGTTTCGGAAAGGTATACATCTATATCTTCTCCCCACAGCTATAGTTTAATTAGTAAGACCTTTACGACTAAACCATTATTATCTCTCCCAAAACAATTCTTACGATTACAAAATATTTTCTGACTTTAAATAACCTACAAAGGGTTCAGAATCCGTAGAAAACAAATCAATCACAGATAATGAAGAAGAGGGGTCTATAGAAAGACATGACCACATACACCCAGAAGAGATATGGCATTCTTTTACTATTTTTCAATCAATTTCTTTCTTTTTCTCACGGAAATCAAACAGCGTGTCTGATTGGTCTTTGCCGTATTTCTCTACGATCAAAACGGAATAGGTCATTATTTATGACGTGTTACCAGAACGTTTCTTTCTTTCTTTCTTACTTTATCAAGTAGCGTCATTTCCCTCTTTTCAAAATAATTTGATTAAAGCTGATTATTTTTTAAGGTATTGTCAGGCCGTAAAGTTAGTTACTAATAAAAGAACTAAAAGAGAGACAAGCGGAATTATAATATTAAGATATTTCCATTGGTCTACTGTTTTCCTTCAGGACGTAGGCGATCACGACTCTCCACAAATTCTTACACTCTATAGCTCTTAGCAACGTTTGCCTTTTTACTGTCCCTTCCTGATTTACCATCCAGTTACACTAGCTCCTTAGGTATGTTTTTTTTTCTTTCCATCTGCCCTCTTATTGGCAATATGGTCAGTGAGTATCAAATTCTCCAAGCCCTCTTTCTTCATTTCTAAATTTCAACTGTCACTTTCCGATGCTTCAAGTGTCCTTTTTGTTTCCATTTTCTCTAAAAACGTCCTCGTTGCCCACATGTTCCGTCCAGTTGCATTCCATACATTTTTCTTTAGAACCACCTTTTAGTTCCCTCAAGTCACTTTTCATCTATGGAGAAATTGTCCAACTTTCCCTGCCATAAAAGAGGACCGTTATTACATAGCGGTTCAGTACACTTTTCTTTGATTCTAATGAAGTTTTCCTGTCTTTTAATACTTGGTTTCACTTTTGGAAGTAATCTTTCTCTATTCCAATGCGCTTCTTGAGTTCAGTATAACATTTCAATTTCTAACCAATTAGCTTCACGATTTAATTCAGGTCTAATCGAATAGTAGGTTGGCATTGTTTATCTTTATAAAACTAAAATTCTGTGAACTTTGTTTGCTTGCTTGCGTATGCGTTTGCCACGGTGCACACGAAGTCACTTATAGCGAGTGGGGGAAAGAAAGATGTAAATTTATTATCATGTATTGAAGGGGAAGAGAAGGAAATGGTGTGTATGATGATTTAAGCTTCTTCCACGTCTCTCTTTTCGTGTCTCTCTTTCCAGCTCCCTCCCTTTTCCCCTCTCTCTTTTTCACTTCTCTCTTTCCAACTCTCTCCCTTTTCCCCTCTCTCTTTTTCACTTCTCTCTTTCCACCTCTCTCCCTTTTCCCCTCTCTCTTTTTCATTTCTCTCTTTCCACCTCTCTCACTTTTCCCCTCTCTCTTTTTCACTTCTCTCTTTCCAGCTCTCTCCCTTTTCCCCTCTCTCTTTTTCACGTCTCTCTTTCCAGCTCTCTCCCTTTTCCCCTCTCTCTTTTTCACTTCTCTCTTTCCACCTCTCTCCCTTTTCCCCTCTCTCTTTTTCACTTCTCTCTTTTGACCTCTGAGATTTCTTGCGTGCTTATTTATATTTCCGCTTTCTTTAAACAAAAATATTTAAAAAATTTAAAAAATATTTTTGCCGTAATTAAAAAATATTTGCAAGTGAATATGATTTTAAAATCTTTTTGGGCATATTAAAAATATATATTTAAATTAATGTGACTTAAAAATTATTTTAAGTGAATAACAGTTAAGAATACGAGTTTCATATACAGTAAGTATTTTTTATTTCAACAGTTCAGTTATGTGCCATGCGTGATACACGCTTAGGCGATCATGTATCTTTCGATA
Source organism: Acanthosepion esculentum (assembly GCA_964036315.1). Classification (NCBI taxonomy): domain Eukaryota; kingdom Metazoa; phylum Mollusca; class Cephalopoda; order Sepiida; family Sepiidae; genus Acanthosepion; species Acanthosepion esculentum. The sequence continues at coordinate 64,110,897 of OZ038496.1, read as the reverse complement.
CATGACTGACAAGGCAGATTTTTCCCGCAGTAGGTTGGTATTTTTTTCTGCGGTAGACCAGTTGCCATCCAAGGCTATAGAACCCGGTCTGTCCAGCTATTTACCCATAACTGGGTAGGGAGAAGAGGAGTCATACCTTTCGCAAGGGTATTAGCATGTAAGTGAATGTAATGGATTTGACTGGAATTCGAACTCGGCTCTCCGATTCCTCAAACCGAGACGCTATCCATTACTCCACCGTACCTACGTAAAACCTTTTTCTCTTGCAAAATAAGTTTCATTCTTTTAAGTAGCAATTTTCCTTTATTTCTTCTGTCACTATTGGTATGATGTATCCTTTCTGCATTTTAACAGATTAAAAATATACAAAAGTCGGATCTTTATTATGTCGGTTAAAGCAAAACCGTGTAAGTAATGAAGAGGGGTGACGATTAAGGATAAAGCATGCCGACAAATGAACAACACGGGATTTCCATCTTTCACAGTTAACTTTACAGTTTATTTCCCTCAAATACTTCATCAGTTACCCTCGACCAGTCTGTTGTGCGGCCACACCGAACCCCTTGTCTGACACATGGACCTTACGTTCACTTCCTGTGATCTCTCCTCGGAGATTTCCCCAATCTTCTCTAAAATGGTTGTTTAACCATCTGTACAGCATTTTTTTTTCACTCACCCACGTATGGGGCAAAGCCAAGCCCACAGGTGTTCACTTCTATGGATCGCCACTGGTAACAGGTGAATGCTGGATTTCCACCTCTCGGTGGGTTCATCTCGGATTTACCCTAGCTTTCTGTTATAAAATTGAGTGCAAAATCTGTTCCGGCATAATACTATACTGCATTGCGTTATTAGTCAAGTTAGAGTGTTTAACTAATGCTCTGACATAAGTCTCGCTGCGACGTGCCGTTCTAGTTAACAAACTAACACATGCACCTACAAACAGAAATCTGATGTTTACATCGATTCATATCATAAAAAATGAAACTTGGAAACTTAATGTTATACCAATCTTTCCAGAAGTTGAAACATTTATTTTGCAGCTTCTTGAAAGCTTATTTAGGTAGTGGCTTTATTCTTATACATGATACCATCTTGTGTATTGTCCTCCAAGAGGTTGTATTTTGCGCCAGTCTCCCAAGAAAATAAATGCATTAGTCTTAGTAGAAAAATCAAACATTGCTTAAAAGGACTGTGATGAGAGATAGGACGATACAAATCAATGCTGAAAAAAAAAAAAACTAAAGACAAAATCAAACAAAGAGAAATAGAAAAACGACCACCCACAAAAAAAAAACGCTTTTCCTGTTCCGATTTTTAGCCTTGTCCCTGACTTGCAATCTGGCTACACCTAGAAATTGACAAGAAAGGGCTCGACTTTTGCGCATCTTCAGACTCACTTAGAATAATGGGAAATCTTTAGCGGGCTTCGTCTTTGATCTTCCCTTTCGTGTCAGACGATCAGAAAGATTTTAAAATTTTTTCGATTTAACGTGTTAAAAACTTATTTTATTGGGAAGAACTGGTGATCAAGCGCACCTGTACAGGAGCCGAGATAGGCACTTTTTTCCTTTCTTTTCTTTCTTTTTTTTCTGTTCCACAGAGTTTTTAACCAGATAGAGGGAAAGTACGCATTTAACAATATATTTAACAATCTCTCTTTCTCCTCTCTTTATATATATATATATATATATATATATATATATAGAGAGAGAGAGAGAGAGAGAGAGAGAGAGAGAGAAAGAGAGAGAGAGCATGTGATAAAGAGAAAATGAATATATGTATATATATATATATATATATATATATATATATATATATATATATATATATATATATACCGGGTGTAACATCAAAGCTGTCCAAATCGTGTAACAGTAAAATTGTCCAATTGTTTGATTAAGCTTTGAAACGTTGTCACTTAGAAATTAGGTTTTTATAATACTATTTGAATCTACTTTGAACAATGAGAATTTATAATTACTCTCCAAGCTTAAGAGAAGAATAGCGATGAAATCGATCATAAACAAAAATTACATGTTTATCATTAATTAATCATAGCTATGGATCAGAAACTCATGAAGGATTGAAATAAAGTTCAAATATATATATATATATATATATATATATATATATATATATATATATATATATATATATATATATATTATTTCATGATCATTTTCCAACTTCGCCCTTTCTAACCTAACTTTCTGTCCTGGAGTAACAACTTACCTCACAGATTTCACGTAAAATTTCATTTTCAAGTTTTTTTCACTGCTCTTTGGACTGTCATAGGTGAAAATCCTCTCTTACGTTCCAAATATATTATGGATTGAGTTGGAGCTTTTCTAATTGATCTTTTTAACTGTATGTTGTAATTATGATCCCTTTTCCTGTTGCGATCGCCTGGTTCAATTTTCCTCTCTACGGTTTCCTCTTTCGTAAATTTATTCACCGGTCTCTGGATAGTTCTTGAATAGATTTGAAGATGGAATCCAAAGTATGAATGTTGATACCATTACTGAAGGTCTGAATGATCTTTTCCCTCTTCCCATTGCTTAACTGCGAAGACATTGGCAAAGATACAAAACAATTTTAACTTTTCTCTTTCTAGCTGAATAACTCAAAGGGTTTTTCAATGATTATTACGATAAATGGTTTCAAGATGATTAAACGTCTTTTCTAAAAATATGGATAAATTAAACTCAATTAGTTTAGTGGGTTTTTTAGATATTAAACATTTTGTTGAATGGCCAATTATGCTGTTACACGATTTGGAAAATTTTGCTGTTACACCCGGTATGTGTAAGGTTTTGTGGCTCTTTGACGTGGTGTAATAGTTTGCAAGATTGTCTCTCTAAATCAATTACGACTGTGTAGTGACTTTAAACCTCACTTGGTGCTTAATACTTTAAGCGTTATGCCATATCTAAGCTACACTCAGTAAATCCATATTTTGGGGGCGCTTCGACGTGGTGTAATGATTGGCAAGCTTGTCGTTGCATCAGTTACGGCTCAATGGTCAGAATCAGACAAGTGAGGAAATATCTGGGAAGTGTTTTAACAGAAGATGGAAGGTGTGACACTGAAACCCAAAGACGTATTGGAATATCCAAAGAAGCATACCAAAATTTAAGCAGAGTACTAAGGAATAAAAAATCGCTAGATACAAGGATAAGAGTACTAAACTGTTACGTCATATATACCCCCCTCTGTATGTCAGTGAGTGTTGAAGATTAAGAAGAGACTTGAAGCAGCAGAAATGTGGTTCTACAGAAGGATGCTGAGAATACCATGGAGCGAATATGTGAGCAACGGTGGAGTTTTAGAGAAAATGGAAACAAAAATGAAACTTATACTTAACATCGCAAAGAGGCAGTTGAGGTTACTCAGGTGCATAATGAGGAAAGGGGGCTTGGAAAATTTGATACTCACAGATCAGATTGAAAGCAAGAGGGACAGTGGAAAACAATGTATAACATAGCGAGCTTGAGAAAATGGATGACAAAACAGGGTTTAGGAGAAATAACAGATAGCTGTAGAGAAGCATGATCCTGAGAGGACACGGCGCAGAAGAAGTGAGTTCAAATCTCATTGAGTGCTTAATACTTTCAGACTTGTGCAACATCTAAGCCACGTTTAGTAAATCCCTCTATATGGACTTAGGGACTCTTCGACTTGGTGTAATGGTTAACATTCATGGTTACATCAATTCCCAATCAGTAGCGAATTCGCTGTTCGTTGGATATTACATACTTCAGGTTTTTTACTCAGTCAGTTATGTTCCATGCGTGATATACGCTTATGCGATCATTTATCTTTCGATACATGACTGACGAGGCAGATTTTTTCCCGCAGATTTTTTCCCAGTTGCCATCCAAGGCTATAGAACCCGGTCTTCAATTAATGGATTCGACTGGAATTCGAACTCGTCTCTTCGATTCCTCAATCCGAGCCGCTATCCATTACTCCACCGTGCCTTTTACTACTAAGCTTAATAAGGAAAGTCACATAAACGTAGTGTACTGGTTCACAAGCCTGTCTTGCTAGGTCTTTTACGAATGAGTAATGTGTTCAAATTTCACTGGGTTTGATATATTACTACGCTTAGGTTTTGACGTAAAGATTCGAGGTTCAATCTCTTGTACAGTGTTTCGGAAATTTTCAAACAGCAGAAGAAACTTTCTCTTTATTCTCGTGCAATCAGTCAACTATGGTACATTGTTTATACGACCGAGAATGTAAAATAAAGGGTATCCAAAAAAATTTGACATCATTTTGCAGGCCAATAATTTTGGCAATTCTTGTTGAAATAATCTCAAATTTTCGCAGAATGTATAGAAACAGATCAAGATTTTATATTTAATGTTTTATTTTTGTTATCTCAATGAGAATCTGCCATAGAGATGGATCGGGCGTAGTGGAGATGAAGAGAGTTTTTTGATGAAATGGCCACCGCGGTCACCGGACCTTTCCCTGTGTGATTTCTTTTTATGGGGATATGTGAAGGGTTTGGTCTGTGTTCCTCTTCTTCCTGCTAGCATTGATGAACTCAAGGAGAGAATCACTTCCGCATTGGATACAGTTACTGGAGACCTGCTACAGCATGTTTGGCAAGAGCTTAACTACCGACTTGACGTGTGCCGTGTCACAAGCGGTTCAGATATTGAACACTTATGAAATCGGTCCCATAATAAACTTACGATTTTCAACGCCTAAACTGTTCAATTTCACTGAGTAGAGTTAGCAGTCTTCAAGATAATTGCTTTTAAAATTATGTCAATTTTTTCGGTGTTATATACCGTAACTATTAACACTAATGGGTATGTACCAATCGTAATAAATACGTTGGACCGTATTGTAAGTGGGGGGCAATATGCTGCCTAAGCTAGCAGCGTGAGCTGGCAGTGTGGGAAGCTCTTGCCGTATCGAACTCTCTGACTTTGGGCAGAGAAGAACCTGGACGAGGCTATGCTGAAGTGCAGAGTCTCGTCCGAGGAGGTAGACAGATACCCGATCCACGGGCTCGGATTTTCCCATGTTAAATTTGGCCTTGTGCCACACCCTACCTTGTGGGGAGACAGGTAGATATCGGTAATATGCTGTCTAAGTAGTCCACCACAAGCGGTGGTTTACCTACTTCACGCCGCTGGCGAGTATTGTATTCTGTTGATGTTATAAAGATTCTATTTTCAACCTCCGTTTTGGTTATTCCTCATTTAGTAACCCTTCCATTTGAGACACCCTGTATCTTCCCCATGAACAAAATTTGTTCGGAATTTATATTCTCATCGTTCTGTCTTTATTGAATAGGGTTCGGTCGGTATATTGTACGACATTTCAAACCCTTTTGTGGCATGTAAATCCGAATTTGTCTTTTAGAAGTATACTTCGACTTACGGGCTTATCACGTTGAAACCTCGGTTCGCGTACGATCACCGAAGTGAGGAGAAAGGCCAATGGAATAACATGATCCAGGAATAGAAAATATGGCAATTGGCGTTACAGCGATATTTTTGAAGATTTTACGTGACAGGAAGAGAGCTCAACAGGCGAGAAGTGCGAGAAAAGAAACTATAAGAAAAGAACATACGGTTATATGGAGCCAGTTCAGAATTAAAAAGGCATGAAAACAAATCTCGGATACTTTTCGATATTAATAGAGTTTGTGCAAATCAATTACACAACATACTGGAAAAAGAAGAGTACATTTTGTCAACAATAATTATTGTAGTTACGGGCTTACGGCTACATCAGGTTGAAACACCGGTTCCAGTACGATCACCGAATTTCAGCAACATAGAGTCACGGCGTAGATGGGTGACCCCTTGGGAATACCAGGTGGGTGCTTGGAAATACGGTTGTTTTAATGGTTCATGGCTTGGAATTGTTAATCGGACAGCAGAGTTCCAACGCCAGTTGGGTTCTTTATATTCACTTAACACGCACATACCCTTGGGAAAGCTATGAATCCACCTCTTCAATCCCCTAGCTATGAGTTAATTAGTAAAACTTGTATTACTAGGCAATTATTATTTCTCCCTCCAAAATTCTTAGAATCTAAAAATATTTTCTAGCTTTAAATAACCTGTAAAAGGGTTGATAAGCCATAAAACAAATCAACCATTCATTAAAATTTTAATGGATAACGGTTTGGAGCTGTAGACCCGAGAGCCAAGTTTCAATTCCAGTGTCTGTATATATTCACTTACCCAAATACTTTTCGGGAAGTATGAATCCACTTTTTATCCCCTATGGGGGATAATTAGTAGGATTTGTACCAGCAATTAATTATTATCCACCCCAAAAATCTTTACAATCTAAAAATATTTTTTGGCTTTAAATTACCTGGCAAGGGTTGATAGAATGTAAGAAACAAACCAATTAATCAATAAAATTATACTTGAGTCGAAAGGTAACAATTTATCAGAGCCAATCTGTCTTACTATTTAGATGTTAGTGCAAAGGGTCTTAGTGCAAAGTATACGAAACAGACTTGGTCACTTATTGAACGCTGTAAGGCAATTCCATTTCTAGCGTTGATAATCTTTACGCTACCGGAACATCCGCTTTAAATATTACCCGCAACAGAATTACTACGAAGATATCGGAAATATCCCCGACCACTAAGTCTTATCTTATTTATGCTTAAGCTTGTGACTGTCTCTCTTTATCGTTCTTGCTGTGTTTCAGCTGATATTTATCTCTCTTTGCAGTCGTTTAATTTTGTCTTTCCTTCTTGTAAAAAGAAAGTATCGAAAAACGGATCGAAGAAGGAAGAATAAAATATTTCTGCAACTCGTGATATTTACTAACAGACCAAATATGAAGTACTCAACTTCGAAAGATAATAAACATGCTTAGAGCAGGAGTACATTTCTTTTTCATCAGATAGACAAGTTCTAGTAAATGTCTCGATAGCTAACGGTTAAAAATGTCTGCTGAAAAATAAAGCCCGAAAACGAAAGAAACCGTAAAAAGGAAAATACTTTTGTCACGTACAAAGCATTCTCTTATATATAAATGAAGAATTTTACTTAAATTAATGTTTAAAAAGATCGCACATTGCGGTGGAAATCGTGTTCGGCATTTACAGCTATTTTACTTGATGTTTATACTTTTGACTCGAAATAAGCGATTGTAAGAAAAAGCAATGAATGTTGCCGAGGCTTTCATTACATTTCATTTAATGATGGACAATGAACTGAAACATGTCAGTCGATGTTGCTTCTCGACTGAAGTCATTTACGTCTCTGTGTTGTAAAATATAGGAGCATTTTTTGTTTTGGTCTAGCATTTGTTTATTTTCTTATTTTTGTTTTTCTATCTTATATTTTCCTGTGCGTCGGTCGATTTCTTTCTTTCTTTTTTTCTTTCTTTCTTTGTATTTCATATTCATGCTTCTTATTTCTTTTGTTCCGTGTTTTTTGTCTGTCTTTGTTTCTTTTTTTCTTTTATTCATTCATTCTTTCCTTTTCTTTCTTTCTTTCTTTCAAGTTTTTGTTTCTTTTGTGTTTTGTATTTCTGCTTCTGTTTCTATTCTTTCTTTTATTTTGTGTTTTTTATTCTTGTCTAAATTTATTCATATTCTTCCCTTCTTATTTTCTTCCTTTTCATTATTTCATTCTTTTGCTTCATGTTTTCTATTGCTGTCTTTCTTTCTTTCTTTCATATTTATGCTTCTATTTATATTCTTATTTTCTTTCTTTCCTTATTTTTTTCTTTTGTTTCGTGTTCCTGTTTTTCTCTGTTTTGGCTTGTTTGTTTCATTCATTCATTCATTCATTCGTTCTTTCTTTCTTTCTTTTTCTTTTGTGTTTTGTATTTCACCTTCTGTTTCTATTCTTTCTTTCTTTTATTTTGTGTTCCATATTCTTGTCTAAATTTATTCATATTCTTTATTTCTTTCGTTCTTTCTTTCTTGGATCTTTTTTCGTTGGTGTTTCATAATGATATTTCGATTCCTATTCTTACTTTCCATCTCTCTTTTATTTTATTGTTTTTTATTCTTGTCTCCATTTATTCATATTCTTTGTTTGTTTCTTTCTGTCGTTCCACTTTCTTGTCGTTCCACTTTCATGTTATATTCTTTCTTTCTGGTCATTGTGTTTCGCTTCATGTTTCTCATTTTCATTTGTTTTTACATTTAAAGTTTCCTTCATACATTCCCCACATATTTTCACAACTCCCATCAAAAACTCTTATGATCTCCTTTTAAATCGTATCAACAAACCGAACGCCGACTGCACAAAGGATTTTTTACCGCCTTGACAAAACAACGCAGGCAAGTCTTGTAGGTTGGCGTGAAATCTAAATCTCTACTTTTCTCGCAATTTTTTTACCTTTATTTACTTACATGCTGTTTTTTACCATTTTTTCTTCTGTACTAATGAAAGAACATGGCCCCGGGGCAACATTTACTCTCATGGCAATACAAATCAGACAGTGGGGGAGATAGCAGACAAATGCAGTGGACTTAACACAAGGGAGATAACACTGTATAATTAACCGAGTGTCCTTTCTGGAGATGGAAGGCGGCGAAGTCAAACATAGTCGAGCCGTATGAAAAGTTAGACTGAAATAGATGTGTCATGGAAAAATATTTAAAGAAAAAAAGGAAAGGAATAAAAGATAAGAGAAAAGGAAGGAAGAAAACAGATGCAAAATGAAAAAATACGAATAAATGAGAAAGAAAAACTAAAGAAATAAAAATGTAAGAAGAAAAAAAATTTTTAAAAATATTTATATTCAAAGAAATGAGAAAAAATGAAAGGAAAGAAAGGAATAAAGATGAATGAGATAAAAACGAACTATAGAAAGTAAGAGAAACAGGAAGGATGGAAGGAAGGGAGGAAGGAAGGAAGGAAGGAAGGAAGGAAGGGAGGAAGGTAGGAAGAAAGGAAAGAAGGAAGGAAGGAAGGAAGGGAGGAAGGAAGGAAGGAAGGAAAGAAGGAAGGAAGGGAGGAAGGAAGGAAGGGAGGAAGAAAGAAAGAAGGAAGGAAGAAAAGAAAGAAGGAAGGAAGGAAGGAAGGAAGGAAGGAAGGAAGGAAGAGAAATAGAAGTTAAATAAAAAAAAATATACATATGACAAAGTGAACGGAAGTTAAATTAGAATAAAAATTAAGAATAACAAAATAAAGAAAATGGAAATGAATATAAGTAAAGGAATGTATTAGAAAGAAAGAAAGAAAGAAAGAAAGGAAGGAAGGAAGGAAGGAAGGAATAAAGGAAGGAAGGAAGAAACTGAATAAAGAAAGAATGAAAGGAAGAATAAAGAAAGAAAGGAGAAAGAAAGGAACTGGAGATAGCAAGAAACTGGTAAAAGAAAGAAAGAATGAAACTGGATAAAGAAAAGAGAAAGAATGAAACTAGAGATAGCAAGAAGCTGGTGCAAGAAAGAAAGAAAGAAAGAAAGAAAGAAAGAAAGAAAGAAAGAAAGAAAGAAACTGGAGATAGCAAGAATCTGGTGAAAGAAAGAAAAAAAGAAAGAAAGAAGATAGAAATAAAGAAGTAAGAATGAAACTGGAGAAAGAAAAAAGAAAGAGAGAGAGAAAGAAAGAAAGAAATAATAAAGTAATCAACTTGAAGAATGTAGAAATAGCTTCTGAAGAAATAGCAGCAGCTGAAAATATGAAAAATTAAAATTGGAGAAAATATAAAATAAATCTAAACATGAAGATGCTGTTGTTACTTTTTGGGAGCCTAATCATATTCCAAGGAAAAGATAATTTTCTATTAAAAAATTCAATTGTCTGGGTCCCTCGCTGTTCATCTCGAGGTTCTCGACAAAATCGAAAAACGGATATGTAATATGATAGGTACTGACCTGGCATCTCGACACAACACAATTTCTCACAGACGTGATGTGGCTTTTCTCTGTTTTTTCTACAGATATTTTCACAGCAACTACTCTGACGAGCTATTTTCACTGTGCCCTGACTGCTACTAGGTTGGCATCTCCGCCCCACCCTTTAACCGTCGAAACAGTAAATGTACCCGCCTCTTCTACTTCAGCAGCTTCTTCTCTCGTAGTTCCCGACACTTGCTTCCCTGATAACTATAATCTTCAAAAATTTAAATGTAATGTCAATCGACAAGTTCCGATGCCTTCATCTTGACCCTGTACTTATCTTTATCCTTTCCTTAAACAGCATCTTTACTCTTTCTTTCACACTCTGTGACCGCTTGCGTGCTAGTGGCACTCCCGCCTTGCTTGGGATGAAATGCATTAAAGAAAAGCAAAAATTGTCTAATTTTTTCCTTCAATTATTCGGCATAAGATATGGGCATCCACTTTAAATCTTTTTGAAATTATTTATTACTGTAATAACTGGAGAAAGAAAAAAGACTTGTTAAACAAAGGAATTATGAAAATAGAATCAAATTGTTTTTGACAGTTCAGAGTGATATTTATATTCAAATCCACATGGCTGCAAGAGTTACATCGGGAGATTGCGGAGAGAGAACCGACTGAAACCTACAATATTCCTCAATTCACCTGTTCATATAGATAGATAGATAGATAGATAGATAGATAGATAGATAGATAGATAGATAGATAGATAGATATTTGATAATAATAATAATAATAATAATAATAATAATAATAATAATAATAATAATAATAAAAATAAAAATATTCACCTCTTCAGACCGAAATCCCTTAGTCTGAAGAGGGGAATATTTCGGAATTTACGAAATAAATTATAACCAAAATGAATATTTAAGGTTTTCTTTATTATTATTATTATTATTATAATGTACTGTAGTCTACATTGAGCTCTCCCTGGATTAATATGGTCCTTGGAATTATCTATACCAGTCTCAGAATAGTAATACTCTCTCAGACACACACACACACACACACGCACACCCATATATATATATATATATATATATATATATATATATATATATATATATATATATATATATATATATATATATATATATATATATATATATAATATTAGTGGTTAATATACACATACATATATATACATATACCTAAAATATATAAATATATATGCATACATACATACGCATACATATATATATATGTATAAAAAATAATTCCAAGAGGATATGATCCAGGTACAACTTAATGTCCAGGACAGAGTAAGGATATAACAAAAAGGCTGAAACACTAATATTCCATGGAATATTAGTGTTTAAGCCTTTTTATTATATTTTATTATATATATATATATATATATATATATATATATATATATATATATATATATATATATATATATTGATAATATTAGTTTGTCAATACACACACGCACACAGACACACACACACACACACATATATATATATATATATATATATATATATATATATATATATATATATATATATATATATATCCAAGAGAATATATAAAATCCAGGTAGAACTCAATGCCTAGTACAGAATATAATATAAAAGTCTCCAATGAAATAAATTATAATCATGGAATATTAGTGTTTGAACCTTTTATATTATATTATATTATATTATATACATATATATATATATATATATATATATATATATATATATATATATATATATATATATAAGCAAATATGTGGATGTAGATCCGACGGTATGATGAAAATATGGAAAAGTCAAAGCAAAATCCGAATATGTGAGTTTACTGTTTTTTTTTTATTTTGTTTTGTTTTTCTGTCGACGTCAGACGTTTCGGTCAAATAGACCTTCTTCAGAACATGGTTAATGGAGACATATTTATATTAAATTTAAGTTAAATGAAGAGACGATATATACATATATTCTCTACCTTTTCTAGCCATACTACTTACTAGAAATAATAACAAATTAGAATTCAAAGTATATCGGAAACCCACATGCAAAAACGACTATTTACACTTTTACTCTCACAATGATACTAGGACTAAGAGAGGTGTTATATTGGATTTTACTTGAGAGCTCTTCGAATCTGTTCAGCAAGGTATTTAGATGACGAATTTAGTCATATCGAGGATACCTTCTCAAGCCTTTCGTATCCGAGACAATTAATACTCGGCGCTAAGCATAAAGCCTTGAAAATTCACAAAGTTCGTTCATCAGTGCAAAATGACACACCGACTACTACTACTACATCTAAGATAGGGAGAGGCACACTTTCAGCTGCCCCTGATAAGCCTATTGGCCGCATCTTTCTATCGAATAACTCTCTGACCGAACATATCTCCAACAATCTAAACGCGCTAAAAATTAAAACTACTACATTACCCACTAAAACTATCCGCAGTATATTAAATAATACCAGCAGACAGCATATTACATCCGATGCTTGCGTCTATCAGGTACCATGCAGAGACTGCAACTTGAGTTATGTAGGCGAGACAGGGACGTCCTTAAAATCTCGCATTTCCGAACATAAACGAGATATTCGCCTCGGTAATTTAAGTAGTGCTTTATTTGTACACATAGCCAAATCTGATCACAATTTTGATTTCGACTCTGTGAAGATTTTAAAATATATCCACAATAAAAACCTTAGGCAGATTTACGAGGCTGGCATGATATCCACCTCACGCACAATAAACACCAGACAGGGTTTCTTTGATATATCAACTTTCCTAGCAAGATTAATGCTTGACAAACGTACGGATAAGCTATAGTTTTAAATAGGTCTCCCCCTTTCCACTTAGGATAAAATCTCTTCCCTGGGAGCAGGTTTTCGCAGCGCCGCCCACGCGGCACCAGCGTATCCGAATCCAAGAAAGAATACTCTGACTTTAGAATTTCAGTTTTTCTGTTTCTGACTAGTCCTGTATATATCGTCTCTTCATTTAACTTAAATTTAATATAAATATGTCTCCATTAACCATGTCCTGAAGAAGGTCTATTTGACCGAAACGTCTGACGTCGACAGAAAAACAAAAACAAAAACAAAATAAAAAAAAACAGTAAACTCACATATTCGGATTTTGCTTTGTCTTTTCCTTATTTTCATCATATATATATATATATATATATATATATATATATATATATATATATATATATATATCGGTACGATGAGTACTTATAGATACACTTACAACGTTTGTAACATGTAATTTAGAACAGGGCTCAATACATAGTAGAGCAATATTATTTATTTTCGATATATATATATATATATATATAATATATATATATATATATATATATATATATATATATATATATATATATATATATATATATATATATATATATATATATATATATATAATATATATATATATATATATATATATATATATATATATATATATATATATATATATATATATATATATATATATATATATATATATATATATATATATATATATATATATATATATATATATATATATATATATATATACAATCGTTTTTCTTGAAACAATGCGATATTTCCACTGAGACAAAAGGGAATACTGAGATTGAGACATGAAAAATTTAGTGAAGAGAAAAGTCAATCAAAGAACAAATTTCAACAATTTAGCATATGGCGATTAGTAACGTTATATCTCCAGAATCTCTTAGATATCTGTAATCCATCATTCGATATAAGAACCATCGTGTGCAGTGTTGCTTGGACATGGATTACCTCTACGTTACTGTCAGGTGGAAAGACTATCCATACTTTGTTCAAATTGCCTGGCACGCTCACGGAGGCCAGCCACCTCAGACCATTCAAATTATTTTCGAAACCTGGATTTGATAATCTTGGATGAGGTTTTTAGGATCCCTTCATTTGCTCTTCATGCTATTGATAAAGCTTTGTGAGATATCGCTGGCATTGCTGCAGTTTATGGTGATAAAGTTGTACACTTGTTGGGAGACTTTAAGCAATTCCTACCTATATTGCCAAAAGGATGTCGTGAGGCAATCATTGAAATCTGGATTAAAAATTCTCCTCTATGACTGAGTTTCAACCAATACAGATTAAACCAAAACATCAGGACAACAGCAGATCAAAGGAAATTTGCAGCATGGCTCTTTCATCTTGGCAATGGAACATCAGCAGATTCACAAGACCTTAATCTTGCTGTTGATGATATAGAAGTGCCTCACATTTCATGCGTTGACGGCTCTCTGGTGGATGATAGTTTCAACAATAGAAGAGAGAAGCAGAGTAATTCAAAGAGCTCAGACTGCCTCCTGATCAATGAAGAAGTTTTGAAACAACTTCCAGGTGACTAATGCACCTATTATAGTACAGATAAAGTTTTGATAGATGATTCTGCCGAGGCTGAGTGTTACCTACCTGAATTTCTAAACTTTAAATTGAGTTTAAACCCCGGATCACTAGTAATGCTTCTTCTTAACATTTCTATCCAGGATGGATTCTTCTATGGTGCAAAACTGGAAGTTGTGGCCACGCATTGACATTCAATTGAGCCTTCCTT
>OZ038496.1:64053992-64091492 GCA_964036315.1 Acanthosepion esculentum | reverse complement strand
ATGATCCGCTGTCCTTTAAAAGGGCTGTGGTGAAATAATTTATTATATGGAACCTTAAAGTGGTCTGTTTCTATTTAAAACATATATATATATATATATATATATATATATATATATATATATATATATGTGTGTGTGTGTGTGTGTGTGTGTGTGTGTGTGTGTGTGTAGTTGTTTATCCCTCATTACGCCTTGTAATGTTAAACTTAATACTCAAGTTTTGTACCACTAAAAATCTGTTTAAATATTATAAATTAAGGTACAACTCTAAATTTGTTCGGAAATTAAATAAAATATTACAGATTAGAGCGCAATTGAGAACGTTGAGGAATAATACCGTTTCTAAGTAAAATGTATTTTGCATCAGGTTTGTCTCTCTTTTAACCAATTTAGTATAAATTGGGCCAAAGTAATTTCTCTTTGGAAAATAGAAAGTATTTTCATAAAGGATTTTCTACATCTTTCCACCCTAAAGATGTGTGTGGTATAATGATTTATGGTATGTCCACACACTTTCCTTTTATTGATCTATTGAGGTTCTCTCGTTATGTAGGCTTTCTTCGTTAGAGGGGTTGTCAGAAATTACCTATTAAGCTAGAAAATATACTGACCTTTTGAAGACACAAGAGATATGGTTGCATGGTGAAACCGAATACGAAGGATATCATTTTTAATTATACTTTCTATCAATTGTCGGAGCTGGAATCTGCTGTTCTTGCTCATTGCTTGGATTTTTCGTACCACCCATTATGCCAAACAAAGAAAAGATCTTTTCCGAGTCTGAGATGTTGTTTCCCCAACTTAAAAAAACTTGTCCCCGATTCCTCAGATACTTTTGGTAACCTTAGGGCCAAATTACATAATTATGCTCGCTTGTTTTCTAGTACTCCTGTTGCGACTTCTGAATCAAACTGGAAAATGGAGCACTGGCGTATTATCAGATCTCTAAAGGAAAACCGTAATTCGGTGATTTCTGGACTTGATAAGGGTGTTTGTGTTGTCTTAATGGACTACAATGACTATGTTACTAAGATGTTATCAATTCTAAATGATATATCAAAATTAATAAAATTAGGCCCTGTTGAACAATGTGATGCAAACACTTCAATAGAAATAAAATTCCAGAAAAACTATCGAAGTGGGATTCTTTCTCCTGAAATTTCTGAGGAAATTAAACCCTCTGGCTCTATTAGACCCTGATTTTATGGTCCTCCAAAAATCCATAAAGTGGGTGTACATTTAAGACCCATATTATCAGTAACGTCATTACAACATAAGGTGGCCAAATGGCTTGTTAAAGTGCTACAACCTGTTTTGCAACATTATTGCTCATTTACTACCAGTTATGTGCCATCGAAAGATACATGACTGACGAGGCAGATTTTTTTCCCACAGTAGGTTGCCATTTTCCGTCCTGCTATTTACCCATAGCTGGGGAGAGGGTATTAGCACGTAAGTGAATGTAGCGGATTCGACAGGAATTCGAACTCGGCTCTCCGATTCCCCAATCCAAGCCGCTATCCATTACTCCACCGTGTCTCCTTATTTACTATACAGGATACATTTTCCTTTGTTGAACTTATTAAATTTTGTCCCTCTTCTGGCAAGTTTATGTGTTCGTATGATGTGTGCTCCTTGTTTACTTGTGTTCACCTCATGAAAACAATTAATATCTGATGAGATTTTCTTTATTGCAATTCTTTGTCCCCTCCAGATTTTCCTGGAATTAATGAAATTTGCCACTTCATTTGTCGAAATTTGCCACTTCATTTGTCGAATTTAGATTCGACAATATGATGTATCGTCAGATTGATGGTGTTGCCATGGGTTCCCCTTTGGGTCCTGCGTTGGAGAATATATTTGTTGGGTTTTATGAGGAGAGATTATTTAATGATCCATTATGTCCCTCTTTGTATCGTCGCTATGTTGATGACACATTTTGCTTATTTAATGATGAAGCTGAGACTGATCAATTTTTCTCTTCCCTTAATAATCTTCATCTTTCTTTGAGGTTTACCTTTGAGAAAATTGCTTTCTTGGGTGTATTGGTGCATCGAACACTAACATCGTTTCGGCTGTTGTACGCTCCGGCCTTCTTCAGGTGGTTGGAATGTCGAACTGAAGCCTTTATTTCGCTCACTGGGGTAGACCGTTCTAGTTCCACGTGCCATGTTTAATGGATGTCCGTTATCTGTTATCTCCTGATAATTTTTCCCTCTGAAAGTTCTCCACTGCCTTAACCGGGTATTGAACTCACACTTTTTGGGTCTCCTCTCACTGGATCTAACCAACGCCTTTATTCACTGAGCAATGTCTCCTTGAGGACAAAGATGAGGACAATAGTCCGAATAATGTAAATAACGTACATAATACGTCATCTCAGAAATATAGACAGATATTAAACAATATGTTGTATTGAAAATTCAGGAACAATACCTGGCAACAAAATGAACTCATCCGCAATATTTATTGTTCCTGAAAATGCTAACATCTGATAAATAGCAGTAAGTGTTCTATTGAATTTAGTGCGGATTGATTCTCTGTTTTAGCCAATTCACATTCACTTTTTTATTTGAAAGAATTAGTCGGTTTACATCTGGTTCCGCAGACCTTCGCTGTGTAAACAGCGAGAGTGTTTGCTAGGCCTTGCTGTGATCAGTCTCTAGTAGTTCATTCCCCACCAAATTCCAGTCATTGATTAATTCATATCTCATTTGTATTATATTTTACTTTAAATTCTCCCGATAAAAAAACTTTGATGAGCGAAAACGAAACCTCCTTTTATTTTTTTTATCCTTCCTTTTATGACTTGTAATGTTGAACTTAATACTTTTAAAGCAGTACTCAAGTTTTGAACCACTAAAAAAACCTGTTATATATATATATATATATATATATATATATATATATATATATATATATATATATATGCAGTTTTTTTCCCTCCTTTTATTTTTTTATCCCTCATTATGCCTTGTAATGTTAAACTTAATACTTTCAAAGTAATACTCAAGTTTTGTACCACTAGAAAGCTGTTATATATATATATGGAGGAAAGATTCATGAGAAAGAGGACGCGTTTTATCCCTTAGGACATCGTCGGACTACGTTTCTTTATATTGATGCGACTACCGATGCGTATGAACGAGAATCTTTGGGAATTTAAAATTTTGAAAATATTTAAAAAATAATCTTTCCTCCATATATATATATATATATATATATATATAGATAGATAGATGGATAGATAGATAGATAGATAGATTGATAATATTAGTGGAAAATATACACATACATATGCAATCATATATCTAAAATATATATATATATACATACATGCACACACATACATATATGTATAAAAATAATTCCAAGAGGATAGAATCCAGGTAGAACTCAATGTCCAGGACAGAGTAAGGATATAATAACAAAGGCTTAAACACTAATATTCCATGGTCATACTTTATTCCATTGGTATCGTAAATAATATCCAATTCATCAGACCTACAAATTCAAAAAGAAAACAGAAAAAAACATTTAGTGAGAGTGTATGTATGAGAGTGTGGGGCGAAAGGGAGGGGTAACAGACGAGAGAAGAATAGGAAGGTCTAAAGATGAAGGGGGGAGGTTAAAATTTAACAGATAAGTTTTAAAAAGGTGGAGGCAAATATTAGTGTTTAAGTCTTTTTATTATATATATATATATATATATATATATATATATATATATATATATATATATATATAGTACAAACAGTAATTTCTCTGCTGCCAAAATCTATCTTTCGCTTTAATTTCAAAAAGAAAGATTTTTTTTTCCGCAAATAGAACCGGTAAAATTGAACCATTCTTCTAAGCAAATACTGCTAACCAACCAATTACAATATCTCACGATTGAAACAATCCATTAACTGTGTCGTGGATTACGATAGTGTCAAATGATAGATAAAATATTATGAACTGACTTCTTGATACCAAGCATATAAGATGTCCAGACACATCGGCCTCATAAAAACCGTTTAAGCATCTGGCAAAGTCCTTCGGCATTACAGTCGTAAAAACGTCTCAGTGCCAAACGTTCATCTCTTCAGAGAATCGTAGGCTGTTAGCAGGACTAACGATAAAAGTATATTTAAAGGCTGAATTGTGAAAAGCCGGTCATTGTAGCGATATTTGAATGTGAACACTATGGTGAAAATTTGTCAAGAAAACTTATCAAGATGAACAAGGAGAAGAAGGATGTTTGACGTCAGGTTGGATTTGGTCGAGATCAAAACAAGCAAATAAAATGCGCGCAACATCACGACCTAACATGCGCGAGTGAAATATTTGCGTGGTCGTCTATAACGATTTTTACGAGCGCGTCAATAACGGCAAACGCGTTCAGGAACTTTCATTACGGATAGAAGTTGCAACGAGGAACAATCGTTTATTTATTTCATTACAAGAATTTACAAATAGGAACAATTAATTAGCTTATCTTCATACCCTGCCTGGTGGCAAACGCTGCTGGTGGCGCTAGGGGTGGCGGTCCCGCCATAGCCACCGAAACCGTGATATCACCCCTGGCCGTCGGCTGAAGAAGACAGGGTATTGCACGTGTTAATACACGTTCTATGTTAAAAAAAATGGTCATAATCTAAAAGGCTAAAACAGTTCCTGAGATTAACAATATATTTCCTCTTCTTTTCAATACATTCATTCTTTATCTTCCCTGATGAACACACGGGAAATCTATCTATCTATCTATCTATCTATCTATCTATCTCAATATATTAATAGAAATTATCTTTCTTCCTATCAATCTCTTATGTATGTACTGGCTTGGTGCATAATTATCAGGCGTTTTAAAACAATATTTATTACGAAATAAGAAATATAACAATTCAATAATATTTTCGATGATTATTCCAGAGCGTATGATTATCGACACGCATTTTTATAACCTGAAAATAAAATAATATTCTTATAAAAAAAGTAAACATAACGGCCATTTTTATTAAGAAATAACTCGCCTAGAAAAACGCCTGATGCACCAACCTAATATGTATGTATGTATGTATGTATGTATGTATGTGTCTACCTATCTATTTTCTCATCCTTTTATAGTGCTGTATTGAATACCGCACTGCAAGTAATCATGTAAAGCGTAGAAATCTAAAAAGAAAATAATATCAACATATTCCTTGATCTTTTCATTCAGCCTTTATCATTCTGGGGCCCAAGTCGTTTGCATCATTGTCGCTCGATGATTTTGGCTTATTTCAATTTTATGACATATCATACCCGTTATAAAATAATTCTGGAATATGCAGATGTGTTCTTCACACGCAATCCTGACATTTCAGTATGAACATCACGCGAAACCCAGCAAGTCTCAACGAAAACTTGTTTGATTACCTCCAATTCTTGCGATGAAGACTTATTCTCAAATTCTCAGTGATAATTTCAAGCAATCAACATGGTTTCGTTCGCATGTGTTTACCCATGAAGATTAGGTTACAAATGCAGTTCATCAAGACTTGTTAACTCTGAAAGCGCCGCAATTTAGAACATTATTACGAGTTTTAATCTTCCTTGAACTAGAATGGGATCACGTTAAAACCAGTTTATTATCAGCTTATAAAAGCAGTAAATATTTCTGATTGATAGATTTTAGAAGATGAATATACTATTTCTATGAATATCAGATAATTTTTTATGTTAAATCAGTTTGGAAATATCGGTTATCAGCTTATGAATATAGCAAATATTCTTTTTGATGCTTTAAGACAAATATGCGAATTTACGAAAATCAGTTTAAATTCATTTTTCTATGAAAATCAGTTTCGACCTCGTGTTATCAGCTTATAAAATAGTAAGTATTTCTAACTTATAATTTTAGAAGATACATTTACACTTTCAGGGGACGTCATTTGGAACGTTAAAATAGCCAAATTAGCAAGAATATGGAGGAGCAAAATCAGCTTTAAAACGAAGTACAGTCTGTACAAATCGCTGGTAATCGCCATCCTCCTACATGGATGTGAAACGTGGACACTGTTGGCAGAAACAGAGAGAAGAATCCAAGCGTTTGAGAACAAATGCATGAGAAAACTCCTTGGCATCTTCTACTGGGAACAAAAGAAATGATTTTGTGCGGAAAAGGGTTGAAAGTTTTTGTCCACCAGGAACTACCAAAAGGGAAAAAATGGCGTGGTTTGGACACGTTATAAAGCATAAGAGCCTGTGTGCAAGACCATCATGCAAGGCACCGTTGAAGTTGTATATAAGAGAGTACGCCAACGCAAAAACTGGTTGGACAATGTCAAACAATGGGCGAGTATGATTATACCAGAATTGCTGATGGCTGCCTTTGATAGACTGTTGTGGAGGAGATTGCCCTATGATTGCGAAAGTCAAGAGGAAGATGATGATGACAACAATGATGATGATGATGATGATGATGATGATGATGATGATGATGATGATGATGATGATGATGATGATGATGATGATTTTCACATTAGTTTGGAACTGCTACTATAAACTTATGAAAAATAGTAAAATACTCTGACACATTATAGTAAAAAAAAAATATACACTTTCAGGGAACATCATTTGGGAGTTATTTACGTTAAAATTAGTTTGGAACTGCTACTATCATCTTATAAAAATAGTAATAAATTCTGACACATTTCAGAAGATAAATACGTGCTTTCAGGGAAGATATTTACGGTTAAATAAGTTTAGAAACGATGCTATTAGCTTATAGAAAAATTCCAAACGATGCTTTTTAGAATTTTCAATTGATTGAATTTTTTAACATTTCGAGAATTCTTCAATCACCAGAAGGCTATTCTTAAACTTATAAAAGATGCGAAGTACATATTTTCCCGAGGTGGAGGTTTATTCTCGACGGCTCAGAGATACATTACTAATTTTATCGATTAAAAGAATTTCTTTTTAATTTTCACCTTTTAGATATTGATGATATTCTCAGCTTGGAATCATTGAAAAAAGTAAGACGAAGACATTTTTAAATTCGATCTTCAAGAGTTTGGTACGTATTTGATCTTTTAGGATTTTGGTCAAAAGTTCTCGAAGGCCTAGTTCGATCTCGTTGCAAAAAAATAGTGAATATATAATTGAATAAAATGTAGTTGTACTGCATAAAAAGAAACGAAAATTATTTCTGACGCAATTGAATACAGGTTGGGCCAAAAGTAGGCTTACGTTTAGTAAGTATGCACTTCAAATTAAAGAAAAACATTTTATTACATTTATATTTATTTGTTACAATCATATTTGTTCAAAATTGTTTATGTACATTTAAAACGTTACTTACATTTTTAGCACAGTTTAATCTCGAAAATGCTCAAAATGTCCTCCTTCGACACTGCAAAATTCCTCGAACCTCTCCAGAACACTGTGACACACAACACGACACAAATCCCGATCTGCATCAATTTCAATGAATACTTCTGAGATCCACTCTTTTAATTCTTCTACTGTGAGGGGATTTTTCTCATAAACCTTGTTTTTACTGCACCTCCCAAAAAGAAATCCATTCGATGCTGCCTCTTTTTCCGAACCTGCGCCGTGGAAAGGTTTGGTCAAGATAGTCCTTTATGAAAAAGCATAATGGCGAGGTACTCCATCTTGCTGAAAGATCAGTTGGGCAAAGTCAGTTTTGGGTCTGAGCTGTGGAAACGTGAAACAAATAATGAAACAACTGTAAGCCTACTTTCGGCCTATCTGGATATAACGGTATATCAAGGATATATATATATATATATATATATATATATATATATATATATATATATATATATATATATATATATATATATATATATATGTATATATATATATAGTATATATATATATATATAATATATGTATATATATATATATATTATATATATAGTATATATATATATATATAATATATGTATATATATATATATTATATATATATATAGTATATATATATAGTATATATATATATATATAGAGAGAGAGAGAGAGAGAGAGTGAGTAGATAAATTGATCAATAAAACAAAGTAAAACGAAAGGTTACCGATGTAATCAGTACGAGAAACATTTATTGATATTAACCACGCGACAAAAACGAAGCACGGAGATTTAACTTCCATGTTCGGAATTTTCGAACACGCCTGTGTTCTTCATCATAGGATGCGAAAAATAAACAGAGAGACAGTGAAGACTATCCAACATTATTTTTTGAGGTTGGGTAGAGACCGGCTTGAGGTGGAATTGCTAGGGAAAAAGTTCTTTCTTTTTAGGCATTTTCCATAGAACGCCTTGTCCTCCCAGTTTTTATGTAATTTCCTTTGGCCAAGTTTGTTTCTGTTTTAACATTTTGGCATAGATAGTATTAGCTAAGTTTTTTGTTGGTGGGATTTCAGGTATATTAAGCTGTTTCTTGAAGAGTGGATTTGATGTTTTACTATTTGTAGGAGAGGGTCATTGATTTTTGTGAGGTAGGCTTCCAATCCGATTGTAGTTTTTAGAGTTAATTCGTTGGATTAGACCTCGACCTCCTAAAGCTCTTGGTATATACAGCCTATCAACATCTTATTTCGGATGGTACATCATCATTGGGGTAATCATTTTTCTAGTCTTGTCGTCCAATCTGTTAATGTCATTCATCTTTCTTTTAATAATGTTGAAGCTGTATGTTACTACGGGTAAGGCTAAGGTGTTGATAGCCTGCATTTTATTGACCCCATTTAGTTCGCTTTCTAGTATCAAACACACACTTCTATGATAATATTCTTTTCGGATCTTTTTCTTCATAATTGAATATCGCATTCTGTCCCCTTTAAATATTTGTATGTATCATCTTGGTCTTGTTCCTTAATCTAGCTGTTGATATCATTGTCGTAGTTTACGCTAGTTAGTTAATTTTCGTTATTAATATTATTATTATTATTATTATTATTATTATTATTATTATCATCATCATTATTATTATTAGCACAAAGTCACAAGTTATCGTCGCCCAGGGATTGAGCGTGATGACCTTGTTTATATTGTTGATCACACTAGATAACATGCTCTTTACCAGAAACTAACGTCTGCTCAGCATAGTTGCAGTATAAACCACAGGTGGGCTCTGTGATAGTTGAATAAACACAAATGCGCCTGAGAAAGCATCTACAACAGGAATTGGTTAGCCGCCCTAGTAAACGGGTATCCTCGAATACGATTGGCCACCTATACATTATTATTATTATTATTATTATTATCTTCTTTCTTTTTAACTGTTTATTTTTGCATCATGTATTCTGCACTATGTCGTACAACTTCAGAGATCACCCTCCTTTAATGGGGCTATCGGAATATTTTCCAGTCAAACCGAGGGCTGATGTCCTCATGGTTCACATTTCTCCGATTTCACCTCCATATCCTTTTATTTTGATATTTTTTTCACGATCTCCAAAGATACATTAAAGGAACTAAGATGTTATTAAGATAGCGATTAGCTTTGATTGTTCTGTCTGTGTGTATTGTAAAATCCTATAAAATTGTTACAGGTCCTATGTCTGGGACCCGATCTGGGTGGTGTTCATACCAATTGCCTGCAGTTTCCATTCCGTAAAAGTTGCATATTTTCCAGTGCAGATATTGGCCCACTCTGTCGTGCCGTGTTTTATATTCAGTGGGTGATAATAACATGCAACCTGATACAAGTTGGTCAATTGTTTCTGGATATTTATCACAGAATCTGCATTTCGGGTTAATACAATTTTTCATGATCTGTTCGTGGTGATTTCTAGTTAGCAAGCATTGATTCTGTGCAGCAGTAATAAAACCAGTTTCAGTTTTTAACTCTGCACTACGTAGCCGCTAATGAGTAAAGAGTTAGTCAGCATCAACTTGTTTAGTACGGCAGATTATTAACCATGAAAAGCCTTATTTTGCCATCGTTTATGCATTTAATTTATTGTATTTTCTTTTGCTTTCTTTTTTACGCTCTTTGCCGCTGCAGTAGGTGCATTTTGGTATTTATTATTGTTAACAAACGCCAAGAATGAATATAGGAAAATAAATGTATTAACATAATAATACAAACTGGTAATACAGGTTAGTAGTTCCAGGAATGCGGGTTAGTAGAAAAAAAAATATATATATAGTCTTTGATATCGACGTGTCGCTGTATAACTTCTTACTGAGTCTACGTGCTTGTTACTGTGACTCTTGCCGCTACGTTATTCTACTCGACCGACTCGACCTCTCGGGTATTCACTGGCGGTAGTATATGTATACCCTGGGTGAGTCCATTTGTGTAAAAGGGGGAGATCCCTCAACAATTATTATTATTATTATTATTATTATTATTATTATTATTATTATTATTATTATCTTAATCATATCTCTCCAACCTAAGCAACTAAGACACAAGGTATTACGGAGTGTGAAGGAATAAGAAAAAAATATTAAGGAGCGAAAAGAATAAAAGACGAGGAATCAAGAAGACAGAAGATAACGGTTGACATTTCATTTAAATTTCTGAACATCTGAGTTGGTTGGAAAAGAGACGAAACTGTTAGCATAGAACTTACGGTTGCATCTAGCCAGTTCAACTGTAAATTAATATGACCTTGTTACCAAACTAGTATTGCGTTTAAATTCATGAAGTCTAAGTACCATAGAGGAAAGTTCTTGAAAGTATCTCTAGAAAAGACACAGAGAAGCTACCTTATGATGACCGAAGGCGAGATGCCAGGTCAGGACCAATAACAATGCGGATACTTCTTGGTATTATTATTAGTATTATTATTAGTAGTAGTACTAGTATTACAGCCGATTTTTTTAAAATGTGAAATACAAGAAAATAATCTCGTATACAGAATAAATCGTAAAAATAAACATTACAAAATAAACGTTTGGATTCGAGACGTTTCCATTATAAATTCGGACATACATAGGACTTCTTCCTAAAAATGTCAAAATTTAAACAAATAAATACTGGTTAAGCTTGTTTTAATCTAGCAATAGACCACATTAGAATTCCCTTATCTTAAATGATTGTTTTCTAAGCCTCTGCGCCACGGCGAGGTACTGCATTCGATTTCGACTGAATTACTTTCGAGTTTAACCAGGCGGTTGAATTATTTGTGAGCCTACTAGAAGGGTTATAATTTAGCCCTGTGATACACATTACTCAATTTTGCTGCTCGTAGATCATCACAAAGCTCAGTGTCCTATGTTTCTCTCTTATTCATCGATCAAAGAGAGTTCAGTGAAGACGAAAATGATAATCGAATCCTTGTCCATCCAGATCAAACCAGCCGTCCGTCAAGAACATCATAAGCTTTTGTAGGTTAATTTTATTTCTGTTTACACAGATTTAATATAACATTTCATTTAGCATGAACTAATGAAAGACAGGGGATACGCCGATAGCGTAAACCATATCAGTCGGGAAATTCGAAACTGCGATCCGGGTTCAAATTCTGGCAAAATCTTTTATGTTCACTTTCGCATAATAATGAGATACATAGCAGGGTAGATGGGTCTCTCTTGCCCGCCCAAGATGGCAGTCAGTATAGAAAGATGACTACTATTAATTCAAAACTGTGGAGAAGGCAATGAAAAATCACTCCACTAAATTGATTGGTTGATTCGTTTTCTACCACTTATAAACAATTTTGTGGGTTATTTAAAGCCAGAAGATATGTTAGATTACTAATTAACCCATAGCTGGGGGAGAAGAGGTGGATTCATATCTTTCCCAAGACTATTTGCACGTAAGTGAATATAACGAACACACCAAGGTTTGCATTCTGATTAAAAATTCCGATTAATTATCCAAAAATACATCCGATATTCAACAATACGAAGTTTTAGCTTCTTCCCAAGAACTGATGCTTTGTGGAACGGACACATGGTAACGTTTTTCCCATATCACCAGCACATTCAAGCTTAAAGTACCAAGCGGTCAGTCATATAGGTAATGACCAGGCTTGACGTTGATTAACTTCGGTGATCGTACGGAAACCGTGTTTTAACGTCATGTTCTCCTAAGCCTACAGATTATGAAGAAATAGAATATGTGGAGGGCCATGATTGTTTATATCCTGAAGGAACATAGCATTAAAAAGAAAATGAAAGAAAGAGGCGTAGTGGCGATGTGCTGCTAACGAAACGGTTATTGGCGCAGAAAGTGGAATCGGCTATCCGTGTTCAAATTCTACACGAGAAAAATATGTTCACTTTCGTAATGCACTTGGAATAGGCATTATTCTATTTCTTCTTTCTACTCCAGATATATTATAAATAGCGAAAAGGAATGGACTCTCGAGCCTTTGGTATTAACCAATCTAGAAGAAGGACAACGGCAAATAACTCCACCATCTTTCCAAAGAATTCACAGCAATTCATAGATAAAAAAAAACTATGGAGAGCCATGATTGCCAACAATCTGAACGGAAATGGAATTAAAAAAATGCAAAGTCAAAGTTTACTATTTATTAAGTTGTGTTTAGTTTGACACAAGCCCAAATGAAAAAAAGTATAAATCGGAAGACTGTTGCACCAAACTTTCAATTTGACGAGAGTTTAGTAAAAATCCGGCATTGTTACCTGAACTTGAAACTTCTGAATTCAAAACTGGCAACGGGAAACCCCTCCACTATCTTTATCGAGAAGTCATGGCAATTCAAAGATAATAAAGAAAAGGAATCTGTGGAGAGCCTTTGATTGCCTGTAACCTGAAGAGGTATTACATTAAATAAAATGATCTTCTCAGAAACGGTAATATTAAACAGTGAAAAATGAAATTGTACTTATTTAGTGGAATTAAATCAGTTCTTTTATGTCAAGTCACCCTACGATTGCTATTGGTAGCAGTACACAGGCTTTTCTGGGGGTGAGGGATTGATAGACTCAAAGCAGGGTTAAAACAAAAAACTTGGTATAGTGTAAATGAAACTTCTTGTAAGGTCAACGACCATCTAGCACAATGGGGTAGGTTACGTATGTAGCCAGAGTAGAGATGACATGGCATCGCTGGGTGGGGGGCTTCAGAGACTGAAGTCAACGGCTAGGATAAGAAGGCAGCCGTGGTTTGACTGGGGAGAGATACGTTCCGTCAGGTGTACTTGCCTGAAACACGCTACACATGAATGAATAGCTCTCTGGTATATATACATATATATATATATATATATATATATATATATATATATATATATATATATATATATATATATATATATATATATATATGTATGCAGGTATGCAGTGAAATAGGAAAGAACACGTTAGTTAGATAATCCGGTGTTCCTTAATATTTAGCTTTATTTTCAAAAGGACAGTGCTCTCGCTTTTGAAACATGAGAACTCTTATGTAGCGGAGGAATCATATTTTTAAAAACTAAAAATATTATTATATTATATATATATATATATATATATTGTCATCCACAACAGACTATTTCGCTGTTTCACAGCTGATCAGTATGGCTAGACGTCCGGTTGCCTCTAGCTGAATTTGCCTCAGTCGGAACTTCTCCCACTAAGACGTCAGCGCACGGCAGGAATGAAGGTGAATTTTAGCGTGTTTATTTTTAGATTTAGATAAACACACAGTGACTGACAGTGACTCAATTCTGCCGAATAGTCGTGCAATATTAGCTTAAATAGTTACTTGTTTACAAACTCACACCTCAAACCAGACAGCTCAACCGAAATTAATTTTTCAGGAGCCAATATATATATATGTATATACATATATAAATATATATATGTGTGTGTGTCTGTGTGTGTGTGTGTCTGTGTGTGTGTGTGTGTGTGTGTGTGTGTGTGTGTGTGTGTGTGTGTGTGTGTGTGTGTGTGTGTGTGTGTGCGCGCGCGCGTGTGCGTGTGTATGGAAATGTCCAGGTGTTCAGTTGTGCAGCAATTCTACGACCACATCCGGTCATGAGACTGATGATGCTGAGAATACCATAGCTGGAGCATATAATCAATAGGGAAGTTTTAAGGAAGATAGAAGCGAAAAGGAAAAATGTACATAAAATCAGAAAGAGAGAGTTGAAATTCCTTGGACGCATAATGAGAAAAGAAGTATTGGAAAATCTGTTACTCACAGAATATACTGAAAGCAAGATGTAAGCAGAGTTAACAAAATGTGTAAATAGGTAGCAGAACAGATAGTGGAGGTGATAGTAAACGTTGCTAAGTACTACAAAAGAAAGGAAGCTGTGGAGAAGCATTATCGCCTATGTCTCGAAGGAATAAGACACATATAAGCGGAAGAAGACCTTTCTGCACGAGAAACAAAGTAGAATCGGATCTTTGGCTATTCAGAGTATTTCAGTATGAAATTAGCACATTAAAATATAGACAGGAAATCCAAGCAAAAATGAAAGATAGGAAAAATCTATTGTATCAAAATTAATTGAATTAGAAATAAGATACTTTTGAAATGCAATTTGGAGTCGATATGCTGCACAATAAAAATAGAACGCACAGAAAAGGCAAGGTAAATTGAAAGGAATCGAATTCTAATTCAGAAATTAATTAAATCCCAGATATGAGGGCAGTTAAGCGCAAAATTTTATAAATAGATTTATGTATATTTTGCATGCATTAAACAAATACTTTAACCTCGGAAGAATATTACCGTCTGATGAGACCGTACTCACCATCTGTCAAAACGTATATGGATATTTTTTATACTAAAGTACACGAACTACAAGCCTCAAGATACATTCATGATAACGCTTATACTCTAGATTTGAACAGGTCAAGACTGTAGTGATTTGGAAAAAACCCTGGCAAGAGCAGTTCTTAGGAAGCAGCTTGAACATCGTGTTGTTGCATATCGGATATATTTTAGATTGAAACAAAAGAATAGTGTATTGATTATGAACTGATACACACACACACACACACACACACACACACACACACACACACACACACACACACACACACACACACACATGAACAAATTAAACTATGAAATCTCCACAAATATCCTTAAATGCCTATAATTAGTAACAGAAGCCATTGGTTCATACCAACGGCTTTCCATACTCAATACTCATCGGATTAACTCTCGCGTGGTCATGTGTGACGTCATGAGCTGTTGTGCGATTTTCGCTTTCAGCGTCCTATATGCACGTGTTTATCGTTGCTTGGAAATCATCCATGTAAACAAAAACAGATTATCATCAATTTCTTGTTCGTGTATTGCTTAATATATTGTGTAATTGTCATCTTCGATAATGGCTTATGTAAGCCGAAAGCTTAGATTGGATTAAAAAATATGTATCAATATTGTGATTTTCTTTCATTGTTTAATGATAATGTTGTTAAGCTTATCAGACGATATGAAAAGAACTTACATAAAATATATAGACAACATATATCTATATTATTTAATGAAACATGTATGAATGAAAAAATGCTGCCTAAATACACACACAATATATATATATATATATATATATATATTTACGATAGCTCACAAAATAAAAGGCCTAAGAGCCACTCAGGGCAGTAGCTTTCTGAATGAGTTTGTATGAATTTAAGAGGAGGAGATAAGAACTTATGCTTATGAGGATATTCAGGATAGATAACTTGAAGTATTTAAGATTGTAGCGACCAGGGAAGCATCCACGCAGGAGTCGGGTTTCTGTGAAGAATGTTCTCGAAACGGATCTCTCTTCTTACCAATGGAATGCGAAGGTATGGCGGGTTTTAGCGGTAAAAATATGGTGTGGAGGAAACAATGAATACAGCTCGTCAGAACATTTGCCATGGAAATAGCCATAGAATAGCGTGTGTCTTGCGATGTTTCGTCTACGGGAAAGAGATTGTAGGGTGGAAAATAATTCCTCACCCACAAGAATGCAGAGAGGCTTTTGAACGTTCTGGAAAGTGAGGATGGCCAATCTCCTACCCAGATATGGCAGCAATATTTCATTTCGTTCTTGTTTGACACTTGTAAAGATAGAATATGGCAGAAGGAGTAAGATATTTACTGGTGCGGAACAAGGTAGTCAGATTGTAGGCAAATGTGCCAATCGATATATGAATACTGAATGGTATAATGAATATTGTTGTGGAAAGCGGAATCTGCGATCTGAGTTCAAATTCCAGGTTGGTCAATAATATTAATATTTTTCTCATCACTGTAGCAAAATAAGATCTGGAATAATTATTGGGCTTTTCGAGGACCACTAAGTATCCGCATCCGCCTTAATACTTACACGAAGAACAGATATACGTAGAAAACACATTTAAAAACCTCCAATATCCTCATTATTTCGTCTACAACGCTAAGAGAAATGCATACAAAACACCGGTCAGTTATGTGCCATGCGCGATTGCGTATCTTTCGATACATGTGTAATGAGGCAGATTTTTTCCCGCAGTTGGTTGCCATTTCTTTCTGCAGTAGACCAGTTGCCGTCGAAGACTATAGAACCCGGTCTGTCCGTCTGCTATTTACCCATAGCTGGTGGGATGGGGAGAAAAGAAGACGATTCATACGTTTCCCAAGGGTCAGTCAATTGTGTGTCATGCGTGATACACGCTTAGGCGATCATGTATCTTTCGATATATGACTAACGGTGGCAGATCTTTTTTTCCCGCAGTAGGTTACCATTTCTTTCTGCGGTAGACCAGTTACCGTCCAAGACTATAGAACCCGGTCTGTCCTGCTATTTACCCATAGCTAGGGGGCGGGGGAGGATTCATACCTTTCTCAAGGTTTATCAATGAGTAATTATTTATATATTTTATATAAAGATGAATTCATGTTGTGTATTGAATAAATGCACTGCATATGTCAGTCAGTTATGTGCCATATGTGATATATGATTGACGAGGCCGATTTTTGATGCGGTAATCCAAGGCTATAGAACACGGTCTGTCCTGCTATTTATCCATAGCTTGTGGGGGGAGAAGAAGAGGATTTATACCTTTACCAAGGGTATTAGCACGTAAGTGAATGTAACGGATTCGACTGGAATTCGAACTCGGCTCTCCGATTCCTTAATCCGAGCTGCTATCTATTACTCCACCGTGCTTCCTATAACTAACTACAAAAAATAATGACATTAATAACAACAAAAATGGCAATAAAGTAGATAAAAACAGACATATATTAACACCGTAACATCTACTATCCAAACCAAATTATCCAATCTTAATACTATCAAAATAATTCTAAACCCATCCAAACCTATTAGCGATATCACAAGAACCAATAATAATCCTGAAGCAGATAAAATAAATGTCACAATATAAAGGTGAAACTGGCAGAAATTCAAAACCTTCTATCTATGAACACAAAAGGATATTATACATAACGATTTATCTAATGCATTAGTCATACACAGAAATAAATTCAACCACAAATTCGATCTGAATAATGGAACACATATTAAAAGAGACCTTGAAACTCTGAGTACGTCCCCATGTCCTCCTTGAAGTCATCAAGATAAACGTCAAAGATTAGGATTTTGAGATCATCCTGCTGCCCATTTTGTCGGAGTTTTTCACCAGGTTCTCCACAAACCTTTTAGCCTTGTGACTCCTCGTTTCGTCCCGAACCACTACAATAAAGATGTTCCACGCTGCTTTCTCCATCATAGTGAGTTTCTTGGGGAATTCTTTGTATTCTGTGATTTTCTTTATTTGTGGTCCGACGAAGATAGCGGTTTTAAATTTTGACTTTAGCTAAGGGAAGGAATATTGAAGGTACTTGAAAGCTGCAGACTCCTCATCTAGACCTGTGACATATTGTTTCACCAAGCCTAATTTTAAGTGTAGTGGAGGAAACAATACTTTCCGGTGGTCCAACTGTGGCTCCCATTTGAACTCGTTCCGCTGTGACCAATCTCGTCTGCGGTAGTGTGCCGCAGTATCCCTACTGTCTCAAAGGCAAAGATAGCATGGAAACTTGGAAACCCATCAGGAAGTCCACCACTTTGAAGTCTTTGATAGCCACCCAAACATAATCTTCAAATTTGACGGCCTCAAGCAAAATATTTATGAAGCAGCACGGTGTTCAGTCTCCTAAGTGAGCTGTCGATGAAGATGAGCCACTCGCTCTACTTAAAGGCCATTCCAATTGTCTTTAATATACTGGTCATATTGTAGTAGAAGCAAAGCGAATTTTGCTGGGTGAAAAAAAAATTGAAAAACAATGTTGACGATTACTCTGACCAGCGATCAACTTTTATCCAACAAAAACTATTGCCTGTGTCTCAACGTCAAAAGCTCGGCATTGGACATTGTAGGACCAAGATCTCTGGTCAAGTAGTTGAGATCTTTTTGTAGTATGGTAGTATGTTTTTTTTTTCTCTCTTCGGCTGCACCTCTGTAATCTGGTCAATGGCTTTCTTTTCTTATGAATTGGTCTTCTTTTCTGAAGACGGTTGCTCTCTCTTTCGGGGAGTTGGTAGGCGGAGCTCAGATCAGTGTAGCACTGAGACGATAGATGACAGAAGGTCTGGATATGAGATAACACGTGCATTCTTGTCAGAATGACGTTTGGAAAGGGTCCACCATGCAGAAGAAGCAATTGCTTGAGTGGTCAGTTGATTACATCTAAATTCGGGGGATTGCGAATTTCATGGTTCTATTTTCCCCTCTGTACCATACTGAAAAAGAACAAAATAAAAATATGCGTATAAAAATACAAATATATTTCACACAGTTTTAGTGAAAAATTCTAAAAGATTACATTTTTGAAATTTCTAAAAATCGTGCACTGGATATGCACATATCTGACCTTGGAAATGCCATACGAAATCTTGAATACCTAATATTCCGTATTTTTATTGCTTTACCAGTGATCCAGTATAGAAAACATCCATGATACCGTGGACACTAACAAGAGATTTTTTAAACATATTTAACACATATTTTCAATAATACCAATTTTACAAAAGCAAAACTAAAAATATTTAAATTTAAAAATATTCCAACTTTTACAAATAAAAATTTCGCTATCCTAAGAAACAAAACGTTCCATCTTACCTTCTAGAGTTCTTTTGCATAGTTCGCAGGTGAAATGAGGGGTTTGTCTTGATCCCCGAGACGCATGCCGAAATATAGTCTGTCGGCCTCACACATATTAGCAGAGAGTACTTTTCCGCTTCTGTCTTGAGAAATCCGCCACAGACGAATAAATGCGTCTGGCAAATGCTTAAAACCTCTTGATGCCATCGGTAAGAAATGCCTGTATCAGCGATGACTTGTCTGCACTTGGACAGCTAAAAATGAACTGAATTGTAGAGCTTACGTTTCCTGTATTTATACTGGCATATATGTTGCCAGAACGTTCTAGAAATTCTTGAAAATTCTAAAAATTTCTAGAAAATTCTCCGTCAGCATCTTAACGCTGAATCTGTCTGGAATGTAGTGGAAAATAGTTTACTTTCAAAACATCGATATCCAGGGACCTAAATCATAGTCTGAAGGGAATAATAGGTAATTCTTTTACAGAATTAATTACGAAATAATAGTGGTGACCAAAGACAAAATGGTCAAAATTTTGTTGCACAGAGTTTTTTATTTGTGTGCATTTTCTTTTTTTTGAATATTTATGGATTAAGTTATTTTCTTAAATATCTAAAGGTCTTAATTTAATCGTTTTGTTTTCATTTAAAAAATATGGTTAGAAAGAAACATTTATTTTTTTTAAAAAAGGAGGTATTTTACAAAATACAGAGCGTAAATTAATATTTTTGCAAAACTCGGTAACTGCACTTTCATGAACGTTTTGTCTAAGAAAAATTATTTTCACTTTTGTTAAGGGGTCTTCCCTTTTCACACGAGGTATACATATACTACTAGCAGTGAATACCCGAATAGTCAAGGAGTCGAGACGGAACGACGGAAGAGTAGTAAAGTTCAGTAGCAGTAGAGTAAATCACACACAGAGACGGCGGCAAGCATCACAGTTAGCGAGCACGTAGACACAGTAAGAAGTCATACCGCGATACTTCAATACCAAGACTGTATATATATTATTGCTACTAACCCGCATTCCTGGATCTACTAACCCGTATTACCAGTTTGCATTATTACGTTAATACAGTTATTTTCCTTATCCATTCCTTGCGTTTGTTATTCATTGATATCAGATTCATCCCGGAATTCGCAACAACTTTTAATGAGTACATATTTTCCGAGAGAGAGGTTATGGTTGAAATTATTTCGATGTGTAGCTAAAGTATCAGGTATATTTTATAGGAGAATTCTTGTTATTTTTTAAATTTTTTGTTATTAGATATTTCTTTTAGAGCTATCATATAACTGCGAGGACGTTTAGTGACTCTGGTTGTCTCATATATATATATATATATATATATATATATATATATGTATATATATGTATGTATATATATATATATATATATATATATATATATATATATATATATATTAAAAGCAAGCTATCATAGTTGTTTGTTAAATATATTGGCGAAACTTGTAGAATTTTTTTTTCAAATATATCCGTTCTTAAAAGAAAGGCCGCTTTTGTTTTCATTTGATTTATATATTATATTCATAGATATATTTCTTTTATATCGGAAATTTAAATCACAACACGCCCACGCGCATATATATATATATATATATATATATATATATATATATATATATATATATATATATATATATATATATATATATTACACATTGAGCGCTGGTGTTAAAAAAATAGTGCTCGATATAATATAACAGAACTATTAAGTATATATTAATAAAAAAAATTTTTCCACACCGGTATCACAACTCGGAGTTTCATGCACAAAGCAATCTTCAGGTGGTGAGTAGAGGCTGGCCGTTACATAATTTTACTATATATATATATATATATATATATATATATATATATATATATATATATATATATATATATATATATATATATATATGTATATATATATATATATATATATATATATATATATATATATAAAGGGGATAGTGAAAAGAACTTTCCTTGAATATTTTAACATCAAATTTGACCAAATAACCAAGGGTACACAAAAACTTTTAAAGGGCTTCTCGGTCGTGAGGAAATCTTTTCAGTAACCTCGCGCATATATATATATATATATATATATATATATATATATATATATGAATTCATTAGGTATATGTAAACATGTATGTATGTATATACATCGTGTCTGTCTGTGCGTACGTGAGTGTAATACTTTCCTACTCAGCATATCACATAACCACGAACGCCAGTGGCTTTATTTTCATTTACACACGCACACACACACACATGCGCGCACGCGCACACACACACACACACACATATAAAATGC
Organism: Acanthosepion esculentum; assembly: GCA_964036315.1. Lineage (NCBI taxonomy): Eukaryota > Metazoa > Mollusca > Cephalopoda > Sepiida > Sepiidae > Acanthosepion > Acanthosepion esculentum. The sequence continues at coordinate 64,070,175 of OZ038496.1, read as the reverse complement.
ATATACCGACACATATATATATAGAGAGAGAGAGAGAGAGAGAGAGAGACAGCGAGAGAGAGCGAGAGAGATTTTGTTTTGCATAAAGAAGCAACCTGCACGTTAATCTTCCACTGCCGATGCTTATGATTTTGTTTATTCACATGCGTGGCTAGGGGTTAATTATGCAGGCAAATCAATATGTCAGCTCGTCCGTGATCTTCCGACTTTCCACAATAATAATAATAATAATAATAATAATAATAATAATAATAATAATAATAATAATAATAATAATAATAATAATAATAATAGCCTAAAAAACAGCAACTGCACTGATGGGCCAGGTGAAAAGGCTTTTTGGGTAATAGTAGAAATGGGCAATGCCGAAAGGCTCGTGCAAAAAATTCTTGATTTTGGTTTCTGTTACTGCGAGAACGGACAAAAGCATTGAATTGACAGACAGCCAAAAAAAAAAAAAAAATGACTGCATCTCAATTCCTGGAGGTTGTTCGTGTTATGAAACAACTCTGCTGCCAGTATTTCTCGCAGCAGAGTTCGAACAGCCCCCAGGATCTTTTAAAAAATATGCGGCAAAAAGGAAAGTTTCCAAGTATTCAAATCACAGAAAACGGAAGCTGTTTCGTGAGTTGGCTGTGGGGTTCACATTTTGCCAAGATGGTTGAAAAAATATTTTTATTTAATTTTTGAAATTTTTTATTCGTTTTTAAAGTCTGAGATTTGATTCGAGAGCATAGGTCGATCAGAAAATAATATTACGACGAGTGGTTATCATCTAGAGTAATTCTAAATAAATAATTTTAAATAAACCAGGAGAATCTTGACAATGGAAACGACATAGTTGTAACTGACTTTAAATATGACTTTTAAAAGAATTTTCATTATAATCTTTTGCAAGCATATAAATAAGGGAAACGATTATGTGATGTAATGTATGCAAATTTCAACTAGATTTCTAATTTAGAATTGGCTTTACTTGTAAAAGGCGATAAAGTCACTCAGACGCAGGGGTTAAAGAATATAAGAAAACAAATCACAATGAAGGAGAAACAAAGATAGAAGAACAAGAAATAAGGAGACAGTAGATAACGATTGATATTGCATTTAAATCTTTGACTGGAAAGCAAGAAGACGGAAGAGAGTTCCGCAACCGATAAGTGCGAGAGAAGAAACTGTTAGCATAGAACTTACGGTTATATTTAGTTATTTCAACTGTAAGATGATAAGACCTTGTCTCCAATCTAGTACTGTGCTTAAATTCATAGAGTCTAGCTACCATAAGGGAAAGATCATCAGAACAGATGCCGTTAAATTATTCATAGTAAAAGCACAGGGAAGCTACGTTATGTCAGCGGGAAAGAGAGTGAAACAGAAATTCCAGGTCACGACCAATAACGTTTTAAGTATAAACCTCATTGTTTCTTTTAATTAACCTTAAAGTTTTCTCGTTATTAACATGTTCTGTTCCTTGTATTTTCAGCATCTTTTTGTCGAACTACATTTCTGTTGCTTCAAGTTTTTCATTTGTGAAGAGATTGTCCAATATTCACCACCATATAAAAGGATTGAAATTACAAGTTTTCAGCGCACTTTTCTTGGTTTTTAACAAAAACATTTCATGTTCCTCAATACATTGTTTGGCTTTGGAATGTATATTTGCTCATTCCAATTCGGTTTCGGAATTCAGTGTTGAATATTCGATCCTCTGTTAAAATTATTTTTTCTGATATTTAAATTTTTGTAATTGTCTTATTTTGGCATTCGTATTTCGAATCTTGGGCGGTTTCTCCTGTTGTCAGCCATACATTCTGTCTTCTTACAATTGATACTTCATCAGTTCTTCTAACCTTCCTTTACTACCTTGTCTATAAGTACCTGCAGTTACTTTTCTGTCTTTGGTATTAATATTGGTTTATGTGTATTTCTTATAATAAATCCTGGTAGGACTTTTTAGTTCTTTCAGGATCGCCTCACTATAAAGCTTGAATAAATTTGATGAGGAGTTACATCTTTGGTTTACGCACCTTTTTAATGTTGTGCATATACTGAATTGATTTTCTATTCGTAAGCAGATGGTTTGCTCCCACTATACAGGAATCATTCTAATATCTTTCCTGAATAACTCAAGCTTATCTAGAATGCTATATAGTGTTTTGTGTCGTATTTTATTACATGCATTCACGGTCTAATCATATTCCGCGTCTATTCCGCGTCTATTATGCGTTCTATTCAACATAATCTAGATAAGGAATTTCGTTATGTGGTTCATTAGGAGGGTTTTCCGATAGAGGTAATTACGCAATGAAAAACTTTGGTATAACAAGTAAATTTTAAACATCAATTGTTCTGTTTCATAATACATTTTTTAGCATTTGGAAAACAATTTTCAATATTGCAGGGCATCTTCGGTATCATATTTTCCATGTTCTCTAAAAACACTTAACATATAATTAAAGTTATGTACATTGTCCATTTTGACATCTCTAGTTCGTAGTTTGCATCTTGGGTTGCAACTCTTTTTTGCATTGTAATATCATCATCCTTCGGCAGAACCACATAACTAATGCCTCGTAAGTAAACTACCCCGAATTCACTACCATAAGTATACGTTTTCTTTTTGTTTCTTGTCGTGAAACGGTGAACGAATTTTCCTCGCATATATATGAATTGGCAATAGACCTTCTTTTTCTTCTTTTCTTCTGGTAAGACTTCTTTTCTTCTGGTAAGGTGCTTCAGTGTGGATCGATCTCTCTTTCCTAGCATGGTTTGCAAGGCTCACAGAAGAGACATTGTTTTTCAACGTGGAGTTCTGTTAGTATTCACTTAACCTAGCATATTCGACTTCAGACGGTGGAGTTATGGATAGCATCTAGGACTGAGGAATCGGAGAGCCGATTTTCGAATTCCAGTCGAATCCATTACATTCACTGACGTGCTAATACCCTTGGAAAAGTTATGAATCCTCTTCCCCCCCCCCACCGCCAGCTATAGGCAAATAGCAGTCAGACCGGGTTCTATAGCCTTGGATGGCAACTGGTCTACCGCAGAAAGAAATCGCAACCTACTGCGGGAAAACATCTGCCTCGTCAGTCATGCATTGAAAGATACATGATCGCCTAAGGGTGTATCACGCGTGGCACATAACTGAAGGATACAAAATAGTAGCGGTAATATTAATCCAAACTAGCTTGCTAGCACTTGCTTCAGAACCTGTTTTCTTAACACGTGATGTTGGCAGTATTATTTAGACGTGATTAGGGGGTTCGTCCTTAATTAATTGACACTTCAGTTTATATAAATTTTCTATAAATGCACTTCGCTGACGAACAATTTAATAGCTCAACGGAAATGGAATATAGTTTTAAATATTTTAGGGCTTTTCTCTTGATAGAAAAAAATACGGAACTATGAATTATAGTTCCTTTTTGGACTTTGCCCCAAAATGAAAACAGGTGAGATAAATATGACCGGCCATTATAGAAGTGAAGGAAGTAAAAGAATTCAAATATTTGCGTAATAACTACACTTCCTAAAGGAAATTAAAAAAAGGTTGTTGAAAATGCTAAATAGAAGAAAGATACAACATAGAATAAAAATATATTTAAGCACGAACATAATCATAAAGAAACAAAAGAGGGAGAGAGAGAATAAAAAGAACGGGGACATTAAAATCAGAAGAAATAAAGATGGACAGAAACGTGAAAAAAATGAAGAAAGAAGCGAAAGAAGATTGAAGAAGAAAGAAAGAGGGAAAGGGCAAAAAAGCATAGAAAAGAAAATGAGACATGTGTATAAACTACAAAGGATAAGAGGGACATGGGCGAGAACGGAAGCGTCATATATATATATATATATATATATATATATATATATATATATATATATATATATAAAGAGAGAGAAAGAAGCAGATGGACTGAAAAAAGACCGACAAAGAGAAAAAAAAGAATAGAAACGAAAAATAACCTAAGTATCTTCGAAATATAAGTCAATATAAGCAAAGAAAAAGATGAAGAAGAAGGAGTAGAAGGAGGAGGAGGTGGAGGAGGAGGAGCCAGAAATTATATAGAGCCTTCAAAAAAAAAAAAATGTCCGATGATTATGTCGGACGAAATTCGCTGGGTGAATGCATTTTGATAGAATGTCCTTTTTTTATGAGTTGGGGATAAATTACGGCCACAAACGGACGTGTACTATTTTCTTGTCAATAAAATTGAGTGTCTGTTCCTGGAGAACCGAAGCTTATTGTTCGAAATTTAGAAAATGATCGGACCCAGCGGTTGCGTCTCCGATGTCGATGATCCGTTCTTCTGTCTACCAACCAAGGCTGAACTTTTGAACATCGCGAAAGAAACACTTATCTATGCGCATGCGTGAATACATATATGAAACGTATTTGCAAAATCAAAAGAAACAAATATTTTTGAAGTTGTGTGTGTGTGTGTATACGAGTGTAGTCGGATTCATATATATATATATATATATATATATATATATATATTTCTTCGCCTAGTCTCTCTTCCATGACCACTGACCAGGCAGTACAATTTGATTAAATTGGTGAAGCTAGTATCGAACCAACACATCCTTTGAAAAGAATGGATAACAGAGAAATGTTACAGAGTATGACACGGAATCTCAAACAACCAAACCTTGGGTAGAAAATTCAGTGTTTCCTTCTCCTAGACTGGCTGGCGGTCAAGGCAAGAGAGCCTAACGTGTCTTATTATTTAATACATTGCAGAAAATGTGTTCCCAAAGGCATGAACCCACACGTTTTGATAGAAAATTAATGAAATAAAAATCGTAAGTAAGCCTAGCAATAATTATAATTAGACAAAATTTGATATATTTATAATAAGGATAACGCAATATCGAGAATAGTACATATGACGGTATAAACAGTGCGGACATAGAAATCAACACTGCACGGTGACTGCCAGTTTAATATCTCCAGCTTTTATCAATATTAGGACATTTCTTATATATTTCTGTCTCTCTGTCTGACTGTGTGTTGTTAGAACGTTCACTTTCTGAGAATGAGACTCGGGTTTAAATATCATCACGGTTGATTTGTCAGGAAGGATACTTCCTGGTGATGTCGGTCTAGAGAGGGGACGATCTCAGCGTGCGGCATCTTTGGAAAGTGTCTGAAAACCATACACAGGCTCAATCTAAGTCTTGTGAGTGAAATTGGGTAGACGGAACACTTGGGAGCCGTCGATAGCTGTGGTAGCACGAAGTCACAAGTCATCGTGACCGAGGGTTTGAGAGTGCTGGCCTTGTTCAGATTGTCGATCATGGTATTTAACACGCTCTCTCCCAGAAACTGTAGCAAAAACCAACTCAGCATAGTTGCAGTATAAACCAGAGGTGGTCTCTGTGGGTGTGGAAACAAACACAAATGTGCCTGAGCGAGCGTCTACAATAGGGATTGGATAACCGCCCTAATAGACGGTTTTCCTCGAATGCGAGTGGCTAGCTATTATATATAAACTAAAGCTAAACAGGAAACTAGGTATAAACTTATACTCCTATTCAAAAGACGGAGGAGGAGTGTGAACCGGACGGTAAGCGAACCTATCTACTTCCACATATATATATATATATATATATATATATATATATATATATATATATATATATATATATATATATGAAGTTCTATGAAAACGTTTGAGAAGTAATATTTGTTGGCTTTCTGCAAGCAAACTACAAGTAGACCATTAGGTCTGTGTTAAATGATTTTTAAAATGGTCGGATTTTCCTTGGGTACCGTAACTCGAATATATATATATATATATATATGTGTGTGTGTGTGTGTGTGTGTGTGTGTGTGTGTGTGTGTGTGTGTGTGTGTGTGTATTCATATGTCTGTTTTTGTGCGCATACACGAGTTATAAGATCACAATCATATATATATATATATATGTATATATATATATATATACATATATATTCTGTATACACGAGTTGCAAGATCGGCATCATATATATATAAATATATATATATATATATATATTTGATGCTGATCTTATAACACACATATATATGTGTACGTGTGTGTCTATGCATGTATATGCGTGTGTATGTGTGTGTGTGTGTGTGTGTGTGTGTGTGTGCGCGCGTGTAATGCTAATTCTATTTCCTGTGTCATTTTCTTGTAATCATCAAAATCTTTCATTCTCGAGTTTTCATTTAAATTCATGAGTTTATTTCAATTCCATGTTTGAAAATTAACATCTAAATTCTCCTTTTCCCTTTTATTGCCATCTGCAGTGACATGTACGAGCCGCCTGATCGAGGTGCAATGGCCAAGGAGCTGGACGTGTAGATCACAAAGTGTGAGTTCGATTCTGACTCAAAAATTTCTCTACACCTCATAACAAAAATAACCACATCTCGGAACATGACTTGCAGGTCTCTCTTTACGTGTCAAGAGGCAGAAATTGACCAAGGCCAGTTCTAGAGGTCCTTCTTCCTTGTTTTTATTACACCCTGAGCACCAAAGTGGCAACTTTCAAAGTCAATCCCTGATACTCGAGGCATCCGATCTCAAAAGATAAAAATAAAAATAAAAAATAAATAAATAAATAAATATCCAAAACAGGAAACTTGACAGATTCTATGAGCATCGGTATATTAACGTTCATTTTGATCTTGTGTTAAACCTACCTTTGTTGAGGAAGTAGATAAATACATTCATTGATATGCAAAACTCCTTAGCAAGTCACGTCAACAACAAAGGAGTATGAGAAATTTCTTATTGACAGTTGTAATAACATTAAAATTTGCGCAGTTTAAGAAAATGTTGCACTTGGATAAATTTTGAAGCGGCAAAAATTTTATAAAGAAAATGTCGATAGTTTCACGGTGAGTATTCTTAAGTGAAAATATATGGATCAAAAGTGGGATGAAAAGAAAACGTAGATAATATAAAAAAAAATAATATTGAATTTAAGCACGAGAAAGAATTTGTTAAAGTTTTCTCTAATTCGAAAAAAATCCTATTGAGAACAAACGCCTTTGCTTTCCGCCAGCCAAACAGCTAGGAATTCATCACATCAAGTTAAAATCATCCGCTAAATTTGTATATCTGGCTGAGTTCTTCATGGTACCTTTTAGATCAATGGAGGTGTCCGTTAATCGCTAAATAAGTAATGGGAAGATTATTGCCTGACCTGACTTGACTTATTCGGTGAAGTGTTTTCATGCTAGGCAACTGAATTTTCTAGGACACATACGAGGAAAGAAAGTTAAGCAAATTTGATACTCAAGACATATAGTACATCAAGTAATCTATCTAACAAGCTTGTATAAATAGATGACAGAAGGCGTATTGTGAGGGATGTTAAAAATATAAACGTTGATAAGAGGATGGGAAGGTATGGAGATCCATGGTCAATTTAAATAGCAGGATAGATTGGAATCTATATCCGAGTCTAGAAAGCAGTGTAAGAGAAGGAGATCTGTATTTAGCTCTGATGGAACACTCATTTGAACTGTAACTAAGATCCATTCACCATAATTGCAGGTTGGATCTGTTTGTTTGGAAGAAGTACAAAATTTGGGCTGAACACATAGGGATTCTCGGAATCGAACAAACATTCTGAAGATGAACGTGTCTTTAATTCGAAACACCTCTGATGATATAAGCTGCAGCATGTCTGCTTTTACTGAATATCTAAAACAGATTAATTGATAGTTGCCTATATTTTCTGAATAATAAGATTAATTTCTTTGTTGAATTTAAAGTCGGGAAGTTTCATTGTTTTCTCCCTTTTAAAATATAAACTAATATTTCCAATAATAACAACCTAAATGAAAGGTTAACATATTTAATATTTTCTTTATTTTCATGATATAATTGAATATATAGGGAATGAGTAGAAAAAGATATTTTAGCATGTTTTCTCGATTATTTTTCATCGTCTAAATGGTGTGAAAATTATGTATTCTTAAATAAGTTATATAGCTACTCTATGAATAATTCCACCAATTATTCGCCTTTAGGCTGCGTGTCAGTTAGTCGTGGTTCATCTATTCTTTTTTAATACATCAATGTCTTAGCGTTAACGGATATTTATTCAGTTAAAATATTTGCCATCACTTATCACCCGTTAAAGAGACCAGTTGGCATTATGGATCATTTTATAAGCCCAGCTTAGTGTGACTAGATTTTGAATTTTACTAGTGCGACTAAATTTTGAATTTTACTAGTTCGACTAAATTTTACTAGTGCGACTAAATTTTGAATTTTACTAGTTCGACTAAATTTTGAATTTTACTAGTTCGACTAAATTTTAAATTTTACTAGTTCGACTAAATTTTGAATTTTACTAGTTCGACTAAATTTTGAATTTTACTAGTTCGACTAAATTTTAAATTTTACTAGTTCGACTAAATTTTGAATTTTACTAGTTCGACTAAATTTTAAATTTTACTAGTTCGACTAAATTTTAAATTTTACTAGTGCGACTAAATTTTAAATTTTACTAGTTCGACTAAATTTTAAATTTTACTAGTTCGACTAAATTTTGAATTTTACTAGTTCGACTAAATTTTGAATTTTATTAGTTCGACTAAATTTTGAATTTTACTAGTGTACACTTTTATTAAGCTTCCTAACAGAAGTTGCCACAAAAAAAAACTGAATTAATATGCACTAATAATAATAAGAAAGCCATTCTAATATTTAGTATTACTCGGCTTTTAAAATGAGTCAGGTCCCAATATAGCCCAGAATCCCCCCCCCCCCGGTTGCGTCGGTTGCGCTGCCATCGGTATCACTACCGATTCCTACTCTTTAGGGCAATGAGGGCGTTACTTTCATTAATATTTTCAGCTGCGCTCTGTCCAAAGTCAGGGACACAACTGTGAGATGAAATGTAGTTTATCAGCCGGCGGGCAGTTATTACACTTTGATCGCAGCCAAAAGCTCAAGAAGCGATTGTGAAGTATCTTTTACCAGAGCGGCCACGTCGTACCGAAAATGACACAAGGTCGACGTTTTAAAAGTGGGTTTAACGGCAATACCGCAGAAAAATTGCCGAAGCCTCCTCGGAACTTCATCTTTTTGGAGGACACCTCAGGCGCCGGGCAGTGAACCCAGCCTCCAGTCAAGGAAGAGGTAATGCCTGGAAGGCACTAAAGGGTTTGACCTAATATTAAATAGTACAGTCCCCGGCCGAAAAGCCGAGAAGCGATGGCGACTGCGATAAAAGGTAAAATTTTCAGATCCACTTTATCGAAAGGCGGAAACCAAGTATGGAAATCGCTAAAAATCCAGTTACCATAAATAAAACAGCATCGTCTGCTGAATTATTTTAAAATTATTATTAAGAGAAATGTTCGTAAGACGGAGATTTGCCTAATCTTATATATTGTGTTAATCAAGTTTATGTTTCGATAATCTATGTTTTTCTTCTTTTCGTTTTACGTTTTTTACAAATAAAAACCGATGTTGCACTCTGTATAATAAATCCCGTGAAGACATGATAGCGGCTCGCATTTAGGAATCGGAGATCCGAGTTCGAATTCCAGACGAGTTCATAATATTCACTTACGTGCTAATACCGTTATGGAATGTATCATTCCATTTTTTCTCGCCCCAGCTATGAGTAAATAGGAAGACAGACTAGGTCCTATAGCATTGGATGGCGCCTAGTCTAGTAGAAGGATATCTCTCATTTCAAACCAGCCTGGAGAGGGTCGGGCTCCGTAAGACTATCTTACTCAGAAAATCCCATATGTACTGTGGCTGCAGTACATATGGTGCCCCTATGGGCCATAATAGGTCACGGGAGCCGTGAAGTCCCAAACAAGTTCTTAACAATATTTACAATAAGAATAGTTATTATAAGTTGATATTCGTGCAATATATTTTTCATATATCAAAGATATCTTGGCAGTTGGTTAATGCCAATATTATTGTAAAAAGAATTGACATGCATAATAAAAGCTGACAGACTGTAGTAGTGAATGATGGCGAAATCAATCGTACAATCTGTATATATAGAAAAGAAAACTATGAAAGATAAAGTTACACACCGATAGTCGACCTTCCGTCTTATATAAAAATGGATGGGTTTATTGATACGTAATTCTTTATTTGCGATCTATTCACGCGGCGGTACTACATTCTCTTTCATAAAGAACATTTTAGTATCATTCCATCTCTCATCTAATTTTCAGTTTTCTTTTCTTCTTCTTCTTCTTCTTCTTCTTCTTCTTCTTCTTCTTCTTCTTCTTCTTCATCTTCTTCATCTTCTTCTTCTTCTTCATCGTCATCTTCTTCTTCATCTTCTTCTTCTTCTTCTTCATCTTCATCTTCTTCTTCATCTTCTTCTTCTTCTTCTTCTTCTCAGTAGTAGTAATTGTTTTTCTGTAGCTCTTTCTTTTTTTCTTTCTTTCTTTCTTTCTGTCTTTCTTCCTCGTTGTAACAGTTTCCTTTTCCTCCTTTATCCCTTTATTATTTCTTTCCTTCCTTTTTTGTTCTCCTCATCTTCTTTTTCTTCTACTTCTTCTTTGCCTTCGTCTTCTTCATAGTAGTATTAGCAGTATTATAACGTCTCTGTTTGCTTATTATTTCTTCTTCTTCTTCTTCTTCTTCTTCTTCTTCTTCTTCTTCTTCTTCTTCTTCTTAGTAGTAGTAGTAGTACTTATTGTTGTTGTTGTTTCCCTCATCTCATCTACCTTTTATAAAAATAATTTCTTTCCTTCCTTTTTTAATTCCCTCATTTTTTTCTTTACATCTTCGTTCTTGTAGTTTCCCTCATTTCCTTTGTTTATTTATTATTTCCTTCTGTCCTCCCTTCCCTTCATTTTCTTTTATTTACTTCTTCCTCACTCGGCTATTCGTCATAGTAATATTAGCAGTAGTATAACGTCTATCTCTATTTACTTATTATTTCTTTTTCTTTCTTTCTTTCTTTCTTTCTTTCTTTCCTTCTTTCTTTCTTTGCCATATTTCCTTTCCAATTATTTTCTCGTCCTCATTATTTCATCCCTTTTCTTCTTCAACTTCATCCTCTATCTATTATGCTTATTTTCTACTCTCTCCTCTTCCCCACTGTTTTCTTCTTTTCTCTGCTCGCTCATTATTTTTCTCATTTTCTTCATTCCCCTCCCCCGCCCATTTATCATCTTCTTCTTCTTCTTCTTCTTCTTCTTCTTCTTCTTCTTCTTCTTCTTCTTCTTCTTCTTCTTCTCTATCTATTTACTTATTTTCCGTTTTCCTCATTCTTGTCCCCCATATTTACACACATTTTCAATAAAATCCGTTTCCTTCTACATTATCACGTGATAATCTTCCCTTTTTTCTGTCCTCTTTTTCCTTCCCCTGTATTTTTCTTTCTTTCTTTCCTTCTTTCTTTCTTTCTTTCTTTCTTTGTCATATTCCTTTCCAATTCTTTTCTCATCCTCATATTTTCATCCCCTTTCTTCTTCTTTTTCTTTCCTCTCCTCCCCTTATTTTTTTCTCTCCCCTCTTCCCCACTTTTTTTTCTTTTCTCTCCTCCTCTCATTATTTTTCTAATTATCTTCATTCTCCTCCTCCGCCCATTTGTCATCTTTTTCTCTATCTATTTTCCTTCTCCTCCACATTTCTTTCTTTCTTTCTTTCTTACTTTCTTTCTTTCTTCTTTCCTCGTCATCGTTTTTCTTTTTTCACATTTTGTCTTATGGTTTATCTGTCTTATATCTTTTTAAGTGATAATTCGACGGCATCCCTCATAGCTCTGATAATCTTTAACCTTTACGGCGATTTATTATCTTTATTTCGCCCAACGGGGACTTGGTTTTATTATTTTATTCATTAAAGATGATTTTTATTGCAGACAAGAGTTATGGAAGGAAGCTCAGATAGTCGGGTTAAAATCAGAGTTGCGATTCCTATTAAGTTAAGAAATGTTCGCCTCATATTTATTTCTATCAAACAAACAGAAAATCTAAATCAGACGTTTATTTATATATTTTGAAATTCTTCGGAAATTTCTCGTCAGGACCGAACGATACCAAATGTTTCCTGTTCGTACTTTCTTTTCAAAATATTCCCCAAATTTTACATCTATTAACAGGACATATTGTTTTAATTTCACCCCAGGAAGCTTTTGTTATTATACAGAAGTTCAACCAGTACAATCCTCGAGAGCAACTCGAGGTGGAGGTTTACTGAATGCGATATGTTACTATCACATATCGCATTCAGTAAACCTCTTAGAGTTGGTGGTAGAAAGTGAAGATTAAATAAATCCGGTGAGTAGACACATCCTTGTCTTATTTTTATTTCTATTTTTGTGTACTGAGCAATTAATTCAATTAATATATTAATAATTCAGAATTTAATTTAAAAAAAAAAAACAGAATACAAATTTTAAGTTAAAATTTTTGATTCATTCATTGACTTAATCGTTTTCTAAGGCTTATAAAAGTTTTGCAGCTTATTTAAAACTAGAAAATGTTTTTAGATCATATTTTTTTTACCGGGGTGAAAATAATGATTTACTAATTAACCCATAGCTGGGGAAGTGATGGATGCATACATTTCCCAAATGAGTATGACCAACCCAACTGTAATTTGAACTCGGCTCTCCGATTAACAATTATCCATTAAACCATCCGCATATCCAAGGTTACAACACATGCTATTCCCAAGTGGTCAACCATATAGATATTGACCAGATACTGACCTAACTTCGGCGATCTTATGGGAACCGGTGCTTCAACGTGATATGACCGTAAGCCATTTTTATATTTCAAGAAACCACGTGGTATGAGCTTGGTTTGTTTTAGTTTTCATAGGGGGGGGTCAATTCACAACGAATTTAAATAGCAAAAACGAACCCCCTATTAAAATTATAAAAAATTTAAAATTTATATTCGTCATCTGGCATCCTTAATTTCTATCAATATGAAAAAAAATCATTATTTCTGGTCTCATATATTAGGTCATCCCCTAAGATGAAATGAACGGAATTATTTTTATGTTTAGATGCTAAATGCATGTAAACTGATCAAATTTTATTTCAGAGAACAATAAAATTAAATTTTGTTTGATTAAAACCCTGCTAACATGGAAGTACCAAAGAATCATTTGAGGCACATAATGCTTTATGAGTTCAAGAAAGGAAACTCAGCAGCCGAAGCGGCTAGAAACATTCACTCAGATGGAGAGGAATGTGTGAATGAAAGAACTTGCAGAAGATGGTTTGCAAAATTCAGAGGTGGAGATTTCACTTTTGAAGATGAAGGTCGAACCGGACGTCCAGTTGAGTTTGATGAAAAGTTTCTTGAAGCAGCACTTGAAGAAAATCATGCTTTATCAGCTGAGGAATTGGCAGTGGTTTTCAGTTCAAACCATACAACTGTTCATCGTCATCTTCAACAACTTGGAAAAGTTCCGAAACTTGGAAAATGGGTGCCTCGTGAATTGTCTGAAAACAACCTCAAATCCCGAGTTGACATCTTCTCTTCTCTCCATTCTCGCCAACTTGTTTCACCTTTTTTGGATAGACTTTATGGATCTTTTATCGAAATGTTAAGCGTCGTAGACAGTGGCTTAGTAAAGGGCAAGGACCCCAGCCACAGCCGAGAAGGGAACTTCATGAGCAAAAGGTTCTTCTCTCAATCTGGTGGGATTGCCAAGGAATAATCCACTTTGAATTCTTACCACCTAATGCAACAATTAATGCTCAAATATTTTCTCAGTAATTATAGCGTTTGAACCAAGCTTTGAGGAAAATAAGACCTGCTCTAGTGAATCGAAAACGGGTGATGTTTCATCAGGACAATGCGCGACCACACACAGCAAACATCACGTCACAAAAGATCGAAGAACTTGGTTGGGAGAAAATTACTCATCCACCTTATTCTCCCGACCTTGCTCCTTCAGACTACCATTTGTTTCGTAGCTTACAGAATCATTTGGAAGAAACAGCTTTTGTAACACAGGAAGAGGTTAAAACTGACATTTGTGAGTTCTTCGAATCAAAGCCAAAAGTATTTTACAGTAATGGAATTAGTAAGCTTGTTAATAGTTGGAAGGAAGTCATAGATAGATAGATAGATAGATAGATAGATAGATAGATAGATAGATAGATAGATAAGAATACAGAGATAGATATAATAAGTATATTGATATAGATAATAAGCATACTGAGATATATAGAAACAGAGATAGGCATACTGAGTTATATAAAAAGAGAGAAAGACATAGATAGATAGATAGATAGATAGATAGATAGATAGATAGATAGATAGATAGATAGATAGATAGATAGATAAGAATACTGAGATAGAGAGAGATAAGTACAATTAGATAGATAATAAGCATACTGAGATATATAGAAACAGAGATAAGCATACTGAGATAGCTAAAAAGAGATATAAGTAGATAGATAGATAGATAGATAGATAGATAGATAGATAGATAGATAGATAGATAGATAGATAGACAGATAAGCATACCGAGATTGATAGGTAGATAGAATGATAGATAGATATCTGTCTAGTTACGAATATACGAACAGGTGCTGAAATGTTCTCCGTTCAATCCACTTCCAAAATTCTGATCCAATGACCAAACACTATTCGTTTTAGTATCCGTTAGAGAAATTTAAATACGATGTTAATCCTTATATTCGGTTTTCTTGTCTTGTTACTTTATTGTTTTCTCTCCTTGATAGTGGCATTTTACTCATATTCTCTCACATTCTGTAAACCCTTGCATCTCAGTCGCTTTATTATCTTGCTTGGGGCGAAATGAATAAAAAAAATTATCGACGTAAAGATTTCTCGTTTCACAATTTATAATGCATTATATATTTTAGTCCTGAAAACTTAACCCAACTCACAGTTTGAAACATAATCAAGTATAAAAATTCGCACTGTTTTCTTCTATGTCGATCATGGTTTTCCCAAATTCCTGTCCTTTGTAGCTTTTAATATATCGTGTCTTTTTATTATCTCCCATAAGCCTTCTTCCGTCATCCATTTACTCAAGCTTGCTAGGTGGGTTATGCGTTGTTTTCCTCTATCTGTCTTACTATAAATCTCACCATTCAGTTCAAACTCAGTATTCATTGTATTTATACTGTATGCGAAGTTGCGTCGCCATGGAGGAGAACACCGTTTTTTCCTTTAATCCACTGTGTACGCTGCTATTGCCGTTCAAAACCTATTATATATTTGTGTACTCTAAATTTATTCTTAATTGATGAGTTAATTTGGCATTACAATTGGGTTCAAAAACTGATAATTACTTATGACTTAACCTTATATATTATTCCACCTCTAGAGAATAATTGTTTTCTCTAGTCTTGCGATCCGTCTCTCCACTGGCCCCAGCCCTGAGGACCTTGACGCCATGTCATAAAATGTATCAACGAAAGATGGCTTTCTTTTCTATATTCGTTTTATTATACAAAAGAGACAGTAATGGTAGTGTCGAATCTAGTAGTCAGCGGTAGGAAGAACCTCAGTGAAACGCATGCCCACTCGTTGTCGTAGAATTTCGCCACGTGGGGCCTTACCCTATCTAGCTATCTATCTATTTATCTATCTATCTATCTATCTAAGTATCTATCTATCTATTTTTCCCTCACCTCTCTCTTTCTACACACACACAGACACACATATATATATATATAATAGCTGGGCACTCGTATTCGAGGATACCTGTCTACTAGGGCAGCTAGCCAATTCCTATTGCAGACGCTCGCTCAGGCACATTGCTGAACACCCACAGAGCCCACCTGTGGTTTATACTGCAACTATGCCGAGCAGACCTTAGTTGCAGTTTCTAGGAGTAAGCGTGTTATCTAGTATGATCAACAATTTGAACAAGGCACAATTTCTCGGTCACGATGTCTTGTGACTTCGTGCTATCACATCTATCTACGGCCTACAAGAGTTCCGTCTACTTAATTTCACTCACAAGTCTTGTCAATCCGTGGTATGGTTTTCAGGCAGTTTCCAATCCGATAACATCAGGAAGACGCCCTCCTCTCAAATCGACCATGGTGAGATTCGGAACTGTGTCTCATGGTGTTCTGAACACTCGCCCATATATATATATATATATATATATATATATATATATATATATATATATATATATGCACATTTAATAAAAAACGTGCTTTTATTTAGTTTTTTTTATACAATTTCTCATGCGATCTAATA
>OZ038496.1:63983992-64048992 GCA_964036315.1 Acanthosepion esculentum | reverse complement strand
AACGGGGAAAAATCTATAAATGCCCGTTGTGGTTATTTAAAGAGATGAATAAAGAAAATTGGGATTTTTTTGTTACATTTCAATTCCTCCTTTTGGCTAAAAACTATTTTAATCCGCCTGAAAACCAGAATAGTATCCCAAGGACACAAATAGACGCAAAGAACAATTATAGCAAGTCACATGATCGGTATCATGAAATGGATTGGATAAAAATTACGGTGGAAAAGAAGCCGGGTTTGCTATTGAAAATGTTTGGAGGAGGCGCTTGTGTACGGAAATGAAAATAAAGCTGCAAACAAAAGTGTAGCCGTTATTTTTTCTCTCTTACAATCTCGGATATGTGTCTTAGAAAATTCTGTCATATTCTTTATTCCCGAAGCAGAAGCGACCTGAAGATGAATTTTTAATTTTTATTTTTATTTTTACTCATTTTATTTCTCTCTTCCTTTTCACAGTCTTTTTTAATCTTCTTCTTCTTCTTTTCATTTCTTCATCCTATCTCATTCTACGTAAATTTCTACATAGTTCACTTCATTTATTCATTATTAACTTCTTTCTTCTTTATATAACTTTTAGTTCCTTTTTATAACATATTTAAACGTTTTGGCCTTCTTTCTTTGCCACCCTATATTATTTCAATGGATTGCCTCTTTTGTAAGTCTCATCAAATATAATTTTACTCATTGTTCCTCTCTTGCTTGCTTTTCTTCTTCCTTTTATTAAAACGAAACTTTCAATTTTGACAGGCACTTGTTTGTTGAATTCTCTCTCTAATATTTAGCGTACAATATTAGAGAAGTAAAGTTTAAAAATTCTAAAAATCTGTCGATTATTTTACAGGACACATGGCCCAGTTAAAAGGAGATAGCTAAGACATCCGGAAGAGGCATGGCACTTGGAACTAGAACAATCTACCACGGTGGACGAAATAAAGTGTTCAATTCGAAGTTCTGTTCACCTGAAGAAGGCCGGAGCGTACAACGTGTATAATATGGCAACAAAGATGAGGACAACAGTTCGAACAATATAAATAGTGTAAATAAGTACAATATCTCATCTCAGAAATATAGACTATCATTTATCGTAATTCGGAAATACGATAAGTTCCAATCACCTGAAGAATACCGGAGCGCATAACGGCCGAAACTTCGTGAATATGGAAAAAAAGAAAGACAAAAAGATGAGGACAGCAGTCGAAACAATGTAAATAGTGTAAATAACTTTTTTTTTCTCTGCTTATCTTAAGTTTTCATGGGGAATTCAAAAAATATATTTCTTTTTCTTCCTCATGAATTTATTGTAAATTAGCATATTGTTTCTCTTCGATTCTACACCGAAGAAGAATCCTTCTTACTTGTGTTCTTAATGAACCAGGTTATTTTTTTCTTTTTTTTTTTCTATACGAGAAAATCGCCATAGACATTCTAAAGAAAATGATCTCAACACATTAGCAGGATCTAATAACAATAGTTCTTAGTTAGAAAATAGAGATAGAAAATCAGTAATGTGAGTTAGTATAATTTTGAAGTCTACTAAAATAGGAAAGCTTTGAAATGAAGTAAATATTCATATAAAAAATGCCTGCATATGAACGCGTGAAAACGAAAGTGGCTTTACATAAACATAGATAAAGAGTCAATGAAACCTACAGTTGCTGTCCTTGCGTATCAGTGAAAATATCTATATAGTTGCGAGAGGCTAGCGACGTTTTGTCTAGGAGATAGGTGTTTTAGGGTTGAAAACCATTCATGAACGACAAGCCTAAGCTGGTAAGTGAGTATTGGGCAGTTCTGGTTCAGATACAGCCATTTTCGATCTTGTCTGGCTCTTGTCAAGATAGGGGAAGGCAGAAGAGGTACAAGGAACCGACCATTTTAACAGCACTTTGGCGAGAGATCATTATTTTGCTTTTTGGATTTTGTACACTTTTCGTTTAGCATTATATGAAGCATTCGACGGAGGAGAAGCGTATTCAACATTTGATATGTTTGCGTCAATACGCGCTTAAATACGCAGTTTTGATCAACATTTCTTTTCATGGTTTGCCATAAGGAATTGTAAATGTCGGACTACCATACACTCAATTAAAATAATAACAATAATAATATTTATTAAGAATTTATTACAGGAAATATCAAATTTTACGGAAATTGTTGACAATTATGGATTTAGTTAAATAACAAATAAATAAAAATAATATACATTTTGATACTATATTCGATTTGTTGTTCAGCATTTTACATTTTCTCATTTGTTATTGGCAGCATTTTTTAATACTTTGGCTGCAATGCTAAGTTTTGTTAACTTTACGGTTTGTTGCCTCTGTTTACCATTGTTGTTATTAGATCGCTTTCTTCCACCTATTTTGATGGGCAATAGCGAAATTCTAAAATTTAGAATGATCTTATTCCATTTAAAAAAAATAAAGCCTGTAAAAACGCATATTTTAAATTAATATAATACAACCAAAAATAAAATGCTTTTTCAAAAGATGGCTCAATACCGATACCGAGCAATAATCAACGAGCACTATTCTTTCACTCTGCCACCCTTTTGCCTTTCCCTCTTTTATTTATCCTTATACGCCACCTCTTAAAATTTACTTTATTTTTCAACCATATTGAAAAAAGGAAGTGACATTCCACGTGCAGCCTGCTTACAAACAGAATTGTTCATAACCATTTTGGTTCTCACCAGTCGAGATGCAACTAAATTTACAGAAACAAGGTTAATCTTTGTAAATTGTTTTTTGTCTATATGAAATATATATATATATATATATATATATATATATACAGTGTAACCCGGATATAAGAGACCCGGATATAAGAGAAACCTGGATATAAGAGAGATTTTCTCTGGTCCCAAATTAGAGCCTGTGTTAACGTATATATAATAGAACAAACCCGGATATAAGAGAAACCCGGAAATAAGAGACCTTTTCTCCGGTCCCGACAACTCTCTTATATCCGGGTTACACTGTATATATATATATATATATATATATATATATATATATATATATATATATATATATATATATATATAATGCTTTCACTATAATTATGTAACAATAATGTAATGATATTCCGCAGACAAATCTCATTGCATGGTTACGAAGTATAAACCTAAATTGAGCTTGAAATATTGTGTAATCGGCTCTATGTTTTTGCAAAATACCTGGATATGATATAAGGAATAATTTGCAGTGAAAAAAGCAATTTTCGATTTTTGTTAAATACGCCCCTCCTCCGCCGAATGCATCATATATTCGGGGTCCACTTGAAAATTAAAAGCGAACGAGGTTTATTATTTTTCTTCTTTGTCACTTAGTATTATTTACTGCTCCGCTGGTCAGGAACTGATTCAATTTAAATGATTTCGAAATTTACTGTTGGTTTCAGTCTCAGGGAATGACTGGTAAAAACATTCCCTCCCCAAATTTATAAACAAATTCTACAGATGCATACTGGTATTTCTTCAATAGTCAATAAAAATGAACAGTTCTCGGTCTTACCAAAACATTTTTTCTTTCTTTCTTGCATTGAAGCCAAAAGATTATAACCATCTGACTCTACCCTTTTGCTTTTTGAAAACTTTCAATTTTTGACGTTTTTACTGTGCTACTTTGTACACTGGAGTAACGGATAGTGGCTCGGATTTAACAATCAGAGAGCCGAGTTCGAATTCCATTCGAATCCATTACATTCACTTACGTTCTAATACTCTTGGGAAAGGTATGAATCGTCTTCTTGTCCCACCCAACTATGGGTAAATAGCAGGAAAGACTTAGTTCTATAGCCTTGGATGGCAACTGGTCTACTGTAAAAAGAAATGGCAACCTACTGCGTGAAAAAATCTGCCTCGTCAGTCATATATCGAAAGATACATGATCGCCTAAGCGTGTATCATGCATGGCACATAACTGACTCACCCTTGGGAAACGTATGAATCCTCTTCTCCCCCACTTATCTATGGCTATATAGCAGGACAGACCGGGTTCTATAGCCTTGAATGGCAATTTTGTCTACCGCAGTAAGAAATGGCAACCTAATGCAGGAAACATCTGCCTCGTCAGTCATGTATCGAAAGATACATTATTGCCTGAGTGTGTATCTGGCACATAACTGACTGACTTTGCCTTTCATCACATTGTCTTGGATCTTCTTCATCGTCTTCTTTTTCTTCAGAATTTTGTCAATTCCGCTTAACCATGCCAGGTCTACAACATTTACAGTAGTGAGGGCATGAGCGTTATTTCTGTGTTGTCTATACTTGTGTGTTTCCCACAAAATAATTCAGAGAAAATTTTCTGTCTGACATCAGGTTAGCTGATGCTAAACTCCTGGGCTGATGTTTGGCACAAAATTTTCTCGTCAGAATCCATCTTGAAAATTTACAACTCCGTGAATTGAATAGTGCTGCCATATCTGGTCTGCAGTATAACAAGATTCTTGACAAAATTCAAAGAAGGGTCTGTAATAGTGATATTCTAAGCGTAGCATAAATGTGGCACAAAGCCGAAAGCATGGGGGACCCAGTGAGGATCGAACTAGCTATTCAGTCATAATTGATCTAGCGAGACAAGCTTGCTAACCATTACACTACGTCGAAGTGCCCAAATGTAATGCAATCGATCCTGACAATGTATCACGACTTTAGTCAGTTTCTCACCGATGTGACGTGGCTTCCTTCTGTCTTTTCTACAAGTACTTTTAATGGCAACTGCTCTGATGGGTTTTTACCCTACCACTTAATGTTAATTTAAGTGTGCTACTAGATTGGCAACTAGGTCTCACCATTCTGCTGTTGAAGCAGCCAGGTGCAAGCGTCACTTCAATTCTAACAGTTTATTTTCTCGCACTTATCACATGTAGAACTCCCTTCTCATTTATTGCTTCTCTTCTTACTACAATCTTAAAAAAAACTTAAATGCAATGCCAATTGCTATCTTCTGTCTTCCTAAACCCTATTCCTTTATTGTCATTTTCCTCATTTCTCCTCACTATATTCTTCGCATTTTCTTTTATTCCCTGTAACTCTGCGTC
Organism: Acanthosepion esculentum; assembly: GCA_964036315.1. Lineage (NCBI taxonomy): Eukaryota > Metazoa > Mollusca > Cephalopoda > Sepiida > Sepiidae > Acanthosepion > Acanthosepion esculentum. The sequence continues at coordinate 64,043,944 of OZ038496.1, read as the reverse complement.
CGAGTGACATTATCGCCTTGCTTGGGAGTGAAATGATTAAAAAATTATCCTGTTAAGATCAACAGGTTAGCAAAGCATTACGTTATCTTATATCACTAGTCCTGGTGCACACACTCATTTACAAATACAATTATGGTTTTTGGTTTTTACCTGAGATTGGACAGTTTACAGCAAAACCAATGCGGAAAACTCAACTATCTGAGTCACAATTCAGACGGCATATTGATATTTTTAAGTATATTTAAGTATAGAACAAAGCCCAAAATCCGTGTCACCCATTGCCTAGTTATAATCAGTTAGCAAACATTTCCGAGCGTTAAAACAGTCATTTTTGTTAATTTTAATATACTGCGAATTGCCAACAATTGGTTGAATGAAAACTGAGCGTAAAATGATGCTTATTGTAGAATTTTGTATTTAATCTCAACTAGAAATGGTTTCTTTGGTCATCATCATCGTCGTCATCATCATGAGTCCCGTAGCTGAGTATGGTTTTGCAGCTGAGTCTCTGATCAATCACCTCCATATATCTCAGTCATGCACTAACGTCTGAGAGCCTTTGAATGATCTTCTATTGCATACAATGACGTGTCAGCTCATTTTTTTTCTTCCGTCTTTTCTCTTTCCTAAAGTCAATATGTTCTCGCATGTTAGTGTAAGGATTGTTGCTTCTTGCGACGAAACAATACTATTTCAAATTCCTCTTCTTCCGACGAGACAATACCATTTCAAATTCTTCTTGCGACGAGACCATATCATTTCAAATTCCTCTTCTTGCGACGAGAATATACCATTTAAAATTCGTTTTCCGGCGAGACCATATTTCAAATTCCTATTCTTGCGACGAGAGTATAGCATTTCAAATTCCTATTCTTGCGACGAGACCATATTATTTCAAATTCCTATTCTTGCGACGAGAATATACCCTTTCAAATTCCTATTCTTGCGACGAGAATATACCCTTTCAATTTCCCATTCTAGCGACGTGATTATACCATTTCTAATTCCTCTTCTTGTGACGAGACCATATCATTTCAAATTCGTCTACTTGACATTCCATATGAGGCCCCTGTTTCCTGTCTGATAGTGTCTCGCACTAAGTCATTTGTGATGTGGTTTGCATAGGTGATGCTTAGGGTGGTTCTGTAGAGTATAATGCTTGGATGCTTCGCCATTGTTCTCACTGTTCTTACCCATGACAAATATCTAATTTATGTTGAAAAATAGTCTGTCAACCAGTGAAGTTTTGAACTCAGTATAATAAATCCGAAATTCTAACACCTTAATCAATAGGTGATGACGAGGAAGGCGCAAAAGACATTATCGTGGACAAAATATGCTATTTCATTGTGGCATGCGTTCTAAATATGCCATTTGTCTAAAGCTTCCTTGTTTACATTATTTGCTTTATATTTTTAGGTTTTCTTTTATGTCGTAGACCGATTTTTTTTTCAATTTAGATGCTGTCAACCACTCTGGAATAATTTTGTATTTGATTCAATCAGTTTAGCTCACAATGCAAACGCAAATATGATTAAAGACCGAGCAGCATGAATGGTAAAACTGATGAGTGAAGGATATAAAACAAATAAAACGAAATAAATGAATGAATGATGTTTTAAAAAACATTTTTGGCATTTTGTAATTTTGATATCTGTTTTCGTAATCAGTGAAATCAGTCTTGTCATGGTCACCTACTTTGAAATCTCGCAAAATCTCGTTTCATTTCGCATACTGCCAATTATGAATTTTGATGCTTAATTTTGATTCTTAATTTACACCATCTTTTCTGTTTTCTTTTTCTCATTTAATGCTGATCCCAGTCGAATCCAATACTGTCAGCATTCATTATCTGTTTCTGCTGATATAGCGAGTTGAATTACCGATGGACGAGACACTAAAGAATAAACTTAAAATAAAAGAGTAAGAATATTTGTGAATGAATGAAATGTAAACAGACTAATATTAACACTTCTGCTTATTCGTATTCTTATTCTTATTCTTATTCGTCTTCTTCTTTTTCTTCTTCTTCTTCGTCGTCGTCTTCTTCTTCTTCTTCGTCTTTTTCTTCTTTTTCTTCTTCTTCGTCTTTTTCTTCTTTTTCTTCTTCTTCGTCTTCTTCTTCTTCGTCTTCTTCTTATTCGTCCTCTTCTTCTTCTTCGTCTTCTTCTTTTTCTTCTTCGTCTTCTTCTTCTTCGTCTTCTTCTTATTCGTCTTCTTCTTATTCGTCCTCTTCTTCTTCTTCGTCTTCTTCTTTTTCTTCTTCTTCGTCTTCTTCTTCTTTTTCTTCTTCGTCTTCTTCGTCGTCTTCTCCTTCTTCTTTATACCATGTCCCTTCAAGCCGTAAGCAATAATGTCTCTCCACAATTTCGTGTCTTGGTAAATTTTGTTTATTGGCTCGCTGTTGCAATCCATGTTCTGCCAACCATTTAAACGAGCTTCCTAGGTAGTTTATTCGCCGCTCTACTCTGTCCCGCGTGCTTTCTACATGCCAAGTAAGTGACAAATTTTCCAAGCCCTCTTTCCTCGTTATGTGCCCAAGACATTTCCATTATTTCTTTCTGATGTTAAGAACATGTGTCTTTTTTGTTTCCCTTTTGCTCTTAAATATCTTTATTGTTCACATCTTCGGTTCATAGAATTCTCAGTTTCCTTCTGTGGGACCACATTTCTGTTGGCTCAGGGTTTTTTTTCACCTGTTACGATATTTTCCAGCGTCCACTGATATATATATATATATATATATATATATATATATATTACATGAATCATTCACACAAAAAGCAGATAGTGAAGTTAATGATATAAATGGCGAGAATACATCTTCGCAAACAAATTTATTAAAATACATTAACCCCGAACCTGTAGATCAATGTTATGATCCCTGTTTTTTAATAAATTCCAGTTGCATAAGGTCTTTTTATACGAGTACTTTCGCCTGTTCACACAAACATCATCAGGTATGGAAATAGATTTGTTTTTTACTTCCAGGCAATAACAGCACAACGAAAGATTAGATGTAATCTGAAATATGTTTTTTAGAAATGTGTTATTGTTAATTGTAAGAAATTTTGGATTGTGCGGTCGCAACGCTGAGGTTGATTTTTTTTTTAAATTTAAGATTGTGCGTTTTACCATATTAGTACAAAAACGCACAATCTTAAATTTAAAAAAAAATTCAACCTCAGCGTTGCGACTGCACGCTCCAAAATTTCTTACAGTTAACAATAACATATTTCTAAAAAAACATATTTCGGATTACATCTAATTCTTTCGTTGTCCTGTTATTGCCTGGAAGTAAAAAAAAACAAATCTATTTCCATACCTGATGATGTCTGTAAGTTATTAAATAAACAATCCGATCTCATCTCAAAATACTGGCATGAAAACAAATTTTTACTACGTTACGTATAAATCGAAAACTGAAAAAAAAATAAATAAATAAACAAAATGATAATAAAATAAGTAAAATAAATTAGCTTAAACAAATTACCAAATCACACCCGTTAGAATAGACGAAATAGAATAAATAAACAAAAATAAAAATCAATGAACTAAAATAAAGTAAATAATAAACAAACAAACAAACAATTATGAAGAAAATATTAGTTAGACTATAAAAATCAAACCAAAAATCTGACGAAAAACATAGCTATAACTGATATATAACGATGAAAAAAATAATACGTTACTTAAAAATTGAAAAACGAAAAGAGTAAATAAAAATATACAGTATAGTAAATAACTAATAAAAATCAAGTAAAATAAATTAATCTAAATAAATAAACAAACTAACAAACCGATCCCGATAAATTAACCGTTAGAAAAACAAGTAAAGATAATCAATCTAAATAAATAAATGAAGTAATAAACAAGTTAAAAAATGCCCCCGCGAAAATAATAGAATAAACTACAGCAATCAACCTCAAAATTGAATAAATAGCTTTCATTATTTTCCCAAACGAAAACAAAACTATTAAATAAGCGATATAAGCACATTTTACTAATTAAACTAATAAAACACCAATTCAGATAAAAAATATATAAGATAAGAAAAAAATAACAAATAAAAATAAAAATAGAAAATAAAAATAAAAATAAATAAAAACAAGCAAAACAATTTAACCCAAATAAATAAACGACTTCCGGCAAAATAACCGCCAAAATAGACTACCCACAATGCACCACTGACCTATATATATAAATAGTTGAGAAAAAAACAACACTCGTGGCCTGACGATTGTGTCTAGCATGAAACAGCCTGTCGCCTCTAAGTGTTGACTTTTATATTTATACATGCTCTATCTCTGATATTGAGCACTTTATCCCACAAATATAGCCACCTTAAGTGTATATTTCTTTATATATATATATATATATATATATATATATATATATATATATATATATATATATATGACGAGAGTCTGTTTCATGCCTGAATGCAATCTTCAGGGCCGGAACATTGGGTTCAAGAATGAGACAGAACTGTGTCCTATTTTAAGAGTATGATAAAATAATGAACAGTCACAACGATTTCATTCAAAGGTTATTGCGATGAGGTACTAAATAAAACTAGCAAATACTATGAGCCATGTATATAATATAAAAATATTGTATCTCAGCTATACGCTTCCATCAGTGTAAAATCATTGAAGGATTTGACACAGACGCACGTAAATCAAGGCTGTAAACTGCAGCAAATGCAAAGTACGGAAGTTAACTTCACATCCGAATATTAATCCTGCAGCAAATGATCGTAAAAATCGATATGACCATCAAGAAATGAATCTAATTGCTCTCTTTCCTTAAGCTTCAGAATCCAATTAACGCGTGATCTCGTTCAACAGACACGAATCTTTTCTGTTTGAGGGTCATAGAGTATAATTTACATATTTTCGCGGACCGAAGGAGAAAAAAAAATAAATGAATGAATATAATTAAAAAATAAAGAAGTTTTATCGGATCAGTTGGGGATTTCCAGTAATAGCAAAAAGTAAAATAGATCGCGAATGTAAATCGAAGATAAAATACTTATATAATCAAGATGCCGATGTTTTACTATATTGCAAAGATATGGTTAAGAACAAAACCGCCATCAAATCTGGAAAGAGCGATGATAGTTATTGGACATGAAATACTTATTTTCCTGAGAGAAAAAAATGATTCAAAGAAAGATTTTATAAATTTCAACCGATAGTAGCATTGGCTGCTCTATCAATCAATTCTGAATGTTTCCATATAAGGAAACGGCAAATATTACCATTAGAGAAAAAGAGAATAAATACTACTCATTCCGATGGGTTTGGGGTGAAGAATACATGTTTTCTTTAAAAAAAAAAAAAGCAGATTTAATGGAAAGATTTTATAAGTTTTAACCGACAGACTACTCCATTAATCAATATCGAATGTTTCCTTATAAGGAAACGGGAAATATTACCATTACTATTGCATTCAGAATAAAAGAAAAATGTGTGACATTTAAAATAAACCAAAATCTTCAGGCTGGCCATATACGGTTTGCAAGTTGCTGTTTGGAGGCCACTGAATTAAAAAAAAAAACGACCTCGCCTATTGGGTGAGCTGAATGAATGATGCAACCATAGCCATTTGATTAAAATGCATATGTCTTGGCTAGCATTCGAATACAGTTTGCTGGTCCCATTTATTCTGTTGATTGTTAGGATAAAACAGCTTTTGCTGCATAAACCTTAATTACATTTTATTGCAACAATATAGTCAGTTATGCATAAAATAAATTGCTATCTGTTAAATGAATGAGATTTCTTTTAAATTGGGATGGTATGAAGTTATGGAATTGTTATGTTTTGCTGCATGTTTACCCGAAACCACCAAGAAAACACTTCTGTAACAACATGCCCCAGGCGGGTATTGTACCTAAGTTGGATGGACCACAAAACAAACGAATCACTCCGGGAAGAGATGGGAACAGAGGGGCAATTGTACGCAACCTTAACCTGCTAAAAACTTTGGTCATGTCATCATGTTCCAGAACCCCTGCATCCACATCCGTGAAGGACGCATTGATGGCAGGAGACCGTGAGGAAGGCCAAGGCGACGCTGGACTGATGACATAAGAGGTTGGTCAAAGAGAATGTTGGCGGAAAGAACAGTCATAGCGAAGGAGACAAAACAGTAAAGAGCATTGATGCAATTGTCAACTGTTAACCACCCTTAGCAATGATTGACTCATTCATTCATTTTCTACGGCTTATCAACCCTTTGAAGGTTATTTAAAGTCTGAAAATATTTTTAGATGGTAAGAATATTTTTTGGAAATAATAATGGTTTACCGATACAAGTCTTACCGATTAACCCATAACTGGGAGATAAGAGGTTGATTAATACATTTCCCAAGGGTATTGGCGCGTAAGTGAATAATACAAACCAAACTGGAATTGGAACTCCGATTAACAATCAAATCTATGCTGTTGTTTTTGTTTGTTTGTTTGATTGATTGATTCGTTTTATACGGTTTTTTCAGCTCTTTGAATGTTATTTAAAGACAGAAAATATTTTATTTTAAAAATTTTGTTTTTGTATGTGGGGGGGGGAGATAATAATGATTTAGTAATGCAAGTCTTACTAATTAACCTATAGACAGAGGGAGAAGAGGTGAATTCATACCTTTTCCCAAGAGTTTTTACTCGTAAGTGAATATAACGAACCCAATGGGAAATAGAACTCGGCCCTCCGATTAATAATTCCGAGCAATTATCCATTAAAGCACCCACCCATCGAAGCTTGCAGCACCTAGTATTTCCAAGTTGTCACCCATCTAGTTACTGACCAAGAACGACGTTGCTTTACTTCGGTGACAATACGGGAACCGTATTTTGCAACTGATAAGACGCAGGCGCATATGACACCCAAACATGAAATTCATTTGTGCATATTCATGACAAAGTTTACTGTATTTAAGCATTGACTAATTAAAACAAGCTACTAATACATATGTATTGATACATCTTACTACGATCTGAGATACTAACACAGTTCCAGAAAGTGCCAGGCTTCTCCTTGTCATGATCTATATGTACAAGTCCGATGAGACTGAAAATGGAGTATACCTACCGTATCTGGACTGGACTGGAGCTGCCCATGTCCCGCCTTTAAAACGTGACAGCATACAAAAGCGTTTACACAACCTCGTGGGTGATGAATTATTTCCCACCCATAAGCCACTTCTCATAGACGCAACTTCGCAAACCTATCGCTACACTATCGTTAGTTTCATGGAAAATGTTCGGGCTTGTTGCATTCCCTAATTCCATTTAGTTTAGGCATTTATAACTAAGACTTGCCATACCAAGAATACGGGCTTGAACCATCATCATTCGTTTTATATTCTATTGGTAAGGAGGAAGTTATATTCTGACATCTTCATCCAAAGAACTGCTATTTTGCGCATAAGACTCCTTATCCATCCTCCATATTCTCATAACCTACAATACTTATGGCCATAACAGAACTCGATTTAGTAATACGCTACCTAGAGTAGCTTATCGGTATTGTATTGGAGGAGTAAAAGCTTAAAAACAGCAGAGTATATATGATTTTCGTATATTTAAACGTTTAATGTTATCTGTATCTCTATCTATAAAAGGCTGAATGTGTGTCAGTGTGTGTGTGTGTGTGTGTGTGTGTGTGTGTGTGTGTGTGTGTGTGTGTGTGTGTGTGTAACGAATGCAAGGGCGGAATTTTCGACGGATTTCCACCAAAATTTACATGCACATGCTCCAAGTGAGGGAAGAAGGCCAAGACCGAATTTGCATTTCCCAACTCCCATCGATAGTGGAAATAGTTGATTCTTCATGCTTCTACGGCAGTTTTCATGTAGTTTCCGGCCATTTTCTACTGGCCAGAGTGAGAGCCTATAGCTGGCTGCCACGAATAGGCAATAAGATTCTATTGGCCAGCGTGAGAGCCAACAGCTGACTGACACGAATGTTAACTAGCGTGCTAGCATGCAAAAAAAATCGATAGCTGCATTCGTCACAAGTGGGAAAAATTTTAATCTGCATAGCACTTTACTCCAATTGGCCCATTCGCTTGCTTAAACTCAACGTTGATTTTATTTCCGCAGAACTGGGTTGGGTGTGAAAAAGTTATCGCTGTTAACATTCTTTTTTCATTCGGTTTTTCCAGTTACGAGTCCTTTTTTAAAGCTGATCGTTTTGTGTTCATTTTGTTTAGTTCTTTTTTCGTAACAGATTTAATGTTTAGTATAGAGCTTAGAAAAACTTCTCAGTTAGACATAGGCAAGAAGTAAGGCATGTAGCAACATCAGCACGGCAAAGGGCACTCCTTTAAAGGCAAGGAAGGGCAAAAATATTTTAAGTCAAGTGATAGCGATTGCTGTATGAGTCGTACGATTTTTGAATCAAGCACGGGCAACGCCGGGCCATGCTACTCGTCAGAATATAAACGTTTAATGTTATTTGTATCAGAATATAAACGTTTAATGTTATCTCTAACAGAATATATTACACTATGTAAAAAGACATATAAAAATCAAGGTAGATAACGACTATCAAGTAAATGCTTTCAAACTAAAATATAAATCAACAATATTTACCTATCCGCGAACAAAATAAACACAAATAGAAACGGCCAGTATTTACTTAATCCAGTTATCACGTTAATGCTTATAAACTTAAATATAAATTTCCAATATTTATTTATTCTCAAACCTGGTACATGTTTTTTTCGTGATCAATTCACCCCAAGCAAAGCGATAATATCTCTAAGACTCAAGGGGGTGAGGTTCTGGGAGTGAAAGAGAATCAGACGACTTTAGGATAAACCGGAAACCAAATCTTAAATACGAAACAAAGTATAAACCTCTACTTCTGTTCAAAAGACAGAAACGGGCTGTGAATCAGACGATAGACGAACTTATATTCACCTGTTAAGGAAAAAGAATAAAAAAATAAATAAAATTTCAGAGACATTAGAATTAGAGTTAAAGTAGGCTCTAGAAGAAACCGGAAACCCAATCTTAAACAGGAAACAGAATATAAACCTCTACTCCTGTTCAAAAGAGCGGGGAGGAAGATTCGAATAAAAACTACCAATATTTACCTATTCCCAAAGTCAATACTTGCAGATTGAAATACGAACGACTTATATTTACCTCTCCTCGGATCAAATATTAGGTCATCCCATAAGTTCTGTCCGAATTTTGAATAAAGAAAACCAGTGACCAAATGTTACATTTAATTACAGATTCAATCAACAATGTATTTTCCCTGATTATCTATGACTTCCTTCCATCTATTAACAAGCTTACTAATTCCATTACTGTAAAATTCTTTTGGCTTTGATTCAAAGAACTCAAAATATCAGTTTTAACCTCTTCCTGTGTTACAAAACCTGTTTCTTCCAAATGATTCTGTAAGCTACGAAACAAATGGTAGTCTGAAGGAGCAAGGTCGGGAGAATAAGGTGGATGAGGAATTTTCTCCCAACCAAGTTCTTCAATCTTTCGTAACCTGATTCTTGCTGTGTGTGAAGTCTCTGGACATGAATCCACAATTTCCTATCCATTGTCTTTTTAGTATCATCCTCTCTGTTCTGACGTCCATTTACAGAAACTCATTAGGTAAGTTATGTTCTGTTTTCCACTGTCCATTTTGTATTCAATATATCCTTTGAGTATCGAACTTTTCATGTCTTCATTTCTCATGATGTGTCCAAGAATTTCAACTCTCTTTTTCTTTGGACTTTCGTCGTTAATTACATGCTTGGTCCATGGAATTCTCAGTATCCTTCTGCAGGACCCCTTTTCTGTTGTCTCAAGTATTCACTTCATCTGTGAGTAAATTGGCCTGCATTCAGTACCATATAGGAGGACTGATATTACATAGCAGCCCAGCAGTTTTTCATTGTTTGTAACGAAATATTCCTGTTACTAAGTAATTTGACTATTTTTTTTTGGAAGCCATCTTTTGCTGTTCCAACTCACCTATGGATTTCCGTCTCATATTTTAAATCCTCTGTTAAAACACTTTCCAGATATTTAAGGAAAATATTTTATGATATGGTAGGATAAGATAAAAATATTGAATCAAGAATCTTTGAAATTTAACATGATTTAGCCAACTTCACCTTTAATACATGATTTACCTCACATCATTTTTACATATGATTTGACTCCCCACTTTTAACATAGAATTTAGCCCCGCTGCATTTAACATCTAATTTAGATTTACATTGAATCGACTCATCCTCGCTCCCTCCATTGGTATGAGTAAGTTCCACTCATAGAGTTTATTGTCCAAAACAGTTGTGGATGCTTTCCTGATCACTACAATGTTCACCTCTTCAAGTTGAGGATCGACCGTTGTTGACATTACATATATTTGCTATCTCTTATACGTTCTTACAACATTCCCAGTTAGTAAGCCTCTTCTTTGAGTGTAACTTAGGCTCTTTATTGGGTGGATAATAGTAAAAAAAATATTACTTTTTAAGATTTGACATGCTTAAAATCTGTTTTAGCTGTAAACTTTTAACACTTGATTTAGTCCTCATTTTTTTAATATCAGATCTAGCCCCACAGCTGATCATCTGATTTAACCTCTCCACATTTGATATATGATTTAACCCTATATATTTAACGACAGATTTAGCCCCACACGTTTAATAATTGATTTAGCCAACCCAATTTTAGTATCTCATTTAGGATCCCCAGTTTTGTATTTTGTGTTGTCGTCCTTAATATATGCATATACAGACATTTGTCAAACTTGGTGGAATTTCGTGTATGCCAAGGTGGATTTCAACCGGAGGTTGTAAGAGGACACTCCAAAGGAGCATGATAGGACAGTTAATGGATTGAAAAGGAAAAAAGAGAAAAAGATTTTCCCTGTTCATTGCTAACGGTAAAATCACAGAACAACCATTGCCAAATAATCTATAACCAGCCGATATTAATAGAGACGTAAATATCTCTCTCTTCACGGGTCATTTTGTTTGCGGCCAAGTATGAGTTGGAATATGGGCATGTTTCCATGAATAGACGAGAAATGCTTGAATATAAGGATTCAAGAATTTGTATATACAACCGGGTATTTCACAGTTTGGAAAGAAGTGTTGCCAGGAACATGTCTGTGTGTCCGTACTTATATATGAGTTGTTTAGTTCACTCTTTCTGTGCTTGTATCGGCGAATGATATAGGTAGCTTTTTATTAAGAACTGGTTAGAAATTAGCACCAAAAACCAGTACCTATAATTTCTTAACTATCCATATATATATATATATATATATATATATATATATATATATATATATAAAGAAATATAGTTTTAAGGTGTGCTAAATTTATGGAATAAAGTGCTCAATATCAGAGATAGAGCGTATGTAAATATAAAAGTGAACATTCACAGGCGACAGGCTGTTTCATGCTAGACACAATCGTTATGCCAGACGCAATTAGCGGCCTGAAGATTGCGTCTAACATGAAACAGCTTGTCGCCTCTGAGTACTGACTTCAATGTTCACTTTTATATATATATATATATATATATATATGAAAGTGAACATTGAATTCAACACTCAGAGGCGACACGCTATGTGTGTGTGTGTGTGTGTGTGTGTGTGTGTGTGTGTGTGTGTGAAGAATTAAGGTATTTATTTTTCATTTTAATTAAGGTATTTTACTTTTAATGCGACGTTTATAAAAATTCAAACATTTAAATTTAAATACACATTGTGGGAATGTCTTAAGACTGTGAGGTCTATATATATATATATATATATATATATATATATATATATATATATATATACGAGGGTCATTCAATAAATAAGTTGAATTTTTCGGTATAAGGACTTCTAATACAGATAGAAGCTTACTCCTTTTTATTTTTTTTATTTTTTGTTTTACTTCTTTTTCACATGGATTTAATTTCTTTTGCACATTAAAAAAAACTTTAAGAGTTTTGGCGATTAACAAAGATGGCCGACCAAGAAGCATGCTCCAGGATTGAACAGCGGTCAGTTATCAAGTTTTTGGTTGCTGAAGGGTGCAAACCATTTGAAATTCATAGGAGAATGTCAACTTTGTATGGTGCCACATGTTTCAGCCAATAAATGTCTACAAGTTGGCTAAATTGTTTAAAGAAGGACGGAGTAGTGTTGAGGATGAAGACAGGCCTGGGAGGCCTACAGAAGTAAGGTCTCCTGAGGTGATCGAATCAGTCAATGACCTAATTCAGTCTGACAGAAGGGTGACAGTTGATGACATTGCAAGGACTTTGAGCTTATCTGTTGGGACAAACGCATGGGTCATCAGACAGAAGGAGTCATCTTGCATCATAACAACGCAAAGGCCTCACACAGCAGCCCAAACGGTGCAGACCATCAACGAGCTGGGCTGGGAACTGCTCCCTCATCCCCCTTACAGCCCACACCTTGCCCCTTCAGACTTTCACCTGTTTGGTCCCTTGAAAGCGTTCACGAAAGGCACGAAGTTTAAAAGTGACAGATGAGAAAAGTGTGTGACAGTGCTGGGGAACTACGTTGAAAAAAAAAGTAAGCTTCTATCTGCATTAGAAGTCCTTATACCGAAAAATTCACCTTATTTATTGAATGACCCTCGTGTATATATATATATATATATATATATATATATATATATATATAAAGAGAAAGAACAGTCAGATTAAAAATCCAGTTTTTTAGCATTAAAAAGTGCTCAATACAAAGTAGAGCACAATATTATAATATTATTATTTAAAAAGATTTTATCAACGCGTGACAGAAATTAATATTTTTCGGAACTGAAAGGTAAAATTTATTATCTCATTTTCAAGCGATTTTGAATAGCTTCAGAAGAAAATGATTTACGTTTGCAAGCGAAGTAGTAGTATATTGAAGAGTTTAAGTAGGATGATGAATGAGATTTCAAAATTTCATTATGGGTGACTAATTAAAATACAGATCAAAGCTAAAGTGGAAAAGTGAAAGAACTATGTTAGAGTTTAACTGCGGGTATGTAATTCATACTCGTCTAGAATTGTCTGTCGTGTACTGGACATGTCATCCTCGCTTACTTTTAATAACATATACGTAAGATGCTCTGAAATACAGAGATGTATGTATCGAACAATGGATAATTTTTGGCATTTTTTAAGTTTTTTATTTATTTTTTATACTTTACAACTGTTTTAAGGGGCCTCTAGTATGATTAAATTTGTTTTATATATATTTTTTTATATATTTAATTATAATGATCTAAAATGCAATACTTATTGTATTCAATGGTACATTAGACATGGCAATGTTAAAATTAAAAATCAAGAAATAAATTACACATTTTTTATATAGCCTTATATGTAATCAAATAATAGATATATAATTTTAAAGTATAGACATCTTTTAATAAAAATCATGTTTTAATGTGAAGATAATACAATGCCTAGAAAAACAGTTAATTAGTTTCGTTGGTTTAATAAATCTTTATTTTTATGAAACTTAATAATATATTACTTTTCACGTAGGCATAGATGACATAGGTCATTTAACAAGTTCTACATTTTTTATAATTTCCATTTTACTGTCGGGGTTTTATTTATTTATTTTTTAAAATGCCAAAAATATTTAGAGAGGGATGTTTGGTTACGATACCCATTGTTGCTTTAGTGCTAGCAATATAAAATTTATTAATACCTGGATTTTCAATAGATGAAATAGCATAATGGTAAACTATAGATTGTGTAAGACATTTATTTTGCGAAGGACAATTTTTCAAATTTATTTCATGTATATATATATATATATATATATATATATTCTTTAGAAAAAAATGTTTCTAAAGAATTAATAGACTAATTTGAATCCGACATTTTTATTACTTCAAGCATTAATATAGTGGATACTCGCATTTGAAATAAACGCCAGATTTTATTTTTGTTTCAAACACTGTTCGTTACGTCTATCGCATTGTTCATTCGAGAAATGGACTCATTGAGACATAAAAACAAATATGAAATATACACTTGAAAACGCAAAAGCGCCCCGCATCTACAGAGAACTGACGGAATGAGGCAGGGGGAATTAAAATAAAGAAAGAGGGGACATAAATCAGATAGGCCAATGAGCATACATCCCCTAGCTAAGATAACTTGATGGAAGAAACTTAGGATAAAACAAACTTAAACTGTATTATTTTGGGCGGGTTATCCTATGTTCAAATCAATATCCTAATGTCTAACCGGCATCAAAATGCCACTCTAAGTCAGCTCCTTTCACTCGACACAGACAGGCAAGACTCACCCACCTTTTGCCAAATTCTGATGGAGGGAGTCGTCGCTTTTCCTTCCTATCATGACTTTAAACTGATGCTTAAAGTTCAAAATAAATTGGGAAGAGGTAAACCACTTGTTCCTATAGAATTCCTGTCGCGAAGTCCATATCACGACTTTCATAACGCCTAGCACGCAAAAAAACACATAGTACTCAGCCTTAGTGAACGGCGGAACCACACTGCTACAATCACAACTAGATTCGAGGACAAAGAACTTTCTGCGCAGTATGAGAATCATGATATTTTCAATAAACTTGCTCAATGGGACTACAACCTTGCAGTGGAAAAAGGTGTGACCCTACATTAGAGGTCCTTTGGTATCACCAGCCAGTGAGGGATTTCAACCCGCTCGCCTAAGACCATTTGTAGCGGCCTCTTGCTTCGTAAGACTGGAGCTCGCCTATCAGATAATCTTGAACGGACCCTCTAACAGGTGATATAATGCCTTACAGGACAACACGTGTACGTCGGAGAGGCTATCCGTTGCCCATGAGAGGTGCTTGAGAGCAATCTGACATTCACGATATAAAGAGTACTCACCTAGATATAAGCGAGTGGACATTTCTCATGGATGGGAAGGTCTTACGAGCGTCTTCCTTCCAGAATTTGCCTTCAATATCCGATTTCTGACAAGTTCTATCTAGGAACTCGATGCGAAGCGTGTATTGACGGATCTCAACGCTAGGCATACCCAGACAGTCTTCAGAAGGGTGGATATAACAAATCCGTCCGTCTAGAGGAAATGCCCGGGAAGAGAAACTACTTTCCACGCACCCAACCAGAAGCCAACAGACTTATCGCGCTTGATCTAGGCCCATATCACCGTTTCTACCCTCCAATCTCCTTGCCGACTTCGACAATCACGGCTTTGCTCGACACCAGAACCGAAACGTCGTCAGCATATGCTGAGTAGTTGGCCGAGTTGGTAGCACCAGTTAGGGAAATTCAGCGTAGGACCGGATTCGTCTTTAACTTGCGAAGGAAAGGCTCCAACACAAGAAGGTACAGCAAAGACGAATGGGGCGAGATAATACGAAAAACTCCGATCTTACACTATTCACTTCCACCAGCGCACCGGGGGACGTATACAGAAGCCGGATCAAATTCCGAAAGTAGGATCCGAAACCGGCGACGGAAAAGACAGCCTCCAGAAATCGATGGTCAACCCAGAGAAGATGGTTCAACAGAAGAATTACCATGAAAGTATTTATAGAAGAAGCACAGGGAAGCTACATTATGGCGATGGGAAAGTGACTGAAGTGACTCATTTAGCGTTTTGCGTGCACTCTGGACGAACTGCATTCCTTGTTTCTACCAGGTCTAAATTTCACGGACAGGACCCACCACACCACTTACATTGTAGCAAACCATACGCATTCCTTCCGTTAGAAGTAGGTTCCACTATAACAGCTTCTTCTCGCGAACCACGGCTTAGTGGAACAGACTCCAAGAGGATGTTTCCTCGATCAGTACAATCTTAATCTGTTCAAGTCTAGAATTAACTGTTATCTACTACCCACACCACAATCCATGTAAAATACCCCTTAACCTAGCTCTCTTCTTCGTGTGTCCCCGGGCCTTGTACAGGGTGAAACTTTCTGTATAAAATGTTAATTCAGGCTTCCATATTATAGGTATCATTTAGTTAGCACCTATTATTAATATTCATAAGGATTCAGTTTCTAGGTTCCTGCTGAAATCGAACGGTGCAACTAAAAATTTGAACTTACCTGACTGATAGCCAAAGCTATAAAAATGTCAATGTATTCAATGTTGTCCTTCCAACGTGGCGATCATTATCTCTTGAATTTGATAGATTTATGTGAATGAGACGAGCGTCCAGCAAGGAAATTTTACACATGTCACTCACGTAGCGGAAACTTCGTAAACGAACCGCTTTAACGTTTATCATTAGCGCTTCTGGCGCGCGCTAACCTCAATCGTCTGATCCGGGAACAATAATGAAAATTCGCATCTTTATGGCTAGTCTGATTAAGGAGATCTTCGCTATTTCAGAATGGACGCATTTTGTGGTACACCTAATGGATAGATATATGGAAATTATGTATGATGAACGGATATGAAAAGACCAATATAGATAGGACGTAGCCATACCAGAGATATAAACAAGCTGACAGATACAGACAAATCACAGTCACACCATTTAAAGGCTAGATAGATTTCTAGCCCTTTAGATGGTATGAGTGTGACCTGTTCATATCGAAATTCGCACATATCTAACTTTAGGTGGTATGTACGAGGGTCAAAAAGATTCACCCAGAAAGAAGACCTATATCTGAACTGTTTTCGTTGGGAAAACAAACTACCAGTTCTTATAAAACTAGAAAAACTATTTCAGGTGTGTGTCTAAATTTCTGTGCAGGTGTGGCCCATACAAAGGTGAGAGTTGTGCGACAAATCTAAAAATGGACAAAACAAAGATGGACAAAACAGAGGCCCGAGCAGCCATTAATTATCTGCACAAGAAATATATGACACCCAAGAAAATCCACGAGGACATGGTACAGGCAATTGTGGAGGATTCCCCTTCTTATGCAACTGTGAAGTAGTGGGTTACAGATTTCAAGCGGGGCAGGGACATCACAGATGACCCTTAATCAAGTCATTCCAAAACATCAGACACTAAAGAATAAGTTGATAGCATTCACCGTATGGTTTTGGATGACAGACGTTATACTGTCCAGCGGATAGCTACGTCCATGGGCCTTAGCTCAGATGATAGGGATGAGCAAGCTGTTTGCAAGATGGGTCCCAATTATGCAAACACCGCAGCAGAAGCTAAAACGGGCTGAAATTTCCAGGACATTTCTGATTCGCTTCCAGGTTGACCTTGATAATTTCCACCGCAAATTAATAACTAATGATAAAAAAGGCTGTGGTCGTGGATTCCACTCACTCACTGTATCATCATATATGACAACTGGTTGGCAAGTTTTACCTGTGGAGGGACAATAAAATCGGTCAGTATAGACCTGATTCACTTGTGCTATTTATTATTAGAAGAAAACTTTTCGCCTGCTGAAAAAATCATTCAACTATCAATGAGAAATCGAGGCAATATGAATTTGGAGTATTGACCTGAAATCAACCGACATGACTCACTCCGGAACAACGGCCGTGGTTTACCAAATAACAGTTGGAGCACATATGATGTGATAACGGAAGACTATAAGGATGTCGTGTATGCAAACTAGGAGTTCCTATTTGAATAAAAAGTAACTTTGTGTATTGAGTTTTATTTTATTTTATTTTCTAGTTAATTAAAGAGATTGATGTGAATTTTATAGTTAAACTTAAAAAAATACTTATCGTTTCAGACAAATCGGATTTTCTATCAACACAGAAAAATGTCTAAGATGTCTATTCAATGCCGGGTTCTCTCATAAAAAAGTTTTATAACGTATTCTTTCTAATTAGCCACATTTTTGCAACCTTTTTTCTTTTCTTTTATTGATTCATTTTTAAATAATTACACTTTATATTCCTATATTTAGTCCACAGAAACCATAATGTCCAGTCCTTAGCTCGAGTCACATGAAAAAGTAAATGGTCGGTAATCATTACTTCACGGAAAAAAGATTCTTTATGGTGTAGTGGTTTATTCAGGTGATGCAAAAGTTTACAGCATTTCGGATTGATAGCAACATTATTCGCTCACCAAATTTTTACGATGGCTTTCCTTTCATGCTAAAATTCGATCGAAAGAAAACCCGAAAAGCAATCACAATTGAGAGTGTTATTCTTAAAATGGTTATGATTAACAAGGTGTGGGATATGAACGAAAGAGTAGGTGGTGGAAGGAGGTGGAGATTTTGAAGATAAGGGGTGGTAGATAACGATTGATATATAATCTGATACCGCCTTTTGGTTAAATTTGATATCGGGTGAGATGCAAGAGTGCGGAAATTTTAGAATAAAGAACAACATTTATTCAGGTAAATTCATACGAATATTATTCAATCACCGAAAATATTTCTTCTAGCTTCCTACGATCATATATCCGAAGATATTAGGTTGACACATAAGTTTACAGTAATTTTAGAAATAAAGGTTTTATTCTCATAAAATCATGACTATAGCATCCTTATTTATTGTTACAACATCATTATTGATTATTATAATATTTCTCTTGACTTTCACTGATCACAGACCATAATTCAGCATTCCATCGCAGGCGATTGAATCCTGCCAAATATATTTTTGCCAAATAAGAATGAATTCACATATAGGGATTAAAGGTTATTCTAGATCTTGTTAGCATTATTTCTGTTGTGAAATCTCGTAGTGAGTCCATTTGTCAACCCTGCTGAGTATCTTGTCCTCGTTGTTTCCCGAGCAACGAAATCACTTAATAGATTTGGCAGATAGCTTTGAAGCCTCGTAATATCGTCTACATATTGAAAAAAGCAGTAAATAATTCAATACACATCATTGACATTTACGAGGGTTATTTATCATCTAGCTATGGAAAGTTTTGTATCAAATAACATATATGCAAAATATATATCATATATGCAAAATCAAATATCATATATGCAAAAACTATTTATTCACTTCTGGTGTCTTATCAAGTGATTGGTTTGAATATAGAATTCTATATTCAACACCATCACTTGATAAGACACCAGAAGTGTTGAAACAAAATGGTGATTTTATAACATATTTATGTTATAATTTTCGAATAAATAATTATATTTGCTCTACTCTGTATTGAGCACTCTTTTAAGAATAGTATTTGTTGGTTATTGGAATTTATTTCATATACACAAATCCTATACTTGTATATATATATATATATATATATATATATATATATATATATATATATATATATATGAAGAAATATAGTTTTAAGGTGTGCTATGTTTATGGAATAAAGTGCTCAATATCAGAGAGAGAACGTATGTAAATATAACTATAAGAGTGAATATTGAAGTCAACACTGAAAGGCGATAGGCTGTTTTATGCTAGGCGCAATCGTCAGGCCGCCTTTCGATTGATATAAACCGAGTGTAACAGCAAAATTGTCCATCCCACAACATGTATAATATCTAAAAACACAAAACTAATCGAATGTCTTTTTCCATGTATTTAGATAAGACTTTTAGCCATGTTGATGCCATTTGTTGTAAGAATCACTGAAAAACCCTTAGAGTTATTAAACTAGAAAGAGAACAGGTTAAAATCGTTTTATGTCAACCCCAATGTATTCTCAACTGAGCAATGGTGAGAGGAAAATAATCCAGGCCTTCAGTAATGGTAACAACATTCATTCTCTGGATTCCATCTTGAAAGTCCATTGAAGAACCATCAGGTTAACGGTATATAATTAAAATTAGAGGGAACAGTAGAGAGGAAAACCGAATCAGGAGATCACAACAGGAATAGGGATCATCATTTCAATTTAGAGCTAAAGACATACAACTGAATGCATAAAACGTTTAGCATGTGAGAGAGTAGTTTCACCGACGACAGTACAAAGAGCAGTGACAAGTAGAATTGGAAATAAAAGCGTAGGACAGAAAGTTAGTATGTTAAAGAGGGAGAAGATCATCTTGAATGTGGAAAAATGATCCTGGAATGATATATATTATTCCAATCCTTCATGAACTTCCGATCCTTAGAAATTATTAATTATTGATGAACATGTTATTTTCGTTTAGGATCGATTTCATTACGATTCTCCTGTTCAGCTAGGAGAGTACATATACATTGTCATTAGAGTTCAATCGTATTATAAAAACCTCGGAGAATTCCAGTAAGTTATCTTTAATCTTTTCTAAGATACAACTTTTCAAAGCTTACTCTAACAATTGGACAATTTTGCTGTTGCTCTCGGTACACACACACACACACACACACACACACATATATATATATATATATATATATATATATATATATAGGGTGCGATGGGTAAATTTTTTAAAAAATTTGAAAATTTGAAAAAGGTATGCTGCACTGATCGGCATTCGCATCGGAAACCCCAATACGAACATTTAAGAGTGTTTGGGTGTCAATCTGACGACAGCTGAGGATTCGAAAAGATTTGGATGATATATACATCAACATCATGGTCTTTAGTGTGATCACTAATGATGGCAACGTTATGCCCCCATTCATCTTCCAACAGGGACTCAGACTTAATGCTGAGGCTTATATCAAGTGCCTTAAGGAACTAGTTGTGCTCTGGTTCAAGAGCGTGGCGACTAAAAGACACTACGTTTCGCAACATTACTCCGCGTCATGCCACACAGGTGACCACATCATCCCTTACATCTGGCCACCTAACTACCCAGACTGCAGCCTCTTTTTACCTATTGCGATCTGAGAGATCGTGTATGTGAACTACATATTGTAAATACCAAAATCAGTCAAGTACGAAATATCTGGGAAGTGTTTTTAACAGAAGACTGGAAATGCTAAAGCGCATTGGAAAGAGACTTTTTAAAAACTAAGCAAAGTATTAAGAAACGTGATAGTATATGTCTATTCATAGAAACACTTGTTTGGGCGTGTTCTGTTTAGCCATAATCATGCCCCGTAATCATTATGCGAACGTAGAACCGAAATACTCAGTCTTTTTCTGTTTCGACAGTTTCAGCCAACGACGAACGTTTGAACAAAAACTGGCAAGTCACGATGAACGCTCAGCAAGGAAACTGAATGTGAAATAACGCCAACTCTAAGAAAATGACTTTACTAGACCGTTTATGCTCGGTTGTCTTTTAATGTTACATTAATTGCAAATGAATATTAATTTCCAGAAAGATGTTAGAACGTGCATTCAACAATCTAAATTAGCGAGTCCTGGGTAAGAAGATAAACTACATCCAACAGCAAGGCCTCTGATCAGGTTTTTAGGAGCGTGGAACCACATCTTAATTGCTGATGTTCCCAGGTCCACCCTGACCCGGGGTGGTAGCACCTGTTAGGGTCCCAGCTATGGGAAAATAATGAAATCCCAAGGTGTGTCCACGTCCTGGGTATGACGATAAACTACATCCGCGTCCTGGGTATGACGATAAACTACATCCGCGTCCTGGGTATGACGATAAACTACGTCCAACCAAAAGGCCGTCGATCCGATCAATCGGCTGGTCATGTCATGCCCCATCACATCTAACCCATCCCAAAACAACTACAACTTACAATTAACTTTACCTCCCAATCCTTACACTAAATATACTAACACCTTACCCCTAAAATGATGATGTTGCCAGCTACACGCTTTTGAAACGATGATGTTGCCAGCTATACGTTTTTGAAACAATGATGTTGCCAGCTATACGTTTTTGAAACAATGATGTTGCCAGCAATACGTTTTTGAAATAATGATGTTGCCAGCTATACGTTTTTGAAACAATGATGTTGCCAGCTATACGTTTTTGAAACAATGATGTTGCCAACTATACGTTTTTGAAACAATGATGTTGCCAGGGATACATTTTTTTGAAACAATGATGTTGCCAGCTATACGTTTTTGAAACAATGATGTTGCCAGCTATACGTTTTTGAAACAATGATGTTGCCAGCTATACGTTTTTTTTAAATAATGATGTTGCCAGCTATACGTTTTTGAAACAATGATGTTGCCAGCTATACGTTTTTGAAACAATGATGTTGCCAGGGATACATTTTTTTGAAACAATGATGTTGCCAGCTATACGTTTTTGAAACAGTTGCCAGCTATACGTTTTTGAAACAGTTGCCAGCTATACGTTTTTGAAACAATGATGTTGCCAGCTATACGTTTTTGAAACAATGATGTTGCCAACTATACGTTTTTGAAACAATGATGTTGCCAGCTATACGTTTTTAAAACAATGATGTTGCCAGGGATACATTTTTTTGAAACAATGATGTTGCCAGCTATACGTTTTTGAAACAGTTGCCAACTATACGTTTTTGAAACAATGATGTTGCCAGCTTTCCGTTTTTGAAACAATGATGTTCCCAGCTATACGTTTTTGAAACAATGATGTTGCCAACTATACGTTTTTGATATATCTAGTAAATACTGGATCTGGCATTAAATAACCCATAGTGGTTGATATGTCATAAAACCCCAAACAGACAAACAAACAAACAAAATCTAAATTAGTGATCAGAAGTTTTAAAAAATAAGAAAATATTTTTTATAACTTCTATACATATTGTTAATTTGCGACATTTTTTTATGTTTATACGTTCTTTTTTTATAGATACAAATAAGTATAAGTAAATGCTCTGTTTTTAGTAAACAGTATTAACGACCTGAATGTCCAAGAAATTTTCACAGTAAATATTCGTACTCCGAGAAGGAATCGAACCTGCATCCTATACGGAGCCGTCATATAGCCTGGTGTGCTTTTACCGATTGAGCCACAGAGGAATGTTTCGGTTAGCAAGGTCGATTTTACTGTTTTTAAACTACAATTCTCCATGATTTTCTCTCGTACATTCATATCTGCTCGATGCGTATCCAAATGTAAACAAATGACGTCACACATTATGAAATGGACAAAGTCCGACAATTATTTTCAGACATTTTTTTTTTATGTTTATACGTTCTTTTTATAGATAAACATAAAAAATGTCTCAAAATAATTGTCGGACTTTGTCCATTTCATAATGTGTGACGTCATTTGTTTAGTGAAGAAAACGGACCCGTATTCTGTTGCTATTTGACGGACTTTTCCAGCTACATCTGTCCACAACATTACTATAATGTTGTGACAATTCTGTGGATGAGCGGTCAATCTGGGGTCAGAAGATCTGATTGCAACGTTACATAACGTCACCACAACGTTACATATCACTAACAAAAACAAAACTGCAATGATGCAAGAAAGTTCTGTCTTAACTAGGCCTTAACTAGGTAAGTGACGCATGGGAAATCTTCGCTACTACTTGATCGCAGATCGTCACATCAGCCAGACAGAATTCCATCTGCCTCGGGCTTTCCCTCTGTGTTGCTCTAACCGCTTCTCTATTCTTATTTTGACTGACAACTTTCAGCCCATCTTCTCTCGCTCCTCTGTCCATCTCTACATCACGACCTGCGTATTTTCAGCCACTCGTAACGGATTTGGGGTTTTCATCTATAGAAGCCCACGGACGGAAATCCCATACCGTCCGGCTGAATGGCTTTTTCTCCCGAAAGTTGTCATTGATTTCTTTGTTTACTCTTTTCTTATTCCTACACGTGAACAACGTGTGGTTACTCTGGAGACCTCTACTGCCTTCTTCAGGACGTGGGCGTTCATGGCTCTCCACAATTTCCTGTCCATTGTAGCTCTGTGCGTTGTTTCCCACTGTACCTCTTCCCTTCAATCTGTCTTGTCTCAAAATTTCCAAACAGTTTTCCCTCATTATATGTCCATTATATTTCAACTGCTTCTTTCTGATGTTAAGTATAAGTGACATTTTTGTTTCCATTTTTCTCTAAAACTTCTGATTAGGCTGCATTAGAGAAGGAAGATGAGAAAGTTTAAACATTTCTATTTGCTTTCTTGTTCAACAGAAAGAAAACTTCTTTTTCTTTAGTCACTTGCAATGAAGAATTATGAGAATCCCACACTACATCTAGATAAATCTCTGACACTCAAGTTGAACAAATTTCCGAATGAAGATTTTCAAGGCTCTCCACAACTTCCTGTCTTTTGTTGCTCAAAGCAACTTTTCTCTTTTGCCATCCTATTTTGTAATTGTTTTGCTATCCGCTTACATAAACTCTTTAAGTAGTTAATTCGCCTTCTTCTGCTCCTTGCCAGGTAAGCCTGAGGAAATCATTATGCGCCCTAGAAATTTCAGCCGTCTCTTTTTATTATAAATATCATTTGCCATGTAATAATTCTTCTTCTTCTTCTTCTTCTTCTTCTTCTTCTTCTTCTTCTTCTTCTTCTTCTTCTTCTTCTTCTTCTCTCCCCCTCCTCCTCCTTATTCTTCTTCTTCTCTCCCCCTCCTCCTCTTCTTCTTCTCTTCCTCCCCCTCCTCCTCATCTTCTTCTCCCCCTCCTCCTTCTTCTTCTTCTTCTTCTTCTTCTTCTTCTTCTTCTTCTTCTTCTTCTTCTTCTTCTTCTTCTTCTGTGTGCCATGTCACTTTAAAATGTTGGAGATGATTGCTTTCCACAATTTCATGTCCATTGTTGTTCATTTTCCCGCCATCCATTTACTAAAGCTTGCAAGTTAGATTAAGCGTTGGTTTCCTCTATCCTTCTTGCCTCCAATCTGTCCTGTGGGTATCAAATTTTCCATGCCCTCTTTCCTCGTTATGTGCCCTGGAAACTTCAACTTTCTCTTTCTGATGTTAAGTATAAGAGCCCTTATTGTTTCCATTCTAAAACTTCATCATTGTACACATGTTCGGTCCATGATATTCCTAGCATCTTTTTGTAGAGCCACATCATCTGTAAGGAGATAGTCCAGCATCCTCTGTCATATAGGAGCGCCGATATTGCATAACAGTTCAATACTCGTTTCTTTGTTTCTAACAACATTTTCCTGTTTCTTAATACTTTGCTTAGCTTTTGGAATCCAACTTTCACTATCCCAGTGCGTCTGTTGATATTACATAACACTTCATTAATCTGTTCTTTGCTTCTAAAAAAAGTTTCACCAGGTCAACAGTTATTTGTGGAAATCGTTTATACTCCTTTGGCAAGTTCGAAATGTTACAAAGGTAGTTAATGTGTACGTGTAATGCAAACACCAGTCATAATTCAGCAAATGGGGAAGAGCCCACCGGGGAAAGATGAAAATGCTAAAAAATCACCATTATTTGGGAAAAGAAAAAATCCCCAAACATCAGAATTACAAGCGTGTCGAGAAAGTGCTCGATATCATAGTGAACAGTAGTATCTCAGCAAAGAAGTATACTAAGCAAAATAGTGCTAAAAATTTATTTAGCAAAATAGTGCTAAAAAATACTGGACCCTCAAAGTTCGCCATAACACACCATATAATTTAAATTAAATAATCACCTCCTCAGAGAGTATGCCACAAAGACATACCAGAGAAAAAGTGTTCAATGCTATATTGCCTACGCTATATTAACCGAGAGTGCCTTAATATTTCTAAACAAACTCTTGATGAACAATGGCTAAACACAAGAAAAAATTTCATGCGTTCTCACGCAATCCAGTTGGCAAAAGCTATTTGCAAAAGTAAGAATTTTATACTCATTAGGAAACTCCAAGGTGTTACAAGTGTTGTTGATGAATACATAGCATACACGCATCAAAATCACCGAGGCTTTGGGCTAGTGTCCATCTCGCCAAGATGAAAATGCGAAAAAATCCTTTTCTGGTGTTTGGGTTAATTTTTTTCTGTTACTTTTCCTAAAGAGGTAAATCTTTAGATGCGGTCGTCCACTATTTAGCTGGAATTTATTTAGGCATGTTCAATCTCTGCCAGTTAATGTGGCATTGGCTTCTTTTTCTTCGGTATGCTACTGCGGCAGACTCTCGTAGGAGTTGCTTATGTTATATTATATTCATATATATATATATATATATATATATATATATATATATATATATAGTTATATATATATATCAAATAAATAAATGTGGAACTGTATTTTTTCTTTTTCCTTTTCCTAAATAGATAAATCTTTAGATGCGGTCGTCCACAGTTTACCTGGAATTTATTTATAAATTTTAAGTGCTTAGTTTATATATATATATATATATATATATATATATATATATATATATATATATATATATATATATATATATATATATATATGTATGTATATATAAATAAAAGTAGAACTGTACTTTTATTATGTATATATATGTGTGTGTATGTGTGTGTATGTATGCATGTATGTATGTATATATATATGTGTGTGTATTTTTGTTGGATGCATGATAATACCCGAAACAGGTATATATGTAAGAAATATCTGTATGTATATATGTGTAAAAGTATATATAAAAAAATATGTAATGTGTATGTGTATGTATACGAAAACAGAATGGACATGATGAGAAACAGTGGGAAATTTATTTACGACGCTTTTCACAGAGAGTATTTGCTCTCTTTGGCTTCCTTAGGTTAGAATGAAAGATTGGCGTAACTTTCTCTGATAAAGATGCCTCGGAATCCCTGCGGATAAGTGGTGGCAATAGATCAAATTAAATTAGTTAACTTATCAACTCCAATATCCAGACTCAAGGGAGTGTCTATCATATATCATAGCCGTTTGGTGTTGTTTGATTTTAAATCAGTCCGGCAAAAGTAGTGAGTGTTTTCTTTATTATATGTATATATATATATATATGTATACATGAATTATTATATGTATATATATACATATATATATATATGTATACATGAATTATTATATGTATATATATATACATATATATACATGAATACAAGTGTACATAAATACAAACCAACCAAGGCATATACATATATTATATATTTCTTGATTACGAGTACATTCATGTACACATGTGAGTGCTCAATAATAAACATCTGTGTATACATACACATACACACACACACGCAAATACACATTATTGTTTTTTTATGTATTTCTTATAGATATACCTGTACACACAGACATACATGTTTATGTGAACCCTCATATATATACGTGCACACGCGCACATGTGCGTACATATATACACACTATAATATATATATATATATATTATACCTTATTTTTTTCAAAACGGAGGCAAGTATATGCGAAATAAAATGCACAAAATGCCCAATGATGTACATCGGTGAAACAGCCAGACGAATGTTTCATATTGGGCTAGAGCGTTTAAGATCTACCTAAGGGTTTAGTCTTATCATTATCTACCTATTTAGTCTATTCAAAATCTATCCATTTATATATGTATCTATCTATCAGCCTGATCAATATATATCTGTCTATCCTGATCAATATCTATCTATCTATCTATCTATCTTGTTCAGTATCTTTCTATACTGTTCAGTATCTATCTATCTATCTATCTACCTATCTATCTATCTATCTATCTATCTATCTATCTATCTATCTATCTATCTATCTATCCTGTTCAGTATCTTTCTATAATGTTCAGTATCTATCTATCTATCTATCTATCTATCTATCTATCCTGTTCAGTATCTTTCTATAATGTTCAGTATCTATCTATCTATCTATCTATCTATCTATCTATCTATCTATCTATCTATCCTGTTCAGTATCTCTCTATAATGTTCAGTATCTATCTATCTATCTATCTATCTTGTTCAGTATATTACTATAATGTTCAGTATCTATCTATCTATCTATCTATCTATCTATCTATCTATCTATCTATCTATCTATCTTGTTCAGTATCTTACTATAATGTTCAGTATCTATCTATCTGTCTATCTATCTATCTATCTATCTTGTTCAGTATATTACTATAATGTTCAGTATCTATCTATCTATCTATCTATCTATCTATCTATCTTGTTCAGTATCTTACTATAATGTTCAGTATCTATCTATCTGTCTATCTATCTATCTATCTATCTATCTATCAACTTAATTAATATCTATCTATCTCGTATTTACGTAGTTACGGATGTCAATCTGGAACCCCAAATCAAATCTGACACGATCATGCCGATCGTAAAGAAGGGCTGTTATTCAGTAAGATGAATAAAAATGATATAAATTTCAATGAACGAGAACAAACTGCAAAATAAAAGGAAACAAATAAAAGAAAATAAAGAGAATATTATTGTAACCACCCGAAACAACCAATCTCAAATGAGAATGTTAAATTCAATACTTATGGTTTTACAACAGCAATAATATTATTATAATTACTTTTTGTCTCTTTTATATATTTATTTATCCTACGTAGGCTAGATCTAATTTCGCGCCAGCGACGCTATTATAGAACACAAAGAGAGAATAACATTTTTTCTCTCTCTCTCTTTCATCTTCGGCATTTTTATCAGCCAGACTCAGTTTTATTTATTTACTTTCTGCTTTGTGCATTCGCTCAAGAGAATAAAATTATATCATATAATGTTTTTCCGTCTACCAATGCAATGTTTGTAGTTCAATATCATTTGAAGAGATGATATTACATGAAATTTACAATTCTTGAAAGACAAGAAAAACGATGCATATATATACACGCGTGTCTTTCAAAGTAAAACAACTATATATGTGTACGTGTATGCAAATACATATATATATATATATATATATATATATATATATATATATATATATACGCACACGTATATATATACACACATGTATATATATATATATATATATATATACACACCATGTATATATACATACACATATATATATATATATATATATAGTTATACACACGCACACACACACATACACACACACACACACACATATATATATATATATATATATATATATATATATATATATATATGTATGTATATATATATATATATATATATATATATGAATTTACACACAAAAAAGAAAATCACAACTAGATTTCGTTCAGAAATACATCTCTTCTTACGCCTTCCCCCCAGCGAATTTAACGCTGTGAAAGAGGATGTCACCATTGATTAAGCAGCTGTGTTTGTTGTGAAATTTAATATAAACTTACAAACGGAAGAGGTGGGTACAAACCTTTGTAAACAGGAGAGTTCAAAAACGACAAAACATCTAACCAATCAGAAGAAAGGAAAAATGTATCCTTTTAATGTTATTTGAAACGATTTTTTCTGAGTGTTTTTGCTTTGAAAGTTGGAAATGTCTGTAAAAGTTGTGACAATGTCATATTTACGTGTTTTTTTTTTAACGTTTTCATAACGAGACTTACTGTTTTCATTATGACACAACCAATTTTGTATATACGGAACAAAAAAAAACGTTTGATGTGGACTAATTTTTAGGAAGAGAATTTCAGTGAAACATTGTTTTTTTTTTGTTTTTTTTTTTTCGGATTATGTTAAAGTGACATTTCAGTAGAGCCTTTTTTATACTCCTACATGTAGAGAAAGCACTAAGTGATAATAACAATTTTTAAACCGGAACGCATGGTAATTAGCAACATTTCGTATATTTTCGGCATGAAGTCAATATAGAATAACTACCAACCGCCCCACGCGGTCAGATGTGACACAAGGCCGAATTTAATGTGGAGCATCCTAGCCCGTAGGCTCGGTCAAAAATTCTCCGCAGACTCCGCATAAAATGGCGTCGGGTAGCTGCTTCCCGAGACGAGACTCTGCCTCGTCTAGCGATCCTCTCTGCTCGGAGACAGAGAGTTTGATCTAGCTGCTTCAGAAATATTGGTTAACTATGCGAAAATAATGAGGTGCTAAAGTTGACTCGTTTACTCCAAGAAATACTCACAAAAATCACGCACTCATTCAAATGAAGTAAAGCGACCATGGCTGTTTTTTTTGTTTTTTTTTTTTTCTCAAAAATTGTGGGCTTGTCACTTTCCGGTGAAAATACGTCTAGTTATGCTTCTGGAGAGGGGCAGTCGGCGTATTATACAGCCACAGCCAACGGGGCAAGAATATCTAGTTGAATTATTGCATTCGAAATATTTAGATTTCGACATTAAATGAACCATAGAGTTTTATATGCAGCAAAACAAAATCAACCAACCATAGCGGAAAATGCATCAGTACACTTGTCAAGAAAATATTTGTAGAAAATACACAAGAAAGCTACGGCAAAGCAGTGGGAAAGTGAGTAAAGCAGAGATGCCAGGTCAGGACCTAGAACTTTGCAGATCATTTCAAACTATCAGTTGCGGAGGAGTGCTTGTGCTGAACGTTTGTTATTATATTCAATTTTAGACTATTTTTTTATCTTGTAACTTACATTGAGCTATGTTTGCAACGTTGCTCACTTATTATATGTCAAGGAGCAATCGTTATATATCTTCCCTATCTTTATAACCTCTTCTACTTACCACCTAATCTTACATTCATGTCAACATACCTCATTGATTATATCCATTATAACAGAAAGCCTCTACCTTGAGTGGATCTCGGGCCTTGTTTTGCGTAAACATTAGTTTCAAAATATCCCTATAAAGGCTAGCATTTGTGCAGAGGGGAGAGGAGCATAAAGAACTACGAAGAACTTTGCCTCAGAAGAAACCATTTCTAGGGAATGAAGATAAGCAATTTGGTAAAGTTCGAAAGAATTGGGTTGTCAGCCCCGGGAGCTTTTTCAAAGAAACTAAGGCGAAAAGTACCTGCAATTGCATGCTGCCTGGTTTTGAATTACAGGTGAGTAAAATGCCGATGATTGCTCTAATGGTCGCCGTGCTTGTACGTGGGAAAGATTTCTTTCTTTAGATAGACCCCAGTGCCTTCTGGTGGAGGTATGGATTTAATTTGAGGTCAAACTTCAATCAGAGCGAGAATGGGATGGAATTATCGATGAAGGAATAGCAAATGAAAAAGTAGTCTAAAGGGAGTGAGAATGGGATCATTGATTATATTGATTAAAAGTACACAAGAAATGAGAAGACTGAATTATGGAGAATATATATATATATATATATATATATATATATATATATATATATATATATATATATATATATATATATATATATATCCAGGTAAAATAAGAACAAATGGAGTATAATTCAACTGTATGCCACATTTAATTTAAAACAGGATTAAATACAGAGTAGAACTAACTATTATTTAGTTTAGGATATTAAAGCAAAAACATGTTAAAAATCGCTACACAATTACAATCATGTTTGAAACCCATACAAATGTGTCTCCTCGCTCGTAGTTTAACATCGCCCGACGAGACATATTTGTAGTGTTGAAACATGATTGCAATTGAATTGTGTAGCGATTTTTAACATGTTTTTGTTTCAATATCCTAAAATAAATAATTATATATATATATCTGTGTGTGTGTGTGTGATACAGGGGAAGAATATATATATATATATATATATATATATATATATATATATATATATATATATATATATATATATATATACATGAAATAAATTTGAAAAATTGTCCTTCGCAAAATAAATGCCTTACTCAATCTATAGTTTACCATTATGCTATTTCATCTATTGAAAATCCAGGTATTAATAAATTTTATATATTCCTAGCACTAAAACAACAATGGGTATCGTAACCAAACACCCCTCTCTAAATATTTTTGGCATTTTAAAAAATAAATAAATAAAACCCCGACAGTAAAATAGAAATTATAAAAAATGTAGAACTTGTGATATTAATGGTATTACTAATTAACCCATATCCGGGAGGGAGAGGTGTATTTATTCTTTTCGCAGTGGCATTTGTGGGTAAGACAATATAACGAACCCAACGGGAATTGGAACTCAGTTCTTAGATTATCCCTTCGTAGTTGTTTTCCATTTGATCAACTCACTCTTCAAGCTTATAGCATCTAGTATTTCCAAGCGATCATCCATCTTAGTACTGACCATGCTCAACGTTGCTTAACTTCGGTGATCTTACGGAAATTGATGTTTCAACGTAATGTAGCCGTGTGGCAATACGATATTCATATATAATACATATATACAATGAATTATTCATACAAAAAGTAGATTAGTAAAGTTAATGATATAAATTGGCGAAATCCCTTCGCAAACAAAATTTAAAGTTGCATTAACCTACGAATCATTCGATGAATGTTATGATCCCATTTTTTAATAACTACAAGCTGTATTTATATATATAAATTAAAACAATGCTGGGTAATTGAAAATGAAAACTAAACCACGATATTAGAAAAAAATAATTCCATGATATTGTACATTTTTTTCATTTGGATTTCTCGTATACGATAGACATAATACACACAGTTCAAAATAAACATAAAATGGGACGTCTATTTTATTTTTTCTCAAATAAGAGTATCCAGTATAATACCGTTTGAAGTAATAAAAATATTGGATTTAAAATAAGTTAATTCTTTACAAATATTCATATATTTTATTTTTTTCCTAAAGAACAGATATATATATATATATATATATATATATATATATATATATATATATATATATGTTTTGTTGTGGCATACAGATATGTTTGGGTAAATATTTAGTCGCCATTATGTTGCGGGAATCAACACTTTAGAGAGTAAATATTTGCGGGCATTTGGAAAAGTTATCCCACTAACAAGATTGGCGGACCCAATGTGAGTCAAGGTAAAAATAAATAATACAATACAATAAATATAAAACAAACGACACTGCATGTATTTGCAAAAGGAATTACATGTGACGAAAGGACAAACCATCAAACTACGTATAATAAGAATGTGTGTGTGTGTGTGTGTGTGTGTGTGTGTGTGTGTGTGTGTGTGTGTGTGTTTGTGCTTGTGTGTGTGTGTGTGTGCTCGCGTGCTCGCCTGTAACAAGCGTGCGTAAAAGATTTAAAAAGTCAAGAAAACTATGAAAATGAACGTGACCCTGTTAGGGGCATTTTACGCATCTACGAAATACCTCTTAATACCTGAGTTAAAAAAAATGAAAGGTGTAAAAGAGCCTAGGGATAGAAATATACACCTTTTTTTTAGACTAAAGGAGCGCCCCCTAGCGACGGATATTTTTGTTAAAATCAAGTAGTATAACCAAAAATGTATTACGGTTGAAGAAGTCTTACGTTTACCACATTCATACAATGTATATGGAACGTTCAAACTTTTAAAGTCTCGCAGATCTGATTAGTGCAACGAATGTGAAACAAGATTTGGTGGCGACAATATAAATCCAGATGCAGCAATGAGATAATGTAAGATGAAAAGAGGCCCCTTATTTGTACAACGGATTATAAATGAAGTCTCGGATTCGATGAAGCGATCTAGATCGATTTTTAGTTAAGAGAATTAACCGAGAATAGTTTATTATGATAGTAGGTTCGTCCTGATTTATATGCAGTTAAACATAGAAGGGCGGGATGCTAGAAATACAACGCAGTGGGTTTAATTAAGATAATACCAATACGAATGCAAAAATTGACGAAAGTCTGCTATAGTTAGTGGCGGAGCAAATGGAAAAGTAGAATTTTTCTCTTGATTGGTATAGCCAAGTATAACTTCCAAAAGTTAAACATAAAAATTTCCTTGGTATCAAAGAAGAATTTTGAACTGTTAATCAATATCAATCTCCTATATTAGAATGGATGCTGTGAATATCAAACCTCCTTATAGCGGTGATCGCTGGGCCTGCTCTTCGCAGATTAAGAGGTAGCTTGAATCAACAGGGATGTAGTACTACATCTGAGAATACTATGGACTGAGTATATAAACATGAAGTTTGCAGGAAAATAGAATAAAAAAGAACACACTTCTTGAAATTTCCGGGGCACATGAGGAAAGAAGAGTTGGAGAAATCGACACTTACAGAACATCATATATGCAAGAGGGGCGATGGTAAACTATCTATTAAGATTGGGTCAATGGCTTCTTCCACCCATTTACACAAGGACTGGAAAGAATAAGAAGTTGACAAAATTATTTAGAGTTACAAAGGATAGCAAATAGTGGAGAGCCATTATCACTGAATATAGTCGCCGGCTCATCTTCGATAGCTTAGTAGCTCAATAAAAAATTGAATCTGGAAGAGAGAAGATTGTAAAAATCGGAAGATATAGGCGATGTAACTATAGCTAAGGTAGAGTTAACTTCCTTGTTTAAGAAGAATAATCTAGTCCTGTTATTTAGGTTTATGTATCAACCGAAGTAAAGAACCTAACTGTAGAACAGTGCGCAGAAGAATTTTACAGCGCTACAGAAACATATTGACAGTATCACATCACCGCATGGAAAAAGGCTGACTACAAACGAAGGAATTCATGAAGAATTTTGTAGTTAATTCTGGAATTTTTCACATGAAAACCTGGACTGATCTCTATTTTGTTCGATGCCTATTAAGCTGACTTTACTTGGCACAAAGAGAACGAAGCTAGCTAGCTGCAGTTGTTCCAATACCGGAAGATGATAAGACCGGACACGGTTTCTGGCATCGATGGCGACCATTATAATATACATTTTATGCGGTTGTATATATCTGTCCCCGAAAGGAGACACAAGAAAATTTGCTCAAGACTTCACCTGGAATATGGTGAAGTTGCTATACAAGGATCATCTGTGCTTCTGGTACGTGTTGTAGTTTCCGTACAAATAAACAGGAGGTATTATTTTTAACTGCTCCTCGTATTATTCAAACAAATTAAAATAAAAATGACAAGAAATTTAAAAAAAAGCAAAAAATCAACGCGTAATTATAGGAATCTATTTTTCTTTTGCGATGTGTCGTGTCCCTTCAGGACGTTGGCAATCGTGCGATTCCGCAATGTCTTGACCTTTGTAGGTCTTAATAAATATTTGTCTTTTTGTTATCTCTCAAAATTTTTTTTTGGCATCTATTTAATCAAGCTCGTTCGATAAGTTATGCTTTTTTATTTATGTCCATCTTGCCTTCGAGGTGACCTGCAAGTATCAAATTCTCCAAGCCCTCTTTCTTCATTATGTGCCGTAGACATTACAACTGCCACTCCCCGATATTGATTATAAGTGCCCTTTTTGTTTCCATTCTCTCTAAAACTTCACCGTTGCTCACCTACACTCCATGGTATTCTCAGCATCCTTCTGTAGAACCACATTTCTGTTACTTCAATCTCTTCTTCATCCGGAATGAGATTGTCTTGCATTCACTGCCATATAGGTAGATCGATATTACATAAAATTTCCGTAGTCTTTTCTTCGTTTCTGACAAAATTCTTCTGTTTCTTAATACAGTATAACCCGGATATAAGAGAAACCCGGATATAAGAGAGGTTTTATCTGGTCCCAAATTAGAGCCTGTGTTAATGTATATATAATAGACCAAACTCGGATATAAGATAAACCCGGATATAAGAGACTTCTTCTCCGGTCCCGACAACTCTCTTATATCCGGGTTACACTGTACTTTGTATTCTTTAATACTTAGCTTAGCTTTTGGAAGTCAGTCGATTAAGTGTCACACGCTTGGGCTATAATGTATCTTTCGAAGAATATTTTGCCATTTCTTTCTGTGGTAAACTGGTTGCCAACCAAGGCTAAAGGACCCAGTATGCCCTGTTATTCAACCCATAGCTGGGCGGAGAAGAGACGGATGCGTACCTTTTCCAAGGGTATTTGTGCGTAAGTGAGTATAACGAATTGCAATGAGATTCGAACTTGACTCTCCGAGTTCTCATTTCGAGCCGATATCCACTACTCCACATTGTGGCAGGTTCCTATTAACATTTGTTAATAAATTATTCTCCGAATTCTCAAAACGTAGAAGACAAACTAAATACAGGGTGTCCCAAAAAGATTGACATCGTTTTAAAAGCAATTATCATGAAAACTACCAAGTCTAGCTCAATGAAATTGAACAATTTAGGTGTTGAACATCATAAGTTTATTATGGGACCGATTTCATAAGTGTTCAAATATGTGCACCGCCTGTGACACTGCACACATCAAGCTCTTGTCAAACATGCTGTAGCAGGTCTCCGGTAACATTATCCAGGGCGGAAGTTATTCTCTTCTTGTGTCCATCAATGCTAGCAGGAACAGTGAGTACATAGACCAGTCCATTCACATATCCTTATAAAAAGAAATCACACGGAGACAGATGCGGTGACCGCGGCGGCAATTTCATGAGAAAACTGTCTTCATCTCCATCACGCCCGATCCATCTCCCTGGCAGATTCTCATTGAGATAACAAAAATAAAATATTATATATAAAATATTGATCTGTTTCTATAAATTCTGTGAAAGATTGAGGTTATTTCAACAAGAATTTCGTCCTGGGTAAGACGTTACATCCGCGTCCTGAGTAAGACGATAAACTGCATCCAGCAGCAAGGCCTCTGATCAAGAGGTTTGGAGACACGTGGAACCACCTCTTAAAGGCTGACCCAGGGTGGTAGCACCTGATAGGGTCCCAGCTATGGGCAAATAGTTAACTATTACCAGCAATACATTTTTGAAAAAATTATTACCACCAATACAATTTTGAAAGAAAAATATTAACAGAAAAAGATTTTTGACAAAACAAAATATTATCAGCAATAAAAAAAAATGTTATCGGCATTAAATAACTCACTGAGGTTGATATGCCGTAAAACAAAATAAACAAAACCAATCTAAACCAAAGAATACATATTCTATTCATACGAATCTATCTTAAAGATGTTGATATGTCACAAAACAAAATAAACCAAACCAAACCTTCAACAAGAATTGCCAAAATTATTGGCCTGTGAAATGATGTCAAATTTTGGGGGACACCCTGTATCTTCGTCATCATCCCTAGCTGTTATTGAGAAATAAGGCTATCACCATAGAATAATATTTGACAATCTTATCTCGTAGACGATCGCTAGTTTATCATATTCGTTGTTTACTATAAGTGTCACCGTGATATAGATTCATATCTTTGTATTGTATATGATTGGGCTGTTAGTCAGGCAGTAAGAATAGGTTCGTTCACCTTGCTGAACAATATGTTAGTTTGGTCAGTTTAAAAACACATCAACGCTTGTTTCGTTATTTAATATGCGATATGTCTTCTTTTTTTGCGCAGTTTCCTTTCAGCAAATGAACGATTATGGTTCTCCACAACTTCCTATGCCTTGTAGCTCTTATCAATTAGGAATAAAAAGAAAATAAGTCATGTAAGACAAAAAATCACAAAGAATTAATAGAAACGTTGATATAGGTCCAGTTTACAATAAAGTCAAAATAAGATATTGGCCGGAAGTGGAAGTGGCCCCTTTTCAGAGAATGCAGTTGGTGTATTCCCAGCCCCAGTGACAGGTCTAAGATGATTGATAATGTTTATTTGATCTGTACTATATCTTTGAACCCCTGCTAAAAAGAACTTGGTAAATATAGACTCTGAAGTACTAGCTATACAGTAATGTTTATCAATTAAGAATGTTCTAATTTCATCTAACATTAACTGTATGTTCCATGTATGAATCCCTGTGCCAGACAAGCTAATATGAATAAATAGCTTTTAGGGGCGCAGCCTAGAGATCAATGGTTATCTAATTTTCTAGATCATTATTAATACAGAGTGTTCACTCTCGTACCTGATACATTGAGCTTATTAAATATCTGCTTGGTTTTGGACACAGGTCATTGAAATTGGTGGGAAAAAAACATAGAGCTTTCTGTAGAGTATGGCTTAAGAAGGAAAACCGTCTTATAAAGAAACACACTTCAGCAGTGCGGTTCCTGCTGGGTAACATATAACTGTGGCGTTGACGATTTTTAAAATTGTATATATGGTTGGTTAGTTTTGTTTAGCGGTATATCGACCTCTATAGTTTATTTAGCGCGAAATATAAGTATTTCATACGCAATTGTATTTTGGGGGAAAAAGTGGATTCATACCTTTCTCAAAGTTTTTTGCGCGTAAGTGAATATAACGAACCCAACTGGAATTGGAACGCGGCTCCCCGATTAACAATTCCGAGCCATTATCCATTACATCACCAGCACATCCAACCTTACAGCACTTGGTATTCCCAAGCGGTCACCCATCTAGGTACTGACCAGGCTCAGTATTGCTTAATTTGTACGGAAACCGATGTTTCAATATGATGTGGCCGTCAGGCAAAAATGTTATTTAGGAACTGCTTGGTAGTAAACTTCCCTGCCCACTATCAGCGTAGTTACACTGAATCAATAGTTGCATCTACTGCAAGGAAAGTGTCGTGCCAGACGGTTTTTCTCGTCTGATTCCAACCTACACATCTACAAATCTACAATTCGTGCATGCATTGAATATTATTGCTATATATGGTCTGGAGCTCCTGCTGTTCAACTCGAGGCCCTCGATAAAATCCGAAGAAGGATCTGCAATTTAGTCAGTCCTGACTTGGCATCTCAACTCCAGTAACTTTCTCACTGACATGATGTGCCTTCCTTCGTCTTTTCTACAAATATTTTCACTCGTTCCCCGACTACATTAATTTAAGCGTGTTACTAGGTCCCACCATTTTAATGTTGAAACAGTTAAACGTAAACGATACTTCTACTTCAACAGCTTTTGTCGTACTTCCCAACAGTGGAACTCCTTTTCGCTTGCTTCCTTGATAATTAAATTCTTCTACAATTTAAATGCAACATCAATCGTCATCTTCTTATGTCTTCATCCCCGTTCTTCTTTTTAATCTTTCCTCAATCCTCCTATACCCAGTTTTTTCTCTTACGTTCACTCTCTGTAAACACCTGCGTACTAGTGGCACTGCCGGCTTAAAAATGGTAAGAGTGTTTCATTATCCGCACTACCAAAAAGGGTTTGGAATTATGTCCAGCAAACTTCAAGAATTTAAACTGCTTATTTTCAAGATAGATCATTTCTGCAATGAGAGTTTGCGCAATACAGTCTGGTAACTGTGACTGCTCCTTTCATAATGAGAATATTCATTTGACTGTTCAAAACTCAGCTAAGATTCGTGAGAAAAAGAGACTTCACCACATGGGAAGCTATTAAAATATTTATGGTCGAGCCAACGGATTGCTAGCGAAAGGTGGGCAAAAAACGACTTGCTTGGTAATATGTGACTGATTAGATTATTTTTCTTTTTTGCTTCAGTTCATCCCTACAATTTGTTGGCCGTTAAAATCTCAGCGAGGTTATGGCTACTTTTCTGTTTCGACTTCAGAGAAGAGTTAATTGATAACATTATTTCAGCCTTCAGCTATATGGACATGAATCTAACAGAGCAGACATTTGCAATGTTCGTCAACGCACGACACTATAAATGGACAAGGCTTTTAAACGGTACGTATCTGTTTCTTTGCTAAAATGGTCCTAATTTGCAATGTCCTGATCGTCACGAGCTTTGGTAAATTTCCTAGTATCAGAATACAGGCTAAATAAACGGATGACTTTTTCGATTCGCAAATAGACAAATGTAAGTACTTATTTATGCATGTATACCAGTTTATCTGTATATATATATATACCTACTTATCTATCTAAATCCATATCTATCTATCTATCTATCTATCTATCTATCTATCTATCTATCTCAATCCAGATCTAGCTATCTACCTTTCTCAGTCCATATCTAGCTATCTATCTGAGATCATATTTATTTATATTTCTCAGTCCATATCTATCTAAGTCTATATCTCTCTATCCATCTATCTAAGTCCATGTCTAAGTCCAAATCTATCTATCTAAATCCATATCTATCTATGTCCATATCTATCTATCTATCTATCTATCTATCTATCTATCTCTCTCTCTCTATATATATATATATATGTGTGTGTGTGTGTGTGTGTGTGTGTGTGTGTCCATATCTAAGTCCATATCTATCTATCTGTCTATCTATGTCCATATCTAAGGCCATATCTATCTATCTATCTATCTATCTATCTATCTATCTATCTATGTCCATATCTAAGTCCATATCTATCTATCTATCTATCTATCTATCTATGTCCATATCTAAGTCCATATTTATCTATCTATCTATCTATGTTCATATCTAAGTCCATATCTATCTATCTATCTATGTCCATATCTAAGTCCATATCTATCTATCTATCTATCTATCTTACCATCTTTTGCCTCATCCTCATATCGACCAAACACTTTTCCACTACACTGAATACAAGATTGTCGTTCAATTATTTTTCAACAACCACAAGACGCCATGAACAGGGTGTCAGTGAGCAACAGGATTGTATCACTGATTTGATTGGTTGAAAAATAAATGAAATGAAACAAAATATTCAAGAAAATCAAGCGAAGAGATTGTAATACATTCTCACGTCCACCGAAGAAGTAAAGGAACAGAAAAAAAGTAACTGGACATTATCATTGACAACTGCTTGCTTCGTTGGCATTCGTGTTATTCTAATTGCCCAACAGATGGCGCTCGGATTTCTTTTTATAAACGGAAAATGAATACCGCAAGAGAGAGAGGGAGAGAGAGAGAAAGAGAGGGAGAGAGAAGGAGAGAGAGAAAGATAGAGAGAGAGAAAGATAGAGAGAGAGAGGTGGGTAGAAGGCAGAAATGGAAACAAGAATACTTTATATTGTGAGTTGTCAGAGCAGTTGATGGATCGAAAATGTGATACTAGTTGAAAGGTGAAAGGCATCATGGAAGTTAAAAAGAAAAAAGAAATTGCAGGTGAAATAATTAAAATCAAAGAAGTTATTGTAAATGGTTGTAAATCACTTTCTTTCTTTTTTTTAAAATAATTTTCCCCCAACCAAGGCAACAAAGCCACTAAGACGCAAATTGTTACAGTGTTAGAGAATATGAGAAACATATATTAGTAAGGAGAGAGGGTAATAAAAGAATTAGTATTAAGAAGACAGAAATTTCATCTGTCTTGTCAGCGAACTAGATGTCTTCGTCATTTTTAAACTCGTCTCCAGATTCATCTTGTCCTACTTCCTAAGAAAGAAAAAAACTCAGATATATCCACATAAAACATCTACACAGCCATTAGAATGCCTTTTGCATCATCTTGCTCCATGAAAGGCGTTAGAGCCACACGGAAAAAGAAGCGGTTACTGAGTGTGAAAGAAAAAGACAAGAGAGAGATATTATTAAGAAGGGAAAATAACAGAAGTGTAATCAATAAGTCAGTCGATGACGATTGACATTGCATTTACATTTTGAAAGTCAGAAGCCAGAGGAGCAGCCACAAGTGAGAAATACGATAGATAAAAACTGTTAATATAGAACTCACGGTTAAGTCTAGTCGTTCCAACTGTAAAAGGAGATCTTGACGTCAGTCTAGTAAAGATACTTTTTTGTGGTGTCAACGAACACTCGCTTGACACTTTTGTAATGTCAACAAATCCTCGTTGTCACTTTCGTAATGCTCGTAGTAGTAGAGACTTTATAATAACAGAAACAAACTATAGTAACGACGTTGAACAACACTGGTGTTAAGCGCCATCGAATAACACTCGCACTAATAGTACTTACTAGATAATACTCTCTCGAAAAGTAACCACTGAATAGTAATCCGAATAGAAGGAAATAGAGTAGATAATAACGGTCCGTATAGTAATAGAGCATAGAGTAGAAACAGCAACTGTTAGTCGTCGGCTAATATGCATTTCCTCTATGGTCACGTGGTCTACTTAATTCAATAATGGGATCGCCTGTGTTTGCTCACTGACGATCTATGTTCAAACTCAAGTGTCGGCAGCGATATTTTATTCCTGTATCACAGTTTTTGACTTACTCTCGTAATAATAATGATAATAATAATAATAATAATAGAAAAATGTGGAACTTGAAAAAAAGAATAGTAACAGTCATAGTAGGTGCACTTGGAATGATAAAAAAGGAACACAACACATTTAAAAATACCTGGAAATACCAGCTTAAGAGAAATAAAAATAATTGTCTTGATAATACAACCCACACATTAAGAACTGTGTCTATGCAACGCTAGTGATGTTATGAGAGTTATAAAAACAAAACATGAAATGTAGCCATAATAACAAACCACTACCTGCCTTAGGTCTTCCCGCAGACTTTGTATGTAGTAACCATAGCAGACATCGAAATATAATAATAATAATAATTATTATTATTATTATTATTATTATTATTAAGCCATCAGACAAACTACAATTATGATAAGAAAAATGTTAAAAACACGTAGACTTTTATAAAAATTAGTTGAGTAATTTGCCGTTGATATCTATAGGGTTTTGAATTCAAAGTTATTTTACTATGATATTATCTTTGGGTCAGCCGAAAAGAAGGGGAATGTGCTTCATGCCAGTTGGAGAAATTCTTTGAAGTCGGGTCTTAACCAAAATGAAACAAACGTTAAGAAAAAGTTTTATGTGGGAATAAAGTGTCGCTACCGACTCTGGAGTTTCACCACAGATAACCATAGAGCAAACACAACTGATCCCATTTTGAATATGTAGATCACGTGATGGTAAGTGAAATGTATAGATGGGAATTAGCGTGGCGTCTAATTGATCACACTTTTAACACTATCCTCTATTACTATACGGATCACTATTTCTAGACTATCCTCTATTCCCTATACTATTTCTCTATACTGATCACTATTCGGATTATTGCTTTTCGAGCGAATATTATCGAGCAAGTACTATTAGTGCGAGTGTTATTCGAAGGCGTCTGACACCAGTATTGTTCAACGGCGTTACTATAGTTGTATCTGCGATTACAAGGTCTCAACTACAACGAGCATTAGGAAAGTGACAACGAGTATTCGTTGACATTACAAAAGTGTCAAGTGGGTGTTCGTTAACATCACAAAAAAGAGAAAATTTCTGAAATCAAGTGACAGCAAATCCAAACGTTGGCAATTTCCAGCCACAGGTCAATATTAACACTTACAATTAAGATTGAAAAAGTGATTTCTATCCGCTCTCGATGGGAAAAATACTGTCCTTGAGTAGTTCCAGTGCTGGCCTTTCGTGTTGCTAGCAGATTGTTGTGATGTTAGGATGGGCCAATGAAGAGTAGGAAGAGACAAGTATTTTCATAGAAACTTTTTCTGACAAGTTTTTCCCCTCATTCTCCGAATACATTTTTTTAAACACGCTACTAGATTGGCATCTAGATCCCACCCATTTACTGTTGAAATAATTAAATGTACCTATCACTTCAATTCCGCTGGTTTCCATTCACCCACCTCGCGCCTGTGGAACTCCCTTTCTTCCCTGGTGCTCCGACTACATGAATCTAAGCGTGCAACTAGATTAGCATCTAGAACCCACCCGTTTGCTGATGAATTAATTAAATCCAACCGCCACTACACCTTCAATTTCTTTTCTCGCACTTTCTACCCGTGGAACTCCATTTCGTTTAATTGTTTCCCTGATAACTACAATTTTCAAATCGCCATCTTCTATCTTCTTGAGTCCCTTTCATCCTTTGTCCGTTCGTAAATCCTCCCTGTCCACAGTATTTTTTACTTTCACTCCCTGCCTGTAGCACCCCACCCCCGGCGTACTAGTGGCATTCCCGTTTTGCTTGGAACGGATAAAAAATACAATAGAGATATATTTTGACCTACAAAACTATTAAGACAGATTTTCAGAATTCCTTGGATTTTTAAAATTTTAATTACAGGGATATCTCATATTTTGCAAAATGATCTGCAGCGCCTGAAACTTGAAGCCATAATTAAGATATTTAGTGAAATAATACTTAACGCCAAGCTACAATTTCTAAATTTACTGTCATTTTTTTACATCATCTAGACTAGTGTTTCTCAACACGGGCGTTGACAGCCCCTTGTGGTGTCTGTTATGTTGAAAGAAGGCATTGGGTGTTTTTATTTCATTTGGGAGGGCGGTGAACATTAAAAGATTATTCAGTATTGACAACAAAAGAGAGTTCTGGGAGGTATCTAAAGCTGTGGGTCGCTATCAAACTTCTCTTCGTTGCTTTTCCAACTTCCTATATGACTGAATGTTGTTTAAACCAGTTACACAACTTCTTGCTAAATAAAGAAACCGCCTGATAATTACAAAACGAGATCTAAGATTATTTCTAAGCAACATGGAACGCAGAGTAAGGGCCTTAGCTACTATGAACTAAAGTCAAGAATCGCATTGAAAATATTGAGATAAGCTATCAAATAAATGCTGTTTTTTTTAGCATTTTAATCATTGGCATTTATAAGAGAATTGAAAATAATATTAAAATTATTTTCTTCTAATACCTAAACGTTAACTAGCAATGAGTGATGAATTCAATATAATTTTCGGAATTTAATTTGACACAGGGGCGTTGACCAAAGTGGGCACTGGTTGAAAAACACTAATCTAGCCTACCCAAATCAGGTATCTATCAAGGCAATATAATAGCGATTTTCCTGGCGTAGCTTGGATGTGGCACAAGGCCGAAGGTATGGGGCACCGACTGAGGATCGAACTATTCAATCGTAACTGTTCTAGCGAGACAAGCTTGCTAACCATTACACCGCCTAGAGGTGCCCTCAAGGCAATATAATAAGTAATTAACCCCGATGTCAACCTTTTAAACAATCATCGCCGACAGTATTTTTACATCGCACACATGGTAATCAGATCACCTGCTTTGACGTGTGATCGTTCAAATATATTTAATTTCTTTTTTGCAACAAATGCATCGAAGATAATTAAACTGTCTTCGGTCTAATAACCGCAAGAAAGCTATCAGAGACAAGAGAATCATTTTCACACTAGCTGCAGATTTCACCCAACCAGACCATAGCACTGATAACGTTAGATGCACACTTTTAGAGTCTTTATTTTGTCGCCAACGAAATCGCCCACAATCCGAGTTAAAATTCATTTCAAAAATAAAATTATAGGGTTAAACAGAAATTTAGGTATACTCAATGAATACAGTTTCGACAGAAAACAGTCTACGACACCACCGTCACAACCTTAATCGTGGGAGACAACTAACTGAAAAGCTACTAAATTTAATCAGTAAAATCAATCGCTCACACAGACACGCATTCATACACCTTAATAAATACGAAAATTCCACACCTACTAGATGAATTATGTCTTCGACACCAAGGGACGTGGAAGTTTTAGGATGCGATACATAAAAAATAAAATTTTAAATTATCAAGCTAGATTTAAATTAAATCTACACATTTTTTTAATAAT
This sequence comes from Acanthosepion esculentum, assembly GCA_964036315.1. NCBI lineage: Eukaryota > Metazoa > Mollusca > Cephalopoda > Sepiida > Sepiidae > Acanthosepion > Acanthosepion esculentum. The sequence goes on along the minus strand of OZ038496.1, from coordinate 63,998,963 downwards.
TTCCAAGAAAGGCTGGAAATACAAAATGTTTTTTTTTTCCTAAAAAACGTCTAATTTCATTTTAAATTACGCTAAGAAAAGACTCAGGCCTGTCTGAAAATTAACATCATTCTCATCATGCTTCAATTTTGTGTAGTGACCTAATAATAATAATAATAATAATAATAATAATAATAATGAGGATTAAAAATAATAATAATGTATTTACGGGGAAGTCAAACTCTGTGAAATCGCTCTACATGCGTTATCAGACGTTATAAGTTACTTGTATGCGTATGCTTGAATATGAATTATAGCGCTCCCCAAAATAGCAGGATGTATCCGACAAAACTATGTCTGTCATAGCGACAAAATTAAGTTCTTGATAATGACTGACACGGTCGAATGTACAGGATACGATAGATAAATTGTCGTCGAAATTACGCAAAAATGAAAATAAGACTGACATTTCATTAATAACAGATATATTTAGCAAAATGTCACAAAATATTTTGTAATACTAAGCAGTACATTAATTCAATAAAATCGTCCTTGGTTTCATCCACGGCCCCCAGCCGACTTCGGAATCTCATGCAATTCTTCTGGGCAGTCTCCTTGTTTAAGTTGCTGAATGCTGCGTCCCATACATAATAATCAAGGAAGTTACAGTCTAGGGATTAGGTGTAAGGGATGATGGAGTCGCAGAAATTGTCTGACAGCTATAACTAGATTGTCCTGCTTGTGTGACATGGTGCAGAGTCCTGTTGACAGACATTAGGTCTTCTAGCAGTTATCCTCTTGACCCAGGGCAGAACCACCTCCTCAAGACACTTGATGCATGCTTCCTGTGTGAAGATGAATGGAAGCATAACGTCGCCATCACTAGGGATCACTCCAAACACCTTCGTAATCACCATTAGACTCATCCAACTCTTTTCGAATCCTCTGAATTGTCCTCACATTGACACCCATGCCGTTTCCAAATTTCTGGCGAAGTGAATTGCGTCATGGTGCACTGTTTCTCACAGACAATACCCAACTGCCGTTACTATACTGTGTAGTCGACAAAATAAATAAAAAAAGAAACAACGCGCATGCGCGAAATTAATAATATAAAATGGCGATAATTTATCCATCGCACCCTGTACACCAACAAAAACAAATAACATTTGAACGCTTTAACCTCCATTTTTCTTTCGATGTACAACGGCTTATTCGAAAATATAAAAGAAATACAATATGAAATCAGACAGACCCCGTCGGACGACCTATCTATGAGCACACTTAAACTCACGTAGACCGGGCAGCAGGGAAAAAGCATGTCAGAGTAGTTGCTATGAAAATATTTGTAGAAAAGACAGAGGGAAGCTACGTCACGTTGGTGAGAAATGTCGAGATGCCAAGTCAGGATCGATTACATTGCAGATCTTTCTTTGGATTTTGTCAAGAACCTCGAGATGAGTAACAGGAGCATCAGACCAGATATGGCAACAACATTCTATGCACGGGCGAATGGTTTATTTATAAATGTGTAAGAAGGACTCTAACGAGAAAAAAGTCTTCTGACACGACACAGTGACTCAACTTTCCTTGCAGTAGATGCAACCATTGATTCTATATAGTTGTTCTACTTTTAGTCAGTTGAAAACGTGAGAAGCCACAGTGTGTTGCTTTCCATGAGTCTAACATCAGCCATGCTGATGGCGGGGAGGAAAGATTCTCTACGGTGGTTGAATCAGAGCAGTTTCGTTTTGGAGACATTAAAATTTACTAGCAATTTCCTACCCCAGTTAACCACAGATTGGGTGTCTTTTTCAACAGCAGCTGCCAGGTTAACTTTTTCAGCTCTGGTGGATTTGGTATTTTGACAGGAGTAAATGGAAGTGTCATCAGCATAAATGCCAACTTGGGAGCTGATGACCTCAAGACGATCATTGATGAAGAACAGAAACAGCTTAGGACTCACCGTGGGACATGTAATAATCGGAGACGCACGTGCCCAGCGGATTTCCCATGCTAAAATCATTATCTACCTCATCCTCAAGTAACAAAGATTAAAAATAATGGAAGCCTTAATAATAAAAACGAAAAAGCCAACACACAATAATATTAACTACGAACAAGACCAAAATGTGCTGACTGTGTTCGGAAAAGAAAACATCCCAATAACTCTAGATGCGTACACACAACACATACATCCAGTTAAAAAGTAAAAATATAATCATCCTGGTTAATGGCTAAAAGTATAGCCGAAAGAGAAATTACAGAACATTTAGAGAGTATCTAAACACTCTGTGTCCAGAAAAGAAAACACTTGTACGAACAGAAGAAAAATTAAATAAAATGCTCAATCGTAGTACCTTGTCTGTCGTCTTTAATGAAATATACATATATATATATATATATATATATATATATATATATATATATATATATGAATGTGGGTGGGTGTGTTCGTGTCTGTCACCATCTTAACTCATCACGGATATCAAAAGAGCACATCAATATGTCAATATGCCAGGAATATCGATCCATTGCCCGTCCTTAGAGACCAACTAGCTCGACGTGTCGCCTTTTTCCGTCTGCAACTTTGAGTTTGCCTCCGGCTGATGACGCTGCTTACCGTTTGAGTCGATAAACACGGGTGGAGTAGAAACCAGTGAATTTCCTCCAACATCTTGAATCATAATCAAATCAAATACCGGAAAGAACGTAAGCAAGTTGAAAACGAGGCAGCAACGCAAAATGCACGCATCAGAAGACAAACGCCGATAATCAATTTTATACGATAGTAGAATGTATAAAAAAAATGAAATTTGATATTATATTAAATAACATAATACGATTTATAAAAAGATGTTTTATAGCATCTAGGATATCGGTAAGGGAAGTGTGGTCTTCTTTCTATTATTATTCTAATCTTTAGGGATTGCAAATTTGAAATAATTATTTGACCAACTCCAGTGAGATAACTTGCTCTCTATACTAAGTTTCATAAACGTTCGGTGTATCCAGATCTCGTAAGAAGAAAATTTGTCTTTCATACTGTACTATCTTTTCGTCCTGTTCCTGAATAATACTCTGGCTTACCATTAACATCACGTTGAATCAGAGGTTTCCGTAGTTAAACAAGATCGAGCCTGGTCAGTACTTAGATAGGTGACATTTTAGTAACACCAGGTGCAGTAAGATTAAATCAGCAGGTGGTTTAATGGATAATATCTTGGAATTATTAATCGAATAACCGACTTCCAATTCCGGTTTGTGTTCGTTATATTCCCTTACGCGCAAATATCCTTGGGAAAGGGATGAATCCACATCTTCTCCCCCATCTAGGAGTTAATTAGTAATACTTGTATCACTAAACCATTATCATCACCCCACAAAATCTCACAATTTAAAATTACTTCCTGCCTTTAAATAACCTGCAATGTGTTGATAAGCCGTAGAAAACGAATCAATAAATAAATATACCTATATAGTAAATGCGAATGTCAGTGTATCACTGTATCGCACTTTTTCAACTTTCCTCCTAGAGACCGTACCCCAACATATGGCATTTTGGAATCAGGCCGACTTCGGGAACAAATTAAAAACATTACGGGCTGGATCCGGGTCTGCAATCCTGAAATTGTTTTCGGATTCCGCCATATTCGATTCTTGGCTTCTCTTGATAAAAAGAATTAAAGGGACACAACTCTCTAAATTTCAACAGTGTGTCACCTGAAATTTTGGATACCCAAGTGTTCATCACTGTGAATGTTTTCGGCAATATTTTTACGCGATTTTTTGCAACGAATTTTTTTTTTGTACGATAGCAATCTCTATAACTTGGAAATAAGCTTGGGATAAATCGAAATTAATTGCGATATCCCCCATGAAATAAAATAAATGTTTTTTTACGGAAAGTAAGAACTAGCGTACATAATTCAATACTTAAATGCAGCGATAAATTTAGAGTTCTTCTGTAGTTTATTGTTGCCTTTCGCATACGGCAGCACTATGATTCGCAAAAATAAATCTCCACCAACAGAGGACCACATTGCAATCAAAAGAGCCAAGGCTTCAGAAAGGAAAAGAAAGTCCCATGCAACGAAAACCCAGATCAAATGACAGCCAGGAGAGCTTCCAATGATGAGAATATGAAAAGACTTAGGGACCTCAAACTCCTGAACAAGCCAAAGGCCAAATCAAGAGCCCTCTACAAGAGCTAGTTTATATGCTGCCTGATAGGGCAGCTCTTAAAATAGTTACAAATATTATGTAATAAAAGATTGATATATAAATGTGAATGTCAGTGTATCACTGTGTCACACTTTTTCAACTTTAATCCTAGAGGCTGTAGTCCAAAATATCATACCATTTTGAAATCAGGCTAACTCCGTGAAAAAATTAAAAACATTCCAAGCCGAATCCAGACCCGCAATTCTGAAATTGTGGATTTCAAAGTTTTCATCATTGCGATTGTTTTTGGTTATTTTTGTATGTGATTTTTTTTGCGACAAAATATTTTGCATGATAACAATTTTTATATATTGGAAATAAATTTGAGAATAATTGAAATTAATTATGAAATCCAGTGAAAGTCACCTATGAAATAAAAATAATGTTTTGTACTGTCAGTAAAGAAAGAACATACATCAAATTGTCTTTAAACAAAGTGGCCGCGGAAGAATTATCGCATACGACAGCACTATGGCTCGCAAAAATAAATCTCCACCGACAGAGGACCACACCGCAATCAAAAGAGCCAAGGCTGCAGCGAGGAAAAGAAAGTCCCATGCAAATGAAAACCCAGAAAAAATGGCAGCCAGGAGAACTACCAATGCTGAGAATATGTAAAGACTCTCAAACTCCTGAACAACCTGAAGGCCCAATCTTCTTATATATACACACATACTAGCAAACAAAAAAAAAAAAAAAAAACACACACACACACGCACACACAATATACAAAATCGAAATAGATCTAAGAAGATATAGGGGTCATAAAAAGAAAAGAACGAAGACATCCTTCCTTGCCCTTTGTCTGACCAATCCTAATTTTTTTATTATCCCTCAAGCAGAAAAAATACTTACCACCAGTTTAAGAAAAACATTTGGGTTACTATTACACAAAAAAGACAATAATTAAACATCGAAAAACATAAACAAAATTATTTCCTTTTAATAATATGTGGAAATATCCACTTTTTGCCTGATGAAGGTCGCGTGACCGGAAACGTGTGTAGCAAAAATATGGAAAATAAAGTATAATATATATTTTAAAAAATCCAGATCATAACTAAAAAAGGTTTTCAGTTTCTATCTTTTTAAAATATACAATTTTCTCTCGTTGGAACAACTACAACCACTTCCCTTTATATATATATATATATATATATATATATATATATATATATATACATACATACATACATATGTGTGTGTGTGTGTGTGTGTGTGTGTGTGTGTGTGTGTGTGTACAGGAAAATAGAGAGATATTCATTTTTTATTAATATAAATGCTATTTTGGTGCTTGAGTAGATATCCCTGTTTATTTAAAAATAGATGCAAGCGTAAGTTTCATTCCAATACTTTTTTTTTCTTACACTTCTTGCCTGTGGAACTGTCTCCCAGTTTCATGCTTCCCTGCCACTTACCATCTTCAAAAATGTAACGGCAATATCAAGCGCCATCTTCTGTCTTCCTGAACCCTTTTCTCTTTCGTCCTTTCTCTTCACTACCGTCTTTCTTATGTTCTATTATCCTCACTAGGCCCTAGCGTCTTAGTGGCACTATCGCCTTCCATCGTGTGAATCGATAAAAAGAAATATATCGTTTAAACATGTTTTATTAAAAAGAACTAACAAGGAATGTTTGTTAAGCCTTTTCATCTTTTTCTCCCGGTGTCGAACAAGCCATTTGGCATTCGACTGATACTTGAAAAGGAACTTGCCAAAATTATGTGTAATGTCCTGTGTCCTTTCAGCCATCGTTGAGCATTTTTTGGACAGAAAGTAAAAAGTCGAGAGATAGCTGGTAGACTAGGTTGTTTCCTTGTAGATGGCCGTCGAGAGGTGAAAATGAGGAACTCTGGGCGAAAATTGCACTCAATTCTATTAAGTGTCATTACAAATATTCACTCAATATGAAACAGCTTATTCGAAACCAAGAGAAAATCAGCAAATGTCTTAACAGATCCTCTCGTATATTCCACTCAAATAAACATGTTTGAACAAAGGACTGTTGCCTATATATGCTGTTTTAATTTCCAGATACAGTAAATGCTATCAAACACCATTCAAAAACTACATAAATAATCTTATTTTTTGGAAGAAGCGGAAAACAGATTAATAAAAATGGATGACAATGGCGGACAATGAATCATGTAATAGAAATAAAATGCAGATGACACGAATACGTTGTGTCATAAATAATCTTTTGTTTATCAACCTTCTTCTTCAAAAAATGAAGCCCAATTACGTTTTATTCAATTATATATTTATTCACTATTATTTGCAATTACTTGTTGCCATTTACCAGGCAGCTCTACGATACATTTTGAATAAAATTCCACAGTTTTTTGCTGGGGAAAAGTTTTTTTCGCGGAAACCCTTGAATTTGGTTTCCCTTAAAGCTTTCTCCAACAAAGCGTTTTGCAGTGATCGAACAGAAGTAATAATCGGGTGGTAAAAAACAAGTGAATACGGCAGATGGACATGAACAGATGAACTAAGATCTAAATACTTGCCTTATGTAATACTGTCTTATCATGGAGGACAGTAATATTTTCTTTTAATTCTCTGTTTACGCTGAAATTACTTTATTTTTCTTAAATATGTTAATGTGCTCCAAATTTATTCTTAACTGCCACGTATATGTAGTAGTTACTATGATATATTTATAATTCCAAAGAAGAATCAGCAATATTATTGGTCCTGATCTGGCGGTTCGGCTTCAGTCACTTTCCCACTGTCGTAAGTTTGCCTCTCTGTGTCTTTTCTATAAATACGTTCATGGTAATTTTTTGGATGAGCTCTTCGCTATGGTATGGGCTAGTTTTTAAATTGTTGTTTGATCCCCCCCCACAAACAATGAATTGTACCTATGAGAAATAGTTCGGATTTTCATAGAGACAAAGAGGTATTATGGTGAACGTAGTAAGAAAGGTAAGTAAGAATATTGTTTGTATGTTTGGTCAGTGTTTGTCGCTCGCTAAGTTTAATGTTAAGACAGAAGAAGACCGCCCTTTTTTCCACTCCCCATTTTTGGCCTTGTGCCATATTTTCTGTATTTGAAGTGGAAATAAATATCGCTCTTCGCTATGTTATTTGTTGTTCTATCTGAATGAGTGTGTGTTTAAGTGAGTGTTTGGGATGAATGATTATTTTTACATTATAAAAGATCCGCATTAATTTTGGCCAGTTAATTGATGTTTCGGCCACATTTAGATATTTTGGAGGTTTTTATTACTGACATTATTTTGTTTAGTTTCTTGTAAATAGTTTTGTTTTCATATTGCAAATACACATTGGGGCTAGTTTTTAATTGTTGCTTTATTCTCCACCACCACCACCACAGACAATGAATTGTACATAAGGGGAATAGTTAGAACTTTCATAGAGACAATCAGGTTTTTATAGTGGATGTAGTAAGAAAGGTAGGTAAGAATGCGTTGTTTTGGTGTTAGGAATATTGTGGTAGGTTTGAGTCAGTGTTTGTGGCTAGCTAAGTTTAACGTTAAGACAGATGAAAACCGTCCTTTTCCCCATTCCTTATTTTAGCCTTGTGCCATATTTCTGTACATAACAGCATAAATATCGCTCTTCGCTATGGTACCTAGATTTTTGAATTTAAGCGCATTACCAGACTGCCGTCAAGATCTCGTAAATTTACACTTGAGCTGGCTAGACGTAACCGTAAATTCTATGGTAACAATTTCTGTTCTCTCACTTCTCGCTTGCTCCATGTTTATCTGCAAAGATGTAAATGCAATATCAAACACTATCTATTGTCTTCCTGATTAACCTTTTCTCTTCCCGCTCATTATTAATGTTTCTGTTCCTAATTCTTACACCCACTATAACTCCTTGTGTCTTAGTGGCTTTATTGTCTTGTATGTGGCGAAACCGATTAAAAAAACAAATATCAAATTTTCCGAGAAAAGCAATTTACTTATGATTCAAACTAACACTTTCAAGGAAGAACCCCACAAATGTCACCTTATAGCAGAATAATCAATATGTAATAATTTTCTATTTCTATTTTCATTTTGAAAGGTGTATGTTGCCCAAGAGATAGCATTTAATAATGGTTAGGCATTTACATCGGCTGAGAAAGTGGGTGAAAACCTTCAAGTGCAAAAACATTCGAGATATCGACTAAAACATAAAAAAATATCATCTGCGTAGCTTTTTTTACTCTAACAATTTTTCCTTTCTCGCCTTACAATCAATTTAAGGGAGGTGAAGTTTGGCGCGTGGTGGCTTAATCAACATAACGGAAACGGAATCGTTAAACGGAGTTCGAACTAATCCCATTGAGAAGGGAATGGAATATCTTCTCCCTGAACTCTGTTCCACCGCCAAATATCTTGGCACAATATTCCATTATTCACATTTAAAAAAGAATGTATAAACATAAAAATGTCTTAAAATAATTGTCGGACTTTGTCCATTTCATAATGTGTGACGTCATTTGTTTACATTTGGATACGCCATGAGCAGATATGAATGTACGTGAGAGAATCATGGAAGATTGTAGTTTAAAGACAGTAAAATCGTCATTCCTAACGGAACGCTCCTCTGTGGCCCAATCGGTTAAGGCATGTCAAACTATATGACGGTTCCGCTATAGGAATATTTTCTATGACAGTTTCTCGGACATTGAGGCCGGTAAATGTTGTTAATACTGTTTATTATAAACAGGGCAATTACTTAAATATTTGTATCTATAAAAAAGAATGTATAAAGATAAAATGTCTTTATATATATATATATATATATATATATATATATATATGAAGAAATATAGACTTAAGATGTGCCATATTTATGGGATAAAGTGCTCAATATCAGAGATAGAGCGTGTGTAAATATAAAAGTGAACATAGAAGTCAACACTTAGCATGAAACAGACTGTCGCCTCTAAGTGTTGACTTCTATGTTCATGTATATATATATATATATATATATATATATATATATATATGCCGTTTTGATGGAGGGAGTGTGTATTGACTACTATAAACAAGTCATGTGCAGGTTGTTCAGTAAAACACCACCAACACGTTTTGCCCTCTTGAAATCATGTGGCGTTGAAGGGATAGTGACGGAAATAGGTGAAGGATGTCAATGGATGTTCCCAGCAGGATCTTTGCACATGGGTGGTGGAGTGTAGATGACCGTTTTGCACAACATTTGCAGGTAATCATGTCACTCGTGGTTTCTTTTCATAACGAAGCAGCAGTTTTTCGGACGGCAATGCTTTTCATCAGTTGGAGGATGGGTCTAGAAAATGTAACCTAAAAATTGCTTACACGCTTTTGTCCCTGCCATTAGGCGCAAATGACTGATCATCCAAAACTGATCCAGAACAATATATATATATATATATATATATATATATATATATATATATATATATATATATACTAACTAAAACTGCGCCCCCAAGATGACAATTTGAAATTGTCGAAAGTATTTGGCATGTCACTGACAACAGCTCAAATATAAGGATCATATTATTCAAATATAAGGATCATATTATTCAAGGAATTGATAGTCAGTTAATGTCAAATTAAGTCTTGTTAGCTAAGTGATTTCGCCATTAATTACATTAAAATTGTTTTGTGATGTCAACGAACACTCGTTGCCACTTTTGTAATGTCAACGAATACTCGTTGTCACTTTCGTAATGCTTGTTGTAGTTGAGACTTTGTAATCGCAGATACAACTATAGTAACGCCATGGAAGAATACTGGTGTCAGATGCCTTCTAATAACAATCACACTAATAGTACTTGCTCGATAATACTCACTCGAATATTAATCCGTATAGTGATTAGAATAGAGAAACTGTATAGAAATGGTAATCTGTGTTCAAACTCCAGTGTCAGCAGCGACACTTTATTCCTATATAATACATTGCCAGTTCTTTGTATAAATTGTTTCTTTATTATACAAAATATAAGCTGCACACTCTAATATGAATGTATCGAAAATTAGTTAAAAATATTTAAAGTAGTCCGGCGTCATTAATACAATTTTACTTGAACAATTGAAAATTTATATTTCCAAAAGGAAACGTCTTTCTTTTTTTTGTTCAAATTTCACTATTTTGTTACATGAATCAGATATTAACAAATTTCCCCCTACTTTATAAATTATCTTACCATTTTATCTCCATTTTATTATAAGAATAAGATATTAATTTACTTCTACCTCATAAATTATCCTATATATTTCACTCTTCTGTTACATGAACCAGATATTAACTAACTTCCCCCTATAATTATCCCATATAGTTTAGAAGCAATTTAGCGTTCATTCAGCATGTCTACGTTTAAAACTTTTAGAAGTCTATCCATTTCAAAGCGACAATTATATCTGTTGAACCAGAAAAGAAAGATAAAAATGTACGATGTTTGCTTCCTTGAGTTAATATAGAACCTCTTTTTCTTGTTTCTGAAAATTAACATAAAACTTGTAAAATACGGCATAGTTTGATTGCACAAACCCTGTTGAGCTGAGTATATATTTTTAGAAGAGAAGTTTTTCCGCTAACACTGTCTCTAGTAAACGATATACATTTTGGGATATGGTTAGCGTCATATATCCACGTAAACCTAAATCAGTGATAAATAAGTACACAAAATCCTACAGTTGAATTAACACATCAAATAACAATTTTCCTTTTCTTGATAATTCAAAAGAATGCATGTTTTAAAGAGGGATGGACGGAAAGAAAAATCGGTGAAGCGAGTTCGAATTCCAACCCAGTTCTTTACTTTCACTTTCCCACAGATCTCTTGTGGAAAAATTATGTATCTATCTCCTTTTGCCTAGCCACTGGTTAAATAGGTAAAATTGAAAATAGGTAAAAAAGAGAACAATACATATCATTAAAATATGAAAAATAAGAATAAAATAATTATAAAAATAAAATAAAAATCTCTAACAAATAAAGAATATAAACGAAACCGCCCAAACTAAGCGCATTATATAAGCGAAACTGTTAAAACTAAGCGCATTATATAAACAAAATTCAACAAAATAAGCGTACTATATAAAGGTTAATTTGAACGTCAGATTCCTAAAAAATCTGACATCAAAAAATGTGAATTATTGTCTGCAGCGACATGCAGAAACCGGCGCATATGTTGACAGAAAAAGATCTGGGAGAACTTGAGTAACATCCATTGCGGAGTATAGACACTTAACAGTGTCTAACAAAAGGGACAGAATAAAAACAGTTCACCGACTAAACGAGGGATTTAATTATACACGTCAACATCCAATATATGTTATGACTTATGAGAAAACTTCTTTCTGCTTCGGCTTAAATAATGTGCATTAGTTAAGAAACACAAAAGGAAATTGTTTGAAAGACGAAATGGCCAAAACACCATAAGAATTTGTCTATACTTCTGAGATGATGGATCATGTACACTATTTACATTATTCGTCCTATTGTCCGTATCTTTGTTGCCATATTTATCACAACGTTTCGACCGTTGTACGCCCCGTATATAATATATATATATATATATATATATATATATATATATAATATATATATATATATATATATATATATATATATATATATATAATATATATATAATATATATATATATATATATAATATATATATATATATATATATAATATATATTATATATATATATATATATATATATATATATATATATATATATATATATATATATATATATATATATATATCGAGAGCCGAGACCCCTAACATAATTTTTGAAGTTATGTAGAGTTAAGATAGGTTATTCCCAAATTCTCTCTTGAAAAGGAAGCGGGTCCAGACACCTTAACTCTACATAACTTCAAAAATTATGTTAGGGGTCTCGGCTCTCGCTTTTGAAACATGAGAACTCTTATGTAGCGAAGGAATCATATTTTTAAAAACTAAAAATATTATTATAATATAAGCTCTACTTCTGTATGGAACACTGTCTTTTTGAAAATAAAGCTAAATACTAAGGAACACCGGATTATCTACCTAACGTGTTCTTTCCTTTAAGTTCATTATATGAATGGAAATACCAAAACTAAGCGCATTGTAAAACCTAAACTTCCAAAACAAAGCTTATTATATAACCGAAATTTCCAAAACTAAGCGTATTGTATGAACGAAATTATCAAATCTAAGCGTATTATATAAACGAAACTGCAAAAAATAGCACATTATATAAACCAAACCGCTCAAACTAAGCGCGTTATATAAATTACAAAGTCTGCATGTTGGCGACTTGAAAGATATTTAATCTCAATATGAAAAAAAAATAATCACACTTCCAAGAGATTTAATCAATATAAAACAAAGAACTAAAGTCACATCACAAAGAGAAGTTTACTAAGGAGAATGTAAACATTCTTCAGCAAAACACATTAGTAAAATATCAAAAAAGTCTTTAAAGAAAAGACTACAGGAACATCAAAGGGACTTACAACAGAAGGACGCACTCAATGAACTTGTATGCCAACGAAACGTTCTTCACCTCCATTTTGATTTGAAAAGAGTCGTTTTAATAAAAAGTGGACATATTTATTTATTTATTTTGTAATCATTTCATCCCAAGTAAGTCTCTAATGACATTAACACTCAAGGGGTTACTGAGAGTGAAAGAGAATGGAGGAGACTTTCGTGAGAGAAAAGGACAATAAAAGAACAGGATTCAAGAAGACAGAAGATGGTGATTGACGTTGCGTTTAAACTTTTGGAGATTGTAGTTGGCATGGAAGCACAATTATTGGGCAAAATTTTTAAACAGGTTGTCAGTAAGAACTATTCTATATTTAATACACACACACACACACATATATGTGTGTGTGTGTGCATATGTTTGTTCGTGTATATATATTCAAATAAATGTCATTCAAACATATATATATATATATATATATATATAGATGGGTGCACATATATTCAAAGAAATGTGATTCGAATATATATATATATTGTTTTCTTAAAAACGAATTCGATTTTTACTTTCTCTATCTCTCTCTACATATATATACATATATATATATATATATATATATAGTCATCCACAGACAGACAGTTCCGCTGTATCACAGCTCTTCAGTGTGACTAGACGCCCAATTGCTTCAAGCCGGGATCGAAACTCGACCGATTTCGCATCAGTCAAATATCCTACCCCTAGGCTTATCGTCACACGCCAGAGAAAAAGGGAAATATATATATATGAACGGGCGTGCGCACACATACACTCGCATATATAGAATGAGTGAGTGAAAGAAAACTAAAGAGTGAATGAAAGACAGACAGACAGGGAGATACACACATTCACACCAAACCAACGTTTTCAGGTGTGTTTTTTTTGTTTTTTGAGTTCATAAGAAAAAGATACTTATTAAGAAAACAAGGATGACATTGATACAGATGAAGTTTTCTATTAAGAAAAGAGACAGAAACTAGGACTATCGATTTTTACTTGGATCAAAACCCTGATCCCCTGATTGAAATATGCAACTATCTCAGCCACAGATCAGAAAACCGCTTTTCATATCTTAGTTGTAGTTTGTCTTCCACACACCAAACAATTCGATTCTTGTTAAAATGATAACGCACGAAATAAACATGAATTTGATTCAAATTCATTTTGCCACTTAACTACAAGATTCAGTGATTAAGTTAACATCTATTACCGACGACGATTTATAATGCAAATGAAATAAGATTAAGAAAATGAACGTGATTGTCGGGGCTGAAAGTATGAAGCCGTCAGCGACATTTCGACATTACAAACATCATTATAAAAGGAGACATGTCATAAGCAGTAACTTCCCTCGATTTGAACTCTCTGGAATTGTCCACATTTTGCTGTACTCTCTCTCTCTCTCTCTCTCTCTCTCTCTCTCTCATCTCGCCTATGGAACTCCCTTCCCTATTACTGTTTCCCTGACAAATACAATCTCCAACGGTTTAAGTGTAGCGTCAATCGACATCTCCAGTTGCCTTGATCTATCCACTTCCCTTCTCCACATCCTTTCATCTTTCATTCCTATCTGCTCTCGCTCCAAATCTTCTGTAACCCCCTTGCCTTGATCGACCCACTGTCTTTCTCTTTCTCCACATCCTCCCCTTTACCACTCCTATCAGCTCTTCCTCCAACCCTTCTTTCGACTACGCTCAGAAAACAATTTTGGGCACGTCGACGTGATGTAATGGTTAGCAAGCAGCTCTCGCTAAAAACAATTATGACTGAATAGTGAGTTTGATCCTCACTGGGTGTCTCATACTTTCGGCCTTGTGCCACGTCCAAGCTACGCTTAGAAAGTCAGCATTATATGAAAAAGAAATTAAAATACAAATGAATGAAGAAATAGAAACTTGATGAAGAATAGCGAACGGAAAGAGAAACAAATGAAAGATTTGGAAGAAGTTATGGAAGAAAAAAATGATATAAAAAAACAAACTAAAAGTGTTTAGAAAGGTGGTGAAAAAAATTGGAAAAGGTACAAGATAAAAGAGATGAACACATAAAGCCCCTCCAAACTGATGTAAGTAAAAAAAAAAAATAATAATATCCCAGGAAAAAAACAAAAAACAAAAAAAAAGCCGAAGCGGGTAGGGCTTATGATTGGTAAGAACGAACTAAAATCGAATTATTTTGTCGTTGGGGGTTATCTGTAATCTTTCAAAGAACTGATTTTGATCAGTCGAACGAAGTTTGAGACAAAAGTCCGGTGCTTATTATTGCAGCAAATCTGTTTAAGTCACGTAAGACATGT
>OZ038496.1:63961492-63978992 GCA_964036315.1 Acanthosepion esculentum | reverse complement strand
CGAAGTGTCATTCGCTTTTGGCACTTCGACGTGGTGTAATGGTTAGCAAGCTTGTTTCGCTCTGCCAATTACTGCCTTGTGCCAAATCTAAGCTAGGCTTAGAAGATTATCCTGCATGAGTTCAAAATCTCATTCGCTTTTGGCACTTCGATGCGGTGTAATGGTTAGCAAGCTTGTTTCGCTCGGCCAATTACGACTGAGTAATTAGTTCGATCCTTACTGACTGTTCCACACTATATACCATATGCCTTATACCACATCTCTGATGCTTCGAAGTGGAGTAATGTTTAGCTAGCTTGTCTTACTAAATCAATAAAGACTGAATAGTGAATTCGCTCCTCACTGCATGCCCCATCCTTTCCGTATTGTGTCATCACTACGCTACGCTTAGAAAAATCACAATATCTGGCAGCGTAAAGATATCGTCTTCTATATGCGGTTTCCCTTCTAGATGTAATCGACCACGGCTCGCCACAATTTCTTGTCTATTGTACCTCTTAAATAATGTCTTTTTGCCATCTCTGCGAAACCTTATCCCCCTATACATTTACTCAAGCTTACTAAGTAGGCTAGGTGTTGTTTTTCTCTGTCCCTCTTGCCTTCAATCTGTCCTGTGTTTATCAGCTTTTCTAAGCCCTCTTTCCTGATTATATGCCGTAGAAATTTCAACTCTTCCTGATGTTAAGTGGATATTTCCTTTTTGTTTCCATTTTCTCTAAATCTTCGTCGTTGCTCACATATTCAGTCCATGGTATCCTCAGCAACCTTCCGTAGAAACACATTTCTGTTGATTCAAGTGTCAAGGACTGATATTACGTCACAGTTCCGTACCCTTCTCTTTGTTTCTAACGACATTTTCCGTTTCTTAATACTTTGCTTAGCTTTTGGAATACATCTTTGTGTCTTTGTACTTCAGTGTCGCACTTTCCGTCCTATGTTAAAACACTTCTCAGATATTTAAACTGATGTACTTGTTTGATTTTGCTATCTCCAATTTGTAATTTGCATGTTGGTCTACTCCTTTTTACTAACAACCATGCATTCATCTTGTTCCAATTGATGTTTAGTACTTTCTTCTTCCTTTCCTTCATTAACTTTTGTAGTTCTTATAATTTCCTTTCTGTGTCTGTTATCAACACTGCGTCAAATGCATATCTTATTGTAGCCATAAATAACGAATCCTGGACGGACATCTAATTGTCTTAGGATATCTTCACTGTATAGGTTGAATAAGTCCGGTGAGAACACACATCTTTTTCTATTTTTGTATATTTACTGAAATTGTTTTCTATCCGTATGCAGGCGGTTTGCTGCCAGTATAGTATCTTGATTATTCTAATATCCTTTTCAAATATGTCAAAGCTACTAAGATCTTCCTTTGTGACGTACTTTGTCAAACGCGTAAATTTTAAATCTTGGTCTAAGTGCAGCTCCTTATGTAGAAAATGCAAATGACGGCATGATTAAGGCCGTTCATTCAGATCTTCCCCTATAACCGGTATACTGATTATTTGGTACGGTACACTTTTTCAAATAATCTTCTCCTCGAAACGATTTTTTTGTTTAACTATTTTTTTATATAAAAATTATTGGCAGAAAGTTTATTTGAGCTGCCCCGCTTATTTTGCAATTTGAAAAATTCCCACTGGCGTGAATATTATACGTGTGTTTCGTGCGATAAAAAGAAAGTAACACATCTTGTTATATACAAAAAAAATAAATAATAGAACGTGAATTCTGTTTGTAAATCCATTTTAATCTACCTGCTTTCAAAAACTTATTTTTAAACACAGGTTCCTGTAAAACAAACGCAATGGCAGTTGTAATTCTCAATTACTCAATTCTCGTATCAACGTGATACAAAAACGAAAAGTATTTATTTATTATTACAAAATACAATAATTGTGGCACATGGCCAAAAAGTGGGAAGTGGGTTGAGGTTGGTCGACATTAACTATCGTATACCTAGCTAATCCGAATCGCGACCGATTCATTCAATACAAATAATACATCTACCAAAAGAAAAATTCTTCACCTCTTGCGCCTACATATACCACATACACAAAGGGAACCTAAAAATAACCCCCACGATTTAAAGTTTTTTTTGTACAAATTTCAAATGTTCTTAAAATATATATGTATATAAAAATCTGACGATGGTATGCAATGAGGGGGAAGGGTATGAATCCCTATTGCAAACAAATATAAAAAAATACAAATACAAAAAGTATAATTATTTACCCGCTGCCCCACGCAGCAAGATGTGGCACAAGGCCGTTTTTTCCAAGCGTAGCTTGGATCTGGGACAAGGCCGACAGTAAGAGGCACCCATTGAGAATTAAACTCACTACTCAGTCGTAAGTGTTTTAGCGAGACAAGCTTGCTAGCCATTACACCACCTCGAGGTGCCCCCAAATACAAAAGGTATAATATTTACTTGACGCCCCACTGAGTAAGGATGTGACACAAGGTCAGTTTAACGTGAGAAACCCGAGTGTTTCTACTCCGGCCACTGATCTATGCTGGTCTTAGCTGGTCATAGCTTGTCAGAGCTGGTCTAAGCTAGTCATAGCTGTGATACTACCAGCACACAGGCTGGAGCACAGGTGCCAGGTAAGTGTATTTACTTGACTCCCCCACTGAGTCAGGTTGTGACACAATGTCGGATTTTAACGTGGGGACCCGAGTGTTTTCACTCGGGCCGCTGGTCCAAGCTGGTCTAAGCTAGTCATAGCTGGTCTTGGCTTGTCATAGCTGGTCCAAGCTAGTCGTAGCCGTGATACTACCAGCGCAAGGACGAATCCCTGTGCCAGGTAAGTATACCTTTTGTATTTATACTTGTATAAATACAAAAGGTATATCTGGCCTCCGGCCACTCATTTCTTTATATAACACTGGACGAGGTAATTTTTGTCACCCCATAATCAAATGAGACCTTCCATTTTCTACAGTTTCGAAGGTGGAAATAAATACATGCTAAAATTTTCTAGTAATGTAACTTTGTTCGAAGTGAAACTAGAATTTGACAGTCGTCCTTTGAACCCTGCATGCAACACACGTCTCCCATTTTCTTCTGTCCTGAAGAATACTCGCAGAACAAAACAAAACGGAACTTCCTGTTTATTTTGAAAAGAACAACAGACTGAAACGACAAATAACACCCAGCAAATATTGGAAGATTTCGTAAAATTTGGCATTAAATGCCTTCCGTTGTCGCCTTCTTCGAGAGATGTCAAATGGTGAATTGGGTTCTACGAGCCTCCGTAATAAACGTGATCTGAATACCACTGCAAGGAAAGACCACAAACTTCGCAATGAATATGGCAGACATGTGTTTCGGTCAAGAAGGTAAGCTTCCGCTTTGATTATCACAAGAAAATGTTTTATTAAAGAAAAACAAAAGCAATTTCTATCAAGAAACAATGGAAAAAAAGTAGTGTGTTCTGTTAAGAAATTTAACACTGTATGGAGTTAAATTACACAAAAGTTCTAGAGAAATGTTTTGTTCTATCTTGGAAAAAATATAATTGTAATTTCACTGAGAAATTGTGGAGAGAATAGCCAAAAACTGATCTGAAAATCGAATTACTCTTCCATTTTTATCATCTGTAACGAAATTGGGTTCCACACTTTGACCAACATTGAAACTGAAAACCATATTTGTTAGATATCTTATATCCTAACCACCTTAAACAAAACTAACAGACTCTCAATATAGGTGGAACTAGTATATATATTATCGGTGCATAACAGATTATCCGAGTTCAAATTTCAATCTGTTCAGCAGCATTTACTTTCGCACAAATGAAAAAGGCATCAATAAATCTCTTCTTCCCCCGCCACCTATGGGTTAAACAACAGGATAGACCAGGTGCTTTAGTCTTCTGTGGTAACCAGTTTAAGAGAAGAAAAAAAACTGAATTGCAAACTTGAGTGAAAGCAACAGGAAACGATTGTTGGTTCCAATGACATGGGGATGTTTATTTAAAACACGAATACGTGTTTGTGCTGTACAAAGACGAAGGGTCTATCCTACTCTTAGCAACCCATCCACCCTAGCAACTGATGCAATCATCACAAAAACCCATCCTTCAGCACTCATTCCCAACATGTAACACAATAACACATTTTCGTAGGGAACCTAATAAAAGAATCATGATTCTTAAACATTTCTGAATATCAGAGTCTGTCTATATTTCTGAGATGAGGTATTATGTACAGTATTTACATTAGTCGGACTATTGTCCTCATCTTTGTCGCCATATCTGTCACAACGTTTCGGCCTTCCCTCAGGTGGTTGGAATTTCGAACCGAACCCTTTATTTCGATCACTGGGGTAGACTGTTCTAGTTCCACGAGCCATGTTTGATGGATGTCAGTTATCAGTTATCTCCTGGTAATTTTCCCTCTGAAAGTTCTCCACTGCCTGAACCGGGTATTGAACTCACACTCTTTGGGTCTGTCACTGGATCTAACCAACGCCTTTATCCACTGTGCCATGTGTCGAACATGGCTCGTGGAACTAGAACAGTCTACCCCAGTGATCGAAATAAAGGGTTCGGTTCGAAATTCCAACCACCTGAAGAAGGCCGGAGCGTACAACGGCCGAAACATTGTGACAAATATGGCGACAAAGATGAGGACAATAGTCCGACTAATGTAAATACTGTATTTCTGAATATGTTCATTATATATATATATATATATATATATATATATATATATATATATATGGTGTTAATTTGAGAGACTCTTTTGAAACGAAAATTGCTGATTTTCCAGTGGTTTTCTGATAGAAAGGCATTTTAGGCGAGCAGGCTTTGTGGTAGAGTGCTCAATATTGGAGATGGAGATAGAGCGTTAATAGAATTAATGGACACGAACAGAGCGGATCTGACGCGCCACTCTTCCCTAATCCCCGACGAAATCTCTTCCTGGGGCGTGAAAGGTCATTGCGCCGAGATGTAACACGCAAAGCCTGAAAACCATCACTGGGGAAATCCTCCTGGCGTCTGGGGTCATGGCGGTACTCAATCTCGAGATGGAAAGGAATGATAGTAAGCTTAATGAAGGCGGCCCTAACAGTGGCTCCTCAGTCAACGCGCGGTGTAAGAAAGGTAATTTCGAGTCGTCTCTCTGACTCGCCAAGTGCAGCAATCACTCGAGCGTATCCAACCGTTCCTTAGAGAGTGGCAGTACAGGCAACGCTAAAGCGGAAAGATGTACACGTAAGCCTACCATTTAAGGGAAACCGCCACTTATACCTTTGCCTCTACCTCCGACTAATTCCTCTCCAGCGAAAGATCCGGCCCAAATCAAACTCGAAGAGAGGGGACCGTCAGTTCAACTAAAGGGGTACGGAAGAGCGACCCTCTTCCAAGAACCCAACCGCAAACTGGAAGATTTGTTGCGGTTAATCTTGGCCAGTCACCTTCAGGCACAACCTCAGTCACTGCGTCACGACTTGAAAACGTATACGTCATCGGCATACATGGAAACCTTGGCTCAAGCATCTTGAGGGAGACTGATTCGACATAAGACCGGACTGCACGCTCTGTCCCTCGGTCGGCATAGGAGAGGCTTCAGCGTTAAAGCGTAAAGTAGGAGCGACAGGGGACAACCTTGACGAACCGACCGTAACAGCGCAAAAGCGTTCGAGCGCTTCCCGTTCACTTGTACCACCGCGCCGAGGGAGTGATACAGTAGGTTAATCCACTCGCAGAAGAAAGGTTGGTATTTGGCGATCTGCAGGACAGCCACCAGGTACTGACGGTGGACCTTTTCAAATACCTTGGATTGATCCAAATTAATCAACGTGGCTTCATCGACATTTTCTCCGCCCGTTATGATCGTGCGGATCAGATGCTGAATTGTTCTGAATTGTTCGGCTCTTCATAACACAAGTTTCCTCAGTCAATCTCGGCAACTAACTGCAAAGGTACCGTCAGGGAAGGTGAGTATTACCGTCCTATATAAAGAGGTGTCGAGCAAAACTTGGGCACTCCGTGAACAATGCTTTGATAACTTGGTGAGCTCCATTGGCGCTATCTGTGCCATCCCTGTCTCGGGAAAAAAAAATTCATTGGCGGCAGATATATTGTCCTAGACCTTAAGTGTGTAGCCGCGACTCCGAATTAAGGTGATTATTCAGTAGGCATTAAAGTGGTTCCTCTGGTCCCCATGTACTCTTCTGTAACAATGCAGTTAAAATTGTTTTTTATGATAAGTATTTTATTGAAATTTTTTTACTGGTATATGAATTATTAGGATTTTTTTATACTAGGATATAAATTAAGATTTTTTTTGCTATGTGTATGAATTATTTTACTGTAAAATATTAAATAAAACCCTGCATGGAAATCATTTTAAAAACTGATTTTGAAATCAAACGAACTCATAAATCTGCTGTTTTCTTCATTCATAAGTTAGTTAGTGCGTACATTATGCACTGTCAGTACCTCTTAAATAATGAACTTTCCGTTTTGATTAAGAGAAAATACAGAAAAGACCTGTGAGAGTTTTTTTGTTTCAGTAAAAAAAAGAAAAAAAAGAACGAAAGAAAAAAATAAAGAAATGGAAGATAACGCTTTCATACGTTTAACATCTACTTCAGAGAAATTTTAATTTTCTAAAAACTTTTAATATGTACCCTCTTATTTCTTTAAATCTCGATTTCACTTTTCCACCGCCATGACGCGATTTCCCTCTGTGTTGTGAGCATTCTCGATTGCTACCTCGACTGCGTGAATTCAAGCGTAGTACGAGATTGACTACTACGACTCATCGATTTGTTATTGAAATGTAACCGTAAGTTCTATTCTAATAGTTTCTTCCCTCGCAATTCTCACCTGCTTCACTCTCCTCTATAATTTAAATACAACACTAATCGCCATTATCTGTCTTTCTGAATCCTGTTCTGTTAGTGTCATTTCTCACTTATCCCCCACTAAAGTCTTCTCATTCTCGTTCGCTTCCAGTAACCCAATGTGTCCTAGGGACATTATCAATTTGTGGGTGAAATAAAAAAAAATAATAATGACCTGCATTTATAGATATGATTGTTATTGTAGTATTTGATTAAAGTTCTTAAGCCATTTTATAGTTGAGTTCCTGTCTGTATTTGGTAATCGGGTTAAGTTATAATGGACATATTCTTTTCATTAACATCAGATTCCTCAGACAAACTTTTCTTATCTTCCTTCTATAATGCAGCCAAATCAGAACTGTGTGCGTCCAAATAGCCGTATGGAGCCGAAGACCTCCAGTTTCAGGCAGTTTAGAAAAATATTCAGAATTGCTTTACTAAACTGGAAAACATAGCAAGGCGAGAAAGCACAGTCTACCCTACAATTTTATCTGCAGTTAGGACCAGAAAAAATGTCTTTCACAAATGTATAAGTACGAAGTGATCACAAACTGCCTCGGTCAGAATTTGAACTCAGCTCGTCGGTTTTTAGTTTCTGTGTTAACAGACATTTTGCCAATTTCCGTTTCTTGGATTACTGATAGAAGGTACTTCTAAGATTTCTCTCATATAGTTCCAAAGCTGTAACTGGGAACATCTGCTTAGACATTGAGAGAGAGAGAGAGAGAGAGAGATGAAAAAGAAAGAGAGAGATTAAAAAGAAAGAGAGAGAGAGCGATAAATAGAGAGGTGGGCGAGGAGAACAGGAGGAAAGATAAACGGAGACAGGTATTTCCGTAATTAGAGCTGCCGTTCAAGACTATTGAAAAGCCAGCTCAACGAAGCTTCACTTATAAAGCACCACGCCTCTATCTATGAACGCCATGTTTGCTGCTTACGACATAAAGATAGATTGCATTCTATTATCACCTCTGCATGACGTCAATGTGAAACCAACAAGATGGGGAAAAAAATGCATATCTTCTCTTTGTGAATGAAAATTGCTAGGATTCCATCGTCATAAGTGTTTCAATGATTTCGAAATGTTGAGTGGAAACGTTATAGTTACCCCCACACCCACTGTAAGTGTTTCATACTATCATACCATTCCCACAGAGCTGGAATGGTATTTTTTATCATATTGCATTCCAGTAGTTCAAACGCACACATCCAGAAGAATAAAAATAATTGCTTAAATATTTACATGCGGATATGTATGGTAGGTAGAGCAGGAATTAGGTGGAATAAAAAAAAGACAAACCTTATTAAATGCTACAAAAGACAAGACAATGTCGAAAGCTATGATCAACTACCTTGTGAAAGGTGACAGCAGGAAGAAGGGAAAAGGAATATATATATATATATATATATATATATATATATATATATATATATATATATATATATAAACTGTGACATTCCTGTATATATTGAACAGCTTAGTTCCTGCCATATAAACTGAAAAACCTACCAGTACAAAAGAATTCTCCATTGCCATATAAGTACAAAATGCAGAATTTTAAAATTTAAAATAATTCGACCTCAGCGTTGCGGGCGCACGCTCAAAGAAATCTCTTACCAGTAACAATATCACATTTCTAAGAACAAATTTCGGACTATAAACTACTCTTTCGATGTCCTGTTATTACCTGGAATTAAAAAACAACAAATATTTTCTTACCTGATGATATCTGTAGGAACAGATGAAAGCTCGTAAATATATATAAAAAGACCTTATTCAACTGAAATTTATAAACAGGGATCATAACATTCATTTACAGGTTCAGGGTTAATGTCTCTTAGTAAATTGTTTGCGAAGATGTATTCTCGCCATTTTATCATTAACTTCTATATCTGTTTTCTGTATGAATGATTCATTGTAATATATATATATATATATAATATATATATATATATATATATATATATATATATATATACTAGCAAAATAACACTATACACAAAAAATTGAGTAATTTTTTTAAAACCTTTCACAGGACATAAAAAGATAAGAACAAAAACCTCAACACTTTCTCTTTCTCTGGTTTATTTATTCCCTAATCCAAGAGACTCTCTTTCACGGGAGACAGTAAAACCTCTGCATTTGTTAGCGCTCTGCTTGCCGATCTCTCTGCCTCCGAAACGAGACGAGGCTATGACGAAGGCCAGAATCTCGTCTAGGAATGTAGACAGCTACCTGACCCTGTGTCTGCGGGTTCTACGGGTAATGTGGGAAGGTCTTGGGTAAATCCTGAGACTCTCTTCCACAATTCCAGGATGGTTTTGGATCACAACTACGCACCAAAGAAAATGGTTAAAAAATTCAACATAAGTAATAATTAATTCCTTTAAATAATATGTGAGAATAACCATTCTTCGCCTGATGAAGGCCACAATAACCGAAACGCGTGTAGAAAAAATATAGAACATAAAATATAATGCATTAAAAAATGATATATTATATATATATATGTGTGTGTGTTTGTGTGTGTGTGTGTGTGTGTGTGTGAGTAAACTACAGGCAAAAAATTTGAGATAACCCAGCATTTCTTTACAAAAACATCTTAAAATGGGACATTTAAAAAAATTTTTTTTAAAAAGGAACATTATAAAAAAAGAACAATATCATTCAATTTTGCAAAGACATGCTATACCATCTGGTTTACGCATAATTGAAAAATAAATTCATATTTCAAGGCAACAATCCAAAAGACTCTTCTTAATTATGTTAAAATTACTCTGAGTCAAAAAAATATGAACACAATTTTGGATATTATGACTTCACTGTCTCTCAATCTCCTAACCTCTCTCTCTCCCTCTCTCTCTCCCCCTCTCTCTCTCCTTCTCTCTCTCTTTCTATCTCTCTCCCCCTCTCTCTCTCTCCCCTCCCCCTCTCTCTCTCTCTCTCATTGAATTTGTATGGACTGAATTGGATTGGAGAGTTTGAAGAGAATACCCATAGAGTAAGTTTTTTCAGTGCTGGAAGAATGCTTGGGAAGGTCTGCCATCTACATTTCTTTTCAAAATATGCTGCAAAGAATGCAAAGAAATTTTAAAGCAACAGTTAAGACAGTTGGATGTTTTATTGATAAAAACAAAATATGTTGTTTTTTTTATAGTTTTGTCATAATAAAAGTAAATACACTGTAGCTACTGAAACGTTATCTTTTACTTTAAAAACTTACAAAAATATCTCATTTCGAGGTTCTTAAATTTTATTTTTTTTTTAAGAAAAGGAGGATTGGAATGCTCCAAACTGTTTGCCTGTAGTGTATATATATATATATATATATATATATATATATATATATATATATATATATATATGTACTAATCAGTAGTTGAGGCACATGATGGTTTTTATTGATAAGAGCAAAAGATGGCATTCTATGATAATTCTTTCATTGTTAATCTCTTATTTTAGTCAAATTAAAACGTTAGTTACTGAAATTTTATCTTTAAGAAATCCATGATCTCCTTAAACCTTTTGCCTTTAGCAAATATATATATATATATATATATATATATATATATATATATATATATATATATATATATATATATATGTATATATGTATATATATTTCTGTTTATACGTTACTTTTATGGATAAAACTTATTGAGTAAAAATGTGCTTTTAATTAAACAGTATTAATTTACCGGTCTGAATATTCGACAGGCAATCAAACCTGCATCCCATACGGAAGCCTAACGTGCTGTTAAACATTCAGCCACAGACCACTTCCAGTTTTATCCAAATTAATGCATATAAACACACATATTCGGCGCCCTTTCATTAGGTTACGTTCGGGAGCAGAAATGAATTATCTTGAAAGATCGTCGAATATGTGTGTTTATAAGCAGTAATTTGGACTTAACTAAACCGGTGGCTGAATGTTTAAAAGCAGGCCAGGTTTATAGGATGTAGGTTCGACGCATATGTTGCTAGAGATTTCTCGAATATTCAGGCCGGTAAATGTAATTAATACTGTTTAATTAAAAACAGAGCATTTAATCAAATAAGTAGTATCCATAAAAATAACGTATAAACAGAAAATATATATTGAAACATCTGTCGGATTTTTAATCCATTATATATATATATATATATATATATATATATATATATATAATGTATACGGAAACATCTGTGGGTAAATAATCGAAATGGATCCTAATAATATAAAATATTAAAACTGATCCATAAAAGAGGGCTCAATGTATTTATTAAAGAGCGTATGTAAATAAATTACAAAATTCAAAGACACCCCATTTGAATAGCTATTTCTTTGCGCAAGAATTAACCTTGCAAAATCTGTCAACACCAAGGGGTTTTTGAGATAAAACCAAATTCCTTGGTGTTGACAAACCTTGCAAGGTTAATGCTTGCGGGGAGAAATAGCTATTCAAATGGAGTATCTTTTAATTTCAATTATGTGCAATTTATATATATATATATATATATATATATATATATATATATATATATATATATATATATATGAGATACAAAAGGCAGAATTTTACATGAGTGGCATTTCTTGATATAGGCTGGATGTTATTAATCTCACTGCATAAGAAAAACAAAACAAGGATAGTAATTCAAATATGTGTACTCAGTAAAAATAACGGTAATATATATATATATATATATATATATATATATATATATATATATATATATATATATATAATAAATAATTTACAACATTATTTATATAAGTACATACAATTAGACATATATATATATATATTGTCTGTGTATATTCGGATTTAGTGTGGACTGTACAAAGAGGACTTATATCGCAGATTTGTAAATATCCAATTTACACATCTATCGAGGTCTTTTTATTACGGAGTGCCTGCCATTATCCATTTTATACGAAAATGCCAAATGTCGTTATATGGCCACCCACACAAGTAGACATAAACTGTTTGGCAAAAATATCTATTACTGCATTTTGCAAGACCTTTTCTCTTTTGCCTTGATTTAAACAGACTTAACTGTCCGTGACACATAAAATGTCACCCGAACATAAAAGCAGTGATTTTTGCAGACGCCCAGCAAGGACAGATCAAAGTCCAGCTAGTACATTATTGCTTGTTTCCCTGAGAATGCTTACTGACATGTGGCGCCAAATTACTATACAGCGGACACCGGACAAGACGACGTGAAAGCAGCGTCCTTTCATCGATCGGCCATGACAGTTTTAGGTTTTATTTTTTTATTCGATTTTCTGTCTTCCTTTTTTACTTCATTATAAAACTTATATATTTGTTTTTTGCCTATTTTTTACAACTAATTTGATTTAATTTGAAGCATTTTAAAATAATATATATTTGTAAGAGTGTGTAATTTAATTATGTAAATAAATTTTACAATTCATAAAATGAAACATCAAAGGTTATTCGCGTTGTTATATATATATATATATATATATATATGTGTGTGTGTGTGTGTGTGTAAATTATTTACAGATATAGTGTATATGTAAAGAATAAAATGAATATATTTTTTCTTGAATATTACTCGCTTATTTTTTACCAAATTTTGAATTTTGCCACTATGTTTCCTCCACATGCTTCACTGTCTTCCAACCACCTGATGTACGTTCACAAATTTAAAACCCTTGTTAAACCAATGACACGCTTGTTCTTGTATATAAACACGGGCAACAAAATAAATCCTACATTGTCTTGATAATGTCCCTCAGAGGACGACGCGCGTAGACTAAGAAAAGTTGACTTTTGTTTAGGGGCTCAATATTTGCTCATAGCTGGCACCCTAAAAGCCGCTACCACCCCGGGTTAGAACGGACCTGGGAACAACAGCAATTAAGTGGCAGTTCCACGCTCCTCAAAATCTCCAACAATGGAAGTCAATAAACATTGAACGACTGGTGCAACACAATCTTCCTTATTTCAAGTTTTCGTTACTTGACATTGTACCAAACTAATCACACACACACACACACACACACACACACACACATATATATATATATATATATATATATATATATATAGTTCATGCGAGCGTAAATTACCAATATATATATATATATATATATATATATATATATATATATATATTGGTAATTTACGCTCGCATGAACTTTCACAGGTATAAATAGGAACAGGTACTGCCCTTTTAGAGAGGGAAGTTCCCAGCAGTCAGCTCTCACAGTCGGACCGAACATTCATACTGCAATAATCTCATTTGTATATGTTTGTATTACTTTTTCTGTTAATAAGTTTAGCTCAATTCTTCTCTTGTGTCTTTATTTCTGGTCCTAACAAGGCCACAACTGTTACGGTCCAGGTTAGGACCAAGTAAGAACAACACAAGAGTAGAAATTCGTCTCTCTGTCTCTCTCTCTCTCTCTTGAGAGGTGTAGTATACATAGTGTTAGGAAGAGTTCATTCTGTAGTTATAGGTAAGAATCCATAACACCCCTCTCCCAAGCTTTTACCTCGCATCAAAGGCTCTGTAAATTTTCTTTTTCTGCTTGATTTCCGAGGTTCTGAAATTGTTTGAGGTCTTTGCATATTGAATGTGTCAAATATTGTCTCCATTACGTCCTCCTCTTCCTGAGGTAGACCGTTAGAATCCTCTAACAGCCTCTTTCTGATCTGATTTAAGTGCCTTTTATGCGAGAATTCGGACCCAGAATTACGTAAATCCCGTTCCCGATTCGTTTCTCTATTGTACCTGGCTCCCAATAGGATATGTTGTTTTTGAACATTTAAAAAAAACTTTCTCCCCTGGGTTAAATTTTATTTTTGGTACAAACGACGTTGGTGA
This sequence comes from Acanthosepion esculentum, assembly GCA_964036315.1. NCBI lineage: Eukaryota > Metazoa > Mollusca > Cephalopoda > Sepiida > Sepiidae > Acanthosepion > Acanthosepion esculentum. Next base: position 63,965,283 of record OZ038496.1, on the reverse strand, counting down.
TTTCTTTGTCTCTTTTGGCAGTAATTTGTCGAATACCGATCTAATTTTTCGGGCAAACATTACTTCCGCCGGCGATAATGCCGATGGCGTTGTACTGTTCGGTGTAATTCTATACACTTGCAAGAATTGTTGTAAAGACTTTTCTGTTGGTACGTCATAAGCTTTCCTTAGTGCTCTTTTTATTGTATCTGAAAACCTCTCCGCTTGCCCGTTTGATCTTGGGTGATATGGCGGGAATTTGATGTGTTTCACCTGAAAAGTTTCACAAAATTCTTGAAAATCCGCAGATGTCAATTGTGTCCCATTATCGGTGACTAAACAATCAGCCACTCCGAAACGAGCAAACAGCTCGTGAAGGCAATTTATTGTAGTCTCAGAAGTAGATTTTCTGCAACGAAATACTTCTGGCCATTTGCTGTAACTGTCTACTACAATCAAGTAGTAGAAACCCTCTAATAGCCCTGCGAAATCTACATGATTTCTCGACCACGGTAGATCTGTCTTAGGCCATGGCTTATGAGTGATCGGAGGTGCCTTGGATGCATTTGTCCACCATATGTATAAAATCTTGATCCATGTTTGTCACGTAAATTCGCATTAAGAATTTCATCCTGTTTTTTCCTGGGTAGCCCATGTGAAAATCCTTGAGGATTCGCCTTTGTAGCGTTTTCGGGGTTACTACTCTTTCATTATATAGCAGAACATTATCACATAACGAAAAATTGATATATGCTTATCTTTTCCTACAATTTTTGTTTTCGTTTCCTTTATAAATTCGTCATTCACTGCTTCGTTTCTTATTTCCTGTAATGTGACGGGGAGGTCTCGAATTGTACTACATAATGATGTTCTAATATCTTCCTCATATCGTAGAGCTGCAATTACGGAATCTTCTAATGGCTCCGTTTTCTTTGCTATTAGTCTCAAAACACCATCTGCATACCCGATTTTGTTTGATGGAAGATACTCCAATTTCAAGTTATAGTTTAATAAAATCGCCCCCCCCCCATCTTAGTAATCTATTAACAGTGTAGACAGGTAGACCTTTCTTTGATCCAAATATTGTCAATAACGGCTTGTGGTCCGTCTGTAAGGTGAAAAATCTACCGTAAATATATCTGTGGAATCTCGTAGCCGCAAAATTAATCCACAGCCCTTCTTTTTCGATTTGCGAGTAATTTTGTTCGGCTGGTAGTAACGTTCTTGACGCCTGCCCGACGGGTTTTAGTGTCCCATCCGGCATTTTATGAAGTATACATGCGCCAACATCATAGGCACTCGCGTAACTCGCGACTATTTTTTCCAATTTTGGATCATAATGCGCTAACAATAAATCTGCTGTTAGAGTCTTAATGATTTTGTCGAAAGTTTTCTGACATTTATATGACCATTCCCAAACTTTTTCCTTCTTCAACAGTTCGTTTAGGAGTGCACGTAATTTGTGCATGTTAGGAATAAATTCTCGATAATAATTTACTAATCCCAAGAAGCTTTGTAACTCGGCTAAATTTTTTGGAGCCGGCATTTTTTTTTTTATTGCCCTGGCCCTTTCTGGGTCTGGTCTTCTTCCTTCTTTGCCAATAATATGGCCCAGATATTTTATCTCCTTCATAAAGAAGTCACATTTATTTTCCTTTACCTTAAAACCGTAATTTTGTATCTGCCTTAAAAACTCTTGAACGTGTACCCAGTGTTGTTCAATATTTTTGCTATTTATCAGGATGCCATCAAGGTATGCGATCGTGAAATCCAGTCCATTATTTGCTGAAATATCGCTGGCGCGACCTTGATCTCGAATGCTAATCTCTGGAACTTATATAATCCTTTATGTGTGTTTATGCACAACAACCTCGAGCTTTCCTCATCTACTGGTACTTGTAGGTATGCTTCGCTCAAGTCTATCTTTGAGAAAAATTTTCCTTCGTTTAACATTGTGAAAACTTCCTCTAGACTAAGGAGAAGATAGTGATAATCCTTAATCGCTGCATTCAATCCCGTCGAGAAATCAGCATATACTCGTATCTCACCCGATTTCTTTTTCACGTAAACCGTAGGTGCGGCCCATTGACTATATTCCACCTTTGTCAATATACCGGTTTTCACGAGTCTATCCAACTCTTCGTCTATTTTTTCTAATGATGCGAAAGGTACATTTCTTTTCTTCTTGAAATTGAGTTGTAAATTTTCTGTTAGTTCGATTTTGGACACCATTTTTTAACACCTCCCGAGGCTGGCTGAAAATACGTCGGGGAAACTCTTCTATAATTTCTCCTTCAATTTATCTGCCTCGGTCGATAACTTTTCCACTTTTTGGCAGAACGTATTTATCAGTAAATCCCAGAGGTCAAATTTCTGCATCCAGTTCGTTCCAAATAAATTTTCCGTATTTTCTAGAACATACCACTTTAATTTCTTGGTCATCCCGTTGAACGTCACATTTGTGATAATCTCCCCCTCAAATTTGATTTTTCTTCCTGTTACCGACCTGGCTAATTTATCTGTTCTCAACATGGTCGGTTTGTTTAATTTCTTCCACATCTGTAAGCTAATAATGGTTAAATCTGGTCCTGAATCTACTTGTAATCTGATTTTTTTGTTTAACATTTCTACTTGTACGTATTGTCAGTTCTAGTGACTCTTACTCGGCTTTTGTGTTCTTTCTTTGTTCTACAGTGCGAAGTTTTATGTCCCACTTTATTGCACGACAAACAAGTCTTATAGCGGTATCGACAAACTCTTAAGAACGTCAATATTCACCGTGTTACCCCTCGTCTCGTCCTGAGGCGATTTTCCGGAGACTAGAAATATACTGTTATATATATATATATATATATATATATATATATATATATATCTCATGGGTATATAAATATAATGTGTAATCTGTATGTATATATATATATATATATATATATATATATATATATATATATATATATATAATGTATATAGTGTGTATATTTATATATGTAATGGTATATATATAATGTATATATATATATATAATGGGTATATATATAATGTATATATATAATGTATTTATATTTGTGTATATACATATATAATCTTTATATATGTGTATATATATAATATGTATAGATATGTGTATATATAATGTATATATATATTAGGTATATATATATATAATGTGTATAGATATGTATATATATGATGTGTATATATATGTATGTAGGCAGATTTATGAGGCTGGCATGATAGCCACCTCACACACAGTAAATACCCGACAAGGTTTCTTTCATATAGCAAGCTGTCTAGCAAGATTAATGCTTGACAAACGTACCGATAAGCTATAGTTTTAAATAAGTCCCCCCCACCTTCCACTTAGGACACAATCTTTTCCCTGTGCGCAGGTTTTCGTAGTGCCGCCCACGCGACGCCAGCGTATCGGGCTCCAAGAAAGAATACACTGACTTTAGAATTTCAGTTTTTCTGTTTCTGACCAGTCCTGTATATATCGTCTCTTCATCTAACTTAAATCTAATATAAATATGTCTCCATTAACCATGTCCTGAAGAAAGTTTATTTGACCGGAACGTCTGACGTCGACAGAATAACAAAAACAAAAACAAAATAAAAACAGTAAACTCACATATTCGGATTTTACTTTGTCTTTTCCACATTTTCATCATATATGTATGTATATATAATATGTATATATATGTATGTATATATAATGTGTATATATATGAATATATATAATGTGTATATATATGTGCATATATATAATGTGTATACATATGTCTCTATATAATGTGTATACATATGTATAT
>OZ038496.1:63786492-63958992 GCA_964036315.1 Acanthosepion esculentum | reverse complement strand
GATATAGGTGTGGCATATGTGAAGGCGTGTCAGCACGACCTGTTCTCTTTTATAGCTGTTTGTATTACTGGTATTTTTTATAAGTATTGCTGATAATAATTTTTCCTTCAAAAATTATTGCTGGTAATAATTTTTTATTACAAAGTATTTCTGGTATTAAAACCTATTTTTACACAAGTTTGGGTATTAACTATTTGCCCATAGCTGGGATACTAACAGGTTCTACCACCCCGGGTCAGGGTGGACCTGCGAACACCAGCAATTAAGAGGTGGTTCCACGCTCCTCAAAACCTCCTGATCAGAGGCCTTGCTCAGGACGCGGATGTAGTTTATCGTCATACCCAGGACGGAATTTTTACAAGAAATGGATATGAAAGGAAAGCGCTGATCGTAAGGTATTATTTAAAATTCGATATGTGCACCAGATTTTGCTACCAGTTTCTCGAGCCACCCAGGAATCGCGTCAACTTATTTCACCAGAAACTCTCGTGGTATGGAAGACATAACTTCTTGTATTCGCCCTTCAAATTCCTCCATTATCATGGTTTGGTATAGTAGACTTACTCCTTTAACCAACCCCAAAGAAAAAAGGCACAGGGTGTTAAGTTAGGAGTCCTGGCTACCCACTCATACATAAAAATAAATAAATACTTTCAATCATCCTGTGTATATATATATATATATATATATATATATATATATATATATACTGTGTCTGTGGGAGAGAGAGAGAAAGAGTGTGTGTGTGTCTTGATGTATGGATGTTCATATATTAACATTTGCTAATATGTCTATAAACGATTGATATACGTAGAAGCCGATTGTAAGTTCTCTTGAATTACACTCTTTAAAGCCATCCCATCCAATATAAACGAAAACAAAATTACATGTAGAACGAGTTTTATCAACTCATTTCGTCGTTTTTATCGATTCTGCAAAACGACACAGGGCGTTATCTAATTGTATGAAATACGACTTTCCAAAACTGTTTCTCTCGTCCGCCATTTTGTTTCACAACAAAATCTTTTCTCGCTTTTCTGCTATCGAAATCTGTAAACATGAGTGCAGATAGGCAAAACTCGTTTCTGTGATTTACGAGCGTCCTTAATTCTAGGTCGAGCTCCCAGAGAAATGTTACTCTTAGATTTAGTTTTACAGTATTTGTGACATGATTTCTTTTGATAACACGTGTTTTATTTTCTTTCTTCTGCTTTTTTTTTTGCATTCGACTTTACTTTTGTTCTCTTTATTTTCTTTTTTACAATTCTTATGTTTTAAGCTTTTGTTACATTTTGGCTTTAATCTTTAAGTTTTTATGTATCACTTTCTTTTTCTTTTCCTCTTCGCTTTCGCAGTTTCCTTTTTCTTTCTGTATCGGTTATTTTTCCTATATTTTATTTACAGTTTTTATTTATCACTATTTGCTTACGATTCTTTTTGGTTTAATTTCTTTCTTTGTTTCTATTATCTGCTTTTTCTTTTATTCAGTTCCGCGTTTGGGGATTTTTTTCTCATTTCTTTTTCCTTCTTTATCAGATTTTCTTCTTTCTTTTTCTAATATCCCTTATTATTCCTTTGTCACTTTCTTTTTTTTATTATTTCTTTTATATACAATTCTTTTTCTTAATTTAATTTTTTTTTTACAGAATCCGTTTCTTAATTTATTATTATTATTATTATTATTTTCTATATAAAAACTTTTTCTTAATTTCTGAACTCTGAAATTATTATTTATTTTTTAGATTTATTTTTCTCCTCGGTAGGACTAGAAAGGTTTACTTATCGTCTGCTTCACACACCTTCCCGCTCTTTTGAACAGGAGTATAGATTTATCTGTGGTTCCACGTTTAGGATTGGATTTTCCGCTTCCTTCTAAAGTCTTTTCGTTCACTTTCCCTCCCAGTAGCGACTTGCGTCCTAGTGACATATCACCTTGCTTTAGTGAATTGATAAAAAAAAATATAAAAAAAACAGAACAGATGGTTACATCTTGCAACATTAATAACTAGGTTAGATTATTTTGAAATTAATCGAGTTATATGCTTAATTTCATGAAGGTTTCTAGATCTTGTTCAATTAATGCAGGTGTCCCCTAGGGCTCTACTCTTGCATCTACATTGTTTCTATCATTCATCAATGTCCTTCCTGATGTCATCAGTTCTAAATACGGTATCTATGCTGAAGGGCACAACAGTTTATTCTTGTTTAAATGGTAAATCTGATTGATTCGATAAGATCCAATTAGCAGGTGAAATAAAATATGACTTACAATATGGCTTCTTTTTTTTACATTATTTACATTGTCCGGACTGTTGTCCTAATCTTTATTGCCACATTCACGACGTTTCGGCCGTTTTTCGCTCGAGCCTTCTTCAGGTGATTGGAATTTCGAACTCTTCCGGGTGTCTCAGTTATCTCCTTTTCCTCATTGGCCTTTACATTATCTCCTCAAATACACATGGCCCAGTGGATAAAAGCGTTGGTTGGATCCAATGACTTGACAAAAAATGTTGTGTATTAAATACCTGGCTACTGCAGTGGTGAACAAAAAACTTGGAGAGTTGAGTTAACGGGAGATAACTGAGATATCCGGAAGAGGCATGGCACGGGGAACTAAAACAATCTACCCCGGTTGACAAAATAAATGGTTCAGTTCCTAAATTCCAATCGCCTGAAGAAGGCCGGAACAGAAAAACGCCGAAACGTCGTGTATATGGCAATAAAAGTGCCGAACAGTCCGAACAATATAAATAATATAAATAATTACAAGACCTTATCGCAGAAGTATAGACAAAAAAAATAAAATAGCTTGTTAATTTTAACATCTCTAAAACGAAACTGCTCTCTTTTAGTCGTCAGGGAGACCTTTTTTGTTTTTTTGCTTTCTGTCAGCATGGCTGATGCTAACCTCCAGGAGAGTGATATTGCACTTTTCAGATTAAAATTTTCTGGTGAAATGAAGTAGAAATCAATTGAATGAACGGCTAAGCCAGCTTCGAGGAAAGCTGGTCCACGGTGTCGTGCGAGATAAATAATCTATCTTACACATTCGTCCATGCTTTGAATATTGTTGTCACATCTGATCTGGTGCTTCTGCGATGTATTTAGAGATTCTTCATGAAATACAAAGAAGAATCTGCAAATTTATTGGTTCTAACATGACATCTCGGATTCAGTCACACTCACCCCTGCCATAACATAGTTTGTCTGTGCCACATCTATAAATACTTTTATGGTGATTGTTCTCATGAGCTTATCTCTTTGGTACCTAGACTTAAGCGTACCACTAGATTGACAGTAAAATCATATCACTATAAAGTTGAAATTGGTAGATGTAACCGTTTTCGGCTAACAGTTTATTCTCCCGTACTTCTCGATTGTGGAATTCCCTTGCAGCTTTTTGATTTCCAGCCAACTTTGATCTTCAAAAGTATGAATGCAATATCAATCGATATCATCAGATTTCTTAATTCCTGTGTTTATTGGTTTCTCTCCTTAATAATGTTTTTCTTTTTCTCATATTTTCTTCACACGCATTAGCTCTTTGTGTCTTAGTGGCTTTATTGCCTTGTCTGGGGATAAAGTGATTGAAACAGAATATTGAAGAGACTATGGGAGAGGAAATCTCAACAGAAGAATTGTCGCAAAAATATTTATAGAAAAGGCACGAAGAAGCTACATTACATTATTTACATTATTCGGACTATTGTCTTAATCTTTGTCGCTGTATTTATTACAACGTTTCGGCCGTTGTATGAATGTCGAACTGAACCCTTTATTTCGCTCACTGGGGTAGACTGTACTAGTTCCACGTCCCATGTTTAATGGATGTCAGTTATCAGTTAAACATGGCACGTGGAACTAGAACAGTCTACCCCAGTGAGAGAAATAAAGGGTTCAGTTCGACATTCCAACCACCTGAAGAAGGCCGGAGCGTACAACGGCCGAAACGTTGTAATAAATATGGCGACAAAGATGAGGACAATAGTCCGAATAATGTAAATAATGTACATAATACCTTATCTCAGAAATATAGATAGCTACATTACAATGGTAAGAGTATGAGTAAAACTGAGATGCCAGGTCGGTATCGATAACATTGCTGATTCCTCTGTGGATTCTCTCTAGATACATACCAGAAACACTAGACCAGATGTGATAGCAATGTACGATGCAAGGGTGAATTTTTGACCTTCAAAAGCCCGTGATATATTGCGGTGAGAGAAATTGCTTCACACGAAGAATTTTATTCTCAGTTTTAGCCTGTGGTTTTCTGTTACCCGCGGTTTTAGCTACCTGCACTCAACAACGGAAATTTACAATTTTGGTGATTAATGATTTCACAGCGCAAGAATACTCGTGCTGGTAATGCGTATATGTCAAAGAGAAATCATAAAATATCTCCTTTAAATGAAAAGTTGAAAGTTCTCGATTTAATTACGCAATAATTTAAATCCTATACTGAGGTTTCTCCGATCTACCGCAAGAACGAATCTTCTCTACGCTACCTCCCTTTTATTACAGTACTTCGTTTTTATTATTTAATTTTATTATTAGTTATCATTGTTGACATATTAACGTCGAATGACTGGAGCAATCGTTATTTAACCTTATAGCTTAACTGCGAAAGACGGACATTTCTGGTGCAGTTCGTGTGTTAATCTTTCATGTAACTGATCGTATGTATGTATGCATAAGAAACAAATATATATATGTTGTTCCAAAAAGTTACTAAAAATGAGCATACATGATAAAAATACCATAATTATAATAAAAACAAAACTTAATCGTCAAATTTTTTATATTATAAAGAGGAAATATTAGGATATTTTTTATTATTAAATTATATTTTTTAATTTTTTTTTTTTTTTTTAGAACCTTACAAATTTTGGGTTATTTTTTTTTCTTTGCGTCAGCGGGTGACCGTAAATTAGTATAAAAAAAATCTTAGCATCTTTTTGCAGTGGAAAAGACATTAAATTAGAAATTCTTGCAACAAAAAAAACAAAAAAAACAAAAACAAATAAATTTCGGATATTAATGAAACTTTCAAGACTTATTCACACATGAACTAAATTATTTTTGAAATGTTTATGTTTTTAGAAAATCTTGTTAAAAATATTTCTTTTTACATCTCTTACCCCCGCCTACTTATTTAATTTTTTGAAATTTCACGAAATTCTGTTTTGTGCTGTTTAATGTTTATATTAGTTCTAAATAGAAGTCCTTGGCGAATTTCAGCCATTTATATTTTAGCAATTTAAAAAAAATAACTTAAAATCAGTTTAAATTCATTTTGAAATGCAGCAAAGTATTTTGCTTATTTGAAATATTAAATTAAATCTTTTAGCTTCAAATTAAAACTAAAATAAGAGTTTCAAGAAAGCTTTTTCATTTTCAAAATTTATTTTGAACATTAGGTAACGTCTTTCTTTGGCTGTACATTTTATATACACACACACATTATATATATATATATATATATATATATATATATAATTTCTATATATATTATTTACATATTATATATGCGCAATACTTATTGGAAAGCGCACAATATCAGTGATAGAGCTAACATACTTATTTATATTGATTTCAAGATAATAGATTAAATTTAATATTTAAAATAAGCAAAATACTTTTCTCAAATCAATACAACTAAGTATATATATATATATATATATATATATATATATATATATATATATATATATATATATAATAAAAACAAATACGATTTCAAACTTTACCGAGAACCTACTAAAAAACTGACCTAGTCAGTATCTATTCCCATTACAACCAAAAAATTAAATCAGGTTGAATCACAGGTTTCTAGGTTTCTTCCCCTGAAAATATGTCGACCGAAAACCTCAAGGGAGAAAAAAAATGACGGAAAAATCTTGAATCAATTGCTAATGTTGATGCTAGTTGCTTCATTTTGTCGTGCCAGACTGGCTAGAATCCATCTTGAACAGTTAGAAATCTACCATTTGTAATTGCATTGAATATTGCTGTCATATCTTGTATGCTGCCTCTGCTATAGTGATTTTCCAAGCGTAGATTAGATGTGACGCAAGGCCGAAAGTAATGGGCACCCAGTAAGGATCGAACTCACGACTCAGTCGTAATTTTTGTAGCGAGACAAGCTTGCTAACCATTACACCGTTTCGAGGTGCACATGTTGCCTCTGCTATATATCTCTAGATTATTGACAAAATCTAAAGAGGCGTCTGTGATATTATCTGTCCTGACCTGGCATCTCGACTCCAGTCACTTTCCAACCGCGGTGATGTTGTTTCACTATGTCTTTTGTACTAATACCTTCATGGTAGTTGTTCATGAATTTAAGTGTATTCCTAGATTGGCTACTAGATCTAATCATTTTTACTGTTGAGGCAGCTAAATTTCATCATAAGTTCTATTCTAATCGATATCGCATTTCTAAACTGTTGAACTCTTTTTAGATTACTTGCTTCTCTGCCTCTCATAATCGTCAAAATACTAAATGCCACGTCCATCGCCAATTACTGTTTTTTTTAACCCTTTTCTTTTATTGTCATTTCTCCTCACTAAAGTTTTCTGATCCTCTTCCATGCACAGTAACAACCCCCTTACGTCTTAGTGGCATTATCGCCTTTCCCGTGGGGTAATGATTAAAAAAATATTAGAGCGTGGACCATCAATGCTACAGTTTTGCTTTTTCTGTTCAGTGCTTATATCTACAAAAGCTGTAAATTATATAGTAGGCATTCTTCTCCCCATGAATGACGCATACTTTGCACAATGTATATATATATATATATATATATATATATATATATATATATATATATATATATATATATATATAAAAGTGGACATGGAAGTCAGCACTTAGAGGCGACAGTCTGTTTCATGCTAGTGCAATCGTCAGTCGCCTGACGATTGCACTAGCATGAAACAGACTGTCGCCTCTAAGTGCTGACTTCCATGTCCACTTTTATATTTACACACGCTCTATCTCTGATATTGAGCACTTTACCCCATAAATATAGCACACTTTAAGACTATATTTCTGCATATATATATATAAATATATATATATATATATTATTATATATTATTATTATATATATATATATTTATTATTATATATTATTATTATTATTATATATATATATTTATTATTATATATTATTATTATTATTATATATATATTATTATTATATATTATTATTATATATATATATATTATATATATATTATTATTATATATATATTATATATATATTATTATATATATATATATATATATATATATATTATATATATATTATTATATATATATATATATATATATATATATTATTATTATTATTATTATTATTATTATATATGTGTGTGTGTGAGCACCTCTGTGTGTTTGCATAAATCCTGACAAAAGTTGTTTCTGGGCAGTTCAGAATGTTACGAAAAAATTTGAGATGAGGATATAGATTAATTTCAGGCTCATCTTTTCAAATTAAATCCTTAACATAAATTACGAGATTCTGAAATGTTTTCGATTTGTAATCGAATCTAGGAAAGTTTTAATAAATAAATAACAATTTATGATGAAATACAACCTTATGTATTTGCCATGTTTCTCACAATCTCGTTATATCGAGAAAATTTGATTTATTTATCCAGTTTGTACCATTAAAGTAATTATTTTATATTTTACATAATTTTCTTATTGGGCCCATAACGTTTCAATATTCTTTGCGCGTTAATATATTTTATGTTGTAAAACAAAGCTTTCAAATATAAGCATGACGCAAACTCATCTTATTTGCGAAAAATCTATGTGTCCTGATACTACTGCTACAATAATAATAATAATAATAATAGTTGTAGTTGTAGTTGGATCCCTCGGATTGATTGGAAAATGTTCCAGGATACTCAATAAAGGAATTCCTTGCAGGTCATGTTTTAAAAAATACAAACAATTGTACTCGCAAGTATAGCTCACACATTACAAACAGCTTTATCTATGTAAAAATATGATCCTAGGGTTTTTCTTTTCTTTTGCAAAAATGATCAGTGGAAAATGATCATCAAGCCATTTCTCACCTTAGTTCTCGGGTTTGGACCCGGAAGTAAATGTGTATACAACAGAAATCAAAGAAATAATAATAATAATAATAATATTAAATAAATAAATAAATAAATAGAAATCTCAAAAATGTGGCACATGGGAACATCAACAATTCCTGTTGTAGTTGGAGCCCTTGGACTGGTTGGAAAAGATTCCAGTAGGCTGATTGAAGGGATCACTGGAAGTCCATGCCTCAAAGAGATACAAAAAATTGTTCTGACAAGTACAGCCCACACTTTACGAAGGGCTTTATCTATGTAATTATTTTTTTTATTTTTTTTTTGCAGTGGAAAGTGTCATGATGCCATTTCTAACCTTAGGTCCCTGGGCGGGACCCGGAAAGAAATGTGTAAACGCCAGATATCAAAGGAAATAAAAATAATAATAACATGATGATGATGATGATGATGATAATATCTTAGAAGTTTGTCAAAAGAACTATCAAAATACAAGAATCTTGAAGTGGAAATCTTAATAATGTGGCACATGACGACGTCAAGAATTCCAGTTTTGGTTAAAGCCCTCAGTTTTATTATAAAGGTCTCGATAGAATCATTGAACGTATCCCCGATAGCCCATGACTTAACAAAATATAAAAGAATGGCTCTATCAACTACAGTTCACACTTTATGAAGAGCTTTATCTATTAAAATGTGTATGATCTTAGTTTGTTTGTTTTATTTTACGAAAATGGCAGGATGCCATTTCTAACTTTAAGTCTTTGGGTGGGACGCTAAAGGAAATGAGTATACAATAGAAATCAAAGCCGCCAACAACAACAACAACAGCAACAACAGATAATAAATAGAAATACATGAGAAAATTTGACGATTTTTCCATTTTAATTTTCTGATGAATCTTAATTCTTAAGTTAATGATTGAATAAGCTCCTTGCAAGTTCCACCTATAAAACCCCTGTCGTAAATCTCCTATTGCATTGTTAAATATTTGACCTTTTTTTTGTTTTTTTTTAGTATTTCCCTCAAGCAAGCCACTAAGACACAAGGTGTTACTGAGTGTGAAAGAATAAGAAAAAGAAAAACAAATCATTATTATGGAGCGAGAACAATAAAAGGACAAGAACAAAAAACACAGACGATGACGATTGACATTGCATTTGAATTTTTGAAGATCAAAGTTGACTGGGAAGCAAGAAGCCGGAAGAGAGTTTCACAAATGAGAAGTGTGAGAGAAGAAACTGTTAGCATAGAACTTACGGTTACACTTCGCTAATTCAACTGTAAACTGATGAGACCTTGTTGCGAATCTCGTCCTGCATTTAAATTCACCAAGCCTCGGTAGCATAGAGGGAAGGACATCAGAACAATTACCGTGAAAGTATTTAAAGAAAAAGACGCAGAGAATCTACATTACTGTAGAGGGAAACTTTTTAAAAATATTGCAACAATAATCATAAGTATTATTACAGAACATTATTATTACTATTTTAATTATTTCATCCCAAGCTAAGCGATTATGGCACTAGGATGATATGACTAACTGGTAGTGAAAGAGAATGAGAAGACAAGTTAGGAAAATGGAAAATAAAAGAACGGACCGAAAGCGATTATGGCAATAAGGTGCAACGACTTACTGGTAGTGAAAGAGAATGAGAAGACAAGTTAGGACAAAGGACAATAAAAGAACGGGTCCAAAGCGATGAGGGTACTAGGATTCAATGACTTATTGGTAATGAAAGAGAATGAGAAGACAAGTTAGGACAAAAGAAACAATAAATGAACGGATTCAACGTAAAGGGTAGTACAAATGAAAAGCAGGTGTTAAATACATAAGAATGCTATATGTATTCTCTATTTTCCTTTTCTTTCTTTTTTCTTTCTTTCTTTTTTCTTTCTTTCTTTTTTCTTTCTTTCTTTCTTTTTTCTTTCTTTCTTTTTTCTTTCTTTTTTCTTTCTTTCTTTTTTCTTTCTTTCTTTCTTTTTTCTTTCTTTCTTTCTTTTTTCTTTCTTTCTTTTTTCTTTCTTTTTTTTCTTTCTTTCTTTTTTCTTTCTTTCTTTCTTTTTTCTTTCTTTCTTTTTTCTTTCTTTTTTCTTTCTTTTTTCTTTCTTTCTTTTTTCTTTCTTTCTTTCTTTTTTCTTTCTTTCTTTTTTCTTTCTTTCTTTCTTTTCTCTAAAACCAAACAGCGCTTTTGATATGTTTTCTTCCGTCTATCCTCGCAAACAAACAGGAATGGTTGATTGTTTATCCGAGGTAATGGCATTGCGTAACATTCGTATTCACCAACTAAAGAAAAAGCAGAATCAAAATGGCCGGACACTCATTGCAGGTGCATGTTCTGGTGCATGCGTGTTTATTATGAACTGGGGTAATCTCTCATGAACAACAGTCCGCTCAAACCCTATTATTCTAGCACTTTCCAAAGTTACCACACACTAAGATCAACTTTCCAGACAGACAACATCAAGAAGTTACAAATCGACTGCAGTGATATTCGAACACCGGTCTCATGGTCCGAAAAGCGAACGCTCTAACCACTCAGGCAATACTAAAATCACAGCTAATGATAATACACAAAAGGGTCGGCCAGTGGCAAATATAATTGGATGTTGGGAGAAACGAACACTTCAATGGATGACAGAATATAAGACCCTGTTCGCAAAAGACTATTAAACAGTAATAGGGAACTACAGCATCATATCTTCGATGTGCTAAATCCCCATAGAACAGGTTTAGAAAGAACTATATGACTAGAGTATGGCAGTGAATGCTAAATCTCGCAAAAGAAGAAACTTGAGACGATAGAAATGTGGTTCTAGAAAAGGATGCTGAGAATATCGTGGACCGAACATGTGAACAACAAGTTTTGGAGAAAATCGAAACACGAAGAACGCTTATATTTAACATCTGAAACAATTGAGATTTCTAGGGTAATTAATGAGAAAAGAGGGCTTGGAAAGTGTGTAACTCATAAGGCATATTGAAGGCAGGTGAGAGAGGAAAGAAGCGATTAACCTACTTAACGAGCCGGTTTGTAGAACAGGGTTTAGGAGAAATAACAAAAAATCAAAATCTACCAAGAGCTATAAAAGACAGGAAAATGTGGAGAGCCATGATCGTGAACATCCTAAAGAGAGACGGCTCGTTAGAAAATCGAGTAACGTCAAAGAAGCAAAATACCTCCAAAAGACAAATGATCTAATATCCTTTTAAAATCAGTATGCAGATGAATGATATTCCAAATTCCCTGAAGAATACCTGGATCGACAATCTCCTGATGACGTGTACAGTGGCCGAAACGTTGTGACAACACCGGCAAAGATGAGGACTATATCTGTAAATAAGTTGATTTTTGGTTATCTAAAAAAAATCTGAATATTTACTGAAATTGAGAGAAAAATTAAGAAAAAATTCTGCCGGATGATCACTCCGAAGTCAACGTAAGGAAAGATTTTTCCAAAAAGTGTTTATCCTTTGAACTTTCCGTCCTGGTAATGATACGACCTGCATAACTGCAATACAATATATAATTTTATATAAATATATACTCAATAATTTTTTTTATATTGTTACTCATACCATAGAAGATCCAAGTGTCATTCAAGTAAGTAAATATTGACCCAAATCTGGAAGCATCCCCTCGGGAGTCTGCTCCACAATGTAGAGCTTCATAGGAAGAGGCTGTCCGAATGGAACGTTCTTGTTCTTATAAAGAACAATCTTCTTTTCCATTTTTATATAGAAAAAATATTCCTTTTCTTACATTTCTTGGATGACGTGAAAATGTTAGCCCCAAATAATAAAAAAATTGTAAACTTCTTAAGAGTCAGAATATTTAGACTATGAATGAACTTTGAAATTGATAGTGCTGAGGCTGTGCATTAAAAAGAGAAAAAAAAACATGGCAGTAACTGATTGACTCAAACCGGATGTTCTAATAACGTTATATATAAAAAGAGCGTTTCATATATCTTTTAAGTTGTCAATAATTTCCGTTTTGGGGAGCCACTTGTAATATTATTTTGAAGAAGAATTGTGATAAACAAAATTACCATAGGAGAACGAATTAACTTCTGAAAATGCTAGATTGAACATTGAAGTGAAATACTAGATGTAGTGAGATTTTCAAGGCAGGAATGGAAACATTTGGCTTTCATTGACCGAAATTACCTTAGGAGAACGAATTAACTTCAGAAATTACTAGATTGAACATTGAAGTGAAATACTAGATGAAGTGAGATTTTCAAGGCAGGAATGGAAACATTCGGCTTTCATTGACCGAGCAGTCAGTGCTACCGTCAGTTAAAATTTATAAAACCTTTATATCAAAAAATAATTTTCAGGGAAATACGTTTATCAATCTAGTAACTTTTACTCCTCTTTCTAGTATTGATGGGGCTTTCCTTCCTAATTTTTTGTTTGGAGTAGTGTGGAATGCTAACATCTTGATTGTCATTATTATCTGTTCGAGTTACATGTACCATCGATTGTGTTTGTTGCTGTTTTTTAAATTCCTCATGTGACTTCGTTTCTGTTATTCGGCACAATTCTTTGTGATTTTGTAGCTCCAGTCTAGAAGGCTTGAAGAAGTATCGTCCACGCTAAGACTTACAAACTTCATTCGCTTGAAACTATTTGTAACCAGAGACCTGAAAGTTTGGTTGTATACAGTTGACAGTTCAGATATTTCTGAACGGGTTTGTGCTATGCATGACATCCATTTGAAAGTCTCGACCTGACGAGACTGTTTAAGAACTGGACACGAATTTTTGTGTTAATGTTTTGATTGTTTAACAGTTTGCTGTGTTGGATACAACTATCCCGATAGCAACTTATTCTACGTTCAATTTCTTTATCACCTACACTAACTTGCTAAAATCGAAAATCAGATCGAGGAGAGTGCTGCGAAACAGAGAAGATTTGTTTTTTTGTGCCATTTGGTTTTCCATCATCTCATTTATGATTCACTAACATATTTTCACTTAAATAAGCAAGCAAATATATTTTCAAGATTATAATTACAATTTTCAAGTTTCGTCTCCAAAATTCGCAATGAGTCGGACAGTTGGACTTGAAAGTGTTAATGAACGTTATTAATCTGGTTTTGCAGATAAAATGTAATTTGAACAAGGAAGAATTGTAGATGTAAGAGTAACGGCGTTGTCAACCGAAATCTTCAGTCTGCTGGGAATCAATAAAACAGAATATTTAAAGAATTTCATTGATAATAATAATAAGGAAGCACAGTGGAGCAATGGATAGCGGCTCGGAGAACCGATTTCGAATTCCAGGCGAATCCATTACATTCACTTGCGAATAACCTTGGAAAAGGTATGAATCATCTTCTTCTCCCTCCAGCTATGGGTAAATAGCAGGATAGACCGGGTTGCCTTAGATGGCAACTGGTTTACTACAGAAAGAAATGACAACCTACTGTGGGGAAAAAACGGATTCGTCAGTCATGTAACGAAAGATACATGATCGCCCAAGCGCGTTCAAGAAAAGAAAATCAGCATTTTACTACTATAGAAGGTTACTTTATGATGAACTGCACGTTATCATCCGCAAAATATCCTCCATCTAAACGTCTCAAATGTGCATTGATAATTCTCCTACTATGCCTTTTTTATTCACAGACCCCGGTGGCGACTTGGTAATTAGGTCTTTAAAATTAGGTTCTGGCAATATCATAACGCGCAATAATAATAAAAGAACATTCCAAAGGATAAAAAGACACTCCCATTAAATAACAGACAGATGAATCGGCACTTAGAAAAAAAGACATGTTCTTCTGTTAAGATAGGTACCTCTACGATATCGCTAAAAAAATGGCATAAGCATGATTAAAAAGACGCCAAACTTGACGAAAACAAAATTTTATCTTTTAAATGCTTATATTATGTGGAAGAGGAAAGAACAAAGTTTTTTTTCATTATTTTTAAAAAAATTTTCCTTCTTTTTAGAATATTCTAAATTTTGATTAAAAAACTTTGTTTATCTTTGTGTCACGGTCACCAGTGAAATAACATATACAATTTTTATCACTTTTTTTTTGTATGACACACATTATTTTTGGAAATCTTGCAAAAATGAAAATAATTGTCGGATCTTAATGAAACTTTCAGAAAGTATTCACAGATGATCGAAATTATTATAAATATGTTTTTTTTTATTATAGTCATGGCAGAAATATTTTTTTATATTTATTATCCCCCCACCATAACTAATTTTATGAAAACTCTAGAAATTCGCTCGCATCGGATTTAGTTATTACAATAGTTAAAAGCACAAGGCTTTGAAGAATGCAAATCACGTTTTGTTTTTTTTGTAATAACTCCACTTGTACCTGAAAAATAGCTTTGAACTGTAATATACAAAACTCAATAAAACAAATATATTATTTAATTTCAAATGCTTTTATTTGCTTTTAGTTGTTTGTATTAATATGGACAATATTTTCGGAAAGCAAAAAATTTTTCCGATGAATAATAAATTTTTTATTCAGTTATTTCTTAATTATTTAACTATAATACATTTTTTACATTAAGTTGGTAAAATATTTTAAAATTACTTACAAGCCGCGTCGGATTTTCTAAATGCCCTTATGATATAGATCTTGTTTTAGTGCTTTATAAATTGTATCGTTTTGACTACTCCGAACTCCACACGTACTTAAAAAATGTAATTTTGTCTTAAAAAAAAAAGTTAAAACGGTTGTTATTAAAATGTATGAGAGGTAACAAAAGTATAAAAGGTCATGTGACTTGAGTTTAAATGGCGTTAAAAATTCTTAGCGAGACAAATGTTGTGCATTTTGAATTAGCGGTTTTTACTCATTACAAAAATTTGAACATCATCCTAAGCCATTTTCACCATCAACATTACTACATTTTTAAAAATACCATTTATTTCATTTATCATTTTACATATTTCATTGCAATTTCAATGTTTTGAAGTTGTTTTACAGCTTTCACTTTTTTTCTTTCAGTGAGCCGTCTGTCAATTTTTCAATTACGATTCATTTTCATACTGTACCATTTGATTTATTTTTAATTTTTTTATATAGCTACTTTTTCAATATATTTCTTGAATTTGTGAAATTCTTTTTATAGATTTTTTAATTCATGTATATTTTTTTTTGTTATGAAATAAGAAAGATAACATATCCAACCGAGCACTGAAATTTGGCGCACTCAGATATTTTTCGACAATTTTTTTTTTCTTTTTCGTTTTTTATATTTTTTGATTTAGTTTTAATAGTCTTCATTGAGATTTTAATTCATTTCATTTACATATTTTTCATATAAATAAGAAAAAGAAAAGAAAATTACCTAGCAATAGCCGATATTATTTAATTTTTGTCATCATCATTTATTTATCAAAATACTATATAAATTTACAATTTTTTTTTTTTTTTTTGCTCCTTATTAGTTTGTTTCATTTCTAGACATAAAGAACAACATATAACTATCTCGGTGATCATTGTGAATTCAAACAAACTATCCAGTATTGCCTCCGAGTCCTTGGTACATTCTGTCTACAGCTCATAAAAATTCATTGTCATCACCCTGCTCAAAATGTGTTAAAAAACAAAAATACATCAAGCCATTTCTCAAACTTAAATTATAAAAAGAAAAAAAGAAAAAATTGGGTTTTTTTACAAGGTGGTGACAACTTGTTATTGTTGGCTGGCTGGCCCTTGACCCAGCAATGTCGAAGTCATTTTTTGGGGCTTAATTTCAACACTGTTTTCCTCAATGCTGATTTCAAATAAAAAACATGCAAAAAAAAAAAAAAACTGGTTTCTAATGTTCAGATATAGTAATTTTAACTATTTTTTTTTCATATTTTATGCCCAGAAAAAAATTTTTATAATCATTTTCATTTCACCAACCAATTTCACTCAGAAATGAAAGAGCATTCTTTGCTTTCAGGAAATACTTAGTTTCATGGAGTGCAGATCAAAAGTTTCCTTGATATTTTGTTCAGATGATGACATAAGTTATTTTTCAATATTTATTTCAGGGCAAATAGGCTGCAGAGTGTAACAAAATAACTATTGATATGTTTGTGATGATTTTTACTTAGGATAGAAATGTTTTATCAAGCAGATATGTATTGACTTTAGGAGGCTACAGCTACGTGACGTCATTTACGTCCTTCCGTATGATCATTCGGATCTCACGTTAGCTGACGATATGTGATGACAACACATCACTCATTGCCTGTCAATAGCGAAAGATGTTAAGATCGCCTCCCTTTATTTCAAACCACATTTTTTTTCGAAGAAAGTAAGTAAAAGTTTCCTTAGAAATATATTAAATAATCTTTAAATTACATAATTTTCGTTAAAAAAATTTTGAACAACCTATAATTTATTTTTAAAAGAAATTTAAACTCGGATTTTAACTTAGTTTAAAAAATTTTAAAAATATGGCTGATATCGATTTTTTTTCGATAATTTTGCTGAAAAAAAAAAACAAGATTTTTAACTAAAATTTCGGACATGCTAAGAATGAGTAAAAAAAATTTAAAAATACTCAAAAAATATTTCGGTATTTCTTCTTAATAATGATATATATCCTTAAGCAGATAAAAAATTTTTTCGTCAAATTTAAGGCCTTTCTTGTCAAGCTATACTGATTTGTTTACATTTCGTGGAGGTACCTATGTTAAGAAACTGAAAATATCCAGTTTTAAAGCAACGACACGTTCTTCCGTTGAATAAAGACTGAAAACGCTATGATTCCGAAAGAGAAACGCTTCTCCCTTAAAAAAAATAACAAAAAACTGAAAGGCACACGAGCTTATTTGACACATCCCCATTTTTTATAGAATATATTCAGTGAGATTGCTCCTAGTAAATTCACGCGTGTAATGCTTAACGAAATCTCCCAATATATTGTAAACCCATTATAACTATATATAAGATGAAACATTTATTTATGATTGATCAGCAAGTCCCTGTGAACCTCTCCAGTACATTAATAATAATAATAATAATAATAATAATGATAATAATAATAATAATAATAATAATGATAATAATAATAATAATGATAATGATAATAATAACAATAATAATTAGGGATGCTTTCATGTACATTGGTTATTGTGTTGAAAATATGGCTATCAAATTGCAGAATATTGGTAAAAGTATGTACATTTCAGAACAAGTGAAGAATTTGGAAAACCCACATTATTCTGGGACTATGATTTTCAGGCACATAGTGGTACATCATTGCCTTCCCGGATATTATTATTCTTGATAAAGGCATCAAGAACTGTCATATTATTGATGTTGCCATTCCAAATGAAACAAATATAGCAGAGAAGGTGATTGAGAAAATTACAAACTATGCTGATTTGAAAGTTGAGATGGCATGATTGTTTGGAAATGCGGGAAGGGAATGTCAAAGTGATTCCAGTAAAAATATGTAACCTCCTTGGCAAACTGGGGATATCATACCAAATTGGAGCTATCCAAAAATCAGCTCTTTTCAGCAATGTGCATAATTTCCTTATATGCAAGCTGCTAGTGGCCCGCCGGCGGGCTGCCTATGACAACGCCAGCGGCCCTCCGGTAGCATTGCTAAGATGAACACGCTGACGCTTCGACAGTGGCCACCAGCGGTGAACGCTAGTGCCATACCACTCAGTAGCAGATTGGTGGCTTGCTTGTAGGGTTGAGAAAATTTTGCCTGTCTGAGGTCCTTGTTGCGACTTGATATATAAATTAATGTACCCGCTGTATTTAAAAACTTACACGGTGTAACAAATAATAATAATAATAATAATAATAAGAGATGCCCTGATTTTTACTAAAGGTATGTCTTCCATGGCATGTGATCTTAACTGGTTGGAAGTGTTAATATATACATGATTTGTCTTGGTTAGTCTAGCTGAGATACAATAAATATAGTTTGTACGAATTGCCGTGACCAGAACAAGTTGGACATGACGTCTACTGAGGCCTTTCTCTCTATATATATCTAAATTATAATGAGAAACTAGAATTTTGGAAATTTCACACTTAATTGAACTTACTTGCTAACTTTTCCCATTTTACTTTGAAATCAAGGAAATACGAACTTTTAGCAAAATCATCACAATATATGTAAAGCAAGAAGGCGTCCGTTCAGAGTGACGCTAAAAGTATAACAATTAACCAAGATGGCCAGCGTGAAATACGTTTGAAGGTCACTTAGGTTTGTAGGGGTTACTTTTTAAAATAAACCAGACTAACTTGGGCACGCGTCTACTAACAGACAGGTATACGAGGGCGGACTAAAAAATTCACGGCTATGAAGGCGTGATGCTAGGGCCGTGAAATCTTGCATGCATTAATTTCAACTCTTTTTATTAATAAGAGCATTGTTTATTTCCAGGCAAACTGGCATCTGACTGTTCAAAGAAGACTATTCATCCTGTTATCCAAAAATGTAATCAAGCACAATCATGATGTTATTATTATTGCAATACTAGTTCCCAGTCAACTTTCTTTTATTATAGTCAAATCAGGAGAAAAGTGGAATGTGGTCAATCAATTCAACGCTAGAGTTACGCACAGCAGACATTGCAAACAACGACTTGTGTGCAGGAGCGTTTCATCAGTTTTCAGAAGCCTTTGACCTTGATACCCTTATGTAATTACCTCAGCAAGTTGGTATAGTACTCTCCATTGATGGTGTGACAAGAAACGACCTTGATCTTCTTTGCAACTGGGTGAGAAGGGCTATTTCCACTGCATTCATTTTGCGTTTTGGCTCTGGATCAATATGAAGAACCCAACACTCATCTTAGGAAACGTTCAAGGAAACCCACTCGAACTGCCTCAAACAATGTTAGATATTCCCGTAATGTGATCAGCATAGTACTCTTCGGTTCAGGTGTCAGGTGACTTGGAACCCACCGAACAAAACCTTTCTTATGCCAAGTTCGTTATGCAGAATATTCTCAGCTCCCTTACGGGATAGGTCAGTAGCATTCGCTATTTGATCTATAGTAAATCGCCTGTCATCCATCACAATGGAGTGAACATGATCAATGCTTTCCATGGTAGTAGTAGTTGAAGGACGCCTAGATCTTGGGTCATCTTTAAGACACTCATTTCCCAAATTCAACTCTCCACTGTATCAACCAATGCTCTTGGCGGTTAAAATCTTTTTTCTCTAGGTGCTTGATTACACAACAATGCCAAATTTTGTCCATTTTCAAGAAAAGTTGCTACTAGTTATTTTTTAAGTTTTCTTAGAACAGTCAGAGGTCAATTTACGTGGGAAAACCATTCAGTTATAATTAATAAGAGAAATTAATGAATGTAAGATTTCACACCTATATCATCATTCCGTCATAGTCAGTCTATAAACTTTTCAGCCCACCCTCGTATAACCAGGAGGAAATGAGAGCTCTAATCTATTTAATATCTTCATAAATTAGGATCTGCGCGTGTAAAAGCACATATGGGAAAAATGGGCCTTGACCTTTTAAACAATCCGAACCACATTCCGAACGAATCTACTAATATAAAAAAAAGCTTTCTTGTTTTCCTTCCAGAGGCCGGTGGAAAGATGATGGACAACGCCGATGACATAGGTATTCAATTTTGGGATCAGAATAATCTTGAGCAAAATCAATATTATTTACCAACCTCTCCAAAAATAGGATTTATACAACAAGCAAAAAGTTTGAGTCCACACTGCACAGTCATTAAGAAAGCCATGTTATAAAAGGCAATTAAGCAGAGAGAAAATCCGTCAAGGATCAAAAGCATAAATACTGGACATTGAAAGAATAGCAAAATGTATTGTTCATAAAAAAGTTTAAATTTGACTGGAGATTTGATTCAGGTCAAGTGAATCATGAAAAAAGATCAATATCATTCGATTTTGGAAAAGACATGTTACAACATCTGGTTTACGCATAACTGGAAAAAGAATTCACCTTTCAACACGGCAACGATCCAAAACACTCTTCTAAAATTATATTCAAATTACCTCTACGAATCAAAGATAAAAGAACAAAACTTTGGAAATTATGTCTTCGTCACCGCAATCTCTTGACCTGAATTCCACAGGAGATTTCAAAGAGAATACCGAAAGAGTGAGAGTGAGCTTTTCCAGTGCTTGAAGAATGCTTGCGAAGGTCTCACATCTAATTCATTTCCAAAAAAATGCTGGAAAGAATGCTAATAATTTGTAAAGCAGTAATTAAAGCAAGTGGTATTCTTATTGACGAAGTGGAAGACAGCATATGCTGCTGTTGTATAATCATTTTTTATAGTTAAGTGATCATTAGTTTTTTCCATAATAAAAGATGTAATTACTAAAATTTTATCTTATACTTTAAGAAATGCAGAAACGTCCAAAAATGTTTCCCTGTAGTGTATGATAATTTTTTTTTTTTATAACAGAAACTATAATCTGTATTTGGAATGACAGCAATGATGGTAGCTAACCTGAATACATCATAAAAAATCAGAATTCGGAATTAATAAACTCTAAGCACTTCAAATACCTGGGCGTGTAGATCAGTTATAATAAATTTAGTATAGATCATAAGGAAATTGGAAATATACGATGGAGTAATGGCTAGCGGCTCGGAGAACCGAGTTCGAATTCCAGTCGAATCCATGACATTCACTTACGTGCTTAGGAATGGTATGAATCCTATTCTTCTCTCCCCAGCTATCGGTAAATAACGGGGCAGACCGGGTTCTATAGCCTTGGATCGCAAATGATCCAGGAGAAGGACAAATCTGAATTCAAAACCTGCGAAGGGTTGTTTGGCAACTGGTCTACCGTAGAAAGAAATGGCAACCTACCACGAGAAAAAATCTGCCTCGTCAGTCATGTATCATCTAAGCGTGTATCACGCATGGCACATAACTGACTGAATAGACATTCCAACACTGCGAAATGCTAAAAAGTGACAATTTTAACCTAAGAAGTCGAATAATTCTATTAAAATTCATGGCTAAAAGTGATTTCAAATGAATTAATTTTGATCTCATTAGATCTTAGATTGGCGTTACAGAATCACAAACAAAATTCATTACAAAGTAAAATAAATCTACGTTACTTGAATATTTCCAAAAGAGCAACCACTAAAATGAATACCAGATGTAAGCAGAAGGTTACTAATGATATAATGAAGATGTCAACTTTTCTTCCAACTAAAAACAAAATGCTTAGGAAACTCCTATTAAGACTAGAAAGAGCGATAACAGTTATTGGACTCGAGAAAGATATGTTCCTTTAAAACTGTTTTAAGAGATGTATTTTATAATTTCCAACCAACTAAATATTCGTTCAATGAATGCCTAATGTTTTTGTATTGAAATGGCTAACATCATTATGACAATTATTGTTAATTCGCTATCATTACTTTAATCAGGTAATCCTAAATTTAATCGTCATAGAATGTATTCATTTAATTCATGTGGGTACATGAATCTGTGGCACAAGTCTGAAGGAAAAGTAGGGAAAGGCTAATCAACACTGTATATCCTATATCTAGTTAATCCTACTCACGACCCATTCACTCTAAGAGATTACTCAATCATTACAAGAACCCATCCTTATTTATTCAGTCCAATATATACCACAATACCATATTTTGGCTGGGATCCTGCTGTAGCATACTTACGGACGATAATGGGTATGTCCCGATTCACATAAATACAATAGTAAATACAGTATGTTGGTCTGCAATTGGAGATTCGTCTCCAGCTGTGCTGGTCAAACTCTCTGCCTCCGGGCAGAGAGGATCCCCAGACGAGGCTATGTCGAAGGTCTACGAATAATTTTTTACCGAGCCTACGATCTCGGATACCCCACATCAAATTCGGTCTTGTGCCACATCTGACTGTGTGGGACGGTTGGTTGATATCCTGTAGTTGGAGATTCATTGTGGAATTCATTTGGCTCACTTCTAGAAGTTGACTACTATTTCTACGGAGACGCTGACGAATCGTATATGTGTTGTTCTTGTCCTAAGTATTATCGTTCATTAGCAACCATCGTGTGATTATTCTACTCAGTAACCTTCCTTAGGTTACAAGAGACTCTAATAAAACACTGATGATTTTAGACATCTCTTTATATGTGCAAATATTTTTACCTCTTTCTTATAGATTTTAATTAAAAGATATATAAAAATTTACATATGAAAATAAAGGAAAGAAAACATTTAAACAGATAAAAACTGATGAAAGAAGGGAGGCTACTCTGTTCTCCCAATAAACAGAATCAAAAATGTAACGACATTAAAAAAAATAACAAAAGAGTTAAAACAAAACAAGACTAATACACAAAAGATAAGTAATCAAAAATTAAATAATGAAAATACATCATTTAAGAATTTAGACAACATATTCACTAGTTGAAAATTTTAAAATAATCTCTATTTCATGTGAAAGGTAATTCTTATTAATAAACATACTTGAAAAATCTTTGAAAATGTCTCCGATTTCTAGTTTTTCTCACTTTCCGACAAACAAATTCACAGACAAGCAAACACAAAGTCATATTCTCTTCATTTCTCCTCACAGAATACGAATAAAAATGGTTCCATATGTTAAATGTTTCTTTTTTTGACTTCATGATTACTAATCCAGTATTCATTGCGCGTCGCGAAGAATTTTCGAAGAAACCATTTAAAAACTCCAGAGGCATATTGGCAAAAATGATACCATTTTCTTTGCTCTTTTAGAAGCCTAGTTGAATAGATGAAGCCTTACAAAAATGTTATTTGCCAATGTGTTATTGCTATTTTAACTTTTGTTTATTTCTGTTTTGTTACGATGCGTGTATTTGGTTGTTTAAGAGGGAGGTTGGAGGAGAATAAGAATGAGAGAGGAAAGCGAAACAAACAGAATAAGAGGGAGGGAGAGAAAGAAATGACATAGAGAGTTGCATAAAAAGACGGATTAATTTTAAGACATAAGGAAAGGAAGAGAGGAGAGAGATACAGAGTGGGAGAAAAAAGAAAAAGATAAAGAGGGAAACTAAAGCAAAAAGATGAAGGATAGAGAGAAAAGAGAGAGAGGGGGGGAGTAGAAAAAAGACGAGAGAGGGAAAGAAAGCTAAAAAGACAGGGATAGGGAAAAAGAGTGAATACGACCAAGACATAACGAAGAGCAAGGGGGAAAGATCGAGTGAGTGAGAAAGAGAGAGATAGCGTGGAAAGAACATAGTTAGAGTGTGAGATTGATAGAGAGAAATGGAAGAGGTAAAAGTAGAGAATAAGAAGGAGAGAGAGCGAGAGAAAAAGAAAAACATAGTGTTGGAGAAAAAAAAACGGAATAAAACCAAGAGATAAGGAGAGAAGAAAGATAATGAAAGCGGTGGGGGACGAGTGAGGGAAAGAAATAGAAGAAATACAGAGGTAGGGGCAAAAGAGGGAATAAGACCAAAACATAACGAACGACAGGGAGAAAAGAGCGAGTGACACCCCCCACACACACACACACACTAAAAACAGATAACTAGATAGATAGTGTGTGTGAGAGGGGGAGATAGAGAGAGAGTGTGGGGAGAAAAAAAACCTAAATAGAGAAAAAATTAGAATAAAAAAGAAAGCGAGAATGAGGTAAAAGAGAAAAATCTTAGAAGCCGTAGACGAAGAATAAATTATATATAGGGAGAGAAGTAAAAGATGGAATTAAACTGAGAGATAGAAAGCAGAGAACGAGAGAGAGAGAGAGAAGAGAAAAAGGGCAAAGGCCATATATGAAGAAAAAAGGACACATTAAAAACAGAGAGTGGCAAGACAAAGAGTGAAAAAAAAACGAAAAATATAAATAGAAAGAGAGTAGAGCATGGATATATATATGAAGTGAGAAAGAAAGAAGAGAAAGAGAGCGAAAATTGAAGAGAAGGAAGTAAGAAAAAAGAATAGAGAAAGAGAGCGAAAATTTCAGAGGAGAAAGATGTAAGAAAAAAGAATAGAAAGAGAAAGAGAGCGAAAATTTTAGAGGAGAAGGAAGTAAGAAAAAAGAATAGAAAGAGAAAGAGAGCGAAAATTGAAGGGGAGAAGGATGTAAGAAAAAAGAATAGAAAGAGAAAGAGAGCGAAAATTTTAGAGGAGAAGGATGTAAGAAAAAAGAATAGAAAGAGAAAGAGAGCGAAAATTGAAGGGGAGAAGGAAGTAAAAAAAAAGAAGAGAAAGAGAGCGAAAATTGAAGGGGAGAAGGAAGTAAAAAAAAAGAATATAAAGAGAGAGAGATCGAAAATTGAAGGGGAGAAGAAAGTAAGAAAAAAGAATAGAAAGAGAAAGAGAGCGAAAATTGAAGGGGAGAAGGAAGTAAGAAAAAAGAATAGAAAGAGAAAGAGAGCGAAAATTGAAAAGGAGAAGGATGTAAGAAAAAAGAATAGAAAGAGAAAGAGAGCGAAAATTGAAGGGGAGAGGGATGTAAGAAAAAAGAATAGAAAGAGAAAGAGAGCGAAAATTGAAGGGGAGAAGGAAGTAAGAAAAAAGAATAGAAAGAGAAAGAGAGCGAAAATTGAAGGGGAGAAGGAAGTAAGAAAAAAGAATAGAAAGAGAAAGAGAGCGAAAATTGAAAAGGAGAAGGATGTAAGAAAAAAGAATAGAAAGAGAAAGAGAGCGAAAATTGAAGGGGAGAAGGAAGTAAGAAAAAAGAATAGAAAGAGAAAGAGAGCGAAAATTGAAGGGGAGAAGGATGTAAGAAAAAAGAATAGAAAGAGAAAGAGAGCGAAAATTGAAAAGGAGAAGGAAGTAAGAAAAAAGAATAGAAAGAGAAAGAGAGCGAAAATTGAAGGGGAGAAGGATGTAAGAAAAAAGAATAGAAAGAGAAAGAGAGCGAAAATTGAAGGGGAGAAGGAAGTAAGAAAAAAGAATAGAAAGAGAAAGAGAGCGAAAATTGAAGGGGAGAAGGATGTAAGAAAAAAGAATAGAAAGAGAAAGAGAGCGAAAATTGAAAAGGAGAAGGATGTAAGAAAAAAGAATAGAAAGAGAAAGAGAGCGAAAATTGAAGGGGAGAAGGGAGTAAGAAAAAAGAATAGAAAGAGAAAGAGAGCGAACATTGAAAAGGAGAAGGATGTAAGAAAAAAGAATAGAAAGAGAAAGAGAGCGAAAATTGAAGGGGAGAAGGATGTAAGAAAAAAGAATAGAAAGAGAAAGAGAGCGAAAATTGAAGGGGAGAAGGATGTAAGAAAAAAGAATAGAAAGAGAAAGAGAGCGAAAATTGAAGGGGAGAAGGATGTAAGAAAAAAGAATAGAAAGAGAAAGAGAGCGAAAATTGAAAAGGAGAAGGATGTAAGAAAAAAGAATAGAAAGAGAAAGAGAGCGAAAATTGAAGGGGAGAAGGATGTAAGAAAAAAGAATAGAAAGAGAAAGAGAGCGAAAATTGAAAAGGAGAAGGATGTAAGAAAAAAGAATAGAAAGAGAAAGAGAGCGAAAATTGAAAAGGAGAAGGATGTAAGAAAAAAGAATAGAAAGAGAAAGAGAGCGAAAATTGAAAAGGAGAAGGATGTAAGAAAAAAGAATAGAAAGAGAAAGAGAGCGAAAATTGAAGGGGAGAAGGATGTAAGAAAAAAGAATAGAAAGAGAAAGAGAGCGAAAATTGAAAAGGAGAAGGAAGTAAGAAAAAAGAATAGAAAGAGAAAGAGAGCGAAAATTGAAAAGGAGAAGGATGTAAGAAAAAAGAATAGAAAGAGAAAGAGACCGAAAATTGAAGAGGAGAAGGAAGTAAGAAAAAAGAATAGAAAGAGAAAGAGAGCGAAAATTGAAGGGGAGAAGGGAGTAAGAAAAAAAGAGAAAGAGATCGAAAATTGAAGGGGAGAAGGGAGTAAGAAAAAGAATAAAAAGAGAAAAAGAGCGAAAATTGAAGGGGAGAAGGATGTAAGAAAAAAGAATAGAAAGAGAAAGAGAGCGAAAATTGAAAAGGAGAAGGATGTAAGAAAAAAGAATAGAAAGAGAAAGAGAGCGAAAATTGAAGGGGAGAAGGATGTAAGAAAAAAGAATAGAAAGAGAAAGAGAGCGAAAATTGAAAAGGAGAAGGATGTAAGAAAAAAGAATAGAAAGAGAAAGAGAGCGAAAATTGAAGGGGAGAAGGGAGTAAGAAAAAAGAATAGAAAGAGAAAGAGAGCGAAAATTGAAAAGGAGAAGGATGTAAGAAAAAAGAATAGAAAGAGAAAGAGAGCGAAAATTGAAGAGGAGAAGGATGTAAGAAAAAAGAATAGAAAGAGAAAGAGAGCGAAAATTGAAGGGGAGAAGGATGTAAGAAAAAAGAATAGAAAGAGAAAGAGAGCGAAAATTGAAAAGGAGAAGGATGTAAGAAAAAAGAATAGAAAGAGAAAAAGAGCGAAAATTGAAAATGAGAAGGATGTAAGAAAAAAGAATAGAAAGAGAAAGAGAGCGAAAATTGAAGGGGAGAAGGAAGTAAGAAAAAAGAATAGAAAGAGAAAGAGAGTGAAAATTGAAGGGGAGAAGGGAGTAAGAAAAAAAGAGAAAGAGATCGAAAATTGAAGGGGAGAAGGGAGTAAGAAAAAGAATAAAAAGAGAAAAAGAGCGAAAATTGAAGGGGAGAAGGAAGAAAGAAAAAAGAATAGAAAGAGAAAGAGAGCGAAAATTGAAGGGGAGAAGGATGTAAGAAAAAAGAATAGAAAGAGAAAGAGAGCGAAAATTGAAAAGGAGAAGGATGTAAGAAAAAAGAATAGAAAGAGAAAGAGAGCGAAAATTGAAGGGGAGAAGGATGTAAGAAAAAAGAATAGAAAGAGAAAGAGAGCGAAAATTGAAAAGGAGAAGGATGTAAGAAAAAAGAATAGAAAGAGAAAGAGAGCGAAAATTGAAGGGGAGAAGGAAGTAAGAAAAAAGAATAGAAAGAGAAAGAGAGCGAAAATTGAAAAGGAGAAGGATGTAAGAAAAAAGAATAGAAAGAGAAAGAGAGCGAAAATTGAAGAGGAGAAGGATGTAAGAAAAAAGAATAGAAAGAGAAAGAGAGCGAAAATTGAAGGGGAGAAGGGAGTAAGAAAAAAAGAGAAAGAGATCGAAAATTGAAGGGGAGAAGGGAGTAAGAAAAAGAATAAAAAGAGAAAAAGAGCGAAAATTGAAGGGGAGAAGGAAGAAAGAAAAAAGAATAGAAAGAGAAAGAGAGCCAAAATTTCAGGGAGTAAGAAAAAGAATAGAAAGAGAAAGAGAGCCAAAATTACAGATGAGGGAGGAAGAAAGAATAGAAAGAAAGAGTGTGTATAGGTATATATATGTGTATTTTTGTGTGTTTATATGTTTGTATGTACGTGTGTGTGTGCACGCGCATTCGTGGAAGAATGTTTTTGACGGTATCTAATAATTTTACGGTTTCCTTGCAACTAAGACGTTCTTATCTACAGCAGGAATTAAATCAGGTTTCCTGGATGATGTCATTCTATTTCCTACCTGAGACCGTTTTTCCATATATTTGAAGGTTTATTTATTTATTTGCCTTCTTCTTATGTCGTAATTGACAGCATCGATTCTCAACTCCAAACGAAGATGCTTTTCACTTCTAGTTTCTTCCCTGGCATCTTGACTTCTAGTCGCAGAATATAAGTATGAAAATTAGAAGGAAACAGGCAATAACATTAGTGTCTTTTACAAAAGAAACTAGAAACGTTGGTTGTAAACTCCAAAATGGTACTCTACACAGTGATTCTCAAACGAGAAGCACTTGTCTTCCAGTTGATAATTTTCTCTTAGAGAAGGAACGGTGATCAAGGAAAAATATGTTTCATAAGTATTTTGCTGAAAATGAGATGGTAATAATAGCCGTTTCCCTAGAAGGAAACATTTGGCATTCGTTGACCGATCAGCCAGTATTGCTTTTGGCTGAAATTTATAAAATCTTTCTCTTTAAACTATTTTTTAGGGAAACAGATTTCTTAAATCCAGTAGTTGTTATCGCTCTTTCCAGTATTGATGGCCATTTCCTTCTTAACCTTTTATTTGAAGTGATGCGTAAAATTCATATCGTGATTATGTCATTATATTATTTACGAGTTACACGTGCTATGAAATTTGTATGAGACGGTATCTATCAACTGCTCCACGCAGTCAGATGTGGCACAAGGACGAATTTAATGTGGGGTCCCCGAGCCCGTAGGCCCAGTTGAAAATTCCCCATAGACCCCGTATAAAACAGGGGTTGGGTAGGTGTTTTCCGAGACGAGACTCAGCCCTTCAATATAGCCCCATCTGAAGATTGCTCTCTGCCTCCGGGCAGAGAGCTTGACCAGCCGAGCTGAAGACGAATCTCCAACTGCAGGCCGGCAGATCAATTTTTATAAGACAGTATAGATATACACTCAAAATTAGTTACTCTGAAACTTCTTATAATGTATCGAGTGATTTGATGGTTCACCAACATGGGATCAATAATACTTCTATACAACACGGATTAGAATACTAACTCTAAAATTCTAATATTGAACCCATGTGAAAATAGATAATGAATTAACCGAAAATGTTTTGTTTTTTAATCGAATCCATCCAAGCAAAGCAGTAAAGCCACTGAAAAAGAATGAGTTACTGGGTGCGGAATATTTAGAAAACAAAAACATTACTAAGGAGTTAGAACAGAAGACGAATAATCGGGTGGACAGTAGATAGCGATAAACATTGCATTCAAATTTTTCAAGATTAAAGTTGATTGAAAAGCATGGAGCCGGAAGAGAATTCTACAAGCGAGAAGCGCGAGAAAATAAACTCTTAGAATAGAATTTGTGGTTACATTTAGCCAACACAATTGTAAATCGGTGATACCTCGTCGACAGTTTTCGATGATTTCGTCTATCTCGGCTCTGCTCGACACAAGAACCAAAACGTCCTCAGGATAAGAAGAATATCTGACAGAGGTTATAGCACCAGGTAGGTAAATTCCGCGTAGGACCGGATTCGTCTTTGGAAGGAAAAATTCAAACACAAGAACAAAGGCGAAAGCGGACAACTTTGACGAATGGAGCGAGACAATACGAAAGGCTCCGATCGTACTCCATTCACTTCCACCAGCATACCTGGAGACAGAAATCGGATCCATTTTCGAAACTACGGCCTGAAAGCGACCGCCGAAAGGACAGCCTCCAGAAATCGATGGTCGACCTTATCGAATGCCCGGGACTGATCTAAACTGATCAGCGCGGCTTCACTGTCGACTTGCTCGATGATCAAGCTTATCATATGAAGGTTGTCCTGGATAATCCTGCCCTTCTGTTCGGATCCAATCAGACCAGAGACAGTGGTTGGCTAAGATCTTGCTAAAAACTTTAACTCTGTATTTAGCATCGTTAAAAGGCCGAAGGTTACCTATCTCATTCCACTGTGCTTGTCCTTGCGTAACAACTTGATCACACCCATGGTGAAGCGTTGGGGTATACACCACTACTTCAGCAGTTGTTGAAAATCAGTACCAGCAAAGGAACAAAATGTGGCGACTGCTTCAAGTACAGTTCGTAGGATAAACCATCTAATGTAGGAAATTTGTCTCGGCCAACCAGCTTCAGTGCTTCCCAGATTTCCGACTCTGTTATGGGACCCTCGCACCTAGCCGCTTCAGTTGCTTCAAGGCAGGGAAAGTCGACTAAAAGTCGAACTGAGCAGTACTCAGACCGTGCTCCCTGGTGAAGAGATCCTGAAAGTAATCACGAAAATCCACGCATATGCTCACCTTTGTAGCTACGGTTCGATTATCCGGCAATGTGACGCACGCGATATGTCGCTGAGATGCATTCCGAACTTCCTCTGCACGCAGTTTAGAGGCCATATTCGTTGCCGCGGAGGACAATCTTTTTAACCTCGCCCAAACTACCAGAGCTTGATCCTTCTTAGTAAGCAAGGAGGCCAACTCTGTCCTAGCTAAAGCTATGCCACCACTATCACAGGATTTAATCGCCCGATCGATATTTTGCTCACATGCCGTTTGCGCCTCTGATTTATCGCGATTGATCCGACGATTACATTCAGCAACAAACGTTCTAATTTTAGATTTTAACTTATCCCACCACATATTCCCACCCACAACCCATGTCAGTTCCCGCTGTAGCATTAGTAGCAGCAGGTCCCGGAAATCTTGCTCAGAAAATTATGAGTTCAATTTTCAGTAGCCATCCTAACCTTAAGCTTATCTAAGTTTACACGAACCCGGACGAGCCTGTGATCCGAGTAAACTATATAATGGAAACTTGGACACCCTAAGAGCACAACATCGACTCTCTTGATTGAAACTCGGTCGAGATAGCTAGAACGCATCCTGTAGCCGATCTGCCCTTATTTGTCCAAGTCCACACTACATTCCGAGAGTGTTTATTCCGGTACTTATCGACAAGATCAAACTTGTCAATAAAATCCCGAAATAGTTTCACGTCTCGGTTGTTAGTACCTGGATTTTACACTATGCGATCTATGTCAGGGTCAAAGACGGCATTCCAATCCCACGCTAGAACTAACCGACGATTTATCGTTAAAAACGGCTCGATCCGCCGAAACAAATAAGGTCGCTAAGAATGGTTATTGCGCAAATAAACCCCAACGAGATGAAGAGCCTTATCCTTTATATTAACATGCAGAACGCAAAGTCTACACTCCAGATCTGCGAAGACAAGAGAATACGCAGCCTTCCAAGACATGTTTACCAGCCAAAAATCTCCTCTCGAGCGTCCATCATAAACGCGAGTAGAAAACCGGGTTAACTATATTCGTTCACCTTGAGACGTTGAAAGTTACAAGAGAGTCTCGCCCTGCGAGACTCCGACCTCAGGCCTCGGGCATTCAAACTAACTATTCAGAGAGACATTCTCAAACCGATTAGGGTCATTTTTCTGCATTGAACAGGCCGAGGTAAGGGCACCGACGGCATCTGCCATAGAACCTGTCCCATATCAGTCCTGAAGATGCCATCAGGAGACAGGCCACCAATGTCCCAACAGAATGTTAATTTTAAAGCTCTATACAAGGATGGGTGAACGAAAAGTGGGAGCCTCCCAGAACAATATTGTTATAGACATTTGATGTTTATCATTGTCAAAAAAGCTAGTGGGGGATAAAAGATAAAAGAGGCATTTGCTTCTTGTAACATAGCGCATATGTTTTCGGCACCCTGGCCAGATCACACGGCCGTCAATATCCTTTTGGCATCAGGAAAGTTATGAAGATTTTCTATCTCCATATTATTGATTTTCTTCATATTTAATATTTTAGATCTTTGGATTTCCGAGACTGTGTTAAGGCTCTGTCCGTCTATTCTTTTTACAATCAGCACACGTCTTCCCCTGTACTAAAAATTGGTTTAGATTTTCTTTTCTTTTCGGAAGCTGCATCTGCGGAATCTGACAATGGACGTCGTTGTCTCTTTTGCTGGTTTTCGTTTCTTTTACTTGGTGTATGAACAGGGGGAGCAGATTGGGAGTTATGGTTGGACTGGATCTTTTGAGGAAATGGCACCCTTTTGGAGGGAGATCATTTTGGAAGGGGACGGGGTTAATGATTCCACCATTGGAGGTGGAGCCATAGAATGTTGTTTTGCAGATGGTGAAGACGGTGTCAGGGAAGAAGGGTCAATGTTCCTTTCGGATAGACACCGTTTTTCCTTAAAGGATACCTTCAGTTGCTGCAGTCTTTCTGCTTTTTCAAAAGAAGTTTCATATTTCAGCTTCTGTGTTCTTAGTTGTTCTGCATAGTTGTATCTTTAAAAAAAACTGTACAAAAACTTAAATTAATGAAAAAACAGAAAACACTTCAGACAAACACATCACAATTCCTTCAACAGGAGTAATGAAATAAAAACAAATTTAACAAGATAAAATCAAACATAAAAGGGTTGGGGGTGCTAAAAAGGGTTACTTAAAAAAGAAACAAGACAGACGAGAAAAAACGTTAGACTTTAAAGTAAAAGAGAACAAAAACGAAAAATTAAACGTATTACAAGGTCTCTTTTTTTTAAATAACAGCAGCAAAAAAATTAAAACAAATAAAATGGTACACAAAACGAGACAGGTAAACATAACAAGTCTTACAAATACAAGATGGCCGAAGTTACACAAAAACAAGTGTTACCAAAATAAAATGGCCGACCAAAAAACAAACGTAGCACGAAAAACAAGTATTACCAAAAGAAACATGAAAGTAAGACAAAACAGGCAGATTAAACAAAATAAACACGCAAAGTTAAATTAGAAAATAAAATCACAGAAGATTTCACAAATATTTAACCGGACGACAAAAAGAAAACAGAGAACGAAGTGACACGTAGAAACAACTGATAAACAAAGAAAATAAAGTCTGGCGAGGATTACAGAAAATTAAACGGAAAAAGTATATTAAAAATAAATTAAAAATGAAAGAAAATCAAAAACCTAATAATAAAAGAATAGGTGCAAAAAAGATAAAATAAAAACTGGGGTAGGGCGAAAAAAATGAAAAAGAAAAAATCAGACTTTGGCGAAAAACAGTCAGTAATAAACGTAAGAAAAAGTAAAATGAATGAACTTAAGTGTGGTACAATCAAAAAACAGTTCACAGAGAGTGGCAAAAATACGTCCAGCACTAGGCACTGGTCCAAACTGGTCTACCAAAAACAAACTCCACTACTACCATAGAAAAAAACTCAACCGAACAGTTGCCGCGGAACTCTTTATAGAAAAGGCACAAGAAGGCAACTTTACAGCGGTGAGAAAGTGACTGAAGCCGAGACGCCAGATCAGGACCAATAATATTGCTGATCCTACTTCTAATTTTATCAAGAATCTCTAGATCTATCACAGGAGCACTAGACCATATGTAGCGGAGATATTCTAAGTATTGTCAAGTGGTAGACTTATATGCATGTAAGTTAGATTCTGGAGAGAAAAATTGCTTAGCACGGCACAGTGAACCAACTTTATTATCAACTGACTTAGTACTGTATTCAATATAGTTTGTCCACTTTCCGCCGTGAACGTTACCCCGATAAGGCACAACGAGTCATTCTCCTGGCGCTTAGACAGAAAAAAGTCTCTCAGATGATTTATAGAGATCACTTTAGTTTTGGTGTCGTTTGAGACAATAATTAAAACGAACAGTTTCTACGAAGTATTTAGTCGTCATGAATGAAAAACTGTAAAGACACGGAAAACCTGAATATATCTGGGACAATACGGGACCTGAACATTCTAAATTCTAGCAACTTCAATTTCGAGGTCGGTGTATTTCTTAAACCCATCATTTCTTTTCGCCTTGTTATTATGGCTACCAGGAACGGCCACGTCAATGTGGGAGCATTTTCTTGTTTCTTTATCAACGAAGTTTTGGTGGCCTCAAGGATGCGGTCTGCCTAGACGTTGAAATTCAACCAGATCTTGACTTGGTCGTGGTCAATCACATTCTTTGACTTGCAGGGGTAACATTTTTCGTCGACTTCAAGTCCATATTTTCTACATAGGAACCAATGTAGATGAGAGGCGTCTTTATCTTGGCGGTGTATTCTTCTTTTGTGCAAACACTTAACCGAATCCACTTGGCGATAGATGTTTATCCTGACAGAATTAGTTTTCAGGGTTTCATCTTAAGTCCGTTACAACTAGGATTTCTTTATCACGTTTCAAATCACCTTTCGTCAAACAAGCGCATGAATCTTTTGTCTTATGGAATCAGTGCCTCTGTCATCTTTAACTTCTCTTTCAGTATTCTTTTTTGCGTTTGATGTTCTATATTCCGAAGTTATTCGGGCTCAACACCTACTTGGAGGATTTCTTCACGCACTTTGAAAATTTTTCCCAGCGCACAATTTTCAAACAGCAGTTTTGGGATCCAGAGTTTGTAACTTTTCTTTTGTCGACTCAACTACGCTATCAGGTACATTCAAAGCATTAACAATGGTTATAAGATTGAAAGCCTTCAACATGAACTTCACCAAAAGCTCTAACTCTTTCATGTTTGCTCTGCAATCAGTTCTTTTATTTGCCTCGCAGCGTGTCAGCCAACTCCGGTAAAGCAAGATATTTGTATTGAGTTCCCGCTTGGTTAGCGATGATTCTTCTTGTTAGCAATTCAGTCCCTATACTAATTATTTTTACCCAATTCACCCTCTATATGTATATTTTTTATACTTTTATACTTTTTTTTAATACTTAGATGCAATTTTTAAGCATAACTTGAAAAGAGATATACTGTTGAAACATTGTTAAACATTTTTAAGCAATATTTTTTCTCTTCCTAAATCGTGCTCGTCTCTAAGTGCTGTATAATTATTGGAAGAGTTTCTCAGATTAGTTTCAGAGCTAACCAGGGTAGAATTCTGAACCAATGGGATACTTGACTTTATTATGTTGTGATTTACCAGTGGCAGGATGACTATTGGTAGAAATCTAACTTTCCACATTACACCTACCCTGACCAAACATGACTCTCTCAATTGACACCTCGGATCTTCCTTCGACTGATTCACAGTCATTATTATAATTATTGTTAGCTTTTCCTTTGATTTCTACTATATACACATTTCCTTCCGGGTTCCAACCAGAGACCTAAGGTTAGAAATGGCGCCATGACATATTTATTTTGCATTTCTTTAAAACATGTGTTACCAGGATTCCATTCAATGAGTCTATCGGACCCTTTTCCAATCAATCTGAGGGCCCCTTCTACAACTGGATTATTGATGTCTTCATGCGCTACATTTTAAGATTTTCGCAACTAGATCCTTGCATTTTGATAATTTTTTCATGATCTTCAAATACGCATTACAATATGCAGGGACTTTCATGTCAATAAAAAAGCACATTCTGTTTGGGCGATTGGCTTTAATTATTCTGTATGTATGTATTGTAAAGTCCCATAAATTTGTTACAGATCCTATCCCCGTAACCGGGTGTGGGTGATGTTCATACCAATTTCTTGCAGTTTTTTTTTTCATAAAAGTTGCAGATTTTCCAATGCAGATATTGGCCCACTTTTTCATGCCAGGTTTTATATTCAGTCGATGTTATTATTATTATTATTATTATTATTATTATTATTATTATTATTATTATTTATTATTTCCCTTGATTTCTGTTGTATACTCATTTCCTCCGGGTCTGAAATATAAACCTAAGATTAAAAATGTCATCATGACCATTTTCACTTTACATTTGTGTAAAAAAAAGCAAACCTACAAACACGTATATTATACATAGGTATAGCACTTCGTAGGTTATGAGCTATGCTTGTGAGAACATTTGTTTTGTATTTCTTTAAGGCATGGAGATCCAGGGATCCATTCAGTGAGTTTATCAGAAGCATGTCAAATCAAGATCAGGGGTTCACCCACAACTGGAATTATTTATGTCTTCCTGTGTCAGATTTCTGAAATACCCACTTCAAGATCATTGCATTTGGATAGTTTTTTTAAGATTTTCACCGATACATTACTGTCTGCAGGAACTGCCATGTCAATAAGAAAGTGCATTCTGTTTTTGTCATCGTCAATCACCATGTCTCGGCTGTTAGCTCGGATTATTCTCTTTATGTGTATCGTAAATTCCGATAAAATTTGTATACATCCAATGTCTGGATCTGTGTCTGGATGATGTCCATACGAATTTATTGCATGTTGCAGATTTTCTAGTGTAGATATTAAAGCAGGATTATAGTCAGTGGATGCTAATACCGTACAACCTGATACAAAATGGTCAATTGTTTCTGAATAGTTATCATAGAATCGGCATTCGGCTGTAGGGATATTATTATTGTTACAAATAAATAAAATAATAATAATAATAATCAAAATTGTAAATAAAACAACAATATTTAAGCCTTATCTAAAATAAATAACAAATAAAAATAATAAAATAACTCCCAGCTTGCGTGCTGGGAGTTATTTTATTATTTTTATTTTTTATTTATTACCATGAAAACGTTTGTAGAAACGGCAGAGAGGAACTACGTTACCTGGCATCTCGGCTTCATTCACTTTCCTACCGCCGTAACGTTTTTTCAAAAAAATACTGTTCCTGCCGCAAATACGGATGTCACGTCAAAAGATGTGAAATTCAATTTCTTCACCCAAGAACTATCGGGATAACAACACGTGTGTAACTTTCCTCCATGATAGGACTTTTATATTACGGAGTGACTTATTCCCTTTTATAACATGAACATTATCACAATCGTAAAATACGCACACACAAATACATAAATAAAATTGTATGAAATTACTATACAATTTGACATGCCTTCTCTGTATTGTGTACATTTATTTTTCCTGTTTTTATCTTCGTAAAAAAAGCCTAAAATTCTACCACCACTACTCCTATGGTGTGAATGAATACCTCACATGGGATCAACACAATTTTTACATATATTTGCGTGGTAATTTCTAGTTAGCAAGCATCGGTCCTGTGTAGCAGGAATAAAATCTTCAGTTTCAGCTTTTAATCCGGAAATACACAACCACTAATGGCTATGGAGTGTCTACATTAGCTTGTTTATCAAGGGGAGCGTATTGGTCATAAAGAGGGTAATCTTGTCATCGTTTCTACATTTCGTTCTTTGGATTTGGTTTTGCATTCTTTCTGAGGTTCTTTGCTGCTACGGATTATGACTTACTTGCTCTTCTTTAT
This sequence comes from Acanthosepion esculentum, assembly GCA_964036315.1. NCBI lineage: Eukaryota > Metazoa > Mollusca > Cephalopoda > Sepiida > Sepiidae > Acanthosepion > Acanthosepion esculentum. The sequence continues at coordinate 63,922,350 of OZ038496.1, read as the reverse complement.
TCACTAGGAATTCCCTCTTGAATGTTTTGGCATCCTTTATCAATGAATAAAGTTTCTTATTTCTTCCATGTTCTCTGGCAAAAACCATCACTCAATCTTATATAGTTTCTCGATATCTTTAAAGGCCGATTGTTGTTGCTTTGTAAGAGAGTTCCAGTTGAACTACTCCTCTGCCACCTTCGGAATTTGACATATAAAGACGATCAACATTGACCTTAAAATGATGATGACGGTGACAAGTGAGGAGATTTCTCATTTTAACATCCATTCGTTTAGTGTCAGCTATGGTCCAGTTAAGGATCTTAAAACACACGGTCAGACAAAGCTCTTATTCTGTATTTTAAATTCAACTCAGTATTAAACATCAGGCGCACACGCCTGTAGTATTCTTTTCCTACTGTCTCCTTCATTTGGTAATGCGCTATTCCATCTCAGTCGCAGACTTCTAGGTATTTACAGGCTTTATCTTGCTCCAATTCTATAATCTTTTGAGCAAATCGAGGCCTATAAAACGTGTTTTGGTAATTCTTCTTTTCTTGAATGTTACCTTTGCACATCAATCTAATGCGAAGTCCATTTCGCTGTCATTATTAAAATGATTTCCAGTATTAAGGAGACCTTTAAATTCATTGTCTTCTTTGGCAAAAGGTTGGAAGTCAGAATTGTTTAAAATCTCATAATAATAATTAGTATTATATGTTTTTATAAGTTTTTAATCAAATATGACTTCGAACTCTTATTTAGTTATTAGATCATTATTAAATCCAAAGAAGAATCTGCAATGTTATTGATCCTGACCTGGCATCTCGGCTTCATTCACTTTCCTACCGCCGTAACGTAGCTCCTCTCTGCCATTTCTATAAACATTTTCATCGTAGTTTTTCTGTTAAACTTTCCCGTATACTACTTGTGCTTGGGATGGATGAATGTTCTATAATATTATAGTCCCGCATTGATTTCGGCCAGTGAACTGGTATTTCTGCCACATTTAGTTATTGTGGGGGTTTTATTTACTAATAATATTTTCTTTAGTTTCTTGTAAATATTTTGTATTCATTTGTATATACTCATTGGGATTAATTTTTAAAATTGTTATTTTATTCCCCTCCCCCCACAGACATTGAATTGTACATATGGGGACTAGTCAGTATTTTCATAGAGACAGTGAGGTATTATGGTGGTTGTAGTAAGAACGGTACGGATGAATGTGGTGTTTTGGTGTAAGGAATATTGTTCGTACGATTGGGTCAGTGTTGGCGGCTAGCTAAGTTATAGTTAAGACAGATGAAGACCGTCCTTTTTTCCCCACCCCCCCTTTGGCCTTGTGCCACATTTCTGTATTTTCGCAGAATAAATATCACTTTCCCGTATACTACCTAGACTTTATGAATTTAAGTTCAGTACTAGATTGGTAGTAAGGTCCCATCATTTTACAGATGAAATGGCTAAATGTAACCGTATGTTCTATGCTAAGAGTTTCTTCTTTCGCGCTTCTATCCTGTGGAACTCTCTTTCGGCTTCTTGCTTTCCCGTCAACATTGATCTTCAACATTTAAAACCAATGTCAATTGTTATCGTCTGTCTTCTTAATTCCTGTTATTTTATTGTTCTCTCTCATTAATAATGTTTTCATTTAAATCCCGTATTCCCTCACACTCAATAACCCCTTTCGTCTTAGTGGTTTTATTGCCTTGCTTAGGGTGAAAGGATTAAAAAGAGGAGTAATTTAGATTGAGATATGGCTCTTTTTAAAGTGGAATTGCTTTGGAATGACGTCTGTAGAGTAATGGTACAATTAGTCTGTTCTATGCGGAAACAATTCGGCATTCATTGACCGACCAGTTAGTGGCACTGTCGGTTGTAATTAATAAAATCTTATTGGTAAAGCAATGTTTCACGAAAATAGAATTCTCAAATACATCAGTTATAAATCTTTTATTCCAACATTAATGTTATTTTTGTTAGTGTGTACACTTAACAGCTTCATTATATTATTATTTCCTTTTCTATTAGTTTGACTCGTGATTTCCTGTTAGAGGAACCAATTGTAGTGATGAATATATCCTCCAAACTATTAATCACTCATGGCAGTTAAGAAGAGATTTGGAGTACAGAAACACAGGAAAATAATCAATGCAAAGGGCAAAGTAATGACAGGAATAAATCTCCCTAACCGACCCCAAAAGATTTGGTTTGTTTTACGGCATATCAACACCGAAATGGGTTGTTTAATGCCGACAAGATTTTAATATTAATATTTTTCCTTTTCAAAAACATATTGTTGATAAAATTTTCCTTTTCAAAAATTCATTGTGGATAATATTTTTTCTTTTCAAAAATATATTACTAGTAATATTTTTCTTTCCAAAAATGTGATGCAGGTAATATTTTTCCTTATCAAAAATATATTGCTGGTAATATTTTTCGTTTCAAAATGTATTGCTGGTAATATTTTTCCTTATCAAAAATGTATTACTGGTAATATTTTTCATTATCAAAAATGTATTACTGGTAATATTTTTCATTATCAAAAATGTATTGCTGGTAATATTTTTCTTTCCAAAAATGTATTGCTGGTAATATTTTTCTTTTCAAAAATGTATTGCTGGTAATATTTTTCCTTCTCAAAAATATATTGCTGGTAATATTTTTCCTTTCAAAAATGTATTGCTGGTAATGTTTTTCCTTTTAAAAAATGTATCGCTGGTAATCATTTTCCTTTTCTATTGCTGGTAACATTTTTCTTTTCAAAAATATATTGCTGGTAATATTTTTCTTTCCAAAAATGTATTGTTGGTAATACTTTCCTTTTCAAAAATATATTACTGGTAATACTTTTACTTTCAAAAATATATTGCTTTTAACATTTTTCCTGTTCAAAAACATATTGCTGGTAATATTTTCCATTTTAAAAATGTACTGCTGGTAATATTTTTCCTTTTCAAAAATGTACTGCTGGTAATATTATTCCTGTTCAAAAATATATTGCTGGTAATATTTTTCTTTCCAAAAATGTATTGTTGGTAATATTTTTCCTGTTCAAAAACATATTGTTGGTAATACTTTCCTTTTCAAAAAACTATTACTGGTAATATTTTTACTTTCAAAAATATATTGCTTTTAACATTTTTCTTGTTCAAAAACATATTACTGGTAATATTTTCCATTTTAAAAATGTACTGCTGGTAATATTTTTCCTGTTCAAAAATGTATTGCTGGTAATATTTTTCCCTTTCAAAAATATATTACTTGTAATATTTTTCTTTCCAAAAATGTATTGCTTGTAATATTTTTCTTTTCAACAATATATTGCTGGTAATATTTTTCCTTATCAAAAATATATTGTTGGTAATATTTTTCTTTTTAAAAATGTATTGCTGGTAATATTTATTCTTTTCTATTACTGGTAATAATTTTTCTTTTCAAAAATATATTGCTGGTAGTATTTTTCTTTTCAAAAATATACTGCTGGTAATATTTTTTCTTATCAAAAATATATTGCTGGTAATATTTTTCTTTCCATAAATGTATTGTTGGTAATATTTTTCCTGTTCAAAAACATATTGTGGGTAATACTTTTCCTTTCAAAAATCGATTGCTGGTAATATTTTTCCTTTCAAAAACATATTGCCGGTAATATTTTCCATTTTAAAAATGTACAGCTGGTAATATTTTTCATTTTCAAAAATGTACTCCTGGTAATATTTTTCCTGTTCAAAAATATATTACTGGTAATATTTTCCTTTTCAAAGATGCATTGCTGGTAATATTTTTCCATTTCAAAAATATATTGCTGGTAATATTTTTCTTTCAAAAAATATATTGCTGGTTATATTTTTCCTGTTCAAAAACATATTGTTAGTAATATTTTCCTTTTCAAAGATGTATTGCTGGTAACATTTTTCCTTTTCCAAAATATATTACTGGTAATAATTTCTTTGCAAAAATATATCGCTCGTAATATTTTTCATTTTCAAAAATTTATTGCTGGTATTAAAACCTATTTTACTAATATTACCAGCAACACATTTTTGAATGAAAAATATTACCAGCAATATACTTTTGGAAAGGAAAATATTACCAGCAACATATTTTTTTTGAAAATGAAAACACTTTCATAATGTTTTGACCCCTTGCGGTTTAACTATTTGCCAACAGCTGGGATCCTAACAGGTGCTACCCCTCCAGGTCAAAATGGATCTGAAAACACCAGTAATCAAAAGGTGGTTCTACCCTCCTCAAAACCATCTGTTCAGAATCCTTGCTGCCGGATGTAGTCTATCGTCATACTCAGAACACGGATTAAGTTTATCGTCCTACCAAAAACGGCATAAAGATGGACACTGCAGAAGAAAAATAATGTTGTGCGGGTGATCGTCTGTGCATTATTCATTTACCGCTCTCAAAACTCAATAAAACATTAAATACACATTTGCAATGTTAGCATTTGAAATATGTCGAATATGCTGGGTATGACGATAAACTACATCCGGCAGCAAGGCCTCTAATCAAGAGGTTTTGACGAGTGTGGAGCCACATCGTAATTGCTGATATTCCCATGTCCTTCCTGACCCGATGTGGTAGTAGCAGTTAGGCTCCCAGCTATGGGCAAATAGTTCACCCACAAACTGTGATCAAGACATTACGAAAGCGTCGAAAATAGGTTTGTATAGTAAAAATACAAAAAATAAATTACCAGCAATGCATTTTTGGAAATAATAAGCACCTCCCAAAGGGGTGTTCTATTTTCACTGCGGAAGCTTACGCAGTAGAGCTAGCTCTTGATATCATTACACAGAGAAAAATGTCTTAACTTCTTTCGGACTCACTATTCGTCCTAATGGCTTCGAAGGCAAAAGTCCAACAGCTCACTCATCATCAAGCTGTTATGCACTATTTACAAGCATAAAGATATCAAACCATGTTGGATTATGTTATATTCCGTGCTAAGAGAATAAACACATAACACCAGGTGAATAGTAGAAGAAAGGTTTATTGTACACAACCAGTACAATATGAAATACGGTACAGTTATACAGACAGGTCAATGTAGTAGTAGATGCCACTAATTGGAAGGCCGGACGTGCGTGCATCGTCTCTCTCACTCGTTCTCCTAGTCTCTCGTAGATGGTTGACTTTATAGGCACTTGCACTCATTCATGGGAGGTGACTGGTTATTCGATTACATCAGATTCCTAGACACATAACAATAAAGCAGAGCTAGCAGCCAAATTATCTTTAGATACGGATCTAGATTAAACGAGCAAAATCCAACCATTCTTTCATTTTATGTGCCATGTCCTTTCAGGACGTGCGATTATGGCTCTCCGCCTTTCTCTATCCCTTGCAGCTCTCAACAAGTTCCATCCTTCAGCTACCTCCCTCAGAGCATTTTCTGTCATCCACTCGCTTAAGCCGGATAGGTATCCCACGCGTTGTTTTCCCTTGTCTCTGTTTCCCTCTATTTGACGTGTGAGTATCAGATTCTCCAGGCCCTCATTATGTGTCCCAGAAACTTCAGCTACTTCTTCCTGGTGTTAAGTATAAACCTTCTCCTTGTTTGCATACTCATCATTGCTCCCACGCTCGGTCCATTATATTCTTATCATCCTTCTGTAGAACCACATCTCCCTCGCCTCGTGTCTCTTCTTCATCTTTGAGGAAACCATCGAACATTCTCTGCCGTAAAGAAGGGCAGATGTCACGTAACAGCTTAGTATTCTTTACTTTGTTACCAAAGAAATCCTCCTGTCTCTCAATAATCTGCCCAGCTTTTGGCTATCCCAATACGTCTACGGATCTCAGTGTCTCATTTACCGTCCTCTTTCAAAACGCTTCCCAGATATTGAAACTTCCGTGTCTGCTTGATTCTAGTGCTCCCGACCTGCAAATCGCATTTCGGGCTCTTTCTCTTACTGAAGACCATGCATTCAGTTTTCTTGGAGTTTATGCTTAGTCGTTTCTTCTCCATCTCCGTCGATACCTTATGTAGGAGATTTTGTAATCTCTGTGTCATCTGCGTATCTTATACACTGAATTTAACGGGGTTATAAACGAGTATATTAAAAAGACATGGCAACGGTGCTGGGAAGATAATCAACAGAATAAGCGATTCGCTATTCAGCTCAAACTCGGAGAATTGATGTCGGCTTTCAGAAAATCTCGAAAGGAAGAAGTAGTACTGGCCCGCTTACGCAATGGCCATACAAGAATAATCCATTGTACTTTCTAAACAACGAAGATCAACCAGTATGTCAAGCATGGGAAACGACATACACTATTAAAAATATATTAACCGGGTGTTCAAACATTACTCTCTCAAGTCGAAAATGCTAGAATTTAAATATGTTTTAGATATTCTAGAAAAAAAAGTGGTTGACATAGTATTATTTTTAAAAACAGAGAGCCTCTACCAAAAAATATAAACTAAATGGGAATGCCAATAAAATCAAATTCTCTATAAACTGTATATCTGAAAATAATACATTAATGAAACCAGACTCTCGACACAAACACTCTTTACCAAAATACGTCAATGAAACCTCATTTACAGATATCTTACAATGAATTCATATTCTCTTCATACAAATCTACTGTAAAAAGTATCATTGGGGTTGATATCCCGTAAAGCAAAACAAACAAACGTATCCATAAATGTATCCGTCCTGGGTAAGACGATAAACTACGTCCAACAGCAAGGCCTCTGATCAGGAGGTTTTGAGGAGCGTGGAACCATCTCTTAATTGCTGGTGTTCCCAGGTCCACCCTAACTCGGGGTGGTAGCACCTCTTAAGGTCCCAACTAGGGGTAAAAAGTTAGCCCACAAACTGGGGTCAAAACACTATGTAAGAATAAACATAGGTTTTAATACCAAAAATACTTTGTAAAAAAATTTATTTACCAGCAATACATTTTTGAAACAAAAAAGAAATATTACCAGCTATACACTTTTGAAGAAAAATTATTACCAGCAATAAAAATTTTGTCGGCATTAAATAACCCATTGAAGTCGATATGCCATAAAACCAAACCAGAAATACATTTACAAAAAATATATATTACCAGCTATACATTTTTGAAAAAAAAATATTAGCAGCTATACAGTTTTTGAAAAAATATTACCTGCAATACATTTTTGAAGAAAAAAATATTACTAACAATGAAAATTTTGTCGGCATTAAATAACCCATTGACGTTGATATGCCGTAAAACAAACCAAACCAAACTTAAATGTATAGTCGAAAAGCACACCTCGCTCGTTATTGGAAAAATGTTTTTCTCGTTAATGACATAAATAGCAGCCTTATGCAGTAAAAATTACACAGGAACAATTCTGGAACTTGGTTGATCTGTCCTGTCACACTGGTCATATATTTCTGCGTGGGCATGAAATGTTACATCCGCGGAGCCGAATCCGCCCTATTTCATCCGTGTTCCTCTCAGATAGGTTTAATAAAAATATAATATAAAATGTAAAAATAAGGTTCTACTCAGCTTTATCTATGGAACTGCCACTTTGTGGAAACGACCCGTATGAGTGCCTCATTGAAAACTACAATCTTGAACTCTTGGAGTATATGATCAATCGTTTTCTATCGACATTATCCTTATAATCTCCACTTCCTACCAGTATTTCTTCAATTTATATCAGACGCGATATTTTATCTGTAACGATACACTTTGACTGGCTCTCGTGCCTTGTAATAAGTGAAATTTCGAAAAATAAATCAAACCCCAAACCAAATCATTTTATCATGCTTATAAGAAAAAAAGATCAGTTGGTTTTATTAAACAACTAAATTTGATGTATAGTTTTTTTTTTTTACTGGTATTATACACTGAACAACAGGAGCGCTAAAACGTATCTGAATATAAGATTGAATTAGTTTTCAGCTGAAATACAGGAACTGTACGTTTAGACAAGCTCTGGTAAAATACAGTTTCCAGTGTCCGCCTATGGTCATTTACTAAAGAGTAAAAGGATTATTTTCGGGAAACAGGAGAAATTTGATAGGAAATAAGATTTATCGAAAATCTCCTTACCGAGCAACACAATGATCAACATACCTTGATATATATATATATATATATATATATATATATATATATGTGTGTGTGTGTGTGTGTGTGTATGCTAACTGCATGATTATTGATGGCGGGTGGTTGGAAGATGTGTGTATATGCAGTGGTTTATCATTCGGTTTTCTGCATGGTTTTGTGGTTTTTAGATATTAAACATTTTGAGGGATGGATAATTATGCTGTTACACAATGTGAACAATTTTGCTGTTATACCCGATATATATATATATATATATATATATATATATATATATATATATATATATATATATATATATATGGCAAGCAACCTTTCTTTGAAACATGTTTCGTTTAATATGACTGACGAGGAAATTTGAGTTTTTCTAGTATTCTTGAATTTTTCCGTTTTGTGGTGCTAAGGGAGTCTAAAAATTGTCCATAGTTTCCATTTTTCCAAGCGCTTTTGGACACTTATTTAGACATTTTCATCGGGTTTTGTTGTAAAGTGTTGTTAACTTCTTTTCACGATTGTCTTTTAAGATATAGTTTTGTGAAGCCGATTGAATGGTAGCAGCGTTTATTCCGAGCCTTGCGAAAGGAACGTGGGTGAAATTCGAGTTTTTGATAGAACGTTTCTCTCGGAGAAACCATCGTTTGATCTGACGTGATTTTGACCACTCAGCTACGTCGAATTTAATGATTTGTTTCTATTACAAAGTGGAGAACGCAGGTTCGAATCCTGCAATAGGGTACTTTTTTCTTTAATAAGATTTCTGGAATGTTCCGGCCGGTAGATAAAATAAAATACTGTTTAAAACAAGCGGAGCGTCTACTGAAATATCTCTATGCAGTAAAAATAACAAAAAATATATTATTAAATTCATTTATTACATATATATATATATATATATATATATATATATATATATATATATATGTGTGTGTGTGTGTGTGTGTGTGTGTGTGTGTGTGTGTGTGTGTGTGTGTACTAGCCGAAGTACCCACGCCTTGCTGCGTGTCAGGCATTTTTTATAAGAAAATAATTGATTTTAAATCATTGCTATAAATAAAATATGCATTTCAGTATTACTAAATGATCTTGCCGATGCGACCTCAATCTTCTGGCTTTCTCCTTTTAAATTTTTGATAGGAGTCTTTCCCCTGTTCAAATTTTAATTTAATTTAAATCAAAAGGAAAAACAACAGTAGTGGGGTGTGCCCCCAGGTACCCCCTTTGATAAAAATGAAATAAATTTATCCAAGTACCCTGGGTAATGAATTTTCAGAATATATATCGTTATGGGGGTCTATCACCAAATCGCTAGAAGGAGTTCGATAACAAACATGCAGACAGAGGCTACCACTTTATATATATATATATATATATATATATATATATATATATATATATATATATATTTACCTACCTGACTAAATGTCACTTTAGTGCCAATCGATATTAACTATTAAATATATGGGGTCGTATGAATTCATCGTACTAATTTCCGTTTTTTATTACTTCACCTTGTGCTTCTTTAATGTTTTTTTTTCTTTCCCAATGTTGCTTCTTCGTCTCTGTTTAGCACTTCCGGTGCTAAGCCGACTTCCGATTTCAAGGAACAAAATGGCTGCGTTTGACAGGAAATGAAACGAGGTTCTGCCGGCCATTGTTAATCACAAATGGATAGACTATCGGTCACATATTCAAAATGATTTTTTGTCTCTTTCAGTCTTTTACTCTGTGAAAAGGTGAAAACGAGAAGGAAAATCACATCTACCGTCTTCGACTCATGGCCTGAACTTCAGCTGAGGTATGAAAAGAAACAAGCGCCAGTCTCACATCTGGCTTGCACGGCAGGAAATTGACTGCCCAGACTTTACCGTCAGTTAAATCTATGATCGATATATCTCCAATATTCACTTGCTGATGAGAATCTCGCATTTTGATGTATGAAGAAATCATTTAAAATAAAAAAATAAAAAATCTATCTCTCTATCTATCTATCTCAATCTTTTCAATATCTATCTATCTATCTATCTATCTATCTCAGTCTTTTCAATATCTATCTATCTATCTCAGTCTTTTCAATATCTATCTATCTCAGTCTTTTCAATATCTATCTATCTATCTATCTCAGTCTTTTCAATATCTATCTATCTATCTATCTATCTCAGTCTTTTCAATATCTATCTATCTCAGTCTTTTCAATATCTATCTATCTATCTATCTAATTATCTCAGTCTTTTCATTATCTATATATCTATCTATCTCAGTCTTTTCAATATCTATCTATCTATCTCAGTTTTTTCAATATCTATCTACCTATCTATCTATCTATCTATCTATCTCAGTCGTTTCAATATCTATCTACCTATCTATCTATCTATCTCAGTCTTTTCAATATCTATCTACCTATCTATCTATCTATCTCAATCTTTTCAATATCTATCTATCTATCTATCTATCTATCTATCTATCTATCTCAGTCTTTTCAATATCTATCTACCTATCTATCTATCTATCTATCTCAATCTTTTCAATATCTATCTATCTATCTATATATCTATCTCCGCCAACTCTACATATCGATCTATAAATGCATATTAGCTTATTTAGTTTCGTATTCTACTTCATTGACTGCACCTGATGTCCGTATTGATGATATTGATCGCTATGTTTCAGGTTTGTATTAACAACAAAATTGGCAACACTCGCATTTCGTACATTAGTATAATTGTAAAATCTGTAATACCTTCAGGTGACTGAATATTTTTGCACTTCTTTTTTTGTAATTCAGTTTTTGACATTTATTATTCTTCTTATAACACTAGCAAACCAAGTGAGAGGCAAATGAAATAGTAAGATTATTTTTTCCTACCAAATTGGAAGTCCTGTCTTCCACCAAAAGCAGCCTTCGAAATACTAACATGTCCCTATGCTGAAGAACGAACCACAAGAAACACATAAGTATCGCAAACATAAGTAAGATTTTAAAATGTACTTCCTCTTCTACATTAATATATCGGGTCCCTTAAAGACGTGGGCGATCGTGGATATTTACATGTTCCTATCCGATGAATCTCTAAGCGATCTCTGTACCTTTGTTATCCACCACAGACCTTGTTCTCACATTTTCACATGAACTTGTTAGATTATTTGGTATTTCCATCTCGTTCTCTTGCCTTCAGTATGTCCTGTGTGTGTCAAATATTCCAGGCCGACTTCCTCATTATGTGCCCCTGATTCTACTTTCTGATTCTATGTATTCGTTTTCTTCCAGTTTTCCTTAAAACATCCTTCTTGAGTACATATTCCATCCATGGTATTATCAGCATCTTTGTATATAACTTCATCTCTGCTGCTTCAAGAAAGACAGGAAGAGAGAAATGTTTTTTTAGAGCAAGTTTCAATCAGTACAAGATCCGTACATGTTTTTCAATTTGTACATCGACTTAGCAATTTGACCGAACAATTGTATGCTTTATATTGTATTGTTTGGGCCGTGCCAATAGCCACAAGTTGGATTTATATCCCCTCCCTAAAATTTACAGGGAAATGAAGTAGGATCTGTCCCAGGGCAGTGGGGTTGAGGTTAAGTGTATGATTAAACTTAGTATAAGTTCGAATATCTATTAAAAGCAATTCAAGCATAGAATTACTACTACGCAGTTAACGCCTTCCTCTCATCAGGAAGGACTTAACAGTTATTTAGGAAATTCTTTAGAACCAGCTAATTGAGAAGTAGAATGATGTAGCATAAAAAGATAATATGCAATTCCACTCATTAAACGCATCAATTAAAATAGAAATAAACCGATCTATTCAGGTCGGGGATCTGAAAAAAAAAATTAAAATTAAATAAAAAGGCAAAGTTTGTAAATTAGTTAAATGTAGAGTTATATTTTAACTCAACTGGCTGTTCACAAAATTTAAACTTATCATTTTCGCGGTCAAAGCCAGAAAGAGTTCTTGGTGTTTTGGACTGTTTCAGAGAAATAGTAAAAGTTGTCAATTTAAAATCTTTTCATTTGTACCCACTTCTTAAAATAACGACCAGTGTTCATATTCATGATTGTTATTGCAATATTTATTTCAAGTTCAAATACTTAACAGATGTGGCAGGGAAATTTCTACGGATATTTTATAGCCATAAAACTCGTCATGAGCTTATCAATCCTTTAACTTAAGAAATCATCTGAAAATGAAAAAAGAAGTGTAATTTTCACGCGTGTTTCTTGTACAATATTTAATAATTGTAATAAAAACAGGCGTAATAAAATCAAATAAATCAATAGGAATGAATAAGTAAAGATTTTACAGCGATTTTAAAAAGGTTAATCAAAGAACGAGAATGAGAAAAACATAACCGGTTTTGTCGTGCCTCTTACATTTTTCTACACAAACCGGATGTCGACCGCTCGGCGACCCGAAGCAGACGGCGTAAATACGTTTTCTGCCCACAAGATCCACGCATACATCTACTTTAATCAAAATAAAATGAACAATGTATTGACCCGAGCCACTGCCGTTCCAAAAAACAAAAACTTAATTGGGATCCAAAGAACCGATATATATATATATATATATATATATATATATATATATATATATATATATATATATATATATATATGGAACTGTCATATAGCCTGACGTGCTTTTACCGATTTCGCCAGAGAGGAGCATTCGGTTAGCAAGGTGGATTTTATTGTTCTTAAACTACAATCTTCCATGATTCTCTCACGTACATTCATATATGTCAGAGGACATACACACACACACACACACACATATATATATATATATATATATATATATATATGTATGTCTGATGGATTCTCCCGTCGAGTTCGTCGTATGAGGTTCCGACGACCACGAACTAATTATCTGCATGCCTATGACGGGCATGACTTTTGAGACCGGCTCGAGAATTGCTCAAAAGAACACAAACAGTACAGGAGAATGTATTGTATCCAAGTGCAGCAGGAACACTTTTAGATGTCTTATTTTGCTTTCTCGTTTCATGTAGTCGACTGATGCTTACTTCTCAGTGCAGCTATATCAATGTTGTACTTCTTTAGTTCCAATGCGACCAGAGCTGTTTTTCTTTCTGATGCTGAGTTGTTGTCCTGGAGAGTTCGTACATTCCAAGTGCCAAGACGAAGTTTTTCGCACTAGCCGGATATGTGTGGAACTATTTAGATGCAGTTGTCAGAAAACCAACACAATGATATGTTTCAAGTGGTGAATGCTTGTGTCGGACCATCCACACATTTTGGATCTGTCGATAAAAAAAAGTAACGGTTCAAAAGACTTGCCACGGAAACTCCGAACGACAGTCCTCATGTGTTATTATCGCGGAGGTTAACCTCTCCGGACCACAGTCAATATCAGCCTGTACACGCCTCACGGTAGACACATGCAATATAATGACCGGGTTAAGCTGTCATGAGTTTTCCTTCCCCTCTGAAGTCTTTTTATCGTGAAAACAACACTAAAAGGATTGCTAAGCAAAACTCAGAGAGACTCCTTTCACCCTCATCAAGGGCTACTACCCACGTCAGTTCTCAACCTGGTACTTTACATATATATATATATATATATATATATATATATATATATATATATATATTCTCTAATTAAAACAAAGTCAACACAGACCAACTTGGGCGTCAACACGGGCAAGCCGAGAGACGCGGCACTAACCAGTTTTCATGTCAACACCAACACGCTGAGAGTGAAACAACAGCAAGTCATCAGCAATATCAGCATATATATATATATATATATATATATATATATATATATATATATATATATATATATATTAGGTCATCCCATAAATTCTGTCCGAATTTTAACTTTTTGTTAAAATGAACAAAATTTGAAGAGTATTTTATAATGTCTAATGGAGTTGAACATTATTTTTATGTTTGGATGCATTTAAACTGATCAAATTTTATTTCAGAGAACAATAAAATTAAATTTTGTTTGATTAAAACCCTGCTAACATGGAAGTACCCAAGAATCATTTGAGGCACATAATGCTTTATGAGTTCAAGAAAGGAAACTCAGCAGCCGAAGCGGCTAGAAACATTCACTCAGTTTATGGAGAGGAATGTGTGAATGAAAGAACTTGCAGAAGATGGTTTGCAAGCTTGAAGATAAAGATCGAACCGGACGTCCAGTTGAGTTTGATGAAAAGCTTCTTGAAGCATCCCTTGAAGAAAATCCTGCTTTATCAGTTGAGGAATTGGCAGTGGTTCTCAATTCAAACCATACAACTGTTCATCGTCATCTTCAAAAACTTGGAAAAGTTCCTAAACTTGGAAAATGCCTCATGAATTGTCTGAAATCGACCTCAAATCCCGAGTTGACATCTGCTCTTCTCTCCATTCTCGCCAACTTGTTTCACCTTTTTTGGATAGACTTGTGAATGGCGACGAAAAATGGATCTTTTATCGAAATGTTAGCGTCGTAGACAGTGGCTTGGTAAAGGGGAAGGACCACAGCCACAGCCAAGAACGGAACTTCATGGGCAAAAGGTTCTTCTTTCAATCTGGTGGGATTGCCAAGGAATAATCCACTTTGAATTCTTAACACCTAATGCAACAATTAATGCTCAAATATACTGTCAGCAATTAGAGCGTTTGAACCAAGCTTTTAAGAAAAAAGACCTGCTCTGGAGAATTGAAAATGGGTGATGTTTCATCAGGACAATGCGCGACCACACACAGCAAAAATCACGTTACAAAAGATCGAAGAACTTGGTTGGGAGAAAATTCCTCATCCACCTTATTCTCCCGACCTTGCTCCTTCAGACTACCATTTGTTTCGTAGCTTACAGAATCATTTGAAAGAAATAGCTTTTGTAACACAGGAAGAGGTTAAAACTGACATTTGTGAGTTCTTCGAATCAAAGCCAAAAGAATTTTACAGTAATGGAATTAGTAAGCTTGTTAATAGATGGAATGAATCATGGATAATCATGGAAAATACATTGTTGATTGAATCTGTAATTAAATGTAACATTTGGTCACTTGTTTTCTTTATTCAAAATTCGGACAGAACTTATGGGATGACCTGTATATATATATATATATATATTATACATATATATATATATTATACATATATATATATATATATATACATATATATATATATATATATATATATATATATATATATATATATATATATATATATATACATATATATATATATATATATATTCTCTAATTAAAACAAAGTCAACACAGACCAATTTGGGCGTCAACACAGGCAAGCTGAGAGACGTGGCACAAACCATCCTTCATGTCAACACCAACGCACTGAGAGTGAAACAACAGCAACTCTCACAGCAATGTCTAATTTCAACGTTCTCTTTCCTTGTTGCTTTAGTAACAGCAACAGATACAATTACTAGTTTTGTATGTATGTAAATAAATTATACATTTGTTGGCTCATACTCGGATATATTCTTTCTACTTGAATTTATGTTTTCCAAGGCGAAGAAGGAATTAACCCCCACAACAGTAAAAATAACAACAAGGTTCTGTCATCCCGCTTACCCATTTCGGCCTCCTCAACAAGTGTTATCCCCGTCGTTTCGAGCTATAGCACACTCATCGGGAAATACGCGGAAATTCCAGGAAATACACCAACGCAATGAATTCACACGAAGATACAATTGATCCACCTCTAGGGATAAATTCATCCACCCTTCAGTTACCACCACACAATTCCATAAACACAAAGAATTGGTTCCTCCAACTCCAGAACATTTTCGCTGTCAGATGGATACGTTAACACAAAAATAAAATTTGCCAGTGTTCAAGCCTTGCCTCTTGATGTAGTCAACGAAGTCGCTGGCGTATTGGATGACGTCTCCGACCCTGACCCTTAAAACGTGTTTAAAGCTGCTATCATTAAAAGGACAGGTCGTTCGGATGAAAAAATCATCCGTTTTTCAAGAATTCAGTAACTTGTTGCGAGCAAAGCATATTAAGACTACAGTATACCACCCATGTGCTAATAGATCAGTGGGAAGATGCCACAGGCAACTCAAAATATCATTAGCCATGAAGGAAACTCGACCAACTGGATTAATAACTTACGCCTTACAGTTCTCTCTACAAGGAACGTTATTAAAGACGATCTTGGCTGCACACCAGTCTTGTTACTACCAGGACAATTATTTGAAGATGAAATTCACTCTAATCCGATACCGTACTTCATGCAAGAATAAAAAAATAAGATGTCGCAAATACAATTCACACTTGTTTCAAATTCAATCAAACACAAATCTATATACCTGCGATTACGTTTTTGTATAAGAAGACGCAGTTAAAAAGCACTTTCAGCAAATTATCAGATTCCATACAAAGTCTTACACAGATCAGAAAAATATTTCACAATACAAAAGGGAATAAGGCAGACACTGTCGCTATTGACAGACTAAAATCAGCTTCCTTAGAAAAACAAACTCGACCAGGCAAACATTCTCCTGATGTACAAGTAACACCCAAATCTAACGATACATCAAAATCTGACAATACACCAACACTTCAAACCAGATCAAGAAGAACAGTCACACTTCCCAAAAACTTCAAAACATATTTATTACCAATTAACTGATACGGCTCATACTCTGTCACTTTTAGAAAGGATACCTCTTACATTTTTCTACACAAGCCGGATGCTGACCGCTCGACGAACCAAAGCAGACTGCGTAAATACGTTTTCTTCGCATAAGCTCCACGCGTACATCAGCTTTAATCAAAATAAAATGAACATATTGAGCAGTCAGAGCTACTCCCGCTCCAAAAAACAAAATCTTAATTTCGATCCTAACAGAGGATATATATTCTCTAATTAAAACTCCACATAGACTGTCAAGCTGAGAGACGCAACAACAACGGACTGAGAGAGAAACAACAGAAACAGCCATCGGCAATTTCTAATTTAACCATTCCCTCGTTCTGACCGGGAGAATTGAGGTTTTGTGGAGCCTAGAAATCCCTCATAATTGCTGTTGTTACCTAGTCCACCATGACCCAGGGTGGTAGTACCTGTTAGGGTTACAGCTATGAGCAAAAATAATGAACTCACAAACTAGGGTCAAAATACTACGAAAAATTCGTAGCAAAAATACCAATACACTTGTGAAAATAAATAAAATAAAAGCAATATATTTGACACGATAAAAACCCTCTTTGCATCAATACGTCAGTTAAACCTGATCTACAAAATGATTTCGTGCAAAAACTTATCGTAAACATACAAATCTTTTGTAAAAATCTTTCCGGCTTTAAATAACCCCTTGAGGTTGTTATACCGTAAAACACAATAAACCAACCAACCAGACACTATTCTCTCTCCTTGTTGCCTTAATAACAGCAACAGATAAACGTTATTAGTTTTGTATGATGTAAATAAATTATAAATTTATTTCCCCATACTCAGATGTATTCTTTTTTGCTTGAATTTACGTTTGTTGAGGCGGAGAAGGTATTAACCTCCACAAGAGTAACAATAACAAAGTTCCGTCTTCCAGGTTACACATTGCGGCCTCTGTAACAATTTTTTACTCCTCTCTCATCAGATCACTGTCCAGAACTAAAAAGAAAAAAACAAGATGCACACGGGCAAATGTTTTTAGGCTTGGATGTTATAATGCAGACATAGATGATTTCATATAGTGTAGACATTTTATGTAGATTAGACAGTGCCGAATATATTTCATATAGACATTTTTGATTTCTTATCGTGTAGACGTTGTTTATTTTTATATAATGTGGACACTGGTAAATTTGATATTGTGTAGACATTGATATAGTGTAGACATTGATTTCTTATAGTGTAGACGTTGTTTATTTTTATATAATGTCGACACTGGTAAATTTGATATTGTGTAGACTTTGATATAGTGTAGACATTGATTTCCTATCGTGTAGACGTTGTTTATTTTTATATAATGTGGACACTGGTAAATTTGATATTGTGTAGACATTGATATAGTGTAGACATTGATTTCTTATCGTGTAGACGTTGTTTATTTTTATATAATGTGGACACTGGTAAATTTGATATTGTGTAGACATTGATATAGTGTAGACATTGATTTCTTATAGGGCAGGCAATGCTCATTTCATACCACTGACCTGAGGAGGAAGAACTACATTGGATCAATAGCTTCAGCTATCATAATGAAAATTGGTTATCTCTGTCGCGCCAGAAGGTTTTTCTCGTCTGAGTCCATCCTTCAAATCTACCATTCGCCCTTGCATGGAATACGGTTGCCATATATGGTCTGATGCCCCCGCTCTGCATCTCGAGGTTCTCGACAAAATCCAAACACGGATATGCAATGTGATAGGTCCTGATCTGGCATCTCGTCTAGTGTCAATTTCTCACAGACGTGATGTAGATTCCCTCTATCTTTAAAGTATCTCTAAAGTATTTTCATGGCAACTGCCCTGACGAGCTATTTTCACTGCTGCCCTAACTGCATGAATTTAAACGTTCTACTAGGTTGGCATTTCGGTCCCTCCCTTTCTCTGTCGAAATAGTTAAATGTAACCGCCTCTTCTACTCCAATAGCCTCTTCTCTCGCACTTCCCGACAGTGGAACTCCCTTCCTCTTAATTACTTCCCTGATAACTGTAATCTTCAAAAATTTAAATGTAATGTCAATCGGCATCCTCTGATGCCTTGATCTTGATCCCAGTCCTTATCTTTATCCTTTCCTCAAACACACCTCTTTACTTTTACTTTCACTTTCTCTAACCACTTGCATGCTAATGGCACTCCCGCCCTGCTTGCGGTGAAATGTTTAAAAAATATAGTTTAGATATTGTTTATATAATATAGTTTAGACATTATTGTTTTCATACAGTACAGACTCTGGTAGATAAGTAAATGTATCAATTCACTTTTATCATAAAATTAGGTTTTATTACAATTTTAAACACTGTTTTTAAAATAATAAACATTACCGTGGAGTGAAGGTAGTTAAAATAATAGCGGTGTCAAGGGAAAACTGTCCTTTCGACATATCGTTTGTTTGCAGACACGAACGTTAAACATTGCTAGTGTTTTAATATAGTGTAGACATTGTTGATTTTAAAATCTCTGTCACTTACATTTCCTCTCCAATTAGTTAATTGCAAAGCGAAATCTTAAAGCTTTTCGTCTAGTTTAACAATTAAATTCTTAAACGAATAATTCTATCTTCACGTGTGATAATTTCAGAAGAGATCGGCTACATCTAACAACATCAACTATATATCTTTATTTATCCATCTGTGAAGAACGCGTTAATTAAGTATCGAGACTTTTCTTCATAAACTCAATTAAACCGACCCATTACCAGAATATAAAGCTTTTCTGATCTTTCTAACACAAAATCACACCTTTCATTATAATGCTTGTTCGTTAACTACCTGTCTATATTTCTGAGATGAGGTATTATATACGCTATTTACAAGGACACTTGGCACAGTGGATAAAGGCGTTAGATAGATCCGGTGACAGGACCTAAAGAGTGTGAGTTCAATACCTGGTTAAGGCGGGGGAGAAATTGGAGAGGGGAATTAACAGGAGATAACTGATAACGGACATCCATTAGACATGACACGTAGAACTAGAACAGTCTACCCCAACGAGCGAAATAAAGGGTTCCAACCACCTGAAAAAGGCCGGAGCGTACAACGGCCGAAACGTTGTGATGAATATGGAAACAAAGATGAGGATGGTAGTCCGAACAATGTAAATAGTTGTTCGTCAAATGTTTGAACTTTTTCACTACTTCGTTATTTCTCTCCCTCTGTGTGTGTGTATATATATATATATATATATATATATATATATATATATATATATATATATATATATATATATATATATATAATTCTCAAAATGTGTGTGTGTATGTATATGTGTGTGTGTGTGTGTGTGTGTGTGTGATCGGATGTTGTTCATGCGTTCCACAGTTTTCAGCCGATTTCGATAATTTTTTTGTTTGATAGATAATTCAGTGACGGTTTTGATTGCAAATTGTTTGAAAAATTTACAACCTTCAAGGTGAAAAATCGAAAAACTGATTTAGAGAATTGAAATCTAACGCAAAAGATTATTAGAATTATAAAAAAAATTATATTATGAATAAATAATTATCGTATATTATTATTATGATGGTCCATGGAAGAGGTCACTTCCTTGCAAGATTGAAAACGCAAAAACAGCCCTTTTTCAGCCCCCTCCCATTTGGGTTATGTGTCTCAGTTGCACCCATTTGTTGTTTCTGATATTGATTTTCATTGATTTCAGCAAATATCCCCAGTAACAAAACACCCGATCCGGGGGGGGGGGCAGAGAGAGAGAGGACACCCAAAAAATGTATACACACCTACCTGTCCTGGGTATGGTGATAAACTACATCCTCGTCCTGGGTAAGACGATAAACTACGTCCGACAGCAAGGCCCCTGATTAGGAGGTTCTGAGGAGCGTGTAACCACCTCTTAATTTCTTGTGTTCCCAGGTCCATCCCAACCCGAGTTGGTAGCACCTGTTAGGGTCTCAGGTATGGGCAAATAGTTAGCCCACAAACTGGAGTCATAACACTGTGAAAGTGTAAAAATAGTTTTTAATCCAAACAATACATTTTTGTAAACAAAAATATTACCAGCAATGAATTTTTGAGGAAAAAATATGACTAGCAACACATTTTTGAAGCAAATAAAAATTACCAGCAATAAAAATTTTGTCGGCATTAAATAACCCATTGACGTTGATATGCCGTAAACCAAACCAAACCAAACCCAACCAGTATACACATTTCACGAAAGGAAATACTTGTATAGATATTGCAATATTAAATTTATTCATACATGATGAGATTAATACAAGTAACTTTTGGACTCTACAATCACAAGAGATGCTCAAAATGGTGGCCTTTAGCTTCTAGACATTTATTAGTACGGCGATCTACTACCTGAGCAAAGTTGGCTAAAATGTCTACTGAGATTGCAGTATATGCATTTTGAATTTCTTGTCTAACGGCTGCGAATGTCGTCAGTTTTCTGCGATACACATCATTTAGGGTCCTCCACTGGTAAGCCTAAAAACAACGAAAAACAGGTTTTCTTTTCTTGAAGTGTGTATACAGTTGTCAGACTGACTGTCTGTCTCTGTCTGTCTGACTCTCTCTCTCTCTCTCTCTCTCTCTCTCTATATATATATATATATATATATATATATATATATATATATATATCTATATATATATATATATCCCACCTCATATACACACACATACACACACATATATATTATTATTATTTGTTGTGGACCCGGAATAGGTCAGAAAGAAAACTCGAACTCAACAATTCAGTGAAAACGTATTATTAACAAAAAGAACGAATACAGAAGTGTTGCACGTCCGACTGGCGGCTAAGTACAGTAGCCAACTCGTCAACTGTCTACAGTCCTCTTGCGAGGCATAATATAGTCATAAGACGAGTCTATTTTGTACATGACTGTAGGTCTCCATAACACCCCCTTCCCAAGCCTTTATCTCCGCAGGAGTCTCAGTATCGTCTCCTTTTTGGATTGATGACGAGAGGGTCCGTGATCTTCCGCTTTCTTTTAGATCTTCGCTGTTCCGGAGCTTCTTGGGGTATTTGAATGTCGAAGGTCTCGTAGATGGTATCCATAACCTCTTCTTCCTGGAGAGTACTGCTGCAGTCATTTCCTAGCATTCGGGTGTCCATTCCCAAACCTTATCTTTCATAAAAGCTCGTTCAGCGGGGCGCGGAGGTTATGCATGTTTGGGATAAACGCTTGATAGTAGTTCGCTAACCCCAAAAAGCTCTGTAGCTATGTGACGTTTTCAGGAGCCGGCATGTCCTTAATTGCAATGGCCTTTTTTGGGTCCGGTCTCCTACCGTCTTTGTCTATTTAATTTCTTTCATGAAGAAGTCACATTTGCTTTCCTTTATTTTAAAGCCATGGTCTTGTATTCGTGAAAATACTTTGTGGGTGTGTTCCCAGTGTTGTTCCAAGCTTTTACTGTTTATTAGTATGTCATCTAGGTAAGCCGTTGAAAAATCAATTCCACCCAGCATGGTGTCCATAACCTGCTGAAAAATGGCTGGTGCGACTTTGACTCCAAATGCAAGACTTTCAAACTTGTATAATCCTCTATGTGTATTTATACATAGTAATTTTGAGCTTTCTTCCTCAACGGGTATCTGGAGATAAGCTTCGCTGAGATCGATTTTTGAAAAGAACTTGCCTCCATTAAGTTTCGTAAAAACTTCTTCCGGATTTGGAAGTGGGTAGTGATAATCTTTTAGTGCTGCGTTTAGTCCAGTAGAAAAATCTGTAGTAGCTTCTACGTAAGTTTACTTGTACCAAGCCTTTGCATTGTTCGGAGGAGGAAGAAGAAGAAAAAACAAATCACTTTGTTCTCACTTTAAATGTGTTATTCACATACACAGTTGATTTTTGGACAACTGCGAAACGTAAAGTTTATACTACGGCGCTGGAAACAAAATATTTTCCTTTCTTGCTAAGACAATGCCAAAACAAGGAACATTAACTTTTTCTCTGCGAGAAAAAAAAAGAAATCACTTTTGGTTAGTACAAAGAATAAATCAACTTATCAATTTTTTCTTTTTTTTTATATGATTTCGCGTGAAGTTCGTTAAATTCTAGTCGCCAGCGTTGTAGACACCGGTAAACCAATTTTTTTCTATATATATATAGTTCTCCGAGGAGTTCTTTAAATCCTCGTCGCCAGTGTTGTGGACACTGGTAAACTAATTTTTTTATAGTTCTCCGTGGAGTTCTTTAAATCCTCGTCGCCAGTGTTGTGGACCCGGAATAGGTCAGAAAGAAAACTCGAACTCAGCAATTCAGTGAAAACGTATTATTAACAAAAAGAACGAATACAGAAGTGTTGCACGTCCGACTGACGGCTAAGTACAGTAGTCAACTGTCTACAGTCCTCTTGCGAGGCATAATATAGTCATAAGACGAGTCTATATTGTCCATGAAGGTAGGTCGCCATAATATTATTATTATTAAACTACTATTAATACACGGTTGGAAAAAACCTCGGATAGCACAACTTGTAAGTCTATCAAAACAAATTGGTACCTGAGGAAAAAATTGGGAAAAAAAAAACTAGAAACATCCGAACAGGTCGAAATAAATCGAAAATTGCCTTAAGTTTTTAGTCCCAAAAAAAAAAACCAAACGAGTAATAAATCTAAAACGTAGAGTGCTCAATACGCTAAGTAGAGCAGGGATAAATGGAATAACTCCTAAAGAGTCAGAAACAAGCTACCTAGGTGCGTTGTTTCTGACTCTTTAGGATTTATTCCATTCATATATATATGTATCTGTGTGTGTGTGTGTGCGCGCGTGTGTGTGTGTACGAGTCGTGCTCAAAGATTTACGGCGGATAGGCGATTTTCAACGGTGCTGTCAGTCTGTAGCTGTTTTTTTTTTTTCTAAAGAAATTTGTGAATAATATTGCGCAGGCGTAATACAAAGTTATTGGCTCGAAACATTTCTCATCCTAAACGAATCTGACCAAACACACGAATTATTCAGTTTACTTGTAAAGTGTTCTCTTGTCAGTCAGGGAGCATTCCATCACCCACAAGTATATAAATGAAATCGAATTTCCGATTAACAATAGAATCACAGGTCGTACAGTCCAGGAATTTACCAACAGAGCCTCACATTCGTACACGCACACAAACGCACACACAAACGGGTGCGCGCGTACACGCACACACACATACACAGATAAATGTCAAATAACCAATATATTTTGGCGTTCAAACACCGGTTCCCATATAATCACAGAGTTTACGCAACGTTGAGCCTGGTCAGTACCTAGATGGGTGACCACATGGAAATATCACGTGGAATAGAAAATGGTTAATGTTAATCCAATTCCCATTCAGTTCGTTCTACTCCCAGCTATGGGTTAATTAGTAAAACTTGTATCAGTAAGCCATTATTAAGTACCCCCCACCAAACCTTACAATCTGAAACTATTTTCTGGATTTAAATAACCTGGAGAGGGATGGTAAGCCGTAGAAAACGAATCAATCCATTTTGTGATTTGGAAGGCACACAGACGCACAAACTCTGATTTTTTAGAAAAAAAGTGACATTACTGAGGAGGGCGAACAATATAAGAACAGAATTAAGCAGATAAAACATATTGATTGAAATTGCATTTAAAATTCTGAAACCCAAACTGATCAAGAAATTGAAAAAATTTCCTTATACGTGTGGTCCTCCCAAAATTGGCATCATTTTGTAGTCTATTAAAATAACCAATATAAGCTATAGGACTCTGGGAAAAACGTTTTGGACGTAATAAATAGTAAGTTTAATATGCTTCTTTAGTTTAATTAACAGTAATGGATAACGGCTCGGATTGAGGAACCGGAGAGCCGAGTTCGAATTCCAGTCGAATCCATTACATTCACTTACGTGCTAATACCCTTGGGAAAGGTATGAATCCTCTTCTTCTCCCCTCAGGTATGGATAAATAGCAGGACAGACCGGGTTCTATAGCCTTAGATAGCAACTGGTCTAATGCAGAAAGAAATGGCAACCTACTGCGGGAAAAAATCTGTCTCGTCAGTCATTTATCGAAAGTTACATGATCGTCTAAGCGTGTATCACGCATGGCACATAACTGACTGAAGCAAGAATGCTAAAGCTATTTATTCCATTAGTGCATGGCATATATTCTTTTAGAGATGTGGGTTCCCTAAAAGGTTAGATTCATCAACCCTGCAATTTCTATTAGCCCCCAAAAATAGATTGGGTAAAAAGATCCAATATTTTAAGGAAACGTGCTGCAGTAAAGTGTTAATTTCGTTCTTTATTGTTACTGAATATATGATAAAACGCATAAGGAAGCGGAAATCCCTGTGGGCCGAAGTAAAGAATACCAGGATATAAAAAAAAAGAATTCGCACTAAAACGCAGACACTAGAGTGGTTCTTGAATATTACTGTGGTGCTCGAAAGTACTTGAGCAAAAGAATAACACAATATGATCTTCGGACATTTTATCCACAACTCCGACCTCAATACTCAACATAATTGAAAATTGGAAAAGTACAATACAAATTAAATGGATAGACGTTATCCGTTATTTCTTTTAGTAAATATATATATATATATATATATAGAGAGAGAGAGAGAGAGAGAGAGAGAGAGAGTTTTCGCCCAAATGTGCATTTTGTGCTGAGGACTTTTCAGAACACTTTCACTCGATTACTCACACACACACACCCACACATACACACACGCATACATAAATGTGTGCGTGTGTGTGTATAATTTTAAAAATCATGAGGTCAATTAAAAATTTTAATTTTAAAAGTATAGCCCGACTGGAGCACCAAGGTCGAAACTGTGGTTGTGTATTTTAATTGGCCTCATGATTTTTAAACTGAAAAGCTTTAAATGTCACTTTTATTTTTAATTATTTTTTCTCACCTGTATTGAGCACTTTTTAATACTACTGTTTCAACTATGACCATTAACCTTTGTATATATATATATATATATATGTGTGTGTGTGTGTGTGTTGCTTTGAGATGAAACAAAATCTCATTGGTGGGAAAAGTAATTACGAAAATGAACATATAGGAAAGGATTTAATTGACTTTTCCATTGAACACCTACTTATCCTGTGCTTTAAATGCATTTACAATCATGTAAATAACGATTGAAAACGAAATGAAAAAAAAAACGGCTCACATGAGAAAATGATGAATGAATAAATTTCACTGTTTTGTTGAGTAGGTTATCTGAACGTTATTCTCGCTTCTGGGTTTGTAATTCGAAAGAAGAAATTCAGACGATTATATCGTGTCGAAACATGTATATGTTTTGTATAAGAGGTCAAACGTGAAATTCTAAAGACATTTGTTCGTTTTCAAAAGCTTCACTCTGTCTTTTCTGTAAATGATTTCATGGTAATAGTTCTGATGAATCTTCGTTTATGGTACGTAGACTCTACGAATTTAAATATAGTACCAGATTGGTTGTAAGATCTCAGCATTTGAAATGGTTAGATGTAACCGTATATTTAATGCTAATAGTTCCTTCTCTAGCAGTTCTCGCCCGTGGAAAACTCCTCCGGCTTCTTGTCTCCCAGTCAATTTTGATCTTCAAAAATTGAAATGCAATATCAATCGTAATGTTCTGTTTTCATAATTTGTGTTCTTCTATTGTTCTCTCTCTCCTTCACAATGTTCTCTTTTACTCATATTCTTTAACGCCCGATAAGCGCTTTGCGTCTTAGTAGATTTATTGCTCTGCTTGCCTAGCCATTTTCTAATATATATACATACTTCGGCTGATTGCAAGTTCCGTGTACGATTGAGAAAAGAAGTCGGCGATCTTCTTGATCAAGGGACGAAGAAATTAATCAATATATATATGATCTATATCATAAATTTAAGCGACAAACTTCCAATAATACAATCGGTTTCTTCGTCTTTGGAAGGATGCGCGGATTGCTTAATGGATAGCGGCTCGCAATGAGAAATCGGTGTCTCGATTCGAATTCAAATCGAGTTCCCTACAGTCGCTTACGAGAATGTACCATGTGACAGGAATCCCCTTTAACTCCAGCATATGGGTTAAATAGTATAAATTATACCGGAAACAAAACATTGATATATAAAATGTTAATGCAATATTCACTGTTAAAAAATATTACAATAAAAAAATATGTTTCGGTTTTCACTCCTACCCCCTCTATTGGACACGATTAGAGGCTCAAACCTTGTTTCGTGTTTAGGAAGGGGTTCCTGGCTCTCTCTCTCTCTCTCTCTCTCTCTCTCTCTCTCTCTCTCTCTCTCTCTCTCTCTCTCTGATCCAGTGTCTTTCTCTTTCTCCACATCCTCTCCTTTACCATTCCTATCTGATCTTCCTCCAACCCTTCTATAACCCCTTGCTTGATAGTGGCCTCCAGCCTTGCTTGGGGTGATACGCTTAAAAAAAAATAACCCACAAACGGTTCATAAGCTGTAAAAATACAACAAATAAATGAAATGAACAATTTTTTATATGCAGTATCCCTTTGCAATTTTGGTGATCATGGTTCTCCACAATTTCTTATTCATTGTGGCTCTAAGAACTGTTTGTCTACTTACTCTCCCTTCCTATCCTGCTATTCTATCAATTTAGACAAGACCGTTAGGTAGGTGACACAATGTTTCCATCTGTGTCAAATTCTCCAAACAGTCTTTTCTCATTATGTGTCCCAGGTTCTAATTTCTGATTCTAAATACAATTATCCCATTTGTTCCAATTTTTCTGAAAATATCCATGTTGCTCATATGGTCCATCGATGGTATTCTCAGCATCCTTCTGTACAGCAACATCCCTACTGTCTCAAGTCTACTTTTATATCTCAGAGAGAATTCTGAAGCTTCCATATAAGAGAATCGAGGATGAATATCCACTAAGCACTCTTCTTTGTTTCTAACGACATTTTTATGTTTCTTGATGTTTTGTTTCGATTTCGAAAGGTATCTTCCACTATTCCACAATACGCCTTCGGATTTCGACGTCACATTTTCCGTCCTTCTTTTAAAACACTACCTAGAAAGTCAAATGTTTTGCATGCTTGATTTTGACATCTGCAATTCGTAGCTTTGCCTCTTGTGTTGCTGCTATTTCTGGAGATTCTACCTTCTGAAAGTTGATGGTTAGTTCTTTCTTTAACTAGCATTTTAGGAGTTTCAAGACGCCCAAATAAATTCTTGCATCTGTTCTTTCTGCCAAATTCATGTATCATCATTCTAATCTTCTGACCCCTCCTTCAACTGCCTGTGCCATTCAAAAATACATATTATATTGTGTTCAACACAAGCCGGTTTTAATAGGATTAACATTTCACTAACAATTTTACCAATCTTCACACAAAACTTAATCCGCTGCTGTAGACTCCTTTCACTCATCTTCCACCAACAGTATAAAATGAACACAAAACTTCCACCACTACTCTGCAAGGACTGACTCACCTGGTCTGCATCTTAAGAAATCAGAAGTTTGAATATTTCCGGACAGGCTCGGATACATAGATTTGCCTGACTCATTAAAGTTAGTTAAAATGATATATTGCAAATATAGTAGCACAGAATTATCTATATATCTGAAATAACAGGAGTTTTGTGGTAAAACATTTTTGAGTGCACCACTTTCCGGAAATTCCGAAAATAGATAAGCCAAAATGCCACTGAGAGGTAAACCAAATTTTCATCGAAGGTGAAAAACATTGGTGATTAAATGGCACATTTTTTATGATTTTATGTGTAGGAATAACTTGTTTTTGTTTAGCTTAAATTCCTTTTTAGTAAATGTACACATTTTTTTATAGGAACATTTTTGCATAAAGAATGTATATCTATACTAGTCATATATTTTCTTTGATGTCTATGTTTTTTAATTTATTTAAAACATCATAGTTTTTGTTACATGCAAGGGGCTAATTGTACCTAGAACTGGGGTTAAAATTTTGATTAGTGAGCCCGCAAGTTTCTGCCTGTTTCTGATATGATGGCTCTCATCGGGATGTCCGGTTTATGTATTTTTTGGTAACCCGTCAAGTGTGGGTGGGTTTCGATGAGTTTTAGCCAGGGGTTGTCTTCATTTTTTAGTAATTTCTTTCATTTTTTATCTCTTTTATGACCTTGTGTTCATTTATTTTTTGTAGTTATTATCGTCATTGAGGAGGTGTTTCACTTTTTGTAGATAAACTAACTAAATGCCGTCAAGCCCACAAGAGACATTATCTTTGGATCTGAGTCAAACAACACTTTACCCTCCGCAGATATGTTACACAGAAATACCAACAAGAATGACCTGGTCTTTTTTTCTACCACCAGTGTAATAAGATCAAAACGGGAATAATTATACGATTCTATTTAATGGCACTAAGAATGTCCAACCGCCAATACTTATCCAAAGAAGAAAAATACATAGAAAATACATTAAAAACCTCCAATATGCTTATTATTTCATCTACAATGCTAAAAGAAAGTCATAGAAAATATACAACTACAACAAAGATAACATTAATAACAATAAACTAGATAAAAACAGACACATTATACTACCATATAACTCCATAACATGTACCGTTCCATGTAGTGTAGCGGTATGTTTGAGAAGAAATGGACTTGCAGTTAGAGGTTCAATTCCGGCAAGAATCCCATTACAATGTTTAGTTGTACTACAGGAAATCGTTTATTCCTGTGCGTCCGTTAGAGGCGGGGGGGTCTTCCTGGCGTTGGATTTGCCGTTTTGGGCACCCCGCGGTGGTGTAATGGTTAGCAAGCTTGTCTCGCTAGAACAATTACGACTGAGTAGTGAGTTCGATCCTCACTGGGTGCCCCATGCTTTCGGCCTTGTGCCACATCTGAGCTACGCTTGGAAAAAAGGGCACCTCGAGGTGGTGTAATGGTTAGCAAGCTTGTCTCGCAAGAACAATTACGTCTGAGTAGTGAGTTCGATCCTCACTGGGTGCCCCTTACTTTCGGCCTTGTGCCACATCCAAGCGTAGCTTGGAAAATCACTATAACTCCATAACATCTATTATTCAAAATAATTTATCCTATCTAAACAACATAAAAATAATTACAATCACATCCAAAACTATTATGAATATAATCAGAACCAAAAATACCTATGACAATAATAATTCTGAAGCAGGTATATATGAAATATATTTCCAGAACTGCTCCTCAGAATACATTGGGGAAACTTACAGAAATGAAACAAAACGTATCTATGAACATAAAAGGGAACATATGCACAATAATTTCTCAAAAGCATTAATTATACACAGAAATAAGTTCAACCGCAGCCTGATGCGGATCCCATCCCTCTCCAGATAAAATCACAGCCGATATCCTCTAACTGGTAGGTTGACTATGCTCTCAGACGTGTGGTCGTTGGTTGTACTGGAAGAAACCTCTATAAAAAGGTGTTGGTTTCCATCTAGGAAGCCTTCCGCACATGGATACAGTGTCATCATTGCACAGGCTACGTACATAGATATGGAGCCTATTCTACTTCACTGTGCTAGATCGACGCTGATTCGACAACCTGCATTAGCCATTTGAAAGGCTTTGTTTTTAATGTTGCTAAGTGTCGAGCCACCCTCTTCTCCAGAAAATCCTGGGTGGGATGGTTTATTCACCGATGAACTGAGCCTTCACCAGGTAATACTGGGTCACCAGTAACATTCGTAATGAAACTAGGCATATGAGTAATGTGCATTATATTAAAACTAGACCACCCGATATGTCATGCAAGATTATGAATTTTCATTTTACATCATATCATAGGTAATTTTATTACGTCATACATAAGTGCACATACAATTGCCAATGTACTTTTCACGATATAATGAGTCATATTTATGTAATATTTTAGAAGAGCGAGCTCTAGAAATACAGAAAGACCTATGCGTATGTTTTATAAGTTACAAGATAAGATAGGGTATGGCACGAGCAACTTCAACTACTAGGAATCATTGATTTACACGTGAAAGATGTTTGAGTAATTCATAACCTCTACTGGGAACTAACAAGCCCGCATGCTGATAGAAAAAAATGTTCAGAGAATATAAAAATAAAAATACAAAGGGGAATAAATCCAGCATTTGTTTTCACACTGTATGTAATTAACTTATACGACGAGACGATCCTAAGAGAACTACAGGGGCGACAAGGATTTATTATTCGGGGATAGATTCCTAACACTTGACACTTTATCGATGGCAGACTCAGTAAATAAAGAAAAAGAAGGAAGATCTCATAGATAATAGTAAAAGTAATGATGACGAAAGAAATAGGTATTGCAACTATTTACACTATTTGCATTGTTCGGACTGTTGTCCTCATCTTTATTGTCATATACACGACGTTTCGGCCGTTGTACGCTCCGGCCGTCGTCAGGATCTGTCTATATATCTGAGTTGAGTTCTTTTATCTATTTATACTATTTACATTGTTCGAACTGTTGTCCTCATCTTTATTATCATATTCACGTCGTTTAGGCCGTTGTACGCTCTGTCCTTCTTCAGAATCTGACTATATTTCTAAGATGAGCTATTGTATCTATTTACACTATTTGCATTTTTCGAACTGTTGTCCTAAACTTTAGTGTCATATTCACGACTATTCGGCCGTTGTACGCTCCGGCTTTCTTCAGGATCTGTATATATATATATATATATCTAAGATGAGCTATTGTATCTATTTACACTATTTACATTATTCGAACTGTTGTCCTCATCTTTATTGTCATATTCAGATATTTCGGATCTATACATTCCGGCTTCTTCAGGATCTCTCTATATTTCTAAGATGAGCTATTGTATCTATTTCCACTATTTACATTGTTCAGACTGTTGTCCTCATCATTATTATCTTATTCACGACGATTCGGCCGTTGTTTGCTTCGGCTTTCTTCAGGTGATATACTTTGGAATTTCGAACCGAAAACTTTATTTCATCCACCCGAGTAGATAGTTCTAGTTCCACATGCATTTTCTGGATATCACAGTTTCAGTGATTTCTTTTTAGTAGCTCAACTCTCCAAGATTTTGTTCACCTCTGCAGGTATTGAACTCACAACTCTCTGGGTCAAGTCACTGGATTACTTCAACCAACGCGTTTATCCACTCGGCCATGTGTCCTAGATGTGAATATCACAATAAAGATGGGAAACAATGTAAATAGTGTAAATATGAAAGTTTTAATCAATTCACCCCAAGCAAGACAATAATGCCAATGAGACGCAAACTGTTACTTAAAGTGAAAGAGAATTAGAAGGAATCGAAACCCCAAGTATAAAGAGGAAACAAGTGATATATTTTTCAACAGACCTGGGACGAGTGTGAACCGGGCGAAATGCGAACCTATCTTCCTATCTACTAAATCTGTCAATATATATATATATATATATATACAAGGGTCATTCAATAAATAAGGTGAATTTTTCGGTATAAGGATTTCTAATACAGATAGAAGCTTAGTTTTTTTTTTCAACGTAGTCTCCCAGCACTGTCACACACGTTTCCCATCTGTGCACTAGCTTCCGTATTCTCTCAGCGTAAAAATCTTTGGACTGATGTCTCAGCCAGTCGCTCACAACACTTTTGACTTCATCGTCACTTTTAAACTACGTGCCTCTCGTGAACGCTTTCTAGGGACCAAATAGGTGAAAGTCTGAAGGGGCAAGGTCTGGGCTGTAAGGGGGATGAGGGAGCAGTTCCCAGCCCAGTTCGTTGATGGTCTGCACCGTTTGGGCTGCTGTGTGAGGCCTTGCGTTGTCATGATGCAAGATGACTCCTGACTGATGACCCCTGCGTTTGTCCCAACAGATAAGCTCAAAGTCCTTGCAATGTCATCCACTGTCACCCTTCTGTCAGACTGAATGAGGTCATTGACTGATGGCATTCTCCTATGAATTTCAACTGGTTTGCACCCTTCAGCAACCAAAAACTTGATAACTGACCGCCGTTCAATCCTGGAGCATGCTTCTTGGTCGGCCATCTTTGTTAATCGCCAAAACTCTCAAAGTTTTTTTTTAATCTCAATGCCATCGATATATCTGGGGAAAACAAACAGCGCACTCCTCAAACTAATATATATATATATATATATATATATATATATATATATATATATATATATATATATATATGTGTGTGTGTGTGTGTGTGTGTGTTATATATGAGGGGGATATATACATGTATATATGTATACAGGTATAGTTATAAAGAATACTTGTAAGTGTGTATGTATATATGTGTAAAAATATACATAAAAAAGAGAAGATATACATGAATGTATATATGCATATATGTACATGTATGTATAAGTATACATTAAAAGGTTCACATATGTTTAGGTGGGTATGTGTGCGTGTACACTTATATAGAAGTATATACATAAAAACACTATTTTCGGTGGACTGATGTAAAATCTTACAGGCACCAAACGGGTGCAATATATATATATATATATATATATATATATATATATATATATATATATATATGAAAGAAACATGTGGACAGTCTCTCTTTTGAGTATGGACATTGGATGTGATAATGGAATATAATTATATAATTTTATTTGATTCATGTTCACCACTTATCCTCAGAGTTCTCTAATCATTTTTCCAGTTTTGTCTTTCTTTCATTCTAACCCGAGGAAGCCAGAGAGAGCGGACGTTCTCGGTAAAACGCGCCGTTTAAATTTTATCTCACCATCTTTACACACTGGCATGCACGCGCACACACACACACACACACACACACACATACACAAACTCACACACACATGCTTGTGCGTGTGCGCTCTGTCATCATTTTTACTTGCTGGTAAACACTGTAAGTACCTCTTCTAATAAACCTGAATACACTTAATTTTTAGCGTCTATTATATTACTAATTTAAATTTAATAACGTTTAGCTACGGGCGTCCATTTTCATCAATTACACATTATCGGATTCGTGCAAAGCATTGAAAAAGGCGAACAATCAATTTAGAATTCTTTTCAAACTCTGTCTATGGGAGAAAAAAAGGGGATTGGAAATAGTTCCTGATTTTCCACTTAAGGCGATCAAAGCATTTCATGCAGCGGGTCATTAACTGACTATCCATCATTTACAGAATCCTATCAGGGTTTTGAATATACGTTGGCTTGTTTTTGACTTTTTAATCAATTTTTGATTTGGGGGCGGTCTTAATTTTTCTCTCCTCTTTTTGTTTTCATTTTATTTTATTTTGTTTTATTGGGGGCTACTTTTTTCTTCTTCTTTTCTAAATTTCCTTTTTTTCTTCACATTGGTTCTTTCTTCATTTCTATTTTTTTTCTTTAAATTCTTTTAGTCTTTCTTTCCCACGCATTCAATTTATATCCTTTGATGACTTCTTTTATTTTTTCTTGGTGTATTTTTTCTTTCTTTCTTTTTTCTTTTTCAAGTCTTCCGTTCTTTTTGTGCTTATTCGATATCTTTATGTCGTTGACTTATGATTTAGTTCTATAGTTCCATTTTAGTATTTTCTTCTTCACTATCTTTCTTTCTTAACTTTCTGTATTTCTTTCTTTCTTTCTTTCTCACTTTCTTTCTTTTTAAGTGATCATATTTATGTTTCATTCCGTAGCTTATTACTTTTTTTATCTCTGTTTATAGCTTCTTTCTTTTTTGCTTCCTTTTAATTTATCTTATTTATTTTAAATTTATTTTTCTTTCCATAGTTCCATTATAGTCTTTTTTTCTTCACTATCTTTCATTCTTCACTTTCTTTCTTTCTTCATTTTCTTTCTTTCTTCACTTTCTTTCTTTCTTTCTTTCTTTCTTTCTTTCTTTCTGTCTTTCTTTTTTTCTTTTTAAGTGATCATATTTATGGTTCATTCCGTAGCTTCTTACTATTTTATCTTCGTTTGTAGTTTCTTTCGTGTTTTCTTCCTTTTAATTTGACCTATTTATTTTAAATTTATTTTTCTTTCCATAGTTCTATTTTTGTCTTTTTTCTTCACTTTCTCTCTTTCTTCCTTTCGTTATTTCTTCAATTTCTTTCTTTCCTTCTTTCTTCCTTTCTTTCTTTTTAAGTGATCATATTTATATTTCATTCCGTAGCCTCTTTTTATCTTTGTTTGTAGCTTTTTTCTTTTTTCTTCCTTTTAATTTATCTTATTTATTTTAAATTTATTTTCTGTCCATAGTTCCATTTTCGTCTTTTTTTCTTCACTTTCTTTCTTTCTTTTTAAGTGATCATATTTATGTTTCATTTCGTAGCTTCTTACTTTTTATCTTTGTTTGTAGCTTCTTTCTTTTTTCTTCCTTTTAATTTATCTTATTTATTTTAAATTCATTTTTATTTCTATAGTTCCATTTTAGTCTTTTTTCTTCACTTTCTTTATTTCTTTCTTTCTTCACTTTCTTTCTTTCTTTCTATTTATGTGATCATATTTATGTTTCATTCCGTAGCTTCTTACTTTTTCATCTTTGTTTGTAGCTTCTTTCTTTCTTTTTCTGCCTTTTTAATTTATCTTATTTATTTTAAATTTATTTCTCTTTCCATAGTTCCATTTTAATCTTTTTTCTTTCTTTTTCTTTCTTTCTTTCTTTCTTTCTTTCTTTCTTTCCCTTTTCTGCCAGTCCTTTGTTATTTCTTTTTGGTTCTCTTGCTTCTCTATTTTTTTTTCTTTTATTTTATTGATCATTTCCTCTTTTTAATTTATCTATTTGTCGCAGTCATATTCATCTCTACATTTGTTCATAAATCGACATTGCCGATAAATCTCAAGGCTTAGAGAACGGAGCTGATTAAGTAGTCGTTTGATATCCTATCAAAGTAAATGGCCGTTCTTACTATTTATGATGTCCTAAATGTAGAAAAGTGCTAAATGTCTGACATTAAATCCAGGCGAATAATATTTATACCCGTGGAAATTCCATGGTTGTTGACATCAACATTTTTCCGTTAAGTCATGCGTATCATCTGCGTATCATATGTTGTTCTGCTGATACGCAGATGCCACTGAATTGCAAGAGCGCCTAGACAAGTTAGTAAAGGAAAGTGAGAACAATGGCGCAAACATCAAATTTAAGAAGGCAAAATATTTAGTTATTAACAAGAGGGACAATCCAAGATACCAGTGACGAACTGGAAATAGCAGATTCAATGATAATTGTAATGGTAATAATTACCATTTCCTTATAAGGAAACATTCGATATTCATTCACCGAGCAGATTGCAATGCTTCCAGTTAAAAATTATAAAATATTTATCTTAAAACTATGTTCAACAGCTATTATCGCTCTTTCAAGTATTGAAGGAAGTTTCCTTTCTAACTTGTGATTTGAAGAAGTCTGGAATCTTGAATATGTTATTATTTTCTCATCAAGTTACATGTGATATACATTTTATTTATTTCTGCTGTTTGGTGGGATTCTATAGCGCCAGTTCGCAAAGTTCGAAGAAGTATGGTCATCACGAAGACTCATAGGCTTCACTCGCTCAAAACCATTTTAACCACTGATCTTAGTGTTGGATATCGGTTGAGCAAAGGCCTTTGATTCTACGTCCACTCCATCAGTGTGTGAGCGGATATCGAAACTGGTGATAGCATAAACAGGAAATGCATCCGGTGGCTAAAATAAACAGGGTGCACAGGTGTCCTGAGCCTAGAATAAACAGGTCGCAAGAGCGGAGGGAAACGCATGATTGCATAGGCGACATACCGGAAGAAGGCGTAGCCAGTGAAGTTTCGTAGGTGTCCAAAGGTTATTTAACATGCTCGATTCTTGATCTGGACGGAAAGACTGGCTAGAGTTTCACCGAAGATTTTTCAGTTCTTGTGTGCGCAATCCTAACCTCTGTGATTATTCCTCACTCTACCCAACGCCGCAAATATAACAATAAAGATATATATATATATATATATATATATATATATATATATATATATATATATATATATATATATATATATATATATATATGGTATAAAATGACAATTGGAAAAATCTTAGATTTTGCCGACGCGTTTCGTCTTCCGTCTTTTTCAAGGCAAAAATGAAATCGAAATATCTCTGTTGTTATAGTTACAATAAAAATCCAAATTTAAAAAGATAGACGCTTCTGTCTAAGGCTTTTTCTGGTTAATGTAAATTACCTTTATAGTAAGAGATTTTTTTCCATGTCGACAATACAGTTAAATTCCCAGATAAATTCTGTGTACAAGATTTGGATTTTTAATGTAACTATAACAACAGAGATATTTCGATTTCATATAATTGACAAATTTTAATGAGCCTTTCAGATCTTATTCACAAATGAAAGAAACTATTTTTTAAATTTTTGTTTTAGAAAATCTTGATGAAAATATTTTTTTACATCTGTTACCTCCACCCACTCACTTAATTTTATAAAATTTCGTGAAATTAAAATTTCAGCCTATTCAAATATATATTAGTTAAGAACAGGAATCCTTGGAGAATTTTAGTAATCATTTTTTTCTCAAGTAGAAACACCCTTTACCAAAAATCTGCTCTGAATCGTAAAACAAAAAGTGCAATAAACTATGACATTATTTAATTTAAAAAGTTTTTTTCATTGCTTTTCTAAATAAGATGTATTAAGGGCAATAAAAAATCGATGAATAATGAATTTTTATGAGAATTGTCTTCATTTTTTATTTTTTACTTTTTATGTCTATAAACGTGTCCACTTTTGAAAGTATGGGTGGCCATACACGACATTATCAAAAAATAAGCACGATGACAATAGTAAAGTTAAAGTCACCTTTCCTAAAATTAGATTACGGAGAATATTTTCAAAACTTTTAAGATTACTTAGTACTTAAAAATTATATGAAAAAGACGCTTACGTTCTTTTCTTAAATTATGATTTACAGATAAAGTCTGTAATGAACAACAATAAACCTGTCATCACCTGTCAACACTTTCAATTACGTAAAACATGCCGACTATCGGTTAAAAACTGTTTGGCTTAAAAAAGATTTTTTGTGTTATTTTAAACTTAACGTAAACAATATTTGTTTCAAATCAGATTAATTATACTTGAAATCAACTGATATTCCTCACATAAAGTTTCAGAAAAATATATTTCCTTTTTGGAAGTTTTTTAATAAAGAGAATTGCATTGCGAAGAAAGACGATAAAAATGGTGCTCATCAACTCCGTTAGCAAAAAAGAAAACAAATCGATTCCAATCAATATACTCTCTGTTTGAAATATACCAATATGCTTACTGGAAATAGTAAATTTAATCATTTAGCTTTCAATTAAAACTAACATGAAAACATAAAGAGAGGCTTTTCATTTTTTTTAATTTATTTTAAACGTTAGGTATCGAGAATTAGTGGAGGTACATAGATTAATGACATTAATTTCCCGTAATATGAACACACACACCGTATTCTACTGCTCGAAAATGGCTGATTGACATGGTATACGGCTCAAGAAATGTAAATTATGTGCCTGACGCTGTGGTCACTATTCAACCGCTTATATATATATATATACATATACATATACATATATATATATATATATATATATATATATATATATATATATATATATATATATTTCATTAAAAACGACTGACAAGGTGCTTTTATTTAGTTTTTTATATAATTTCTCGTGCGATCTAATAAAGTTTTTCTTTTCAGAGGATAAATTATATAAAAATTGTCCGAATGTTCTTTTCCGAGCGCTTTCGGCGATACATTTAGCCATTATCAACTGTTAGAATTAGGACAATTTTTATATAATTTATCCTCTGAAAAGAAAAACTTTATTAGATCGCACGAGAAATTATATAAAAAACTAAATAAAAGCACCTTGTCAGTCGTTTTTAATGAAATGTGCTTGAAAGAAGGATTGCTGCCTAAATACACAAATATATATATATATATATATATATATATATATATATATATATATATATATATATATATATGTGTGTGTGTGTATATATATATATATACATACAGACACACACACACGCACACACACACACATATATATATATATATATATATATATATATATATATATATATATATATATATAGTCTAAACGCTATTGTATTTATAAAGGAATTGTTCTCAGTCTTCCAGATAGCGCATTTATACACACAGAACGTATGGACATAGGAATAAACACTGTATTGTGGGTGTCAGTTTCACGTTTTAATGCGGTCTGTCAATCGCATTGATTCATGAATCTGACACTCACAATGCAGTTTTATTACTTCTCGGTCCGACTATACTTCTAACACAGTTAAATCATCAGTATTTGTTTTAGAATATCTTTTGGTATTTTTCTTCAGTCGTGTGAGTTGTGCATTTTTCCGCAGATGGAGAAAGCGTTTTAGTAAAATCCTGAAAAGCCTTGAAAAAGTCGGGAGACGAAACGCGTCGACAAAATCTAAGATTTTTCCAATTGTCATTTTATACCAATCTGACTTGTACACAGAATTGACCTGGGAATTTAACTATATATATGTATGTGTGTGTGTTCGTCGCTTCATTTGAGGCCAGCAGCAATATACTACAATAGAAAGCGGTTGTATACATCTGACAGATACCTTGAACGGCTTTGACGCCATTTATGGCATCCATACGAAGGCTTCATGGGAACTATATAATATACGATGGAAAGAAAGAACGAAAAAAGAATGTTGAACAACTATGTAATACTATTCTTTTTTATGGCAGTGAATGCGAAACAATTTCTTTGCGGAAGAGTAGACTAGCGACAGAGACGTAGTTCTGCAGAAGGATGCTGAGAATGCCGTGAAAGGTGAGCAAGAAAGAAGTTTTAAGGAAACGAAAAGGACACGTGCGCAGAAACACAAAAGTCCAATTAATATTTCTGGGGTATATGATGTGCATAGATGACTTGGGGGATTTTCACATTCTGGGGACGCACAGAGGTAACATCGAGTAACCTATCTTATACACTTGTGTAAATAGATGACAGAACCTTTACTTGGAGGGAGAGTAAGGGGACTAGCTTTACATAGCATGACTATGGATAGGAAGATATGGAGGGTGATAATCGCAAATGCCCTGAAAGAACAACGCATTTTAAAAAAATAATTTTTCCGGGCACTTTTACACCAATTTTCAAGAGAAAACCTGATGTTAATCCAATGCTCCAGAATATTATAGGTACCTCTACATTTTCGCTAAAAAAGAGCATACCTTGTTGTAAAAAGACCCCATACATGATAAAAAGAAAGTTTTATCGTCCAAAAATGGTCATGTTATTATTAAGCGGAAAGACCAAATTATTTTTTTTATTGTTTTATGAAATTTTTTAATCCTTTCTAGCACGTTGGAAATTTTGGTCAAAAGCCTAATTTTATGGTGTCTCAAAGATTACGATGGGTTTTAACACCTTTTTCCGGTAAAAACACATTGACTGGGCAATTCTTACAAAAATCAAATAATTGACAAATTTTAATGAGCCTTTCAGATCTTATTCACAAATGAATGAAACTATTTTTTAAATTTTTGTTTTAGAAAATCTTGATGAAAATATTTTTTTACATCTTTTACCTCCACCCACTCACTTAATTTTATGAAATTTCGTGAAATTAAAATTTCAGCCATTTCATATATATATTAGTTAAGAACAGGAATCCTTGGAAAATTTTAGTAATCATTTTTTTCTCAAGTAGAAACACCCTTTACCAAAAATCTGCTCTGAATCGTAAAACAAAAAGTGCAATAAACTATGACATTATTTAATTAGAAAAGTTTTTTTCATTGCTTTTCTAAATAAGATGTATTAAGGGCAATAAAAAATCGATGAATAATGAATTTTTATGAGAATTGTCTTCATTTTTTATTTTTTACTTTTTATGTATATAAACGTGTCCACTTTTGAAAGTATGGGTGACCAAAAAATAAGCACGATGACAATAGTAAAGTTAAAGTCACCATTCCTAAAATTAGATTACGGAGAATATTTTCAAAACTTTTAAGATTACTTAGTACTTAAAAATTATATGAAAAAGACGCTTACGTTCTTTTCTTAAATTATGTTTTACAGATAAAGTCTGTAATGAACAACAATAAACCTGTCATCACCTGTCAACACTTTCAATTACGTAATACATGGCGACTATCGGTTAAAAACTGTTTGGCTTAAAAATGATTTTTTGTGTTATTTTAAACTTAACGTAAACAATATTTGTTTCAAATCAGATTAATTATACTTGAAATCAACTAATATTCCTCACATAATGTTTCAGAAAAATATATTTCCTTTTTGGAAGTTTTTTAATAGAGAGAATTGCATTGCGAAGAAAGACGATAAAAATGGTGCTCATCAACTCCATTAGCAAACAAGAAAACAAATCGATTCCAATCAATATACTCTCTGTTTGAAATATACCAATATGCTTACTGGAAATAGTAAATTTAATCATTTAACTTTCAATTAACACTAATATGAAAACATAAAGAAAGGCTTTCCATTTTTTAAAATTTATTTTAAACTTTAGGTATCGAGAATTAGTGGAGGTACATAGATTAATGACATTAATTTCCCGTAATATGAACACACACACCGTATTCTACTGCTCGGAAATGGCTGATTGACATGGTATACGGCTCAAGAAATGTAAATTATGTGCCTGACGCTGTGGTCACTATTCAACCGCTTATATATATATATATATATATATATATATATATATATATATATATATATATATATATATATATTTCATTAAAAACGACTGACAAGGTGCTTTTATTTAGTTTTTTATATAATTTCTCGTGCGATCTAATAAAGTTTTTCTTTTCAGAGGATAAATTATATAAAAATTGTCCGAATGTTCTTTTACGAGCGCTTTCGGCTATACATTTAGCCATTATCAAGGATTATATTTCAACTGTTAGAATTAGGACAATTTTTATATAATTTATCCTCTGAAAAGAAAAACTTTATTAGATCGCACGAGAAATTATATAAAAAACTAAATAAAAGCACCTTGTCAGTCGTTTTTAATTAAATGTGCTTGAAAGAAGGATTGCTGCCTAAATACACAAATATATATATATATATATATATACATATATATATGTGTGTGTGTATATATATATATATATATACATACAGACACACACACACACGCACGCACACACACACATATATATATATATATATATATATATATATATATAGTCTAAACGCTATTGTATTTATAAAGGAATTGTTCTCAGTCTTCCAGATAGCGCATTTATGCACACAGAACGTATGGGCATAGGAATAAACACTGTATTGTGGGTGTCAGTTTCACGTTTTGATGCGGTCTGTCAATCGCATTGATTCATGAATCTGACACTCACAATGCAGTTTTATTACTTCTCGGTCCGACTATACTTCTAACACAGTTAAATCATCAGTATTTGTTTTAGAATATCTTTTGGCATCTTTCTTCAGTCGTGTGAGTTGTGCATTTTTCCGCAGGTGGAGAAAGCGTTTTAGTAAAATCCTGTTCTGCCATCCATTTGGCCAAACCTTGTAACCATGTTACTCAATGTTTTGCTCAGCCTCTCTTGACTTCCATATTTCTCGTGAGTATCACATTCTACAAGTTCTCTCTACTCGTTGTTCAACTGCTTCTATTTAACCCTAATATCATGTATCTTTTGGGCTCCCATTTACCAGAAACCTTTTCGCTGCTGACATGTTTTGTCTATGTGAGGAAATTGTTCAGCATCCATTG
Organism: Acanthosepion esculentum; assembly: GCA_964036315.1. Classification (NCBI taxonomy): domain Eukaryota; kingdom Metazoa; phylum Mollusca; class Cephalopoda; order Sepiida; family Sepiidae; genus Acanthosepion; species Acanthosepion esculentum. Next base: position 63,879,949 of record OZ038496.1, on the reverse strand, counting down.
CCATATCGGCGCATTTATATTACACAGCAATTTCTTTGTTTCCAATGGAATTTGGTTCTGAGTATGGCGATAAACTAAATACAGCAACAAAGGCTCTGATCGGGAGGTTTTGAAGAGGGTCGAAACACCTCTTAATTTTTGTTGTTCCCAGGTCCACAGTGACCCGGGGTGGTAACACCTGTTAAGGTTCCAGCTATGGGCAAATATTTAACCCCTAAGCTGGGGTCAAAACACAATGAAAGTATAAAAATATATGTTTATATTAAAAATACCAACAAATCATTTTTAAAAAAAACCTGCAATACATTAAAAAGGAATTACCGGCAATACATTATAAAAAATTATAAAAAATAGCAATAATATATTGAAAAGGTTACCAACAGTACATGAAAAACTTACCGGCAATACATTAAAAATATTACCAGCGATAAATCTTTGAAAATATTACCAGCAATACATTAAAAATATTACAAGTGATAAATCTTTGAAAATATTACCAGCAATACATTTGACTCTCAACAAATCACTCTTTAAAAAAATACGTCATTGAAACCTGATCTAATACTGATTTCTTACAAAGAATACATATTCTATTCATACAAACCTGTTCTAAAATTCTTGTCGACATAAAATAACCCATTGAAGTTGATATGCCGTAAAAAAATATACCAAATCAACCCAACGGAATTTACCTGTTTTTATTAATTTGTTTAGTTTTGGAAAATCTCTTTCGTTATCCCAATGTCTTCGGATTGCTGCATCATTTTTTGTCGTCTCTTGAAGTTTAAACTTCTGGACTTGTTTTTATTTTAATATCTTCAATTTGTAATTAGTTTCTTAGAATTTTTCTTATGCTAACAACTATACATTCCATCGTCTTACACTTTGTTGTAATACTTTGAAAAAATGTTGGTGATAGGAGCTCATTATTTAATACACAATGGCAATGTCTTAGAAAAGTACGATGAAGATTTTGTCACATATGCAGGAGTCGTGAATCGAGAGTGTGAGAAGTTCAAGTTAAATGAATTAACTCCGGAATTATTGAAATGCCTGATATTCGTATAGGGTTTAACTTCTAAAATAAGATCCAGTATACTTGCTAAAATAGCGGAAGAGTTTCAACGTATTGTATATCTAAAACTCGATACCGTAAGGATTGAGGTAAGATACATTTCACAAGTACATAGCGACCGACCATCTAAGAGAAAAGATGGAGAAGTTTGTAAACTCCTAAGAGAACAGTAAAAAAAAAGACGATAAACCTCCTCTATACCTAATACTTGCCACGGTTGTGGAGGTAAGCATTTAAAAAGTAATTGTTTATTCAAGAACACATAATGTTACAAATCTGGAAGGTTAGGACACAAAACACTTGATGGTTAGTTCTTTCTTCTTGCTTTTCGTCAATACCTTTTCTAAGCGTTCCAGTTCTTTTCTTTTGTTGTCTGCTATTAACACGTTATCTTCTGCGTAACCTTATATTGTTAAGATTGGGCCCACCGATTTTAAATCCTGGTAGGACTTCTAGTTCTTTCAGAATTGTGTATAGGTTGAGTAAATCCGATGAGGAGATGTATCTGTGCTTAACGTGCCTTTCTATACGAATAAAATAAATATAAAATATTTAGCGAATAAAATAAACATAAATTATGGCATCTTTATTACACAAAAAATGAAAAGAAGAGAACGAATGAAAAACAAAGACAAGAGAAAGACTTCCTCCTCTCTTTTCCCACCAATAAAATCATTGCCAAAATCAATAACTAGTTTTTTTAGCAAATGGTTCAAACTAAAACCAGAAAGTTGGCAAGGTAGACTGAATGATTTACATTCGTCAAAGACAAATATTTACACAACGTGGAGCCCACTTCAGCCATTATGTGTAATTGATAAATAGATATAGATCAGTGGTTTGTCTACATTTTGGGGAAGGCGATAGATAACAGAGTTGACAAGAGACGTAATGCGTTAATAATATATTCTGTTGTTATAAACTCGTTTACTTTCTGTTCAAATTTAATTTGATCAAACTTCATTTTTTTCATCTATTTATGTTTTCTTACTGATGTGTAAACCTAATTACGATTGAAATCTATTCAGACAGAAATGTATATTTATATTCGCATGACTACGTGGAAATATTTTATGGTTGCCGGTAAAAATAATAAAAACAAAGCTACAAAAAAAAAGGAAAATTGTCAAATAAAAAAAAAATAAAATAAAATAAGAAAACCTAAAACAAAAACTAAACGAAAGTAAGCAAACAAAAAAAGTATTGCAAAAGCAAACACGAATAAATTTATATCTCTCCTCATTTAAATCCGTAATATGGTACCGTTTTCCACATATATGTATTTATAAGTAGTTTAAAACCTCATTTTACACTCTTTCGTTTTCACAAACAAGCCCAACATATTTAGTCCACTTTCCGAAATAGCGTAAAGCGAAGAAGACATTATTATTAATTTCTACAGGGAAGATTTTTTAGCGTTCTCAGATCCAAAAACTATCTTGCTTTTATTTCTGTCTAACTCAACATTTATGGAAATGCTAACGGTAATATTAGTCATTTCCTTATAAGGAAACATTTGGCATTCATTGACCAAGCAGTCAGGGCTGCTGTTGGGTAAAATTTATAAAATATTTCTATTAATTTTTTTAAGGAAAGAAAAGTAACTGTCATCGCTCTTTCCAGTGTTCCTTTTTATTTGAAGGAAACATAGCATCTTTATTATGAAAGCATTTTCTCTTTGAGTTACATGTGTCATCCATTTTAAATGTTGCTGTTGCTGAAAGCTTAAAGTGATGTGATGTCTGCTATTTCGTAGAAGTTCTTTCTTTCTGATTCTGTAGCGTCAGTCCAAGAGGTTCGAAGAAGAATTGTCTCCGCTAAGACTCACAGGCATCATTCGTTTTTCTGAAACTTTATGTGAGGAATATTAGTTGATTTAAAGTATAATTAATCTGATTTGAAACAAATATTGTTTACGTTAAGTTTAAAATAACACAAAAAATCATTTTTAAACCAAACAGTAACAGTTTTTAACCGATAGTCGCCATGTTTTACGTAATTGAAAGTGTTGATAGGTGATGACAGGTTTATTGTTGTTCATTACAGACTTTATCTGTAAAACATAATTTAAGAAAAGAACGTAAGCGTCTTTTTCATATAATTTTTAAGTACGAAGTAATCTTAAAAGCTTTGAAAATATTCTCCGTAATCTAATTTTAGGAATGGTGACTTTAACTTTACTATTGTCATCATGCTTATTTTTTGATAATGACGTGTATGGTCGCCCATACTTTCAAAAGTGGACACGTTTATATACATAAAAAGTAAAAAGTAAAAAATGAAGACAAATCTCATAAAAATTAATTATTCATCGATTTTTTATTGCCCTTAATACATCTTATTTATAAAAGCAATGAAAAAAACTTTTCTAATTAAATAATGTCATAGTTTATTGCACTTTTTGTTTTACGATTCAGAGCAGATTTTTGGTAAAGGGTGTTTCTACTTGAGAAAAAAATGATTACTAAATTTCTCCAAGGATTCCTGTTCTTAACTAATATATATATAAATAGGCTGAAATTTTAATTTCACAAAATTTCATAAAATTAAGTGAGTGGGTGGAGGTAACAGATGTAAAAAAATATTTTCATCAAGATTTTCTAAAACAAAAATTTAAAAAATAGTTTCATTCATTTGTGAATAAGATCTGAAAGGCTCATTAAAATTTGTCAATTATTTGATTTTTGTAAGAATTTCCCAGTCAATGTGTTTTTACCGGAAAAAGGTTTTAAACCCCATTGTAATCTTTCAGACACCATAAAATAAGGCTTTTGACCAAAATTTCCAACGGGCTAGAAAGGATTAAAAAATTTCATAAAACAATAAAAAAAATAATTTGGTCTTTCCGCTTAATAATATCATGACCATTTTTGGACGATAAAACTTTGTTTTTATCATATATGGGGTCTTTTTTCAACAAGGTGAAGGTACCTATAATATTCTGGAGCATTGGATTAACATCAGGTTTTCTCTGAAAACTGGTGTAAAAGTGCCCGGAAAAATTATTCTTTTAAATGCGTTGTTCTTTCAGGGCATTTGCGATTATCACCCTCCATATCTTCCTATCCATAGTCATGCTATGTAAAGCTAGTCACCTTACTCTCCCTCCAAGTGAAGGTTCTGTCATCTATTTACACAAGTGTATAAGATAGGTTACTCGATGTTACCTCTGTGCGTCCCCAGAATGTGAAAATCCCCCAAGTCATCTATGCACATCATATACCCCAGAAATATTAATTGGACTTTTGTGTTTCTGCGCACGTGTCCTTTTCGTTTCCTTAAAACTTCTTTCTTGCTCACCTTTCACGGCATTCTCAGCATCCTTCTGCAGAACTACGTCTCTGTCGCTAGTCTACTCTTCCGTAAAGAAATTGTTTCGCATTCACTGCCATAAAAAAGAATAGTATTACATAGTTGTTCAACATTCTTTTTTCGTTCTTTTTTTCCATCGTATATTATATAATTCCCATCAAGGCTTTCGTATGGATGCCATAAATGGCGTCAAAGCCGTTCAAGGTATCTGTCAGATGTATACAACCGCTTTCTATTGTAGTATATTGCTGCTGGCCTCAAATAAAGCGACGAACACACACACATACATATAAATAGTTAAATTCCCAGGTCAATTCTGTGTACAAGTCAGATTGGTATAAAATGACAATTGGAAAAATCTTAGATTTTGTCGACGCGTTTCGTCTTTCAAGGCAAAAATGAAATCGAAATATCTCTGTTGTTATAGCTCCATTAAAAATCCAAATCTTGTACACAGAATTTATCTGGGAATTCAACTGTATTGTCGACATGGAAAAAAATCTCTTACTATAAAGGTAATTTACATTAACCAGAAAAATGCCTTAGACAGTAGCGTCTATCTTTTTAAATTTGGATTTTTAATGTAACTATAACAACAGAGATATTTCGATTTCATCTTTGCCTTGAAAAAGACGGAAGACGAAACGCGTCGGCAAAATCTAAGGTTTTTTCAATTGTCATTTTATACCATACATATATATATATATATAACTTTATTGTTAGATTTGCGGCGGTGGGTAGAGTGAGGAATAATCACAGACGTTAGGATTGGACACACAAGAATTGAAAAATCTTCGGTGAAACTCTAGCCAGTCTCTCTGTCCAGATCAAGAATCGGGCAGGTTAAATAACATTTGGACACCTACGCAACTTCACTGGCTACCCCTTCTTCCGGTATGTCGCCTACGCAAGCATGCATTTCCTTCCGCTCTTGCGACCTGTTTATTCTAGGCTCAGGACACCTGTGCACCCTGTTTATTTTAGCCACCGGATGCATTTCCTGTTTATGCTATCACCAGTTTCGATATCCGCTCACACACTGATGCAGCGGACATAGAATCAAAAGCCTTTGTTCAACCGATATCCAACACTAAGATCAGTGGTTGAAAATGGTTTTGTGCGAGTGAAGCCTATGAGTCTTCCTGATGACCATACTTCTTCGAACTTTGCGAAACTAAACGACATTTTGATATATATATATATATATATATATATATATATATATATATATATATATATATATATATATATACTGAGTGAAACAGCAACATTGTCCAAATCGTGTAACAGCATAATTGTCCGACCCCAAAAATGTTTATATCAAAAACCAGTATACTAATTGAGTTACATTTGTTCAGGTTTTCAGATAAAGCCTAGATTCAATTTGACACCATTTGTCGTAAAAATGATTGCAAGAAGCCTTTCAGTTATTCAGCTAAATAGGGTGCAGGTTAAAATTGTTTTTTGTCAGCCCCACTGTCTTCCCAACAGAGCACTGGTTAGAAGAAAAAGATCATACAGACCTTCAGTAAAGGTACCAACATTCATACTCTGGCTTCCATTTTCAAGGTCCATTCAAGAATCAAGAAGACAACGGTGAATAAGTTTAAAAAAGAGGAAACAGTAGAGAAGAAAACTGGATCTAGAGGTCACAACAGCAAGTGGGATCATTATGTCAACTTAGAGCTAAAGACATCCCGTAGAAAATATCCAACTCAATCCATAAGGCGTTTGTCACGTGAGAAAGGAGTTTCAGCAGTGACAGTTCAAAGAACAGTTAAAAAGACTTGAAAATGAGATCGTACATGAAATCTGTGAGACAACTTATTACTCCAGGACAGAAAGTTAGAAGGTTAGAGAGGGCGTAGACCATCGTAAATAAGTTGTAAAGTGATCCTGAAATAATATATATATATATATATATATATATATATATATATATATATAAATAATTTCAACCTTTAATGAGTTTCTTATCTTTAGCTATGATTAATTAATAATGAACATGCCATATCGTATATGATCGATTTCATCACGGTTTAGGAGAGTAATTATACACTCTTCTTGCACAAAGTAGAGTCCAGTGTTGTTATAAAAACATCGGAGAATTCGAGTAAGATATCTTTAATCATTTCTAAGATACGACGGTTTAAATCTTAAATTCCAACAATGTTACACCCGATATATATATATATATATATATATATATATATATATATATATATGATACCAAATTGTAAAAGGTATGTATTATTTCCAAGAGGACGTTTAATGTATGATACAGAGCAAATTATAATAATAATTAGGACAAACCTTAAAAATTAATTATCGGTAATCAATTATTTCGATGCAGAAGTAATGATTGATGGTTTCAAAATGTAATATGTCTGTGATCCATGATGGTAAGGCAAAATACAAATATGTTTTTTAAAATTTAGTCCTGTCTCTTACTCTTTCTCTACTCGTGCATCTCTCTATCTATCTATCTATCTATATATATATATATATATATATATATATATATATATATATATATATATATATATATATATATATATACATATATATATATATATTTAAATTGTGTGTAGGCAGCATTTTTTCATTCATACATGTTTCATTAAATTAAGCTTATCAGACAATATGAAAAGAACTTACATAAAATAGACAACACTTGTCTATATTATTTAATGAAACATGTATGAATATATATATATATATATATTGTCATCCACAGACAGATTGTTTCGCTGTATCACAGCTCATCAGTGCGGCTAGACGTCCGGTTGCCTCTGGCTAGAATCTACGCTGACACTTTCTGTTTTTTACTCAAAAAGAGTATATATGTGAATAAAGATCATTTTAGTTCTATTATAACTTTATTCACGCTCATACACACAAATATATATACGTTTTAAGAATGAAGAATTAAAAATATAAGCAGATATTTTTTATATAGTGCTCAATATAAAAATATTAAAATAATATTAAAAATAGAGTGTTAATGATATTATTACTTAACTGTAAATATAAAATCCTTTTATTTGTTGTATCCATGACGCCGAAGTTTCTTGGTGTCAACCATTCTTCAGGGGTTTCTGCATTTCCAATTTACCTCCACCCAAATTGGAAATATACCTATTTAAATTCACAGCATCATGAAGAATTGTTGGCACCAAGAATCTTGGGTGTCATGGACACAACAACTAAAAACGATTTGATATTTACAGTTACGTAAATTTTAATATTATATATATATATATATATATATATATATATATATATATATATATATATATATATATATATATATATATATATATATGAAGATATAACTGACCCAGCTCCAGCCCCCAGTTTCTTAGGCCTACTTATTGTCCTAAAAATCCATGTTGAGAATCATGGATCTACCACCCGCCAAGTATTGTGTAAATTTCAAAGACAATACCAAACATCAATTAAAGAAAAAGAACAAATATAAATTAAAACATGCAAAAACATATCGACGCGTTTAAACTGTAACTTGAACTTTCAATAACAGAGAAACAGTCTTATGTCTTCAATGTATTGGAAATGAGAGCACCTTGCCGAGAAAATTAATTTTTTTCGGTGCAGCGGATAACAGGGAAACTTTTTTTTACAAATGCGAAGGGCCTATACATATATATATATATATATATATATATATATATATATATATATATATATATATATATATATATATATATATATATATTAAGCATTTCCCCTCAAACAAGGCGGGAGTGTCACTAGCACGCAAGGGGTTACAGAGAGTGAAAGTAAGAGAAAAGATGTGGGATGAAGGAAAGGATAAAAAGAAGAATGGGGATCAGCATCACGGCATCAGAAGATATCGATTGACATTATATTTAAATTTTAAAAGATTATAGTGATCAAGGAAGCAAGTAAGAGGAATGAAGTTCCACTGTCAGGAAGTACGAGAGAAGAGGCTGTTGGAGTAGAAGAGACGGTTACATTTAACTGTTTCGACCGTTAAAGGGCGGGACCGAGATGCCAAGCTAGTAACACGCTTAAATTCATGCAGTTTGGTCACCAGTGAAAATAGCTCGTCAGTTGCGATGAAAATATTTGTAGAAAAGACAGAGGGAAGCCACATCATGTCTGTGAGAAAATGACTGGAGCCAACATGCCATGTCAGGACCGATTACATTGCATATCTGTCTTTGGATTTTGTCGAGAACCTCGAGATGAACAGCGGGGGCGCCAGATCATATATATGGCGACATATATGTATGGGTAAATGGTAGATTTGTAGATGTGAAGTATGGAATCAGGCGAGAAAATCCTTCTGGCACGCCACAGAGGAGCAGTTTTCCTTGCGGTAGATACAGCTATTGATTCAATGTAGTTCTTCCACCTTTAGGTCAGTGGAAAACGTGAGACCAAGGTTAGCATCAGCCGTGTTGATGGAAGAAAAGCAAAAATAGTTCTCGTAGACGATTAAAAAAGAGCATTTTTTATTTTGGTGGTGTTAAAACTAGGAAGCCTTTTCTTGTCCCACTTAACAAATATGAGTATCGGCCATTTTTGAGATCAGCTACAGATTTGACCATATCGAAAGGTTCAGATTTACAATTTATACAGGAGTAAATAGTTGTATCATCAGCTTAGATGAGAAGTGACAACATATTTCCAACCACAGAGCCCTGGGTAAAACCTGCATTAATGCAAAACGATCTAGGCGAGTTACTGTCCAAGACAATTTCCATTTCGCGATTTGATAAGAAAGATTGAATCAGATCAAAATTAATCTAAAAATAACATAACCTTTCAAAATATGAAGAAGTACAGTATAGGAAACGCATTTGAGATATACAAAGCAACAACCCTAGCTTCAATATTCTTATCTAAAGCTTGATAGACTCGTTCAGCAATAACCCTTAACACGTCACCAGTAGACCTAGAGAAGCGAAAGCCATATTGTTTGTCATAAAGGAGGTACTGAGAAGTAAGACGCATAACCAATTCAGAGTTGATTGGATCCTCTAGTACTTTGCCAAAAAGAGGTAGAAGGCTAATATTCTGATAGAAGGATCAGACTGCTCGCCTGGGTTCTTAAAGACTGGAACTACATAAGTTGATTGCCAACAGGAAGTCAAGGAATAATCAACAATGAATTTATTGTAGAGTTTAGAGAGAACAAAGGCCATATCGGGGGCACATTTCTTTAAGAATTTTTATAGGTAGGGGTAGTCCACAAGCTATATGGGGATCCAGTTTAGAAATGATAGCAGACACCATGAACATGAGTTAAAAGCATATTACACAATAGAGAATCAGTTCTACGTGGAAATTAAGGCAAAGATGCATCAGATGAATCAAGAGATTATACCAGCCGAAGATGTTAACACCCCCCACCAACTTGAGTGAAGAGAGTAGTGATAGAAGACATGTTCAACACAGTAGTACAGAGACGCCTTTAATCACGAGAACTAAACTTGTTAGTACCTCAGTCTGACAGTAAACAAAGACTAGGAGCTCTTTGAGGATACGTTTACAATTATTACGAGTAGACACAAAGAGACGTTTGTTGTGATCGAAACTACAACGCTGGTACAGCCAGAAAAGGGGTTCCTTTGTGATATAGCGACTTAACCCTGAAGAAGGTTGTGGTGTCACCCGGTATGGATATAATGCATAAGTAATAATAATGAGAAAAAGAAAAAGAAGATTACTTAATTGCTAATGGTCGCAATATTCCATCTTTGAAACCGGATGAAAATACAATGATTTTCTTTCTTATTTTTAAGACGGTCAGGCATGCTCTTATTAAATCTCTCTTTGTTTCCTATCTTGGATAGCCAAGGAAACATTCTAAAAGCAAAGAAGATTACTAGGAAATAGAAATAAAAACTTCACAAGAAACAAGGAAACGAAAAAAATTAATATCAGGAAGAGACAGTTGCGGTTTCTAAGAATATAATGAGGAAAGAGGGATTGGGAAATCTGATACTCACAGGACAGATTAAAAGCAAGAGTGACAGAGGAAAACAACGCATAACATAGTGAGCTTGAGTAAATGGATGGCGGAAAAGGGTTTAGGTGAAGTAACAAAAAGATAAAGGTTATTAAGAGATCCAAGAGACAGGAAGTTGTGGAGAGCCCTGATCATCTACGTGATGAGGGGATACAGCATATAAAGAAGAAGACTATCATTTGTGTAATGAGTTCGATCCTCAATCTGTGCCTCTATCACGAATATTTGTGATGGGATAACTATTACTATTACAGAGAGACCCAGGTTCAGTTGACTTCCGACATTATTGTTCTTTTGTCATACTCATTTGATTCAATACCGGAAGTTGCTTGAGACGTAGAAGGAGAATTGATAACAGATAAAATGGAAAGCGTTAATACACTCTTGTCCTTCCATTGTTGCCGCTGTTGGTTACTGTTTAATGGCTATTCTCCGTTGACGGAAACAAACACACACTAGAAAAAAACAATCTATCACGGAAGTCGATCGACAGATGCCCTTTCAGAGGAAATTAAAAACAAAAATAACCTTATCGCTTACTGACGCCATATTTAGATACAAATTTGTTTACCTATTTATCTAACTGATTGTCAGAGTTTATAAATGTTTCTCTCTCTTCCTCTCTTCCTCTCTGCCTCTCTCGCCCCTTTTCTCCTCTCATTTTATTTGTCCTGACTTATTTTACGTACCGAGTGTAACAGCAAAATTGTCCAACTCATGTAACAGCAAAATTGTCCAACTCGTGTAACAGCAAAATTGTCCAACTCATGTAACAGCAAACTTGTTCATTTGTTAGATTAAACTTTGAACCATTGTGTCTTAGAAATGATTAAATATATCTTACTGGAATCCTTCGAGGTTTTTATAGCACTACTGGATTCTACTTTGAGCAATAAGAATGTATAATTACTCTCCAAGCTTGACAAAAGTATCGTGTTGAAATCGATCATAAACGAACATTTCATGTTCATGATTAATTAATCATAGCTAAGGATCAGAAGCTCATGAAGGATTGAAATTAAGTTAATATATGTATATTATTCCAGGATCATTTTCCAACAATTTCAAGATGATTTTCGCCCTCTCTAACCTTCTAACTTTCTGTCCTGGAGTAACAAAGCGCCTCACAGATTTCGGGTCCGATTTCACTTTCAAGTCTTTTTAAACTGTTCTTTGGACTGTCATAGCTGAAACTCCTTTCTCACGTGACAAACGTCTTATGGTTCGAGTTCGATATTTTCTAACTGATCTCTTCAGCTCTAAGTTAAAATGATGATCCCTCTTGCTGTTGTCAGCTCCTGATCCAGTTTTCCTCTTTACTGTTTCCTATTTTTTTAACTTATTCGTCATTCGCTTGATGGTTTTTAATGGATCTTGAAGATAGAAGCCAGAGTATGTGTGTCGGTACCATTGCTAAAGGTTTGAATGATCATTTCCTCTAACCATTGCGCAGTAGGGAAAACATTGTGGCTAACACAAAACTATTTTACCTGTCCTTTTTTAGCTGATTTTTGATAGATTCTTACGACAAATGGTGTCAAGATGGCTAAACATCTTATCTGATAACTTGGAAAAAAGAAACTCAATAAGTTTAATGGTTATTTAGATATTAAATATTTTGTGGGAATACAATTATGGTTTTAAAGGATTTGGACAATTTTGCTGTTACACCCGGTATAGCTATATCACTTTATCAAATCTATCTATCTATCTATCTATCTATCTATCTATCTATCTATCTAAGTCTGTTCAGTATCTATCTAACCCTATTCAGTATCTGTCTGTCTGTCTGTTTATCGATCTATCTAGCTAGCTAGCTAGCTAGCTAGCGATCTGTCTGTTTTAATATTCGGCGCTAACTAATTTAATAATGGTTAACATCTAAAATCAATCAAGCTAAACCAATTATTAATATCTATATTGATCGATCACTTTTCTGTTTCCGTGTCTCTTTCTTCATCAATTGTCTTAATCTATCTCAGTATGTTCATTAGCACGTGGTCCTTATTCACTTCTTATCTCTCTATCTCGGTTTACTCATGTCTAACTCAATCCATGCTCTACGATACACCCAAAATGAATACGAGGTTATAATTAATAAATAAAGACATTCAAAATGGTGTATAGAATAGAATAAAATCTACGTGGTAAACAACGCATTCCTTCTTCTTACGTATTAGCAACTGTGTGTGTATATATATATATATATATATATATATATATATATATATATTGATGCATGTTTAATTAAATAATATAGACAAGTTTTGTCTATTTATTTTATGTAAATTCTTTTCATATCGTCTGATGACCTTAATAAAATTATCATTAAAAGAAGAAAGAAAATAACAATATTGATATATAATTTTAATCTTATCTAAGCTTTCGGCTTACATAAGCCATTATCAAAGATGACAATTACATTACAATATATTAAACAATACATGGACAAAACAACAATGATAGTCTGTTTTTGTTTACATGGAAGATTTCCAAGCAACGAAAAATACGTGCATATGCGACGCTGGAAAATTGAATACATATATATATATATATATATATATATATATATATATATTGGTTTTGATCTGGTGATACGACTTTCCCACCGCCGTATAGTTGCTTCCCTGCGCCATTTCTATAAATACTTTCATGGTAATTGTTCGTATCAACTCTTCGCTATGGTACATAGACTTTATGTATTTTGGGCGCATTACTAGCCTGGCGACGAGTTTTCATCAATTTACAGTTGAGTAAGTTAGATGTAACTGTAAGTCATATGCTATCAGTTACTTTTCTCGCACCCCTCCATTGTGGAACTTCCTTCCGGCTCCATGCTTTCCAGTCAACATTAATCTTCAAAAGTGTGAATGCAATGTCAATTGCTATCTACTGTGCTGATTACGCTTCTTTCGTTCCCGATCCTTAGGATTGTTTCCGCTTTCTAAGATTTCCACAGCCAATAACCCATTGTGTTTTAGTGGCTTTATATATATATATATATATATATATATATATATATATATATATATATATGAGCAGCATAATCGAATATCTACCATCAACAGCGCCATTATGATTCATTTAAATATGCTGAAGAAACTTAATACACTGACCTAACCGCAGAATAAAATAATGGAAGCTTCAATAATAAAAAGAAAAAAAAACTTACTCCCAATAATATCAATGCTGAACACGGCCACAATGTGCTGACCGTGTTCATAGGTATATATTTATAAGAGTCAGTATGAATTAACCGCGTAATCTTCATGAACGGATTCATAATACTTCGCTAACTGTTCTATGGCGAAGTGGGAATCCGTATTCAATGAAAACTCACAACGACAGCCGCAAGTGAAAACAGAAAGTGACCCAACATTGAAGCGCAATCTCGAACACGTTTCTGCCATCTGTCCAAATGGCGTGATCTACGCCTCGATGCAGTAATCGTCTTCCAAGCAAACTGGCACATAGTGCCTCAAAGTAAGGCCGGGGAATCCACGTTTTTTTAACAACCGAGATAAGACGGTTTACAAAATTTTAATCAGTGTTTCTTAGGGCGAAAACAGTATATATGGCGTTCACCACATAGCCTGTTGTGACATCATGAGTTCTGAATGAATTTAAATTCGATTCAGAATTCTCAAAAATTCTTAGCGTAAATCAAACTCTACCGAATTTACAGCTTGGATCTATCCGTGTATGGTCAGCGTTCAAACCCATATAACTGCCAGGGTTTCGAATGCTTTTCATGGCTATATTATATCATTAGAAAGACTACAGTAATCTTTTAAACTCATTTCAATTTTACGCAAAAAATGTTTCAAACTTTGGTATGAACTGTGCGCATATTGTTTACATTGGATGTCTTAGGTAAGAGAAACGCCTTAAAATAAAATAAAAAATAATAGCACTGTCGATACTTGACGCGAAATCACGCAAGTTTATCTGAAAAAAAATATTAAAAACAGTGATTTTTTATGATTAAATGAATTGAGGTGCCACTGTTTATCTCCGCTGCTTCACTCATGGGGATTTAGGAATGGAGACGAGAGTTTTTGTTTTTCCATCAAAAATAAATTGTTATATTTTTTTGAATGAAATTGAAAACTGTAACATTTGTTTGTTTTTTTATGACTTATTCAAAGACAGGTGTGCGACGAACATAGGTTTCTGATTAAAAACAATACAAGGACAAATGATAAACAAAAAAATGTACATTTGTAAAGCAAGTTTTGTCATCTGACCTTTTCTCTTGCGCTGAGTACCAACAATGTTAAATAATAGAGAGGTGTTTCTCGGTAGCCATATATGCTTTGATGGCGATATGTACGTAGATATAAACGCATCAATTAATCTATCTATCTATCTCCTTTCTATATTACCTATCTATCTATATATGGGTTAAACTTCACACATGCATATATATATATATATATATATATATATATATATATATATATATATATATATATATATACATACATACATATATATATATATATATATGCATATGTGAAGTTTAATCCATATATATATATATATATGTCAATTTTGTAGTGTGCTTCAGTATTTGTTTTTCGTTTGAATGATTTACGTTACATATATATATATATATATATATATATATATATATATATATATATATATATATATAAACCTAAAGAGATTTATATTAGGTTTGCTCTACTTCGTGTATTGAGCACTTTACGTAGTTACTTTTACTTTTACTGATTTTTTTCTTTTTTTTTCTTTAGACTCTGAGCTTGAATTCTGGACAATTGTGTTCGCCTCAATTTCATGTTCTTAGTTCTTTCATTTGTATTCCTCATTTTTCTTTGGGTACTGCTTTGTTCAACTACAAGACGAAATACCCAAGGTTTTTCCAAGCGAGTACCACTATATATATATATATATATATATATATATATATATATATATATATATATATATATATATATATATATATATATTCAATTTTTCTTGAGTTTGTACAAGTTTTTCTTTTCTGGATGTAAAGTTATTAACAACTGTTCAAATTTTCAAAGATATTTCATTAACCTTTATGAAGGATATATATTTTTTAAAAACTGAATATGTGTAGTTTTATATTTTTGTATCTATAGAGATTGGTATGTTGCAACATTAAGGCGGTGCGAAAGTGACTGAAGCCGAGACCAATAATGTTGCTGATTCTCCGATGGATTTTGGCAAGAAACTTTAGATATACAGTGGGCGCACTGGGACATATGTGGCAACAATATTCAAGGCCTGGACGAATGGTAGGTTTATAAATATGCAAAACAGATCCAGGAGAGTAAAATTGTTTAACACGAAATAGTGAACTTACATTCTTAACAGCAGGCCTAGCAATGGATTCAATATAATCGTCCCACTTCTTATCAGTTGAGAATGTTTGCCGGAGAAGGTGCAACGAGTCACTCTCATGGGCGTTAGTATCATATATATAAATGTACATTTTAATGTCCAAACACCATTATACTGACGGTATATATATATATATATATATATATATATATATATATATATATATATATATATATATATATATATTCACAAGATTTGAAAAAAGCTCTCGCTGGGTGTGACCAACTCACTTCTCAAACCCGTAGAAAGGTGCTCGGGCATTAAAATATACATTGCAAGAGGTAGGTTGTTTTGAGAACTTCACAATATTATAAATATATCTATATATATATATCTATATATATATATATATATATATATATATATATATATATATATATATAGGGTGTCCATAAAGTTCGTGTGCACTTTAAAAAATTTATAATTTTATTTGTATTTGCGATAGAAATAATCTGTAAAAAATGTTATAAATTTTATTTTAGCTAGTTTTAAGTATAGCTAAAATAACTAATGTGATTTCAGGCATTACTGTAAATCAGTTGGCAAATGTTTTCCGTAAACTGCAAAATCGTATTACCCTTTGTATTGCTAATGATGGAAGACATGTTGAAACTTAAATAAAATTTCAATAAAACCTTAAGAAATATAGATTTACTTCTTTCTAATCCTTTTTACAAATTATTTATAACCGACTTCCTAAGCCCGTATAAAGGTGCTTGGCCATTAAAATATACATTTTAAGAAGTAGGTTGGTTTGAGAACTTCTCAGTACTATACGTATATATATATATATATATATATATATATATATATATATATATATATATATATATATATATATATATATATAGGGAGAGAAAGAAAGGATATGTGTGTGTATGTGGGAAATAAAAGCATCTGTATTTGGACATACGAATAATCACCGCATGTCGACTATAAGTATCCCGCCTCGATGTTTATGTGCTTGCGTGTGTGTCGGTTTAAGCTCCACCTTGACGCGACAAACACTCTACCTTTCTGTGAAATCCCAGAAGAAACCTGAAGGCCAAGAAATAACAGAATCGATATTCTCAGTCTGATTGCCTTGATTAGGTATCCCATCAGGTGTGAAATCGAACTAAGACTTGTACTCGACAAAAGATAAGCGAATCGAATTGACACTGCCATCACCGCCGCCGCCATCGATCCTCAGCGAGAAGCAGACTCCAAACGATTCCATCTATTTCAAAGATTTCTTCCTGTCTCTTGACCTAAAATAGAACACAGACGCACGAGCCATTCATGAGGGTGGAATGTTTGGCGTGGACAATGTTTAAAAGGAAGATTACTGTTGGGGTTTTCTTCCGTTTCTTTGTTTCTTACATTCATTCTTTCTTTCTTTCTTTTAACGAACGTTTTCTGTTTCTTTGTTTTTTACTCTTTTCTTGTATGGTAGCCCCGCCCTTCTTTTGAGTGTCTCCTAATTTTTATTAATATTTTCGATAAGACTGTTTATATTTTCACTTTTTATTCATAATCTCTTAATTCTCATCTTAATTTCATCATAATAATAATAATAATAATAATAATAATAATAATAATAATAATAGTTGTAGTACTTAAGAGAAGAGCGCAATTTAATAAAAGAAAAAGAAAAGAAAAAAACACAGTGTTTGACAATGACAAACGATATTTCGACAGTATGTCTTCCTTCGTCATATTTAAAAAGATTTTTCAAGTATAACTATATTTTAAATATAAAAAAATTTCTAAGTCTTTGCACAAAGGTTGCTTGTCTTGTAATGCAAAAAAAATCAAAAACGGCTGTACTGGTTACCAATGAGTAAAAACTGATGAAGCTTCACTAGGCTGAAGTCATGCAACTGAAACGTGCTTTATATGACGATGATCTTGCTCATCTTGGAATTTTCTGTTAGTTTATTTGTTACTAAGAGGAATTAATCAAACAGATTAGTGTAAATCTTATGGAACTCTCCTGTCATTCTGTTCATTCCCTCTGGGCGGGAAGTTAATAATAATAATAATAATAATAATAATAATAATAATAATAACAACAACAATAACAACAACCCACTGAATATCAAGTCCTCGCCACGGAAACCCCATATACAGTCACTCTTGTCAAGATTTATTGCGTAAAATACAATTGTGGTAGAAGACCGAAAAGGGAGGAATGGGGTTGAGGCTGGTCACACTTGTCTTGTAATGAAAAAACGGCTGTCCTAGTAATGAACGCGTCAAAACGAATGAAACGCTGCCAGTGTGAAAGCATGCAACTGAAACGTAATATGGTGGTGATCTTGTTCGTCTTGGAAGTTTCCGTTAGTTGATTAGTTACTTACAGGAATTAATCAAACAGATGAGTGTAAATCTTATGGAACTCTCCTGTCATTCTGTTCATTCCCAAGATAATAATTTGCATACGTAACTATCCTCATGCATTTTAAGTGTCGAAAGATCGGCAGATTATGAATATTTTTTTCAAAATGTGCACCTTTGTCGAAATTACAGTTGTTTGTGATAAAATGTTCTACAAGCGCCGTTGATCTCACCTTGCTGTGTCTGCCATCATAACCGTGTCCATTGAATCTTTTATTTATTTTTTTCTGTTGTGCAACCCACAAAAATCAAATCATGTTTGGTTTATTGGGCGACGATTATTAAATGGGAATCAATACATTTGCCACCCTCTGTAGAAATCGTGTTGTTTCACTTTGAATTTGTGATAGAATGACTGGACTCATGTTTTTGCACAACGAACAGGGTTTTTCCCCTTCTATGAGTGTTTTCGGGAGTACAATGATCTAAAACTCCGTTGCTGTATTGAGTGTGGACTCTTACATTTGTTCAAATGTGTCTGATGTTTTTCATTCTTTTGAAAGAAACGATAGGCGGATTGTGAGAAATTTCTTCAAAAGGCGAATATTTTTCCGCAATGTGTCCATAGCTGTCGTGTAATATTTTTTGAATTCCAACACAATTTCGCTGCTGTTAATAGTAGTAGCAGGAGTAATAAAAATATAATGATAATAATACAAAAACTCAGATAATATAGTTGTTATTGTTGTTTTAGGAAGCATAGTAAAAAATATTAAAAAATATGTTTTTCCATATTGGCTGGAATACAAAGCTTTGCGCTCATAGGTACTTCCCAAATCCACATAAAAGTTATCAAACTGAACTACTGAATTTCAAGTATACTACACATATGCATACGCTTTCTCATATATTCACAGAACTTTACACATTTGAATGAACACATTTCATATATTCACAAAACCTTACATATCTGCATGAATGTAATTCATATATTCACAAAAGCCTACACATGCATGCACATATTTATATATGCACTGGACCCTAAACATTTGCATGAACATTTATCATACATTCACAAAAGCCTACACATTTGCATGCACATTCTCATATATGCAATAAAACCTACACATTTGCATACACATTCTCATATATGCACTAAAACCTACACATTTGCATGCACATTCTCATATATGCACTAAAACCTACACATTTGCATGCACATTCTCATATATGCACTAAAACCTACACATTTGCATGCACATTCTCATATATGCACTAAAACCTGCACATTTGCATGCACATTCTCATATATGTACTAAAACTAACACATTTGCATACACATTCTCATATATGCACTAAAACCTACACATTTGCATGCACATTCTCATATATGCACTAAAACCTACACATTTGCATGCGCATTCTCATATAATTACTAGAACCTACACATTTGCATGCACATTCTCATATATGCACTAAAACCTACACATTTGCATGCACATTCTCATATATGCACTAAAACCTACACATTTGCATGCACATTCTCATATATGCACTAAAACCTACACATTTGCATGCACATTCTCATATATGCACTAAAACCTACACATTTGCATGCACATTCTCATATAATTACTAGAACCTACACATTTGCATGCACATTATCATATATGCACTAAAACCTACACATTTGCATGCACATTCTCATATATGCACTAAAACCTACACATTTGCATGCACATTCTCATATATGCACTAAAACCTACACATTTGCATGCGCATTCTCATATAATTACTAGAACCTACACATTTGCATGCACATTATCATATATGCACTAAAACCTACACATTTGCATGCACATTCTCATATGTGTACTAAAACCTACACATTTGCATGCACATTCTCATATAATTACTAGAACCTACACATTTGCATGCACATTCTCATATATGCACTAAAACCTACACATTTGCATGCACATTCTCATATATGTACTAAAACCTACACATTTGCATGCACATTCTCATATATGCACTAAAACCTACACATTTGCATGCACATTCTCATATATGCACTAAAACCTACACATTTGCATGCGCATTCTCATATAATTACTAGAACCTACACATTTGCATGCACATTCTCATATATGCACTAAAACCTACACATTTGCATGCACATTCTCATATATGCACTAAAACCTACACATTTGCATGCACATTCTCATATATGCACTAAAACCTACACATTTGCATGCACATTCTCATATATGCACTAAAACCTACACATTTGCATGCACATTCTCATATAATTACTAGAACCTACACATTTGCATGCACATTATCATATATGCACTAAAACCTACACATTTGCATGCACATTCTCATATATGCACTGAACCCTAAACATTTGCATGCACATTCACATATATGTACTAAAACCTACACATTTGCATGCACATTCTCATATATGCACTGAACCCTAAACATTTGCATGAACATTTTTCATATATACACAAACCCTATAAATTTGCATGCGCATTCTCATATATTCACAAAACCCCAGATATTTCACGAAACTCTAAACATTTGCATACACATTTTCCTATATTCACAAAACCCTACACATTTTCTAGCACATTAACATATATACACAAAACCGTACAAATGTGCATGCACACTCTCCTATATTCACAAAATCCTGCACATATACATGCGCTTCACATATATTCACATAACCTTACATGTTTGCAATGCACATTTTCATACAAAATTCTATAAATTTTGCAATTTTTCTCGCTTTTATATTTTTGAAAGTTTTTCAATGATTTTACTGCAATTTACAACAGTGGCATAATTTTTATTTTTTCAGTCTCACCGTTTATTTTGCTTCCACAATTTAACTCTACATAGATATTATCTTTACATATATACAAATATTTTACTGAAAATTTAAACTACTAGGCACATCCCAATGTCATCATGCAATTAAGAAAAACAATGCTGTGAATGTCGCCTACAACTCCAACCAATTCTATCAGCAAACATAATCTGTTGATTTACACTCTCCTGGGGTTGCTGGTTGAACGATGGAAATATCTCGTAAGACAAACCAGTAGGTTCAAAACAAAATAAATGCCCTGAGGCTATAGTAGACACAGATTTTATTACTTCTGTCTGTTCTTATGTCTTTGGAGGTTATTTTTTATTTTTTAAGCAATTGACACCAAGTAAAGAAGGAGTGCCACTAGCACGCAATGGGTTACAGAGGATTGAGAACAAGAGTAAAGAGGTGTGTTTGAGGAAATGATACAGAGAAAGACGGGGAACAAGATCAAGGTATCCGAAGATGTTGATTGACATTAAACTTGAATATTTCAAGATTATAGTTATCAAGTTAGCAAGCAAGAGGAAGGGAGTTCAGCAGACGGGAAGTACGAGAGAAAAGGCTGTTTGAGTAGAAGAGACGATTATATTTAACCGTTTCGACAGCGAAATTGTGGAACCGAGATGCCAGCCTGGTAGCTCCCTTAAATTCCTGCAGTCTGGGAACCAGCGAAAGTAGCTTGTCGGAACAGCTGTCGTGAAAATACTTGTAAAAGAGAAAGAGTGAAGGCACGACACGTATAAGATGAAATAATGTTTTCTCTTAGTGAATTAGGATGGCATTCAGTAAATAGTTCGTTCAATATCAAAAAAAAATTTATTTGTTATCTGGCCGTAATCATTTAGCGATACTCCTACGGAATGACGTATTGTACATCTCTGTTCGCGAGGGAGAGTAGTGGGAGCGTGCCATAGAATTGTTACAAGAGTTTTTTTTTTAGTTTGAAGGGGGAGAAAGACAAGCTATATCGTGTATCACATCTAGATACTTAAAAACACCCTCAATCGGAAACCGTCCGAGCGGACTGTGTTACCCGGCCTGGTTGTATTTCTAATTTATCCACCTCCCATACAAGGCTATCTACTGCATTTTATCAAAACCTGTCGCATCGCACATATTTGGCTGTGATGCATGTGCCTGGTATACCTTTATCGGACTGGCTGTCATATTTGGTTTATTGGGCTTCAGATTTTTGTAAACATGCGTCATTTTCTTGGCGTACTGCTTTCTCACTACTACTATTACTACTACTACTAATAATAATAATAATAATAATAATAATAATAAGAAGAAGAAGAAGAAGAAGAAGAAGAAGAAGAAGAAGAAGAAGAAGAAGAAGAAGAAGAAGAATTCTCAATATAATATGTTCGATAATTTTCTCAGAAAAATCTTTCATTTACCTCAGGTCTCAGAAAAAAACAAATTGGTAAAGAATTGTATCAAACATAAACCAAAGTAAACTACAAATAATAATAATAATTATTGTTATTATTATTATTATTATTATTATTATTATTATTATTATTATTATTATATCAATAATACTGATAACAGCATTATTCGACGGTAATGACGACAGCAATGCTAAATAAGCTGAATGTTCTAATCTCGTTTAAATTTTATCACGTTTATCTAATTTATTCTCCCTGATAATAGTATAAAAAGAATTCATGAAAATAAATGGACAGACAGGAAAGTGAACAGGGATTAAATAAAATAAAGAACATTTTTCGTAAAGTCAAAAAAAAAATGAAAAGAAAACCCTCCGGTATAAGTGAAGTAGAAAGACAGACATATGATAGTAAAAAGGACAGATATATAGGAAAGAAGGATAGACATATTAGAGTAAAATAAGATAGATATATTATAAGAAAGGATATATATATTATAGAAAAGAAGGATATAAATATTATAGAAAAAGGCCAGACATATGATAGTAAAAGAATAGATGTATTCTAGAAAGAACGATATACATTTTATAGTAAAAACAAGGATATACATATTATAAGAAAGAAAGTAAAGAATAAAAAATATTATAGAAGTGAAGGATAGACATATTACAGTAAGGAAGCATAGATATATTATAGTAGATAAAGAGAGACGTATTACAGAAGAAAAGTATAGACATATTGTAAAAAAGAAGGACATACATATTATAGTGAAAGGACATATATACTATAAAAAGAAGGATATTTATGTTATAGTAAAAATAAGAATAGATATATTATGGGAAATGAAGTAAAGATATAGCAAAGAAAGATAAACATATTAAAGCAGAAAAGAGTAGCCATATTACAGAAAGAAGGGCAGACATGTAGGAAAGAAGGGTAAATATATTATAGTAAGAAGGACATATATATATTATAGGGAGAAGGACATATATACATATTATAGGAAGAATGACACATATATATATATATATATATATTATAGGAAGAAGGATATATATCTTATAAGAAAGAAGAATAAAGGTATAGGGATATACAACAAAGAATGGCAGACATATAGACAAGTAAATGTGAGATCTTTTTTTGTAGAAAATGAGGTCGGGAGATATCTATACGGAAAAGAAAAGATATTTTATAGGGAAGGAGAAGGGATACATGGAAAGAACTGCGCATGTTTTATAGGAAAAGAGGTTATACATCTTATAGGGTAAAAGACGGGAGATAACTCAAGCGGAGAGAAAAGGAGTGTCACCGGAAATGACAAGGAGGGAGATTCTATAGGAAAATAGAAGTAGGCTTTATTTTTATGAAATGAAAGAGAGGGGGGATTTTATAGGAAAAGAGTATCAGAGATTTAGGGAAATAGACGAAATGAGATTTTATACGTAAATTGAAGGTCAGATATAGGGATGAGAGCTTCGATATTTTAGACGGAAAGAGAAATTAAATGTAAGACAAAATGCTAAAACGAAAGTTTAAAAGAGATGAGAAGAATGAAGAAAAAGTGAATTTGAAAAGAAGAAGAAGAAGAGTAAAGAAAGTGAATGTTGAGAAAAAAGACAAAATGAAAAAAAAAAAGAAGGAATAATTTACATTATTTGAACTGTTATTCTTATCTTCATTGCCATATTCACAACGTTTCGGCCTTCTTCAGGTGATTGGAATATCACACCGAACCCTTTATATCTCCCCCGGAGGTAGATTGTTTTAGTTCCACAAGCAAAGATTATTCCGGATGCCTCAGTTAATTCTCTCTAATTCAATTCGTAGCCTTGCATTGAACTCACAACTCTTTGGGTCTAGTCACTGGATCTAACCAACGTCTTTATCCACTCGGCCATGTGTCCTTGAGGACATCTATATATGAATTTCTGGGACTTATAAACCTAATGTCTCCGCAACCATTTTTGACAGTGCTCAGATTGCAATTTTTTGTTATTATTATTTCATTTTTTTTACCAGAGCTTATATTGCAATTTTTGTTGTTGTTCATTGCTTAACTCTAGCATTCCTTATTACTGGTTCCCATATTGTATTCATTTCTATGCTTGGTCGGCTCAGGAAATTTTTGTGGGCCTAGCACACGTGCTGATTCCTTAAGTTTTCGTATTTTCCATTGATGCTCACTGTTTATTATTTAATAAAGGTTTCGTTTCAAAATTCCAATCATCTGAAGAAGGCGGAGCGTACAACTGCCGAAACGTTGTGAATATCGCAATGAAGATGAGGATAACAGTCCGAATAATGTAAATAATGTAAATAATCATAATACCTCATCTCTGAGATATAGACAGATAAAAAAGAATAAGAGCGCGAAAAGAAATAATAAAATAAAGGCGTGAGAAAAGGGTAAAAATAAAAAAAGGAAGTAAAGAAAGAAAAGAGAAAAGGATTAGAAAAAAAACATTGAAACAAAAACAAAAAAGAAAGAAAGAAAAGAAAAAAGAAAAATTACGGGAAATAAAGAGACTGAAGTAAATGGAAAAGAGAAAAAGAAACAAGGAGAAGAGCCAAGGATTCAAAGACGATAGAAGAGAAAAAGAAAACAAAAAGCAACAAAGTGACAGGGAAGAAAAAGAAAGAAAGCAGAATCTATTAGTGATTAAAGTAATGTATCAAGAAGATTGATATCAGTCGGGAGAGAAAATGTGGTTAGTAAATTAAGACATGTTGATTTTTGACTTTTTGTAGAAAATCAACATTGCACTTAATGCAAAAACTGAGAGATTATTTGATAAGTACTGACACCAAAAATTAGATTTATAGCTTTCGCCAATTTCTGAGCATTTAGTTTTATAGATCGTCCGAAAAATATACAGAAAAACTTAATTTCCGCAGGTGTTCGCTTACACACTGACTTACACATAAATCCAAATAAAGTTGATATCTTTTGTATTATATACATTGCATAGAAAATATATTCAAACCAGAATTCTAATTATTAATCACTACAAGCAAAATATGTAATTTTTTTTTATGTATTCGATACGTAAAATCTGTGTAAAAGAATGGCAGATTACAAAAAAAGCTACTCAACGAATAAGATTTATTAGAACTTTTTCCCTGGTGCCCTCGCTGACTACATGCCGTTAATCATGGTCATAGGTTGGCATCCATGTTCCACCCTTTTACTATTGAAGTAGTTAAATGCAACCGCCACTTCTATTCCAACAGTTGCTTTTCTCGCCTGTGGAACTCTCTTCCGATTACTTGCTTCCATGATAAATATAATCTTTAAAGATTTAAATTCGACCTCAATTGCCATCTTCTATCTTTTTGAATCCAGTTCAGTTTTTTTGTCCTTTCCTGAATCATCCCTATACTCAGCCTATTCTCTCATTTTCAGTTTCCGCAAAATCCCTTTGCGTACTTGAGGCATTTCCGCCTGGCTTCGATTAAATGATTTCAAAAAAGATCATTTGTCGGATCATAATTTAAAAAATAGATAAAACTTTATGTAACACAATAATACTATCGGGCACAAATTATGAGACAGAATTGCAGTAGTCTTCGTGTGCTTTTCAATAAACAATGCAAATTTAAAACAATTCTCCGCCGTCATTATATAGCTAAATTGTCCTATATAATTTCCCTTTGAAGTAAATGAAGCTCTCATTTGATGGCACAATGATTTAGTAATAATGTACGTGTGCCATGCATCTTGTCCATATAAAATTTGTAAATCTTCAGTCAATTGTAAATTTTGCAAGGCTGTGCTATGAGACTTTCACTGATCCCCTGAATGAACATCCAATGCTACGATTTTGAACCTAAACTTAATTATTAAAATTGGTTCTCTCAAAAAACAGTGACGATTTGGAAAAAAAATTGACATTATTCATCATGTGAAAACGCCAACTTTCAAATTGAGATGCTAAATCGACTTACCCTCTTAATACATATGCACAAATATAAAGAAGGGTAAGACCGCGTGGATCCTCCCTACACACAAACCGAATTTATTTAACCTAAATTACGAAACGGTCCTGAGAGAACTGGAAGACATACTAGGATTTATTCCTGGCCGACATTATCTTTGCAACATCAGTACTGAAATGAAATCTAGTAATAGAAAGCAAGATAAAAGGACTATTAACTTTAAAAGACAATGCATGGTTATCAGCAAAATAGACAGCCAAATGTTTGAGATACTTATTGGTATTCGTAATAATAGGTTTTCCTTATATGGAAATATTTATCATTCATTGACTGAGCAGCCAGTGTTACTGTAGGTTGAAATGTATAAAATATTTCTATTAAAACAATTTCTGAAAAGTTTAATAACTCTCTTTCCAGTATTTAAGGCGGTTTCCTTCCTAAGGTTTTGTTTGATGTCGTGTGGAAGGTTAGCATATCGATAATGTTATTATTTTCTGTTCAAGTGACATGTGCTATCCATTTTAGTTGTTGCCACTGTTTAGAGTCCTCAAGTGTTTTTTTTTCCTGTCATTTGGTTGTTTGTGATTGTGATTCACCAGTTCACGAAAAGAATGGTCCTAACTAAGACCTACAGGCGTCATTCGCTGGAAGCCATTTCTAATAATCTATCTGAGAAAGCGGTTGTATACATAAGCCAATATAGACATTTCGAAATGGATTTGGCACAAATCACGTACCCATCTAAAAAATATCAGTGTGGCGAGACTATTTAAGAACATGTCTCGAGTTTTGAGTTTCATGTTTTGTTTTTGTTGCAACTACGTCTATCATAGCATATTCTATATTCAATTACCTTTACTCCTATACTAAAATTAGTTATAACTGATATATTCACAATAGTGTTCGAAGCGATTAGTATTTATCAATTCTACATCCAGAATTTTTATGATGCATTCTGGGTATCTGCCATCACTCGTTTTATACCAATTCCAGATCATAAGTTTATGTTTAGAAAAGGTTTATCTTCCTTCATCTTTCTTGGAATACTTGGTAGAAAATGTTGATTTTATGTTCAAGGCTAATCTTATTCCAACTATGAATACTTGTTATTTCGGACATCAGAATCAAGCGTGCACTGAACTTTTTACATCCTGGGAAGTGTCGTAACAAATGACATGAAATGTGACACAGAAAACATTTGAATTCTAATGAATAATAATTCAGAACAATTATTTTGAAAAAGGAAATCTAAACTAAACACTGCAAAAAAGATAAATTTCGCTGGTGTAGAAACAGATAAAGCCACCAATCAAAGCCTCGAAAGTCAACAAATTTGGCACATCGTTTTTTTTCTTCAGTTATTTAATCCTTATAAAGAAGCACGGTGGAGTAATGGTTAGCGTCTCGAATTGTGGAATCAAGGTGCCGAGTTCGAATTCCAGTAGAGTTCATTACATTCAGCTCCGTGCTACTATCGTTCGGAAAAATATGAATCCATCTACATTCTTCCAGGTATAGATAAAATTGGGTCGTGTAGCCTTGGGTGGTATCTAGTCTGGGTACGGTAACTGAATTCAAAGCACCCTCTCCCTGATCATTCTCGTGGTGGCGTCGGTATTTCAGCAACCCTACCTCCGTATTGCAATGCGGGAGTTGCAGCTACTGGGCCTGAACCTGTGGGACTAAACATCCTTCAAAGTTTATTCTTGAACAGTCAAAAACAGAAACACAGCAGAGTGGTGAAGGTTTAATATTCTCTTTGCTTCCATCATGAATGCTGAACAATCCTCTAACATGTAACAGTGATTTACTAAGCGACCCTTAGATGTGGAATAATAGCGAATGTATGGGGCACACGGTGAGGAAGGAACTTAATAGTCATAATTAGTTTATCGAGGCTATCTTGCTAATCACTGACTATCGGTCATTTATATATATTACTAACAAATGGTATTTACGATACAAGCGGTAATATATAATTTGTATAGCAATTGTGAAAGGCGCATTTTACTAAATATTTAATTTATGTTAGCTATTTACAAATCATGTTTTAAATCTTGCCATATATAAGCAATTGTTTTTTTTTCAATAATGTTTGTTTTAATTTGTCGTGTTGGTATAAAAATTGTCAAAATTCAGTTGGAAGTTACCTAGTAACTATCGATGTGTTTGTTTTAAAATAAAACGTATAATGAATGCAATTGTGACTTCTAAAAATAACTTTTTCATGAATCAGTCATACATTTTTAAAAATATGAAATTTTTTATAGAATTCCGTAATTTTAAACCAATCAAGGTCTTATTTCCAGCAGCGTTGGGAATAAATATTGTTGTCGTCTGACATTTCACGTTACAACAAGTTAGCTGGACAGGGTTGAAAAATTTACGCAATTATTTTAATAAGTAAAAAATTTTCTTTAAACGGTAACGAATTATTTAAACAAGAGGAAAAAAGACACGTATTTATTATTAACTAGAAAAACCCATGAATATTTCACGGTTTTCCCATTTGAATTTTCTGATGAATCTTAATTATTCAGTTAATGATTGAATAAGCTCATAGCGAGTTCTATGACAATAAAATATTTGTACTAATTCCCCTACCGCATCTTTAAATATTTGAGCTTAATAATTGCCATATCGGAATAAAGTGTCGCTGTCGTCACTTGAGTTTGAACATAGTTCACCAATGAGCAAACACAGGCGATCCCATTATTGAATTAAGTAGATAACGTGACAATAGCGGATATATATATATATATATATATATATATATATATATATATATATATATATATATATATATATATATATATATATATATATATATATATATAGTTAGTTAGTTAGTTAAACCTAGAAAGCCAGACAAACCTACCAAAGTTTCACCTAAGCGGATCGTCAGGGAAGGCTGGCTAAAGAGTCTTCTAATCAGCTTAATCGGATTCTTACTCTTCACTTCTTTCTTTCATTTGCTCACTTAAATCTGAAACCAAGTAGCATCATTTCCTCTCTTTCCACAGAATAGTCCATTATTTATGAGGTATTGGCAAGGCGTAATGGTTGTGTGAACTAGCGAAGGGAGGGACAAGCACAGTTACAATAGGATAGAAACATTAGAAAATTATTAAAATATTCAAATCTCGGTCAGTTTTATGTCTATCATAGAACATTGAGTGACAAAAGAAATTTGCCAAAGGAGATACCTTAGTGAAATAGATGTTTATGCTGAGATCGTGTAGAAATAAGCCATTATAAATTACTTCTATCCGTAGGACTTGTATTTGGCTAGTAGTTAAAAAGAATAATAAAAAAATATAGAACATTTTGGGATCTTAAGTTTGGTTTAAAATGATCGGCATTCCTGTCAAAATTCTAAAGTAAGAGTAAAAAAAAGAAAAAAGAAAAATAAAGTATTAAGAAAGAAATAGCTGTCCATTTTTATCGAGATAGGACGAAGGTTTAGAAAAGAGCGAACACAGCAGCTTTTGTTTTCGACCAATAACACTTATGTTTTGTCTGGTGTACTGCTGAAGTGTTTCTGAAGGGCACTCGGCTGTAAGTTCCACAACGGAATTGGCCGACACCCAAATAGCCATAAGGGTATTGATAAAAGGTGCCCCTTCAGAAGTCTCTGCGACGTAGATATCGATCTGAGAGAGAGAGAGAGCGAAAGAGAGCATTTCCATTTGTGTGAGGTTAAAGCTTTATTTTTGGGCTATCTCTATCAAGAGTAAGTACAATAATATTTAAGCGCAAGCATATATATATATATATATATATATATATATATATATATATATATATATGAAGAATACAAGAAAAAAAGATAGTATATTTAACTGTTACCCGCGTTTTAAAGTTCACGGTCTCGCTGAGGTGGTAATGTTAGTCACACAATCATCATCCGGAGAAAGAGGCCAATAAAACACACATTCATTAATTCTTTATTTTATACATATATATATATATATATATATATATATATATATATATATATATATATATATATATATATATATATATATACACACACACCGGGTGTAACAGCAAAATTGGCCAATTGTTAGATTAAGCTTTGAACCGTTGAAATGATTAAAGTGAATTTCTGAGGGGTTTTTTATAGCCCCATTGAACTCTACTTTTAATAACGTCCTAAGGGATAAAACCTGTCCCAGGAAAGTTTTTCCCTCTTTGTCATAGATGTTCCTAAAATATATATGCATGATGATGTATATATATATGTGGCTTAGTGTCCAGGAACATGTTAAACCACTCGAAAGTTTGTTGCGGCATCCATCTAGAAAAGGAAAACTTCCTATATAGCACCTGACTTCAGTGCTAAACCAGACATCTCGTCCCCTCTGATATTTGGTATTATTGGTGTGAACCATTGTGATGTGCAAACCATGCTCGGCTATAATTAGGCCCAGGCGCTGTTGAAAATTACTTGGATGTGCACATTAGGAGTCTTCGCATGTGGAATTGACAAGGACAAGTTTAAAATCTGGTCAAGTACATTGCACTCATTTTACATGAAAATAACCATCTCGATCCCCCCTCCAGGTATGAGTTAAATAGTAAGACAGACTGGCTCTCTAACTAGCCTAAGAGAAGAATAGCTCTGAATTCAAAACCTAGTAACCTGAGGGTGTTGTTAGCAATATTTATGTTTCTTTAACAAGAAGACAGCCGCCATATTTGCATATATGCTAATATTGGAGGAGGCGCGGATTGAGGAGTCGGAGAGCCAAGTTCGCATTCCATTCGATTACATTACATTCACTTACGTGCTAATACCCTTGGGAAAGGTATGAATCTTCTTCTCCTCCCCCAGCTATGGTAAATAGCAGGACAGATCGGTTTCTATAATCTTGGATGACAACTGGTCTACAGCAGAACGAAATGGCAACGTACTGCGGGAAAAAAATCTGCCTCATCAGTCATGTATCGAAAGATACATGATCGACTAAGTGTGCATCATGCATGGCACATAACTGATTGATATAACAATAATGTATGTATTTCTACTTTTAATCTATTTAAATATACCTGTTTAAACATGTAAGAAAATGTATACATATATGTGTTTATCTTGGTTGCAGTAAAGTTATTGTCCCATATATATATATATATATATATATATATATATATATATATATATATATATATATATATATATATATATAAGGGGGATTTGAATAACCATAATTAAGTAATTCATCGAGTCTAGAAGAATCCTCAACAAAATGCAGAAAGCACTGAACGGCTGTTTCATCTATTTTGGGGACTCATGAGCGGTGCGCATCCACTACCGAGAATCAAACCCGTGTCAAAACTGGACCAACGGGTCTCGGTGACGGAGAGGTAACATTATTCAAATTCCCATTAATTTCCATATATATATATATATATATATATATATATATATATATATATATATATATATATATATATATATATATATATCACTGTTTGAACTGGCCTCGAATGCTCCGGATGGAGTGGCTTAGGAATAGAAAACGTGAGCCATGGGGGTACAGTCCATTGGTATTAGGTTGGTGCAAAAATAATGTCGTTTTTTGACGTTCTAACATCTGTGAGAAAACGACATTATTTTTGCACCAACCTAATATAAATAGACTCGAAT
The DNA here is from genome assembly GCA_964036315.1 of Acanthosepion esculentum. Lineage (NCBI taxonomy): Eukaryota > Metazoa > Mollusca > Cephalopoda > Sepiida > Sepiidae > Acanthosepion > Acanthosepion esculentum. Next base: position 63,847,972 of record OZ038496.1, on the reverse strand, counting down.
GAGTCACACGACGGAAGTTGTGAAGAGCTGGCGCTATATCGAGTCTGGTTTGTTACCTCTCCGTCACCGATTAGATTTCACAATGCCCTTCGCTGTTTACAGATATTCCAAACCAATCTGATAAAATTTTAAAAAAACATTAGTCTGTGTCAGATTTAGCCCGACCACACTGTAGATATTTCTACAAATTTGGTAATCTTTAATGATGATACAATGAAATTAATAGATTGTCGTAGATTTGTCATTAATTTAAAATTGTATATTAAAGAGAATTGAAAAAAAAAAACTGATTACACGAAAATCGAATAATACACGTAAGTCTTTTTCTTTGAAATGCTTTCGTGGGCCGTACTCAAATTCGCCGTGAGACAGATGCGGCCGGCGGGGCGTAGTTGGCCTATAGGTGGATTACCTTACAGAGCAAAGGTTGGTTCATGCCTAACTGTATATTTTTCTAAATACTGCACTTTATAGAACAGTATAAAATGGGTCAAGGGATTTAAAGAAAAACTGAAGAGTAACAGGTTCCGAAGTGGCAGACCTGCTTCTGTATTGAGTGAAGTCCCGGCTAAACATACTGATACTATGGTTACAGCCGTGGACGAATTCAGATATTGGTTTTAGTTTAGTGCAATCACTTGACTACTGAAAGGTCCAGTCTAAATGTCTTGCCAAAAAGCTACTAGACTAAGAAGAATAGGATGGTTCCATCTGTTTAGGCACATATCAGAAGAACTCAAAGGAGACCGATGATGAGTTAGAGACGGACACGTGCAAATGGCAAGGATAGATACCAAGAAGCTTCTACGAGAGGAAGATAAATGTCCTCATTCAAAGGTTAAATACAATGGGCGGAAAAGAAATGATGTCGAGGCCGAGATTTAGAATCCTGTGTTCATTTTTGTATACGTCGCGTGCTCCTGTGAATAAATTATTGTAAACCATAATAATTACCCATTGCTTTTAGGCCGACGATCCTATAACGACTGGGCAGGAAGGAGGTTGCATTGGGGAGTAGATTTATAATCCTGAACATTGGTGTTCATTCTGGCATGCTTTTTTCTGCCTCCACTGGTAGACTGAACAACGTATCACGATCGAGAATGACGTGGATTATGTTAAGGACTAGATTTTGAATCCGGTGACTTTTGAATTCATTCTGCTATATGTTGCTTGATTCTACTATTCAATACGTTGTAAATACTGATCTGACATTACGTGCAGACTGACGGTCGTAGCAACAAGTGAGCAGGAAGTTTACTGCCATAAGGACTAGATTTTGAATCCGGTGACTTTTGAGTTCATTCTGCTATATGTTGCTTGATTCTGCTATTCAATACGTTGTAAATAATGATCTGACATTACTTGCAGACTGACGGTCGTAGCAACAAGTGAGCAGGAAGGTTACAGCCATAAGGACTAGATTTTGGATCCGGTGACTTTTGAGTTCATTCTGCTATATGTTGCTTGATTCTACTATTCAATACGTTGTAAATACTGATCTGACATTACTTGCAGACTGACGGTCGTAGCAACAAGTGAGTAGGAAGTTTACTGCCATAAGGACTAGAGTTTGAATCCGGTGACTTTTGAGTTCATTCTGCTATATGTTGCTTGATTCTACTATTCAATACGTTGTAAATAATGATCTGACATTACTTGCAGACTGACGGTCGTAGCAACAAGTGAGCAGGAGGTTTACTGCCATAAGGACTAGATTTTGAATCCGGTGACTTTTGAGTTCATTCTGCTATATGTTGCTTGATTCTACTATTCAATACGTTGTAAATACTGATCTGACATTACTTGCAGACTGACGGTCGTAGCAACAAGTGAGTAGGAAGTTTACTGCCATAAGGACTAGAGTTTGAATCCGGTGACTTTTGAGTTCATTCTGCTATATGTTGCTTGATTCTACTATTCAATACGTTGTAAATAATGATCTGACATTACTTGCAGACTGACGGTCGTAGCAACAAGTGAGTAGGAAGGTTACTGCCATAAGGACTAGATTTTGAATCCGGTGACTTTTGAGTTCATTCTGCTATATGTTGCTTGATTCTACTATTCAATACGTTGTAAATACTGATCTGACATTACTTGCAGACTGACGGTCGTAGCAACAAGTGAGCAGGAAGTTTACTGCCATAAGGACTAGAGTTTGAATCCGGTGACTTTTGAGTTCATTCTGCTATATGTTGCTTGATTCTACTATTCAATACGTTGTAAATAATGATCTGACATTACTTGCAGACTGACGGTCGTAGCAACAAGTGAGCTGGAAGGTTACTGCCATAAGGACTAGATTTTGAATCCGGTGACTTTTGAGTTCATTCTGCTATATGTTGCTTGATTCTACTATTCAATACGTTGTAAATACTGATCTGACATTACTTGCAGACTGACGGTCGTAGCAACAAGTGAGCAGGAGGTTTACTGCCATAAGGACTAGATTTTGAATCCGGTGACTTTTGAGTTCATTCTGCTATATGTTGCTTGATTCTACTATTCAATACGTTGTAAATACTGATCTGACATTACTTGCAGACTGACGGTCGTAGCAACAAGTGAGTAGGAAGTTTACTGCCATAAGGACTAGAGTTTGAATCCGGTGACTTTTGAGTTCATTCTGCTATATGTTGCTTGATTCTACTATTCAATACGTTGTAAATAATGATCTGACATTACTTGCAGACTGACGGTCGTAGCAACAAGTGAGCAGGAGGTTTACTGCCATAAGGACTAGATTTTGAATCCGGTGACTTTTGAGTTCATTCTGCTATATGTTGCTTGATTCTACTATTCAATACGTTGTAAATACTGATCTGACATTACTTGCAGACTGACGGTCGTAGCAACAAGTGAGTAGGAAGTTTACTGCCATAAGGACTAGAGTTTGAATCCGGTGACTTTTGAGTTCATTCTGCTATATGTTGCTGGATTCTACTATTCAATACGTTGTAAATACTGATCTGACATTACTTGCAGACTGACGGTCGTAGCAACAAGTGAGTAGGAAGTTTACTGCCATAAGGACTAGAGTTTGAATCCGGTGACTTTTGAGTTCATTCTGCTATATGTTGCTTGATTCTACTATTCAATACGTTGTAAATACTGATCTGACATTACTTGCAGACTGACGGTCGTAGCAACAAGTGAGCAGGAAGGTTACAGCCATAAGTACTAGATTTTGGATCCGGTGACTTTTGAGTTCATTCTGCTATATGTTGCTTGATTCTACTATTCAATACGTTGTAAATAATGATCTGACATTACTTGCAGACTGACGGTCGTAGCAACAAGTGAGCAGGAAGTTTACTGCCATAAGGACTAGAGTTTGAATCCGGTGACTTTTGAGTTCATTCTGCTATATGTTGCTTGATTCTACTATTCAATACGTTGTAAATAATGATCTGACATTACTTGCAGACTGACGGTCGTAGCAACAAGTGAGCAGGAGGTTTACTGCCATAAGGACTAGATTTTGAATCCGGTGACTTTTGAGTTCATTCTGCTATATGTTGCTTGATTCTACTATTCAATACGTTGTACATAATGATCTGACATTACTTGCAGACTGACGGTCGTAGCAACAAGTGAGCAGGAAGTTTACTGCCATAAGGACTAGAGTTTGAATCCGGTGACTTTTGAGTTCATTCTGCTATATGTTGCTTGATTCTACTATTCAATACGTTGTAAATACTGATCTGACATTACTTGCAGACTGACGGTCGTAGCAACAAGTGAGTAGGAAGTTTACTGCCATAAGGACTAGAGTTTGAATCCGGTGACTTTTGAGTTCATTCTGCTATATGTTGCTTGATTCTACTATTCAATACGTTGTAAATACTGATCTGACATTACTTGCAGACTGACGGTCGTAGCAACAAGTGAGTAGGAAGTTTACTGCCATAAGGACTAGAGTTTGAATCCGGTGACTTTTGAGTTCATTCTGCTATATGTTGCTTGATTCTACTATTCAATACGTTGTAAATAATGATCTGACATTACTTGCAGACTGACGGTCGTAGCAACAAGTGAGCAGGAAGTTTACTGCCATAAGGACTAGATTTTGAATCCGGTGACTTTTGAGTTCATTCTGCTATATGTTGCTTGATTCTACTATTCAATACGTTGTAAATACTGATCTGACATTACTTGCAGACTGACGGTCGTAGCAACAAGTGAGCAGGAAGTTTACTGCCATAAGGACTAGAGTTTGAATCCGGTGACTTTTGAGTTCATTCTGCTATATGTTGCTTGATTCTACTATTCAATACGTTGTAAATAATGATCTGACATTACTTGCAGACTGACGGTCGTAGCAACAAGTGAGTAGGAAGTTTACTGCCATAAGGACTAGAGTTTGAATCCGGTGATTTTGAGTTCATTCTGCTATATGTTGCTTGATTCTACTATTCAATACGTTGTAAATACTGATCTGACATTACTTGCAGACTGACGGTCGTAGCAACAAGTGAGCAGGAAGGTTACAGCCATAAGTACTAGATTTTGGATCCGGTGACTTTTGAGTTCATTCTGCTATATGTTGCTTGATTCTACTATTCAATACGTTGTAAATAATGATCTGACATTACTTGCAGACTGACGGTCGTAGCAACAAGTGAGCAGGAAGTTTACTGCCATAAGGACTAGATTTTGAATCCGGTGACTTTTGAGTTCATTCTGCTATATGTTGCTTGATTCTACTATTCAATACGTTGTAAATAATGATCTGACATTACTTGCAGACTGACGGTCGTAGCAACAAGTGAGCAGGAAGTTTACTGCCATAAGGACTAGATTTTGAATCCGGTGACTTTTGAGTTCATTCTGCTATATGTTGCTTGATTCTACTATTCAATACGTTGTAAATACTGATCTGACATTACTTGCAGACTGACGGTCGTAGCAACAAGTGAGCAGGAAGTTTACTGCCATAAGGACTAGAGTTTGAATCCGGTGACTTTTGAGTTCATTCTGCTATATGTTGCTTGATTCTACTATTCAATACGTTGTAAATAATGATCTGACATTACTTGCAGACTGACGGTCGTAGCAACAAGTGAGTAGGAAGTTTACTGCCATAAGGACTAGAGTTTGAATCCGGTGATTTTGAGTTCATTCTGCTATATGTTGCTTGATTCTACTATTCAATACGTTGTAAATACTGATCTGACATTACTTGCAGACTGACGGTCGTAGCAACAAGTGAGCAGGAAGGTTACAGCCATAAGTACTAGATTTTGGATCCGGTGACTTTTGAGTTCATTCTGCTATATGTTGCTTGATTCTACTATTCAATACGTTGTAAATAATGATCTGACATTACTTGCAGACTGACGGTCGTAGCAACAAGTGAGCAGGAAGTTTACTGCCATAAGGACTAGATTTTGGATCCGGTGACTTTTGAGTTCATTCTGCTATATGTTGCTTGATTCTACTATTCAATACGTTGTAAATAATGATCTGACATTACTTGCAGACTGACGGTCGTAGCAACAAGTGAGCAGGAAGTTTACTGCCATAAGGACTAGAGTTTGAATCCGGTGACTTTTGAGTTCATTCTGCTATATGTTGCTTGATTCTACTATTCAATACGTTGTAAATAATGATCTGACATTACTTGCAGACTGACGGTCGTAGCAACAAGTGAGTAGGAAGTTTACTGCCATAAGGACTAGAGTTTGAATCCGGTGATTTTGAGTTCATTCTGCTATATGTTGCTTGATTCTACTATTCAATACGTTGTAAATACTGATCTGACATTACTTGCAGACTGACGGTCGTAGCAACAAGTGAGCAGGAAGGTTACAGCCATAAGTACTAGATTTTGGATCCGGTGACTTTTGAGTTCATTCTGCTATATGTTGCTTGATTCTACTATTCAATACGTTGTAAATAATGATCTGACATTACTTGCAGACTGACGGTCGTAGCAACAAGTGAGCAGGAAGTTTACTGCCATAAGGACTAGATTTTGAATCCGGTGACTTTTGAGTTCATTCTGCTATATGTTGCTTGATTCTACTATTCAATACGTTGTAAATAATGATCTGACATTACTTGCAGACTGACGGTCGTAGCAACAAGTGAGCAGGAGGTTTACTGCCATAAGGACTAGATTTTGAATCCGGTGACTTTTGAGTTCATTCTGCTATATGTTGCTTGATTCTACTATTCAATACGTTGTAAATACTGATCTGACATTACTTGCAGACTGACGGTCGTAGCAACAAGTGAGTAGGAAGTTTACTGCCATAAGGACTAGAGTTTGAATCCGGTGACTTTTGAGTTCATTCTGCTATATGTTGCTTGATTCTACTATTCAATACGTTGTAAATACTGATCTGACATTACTTGCAGACTGACGGTCGTAGCAACAAGTGAGTAGGAAGTTTACTGCCATAAGGACTAGAGTTTGAATCCGGTGACTTTTGAGTTCATTCTGCTATATGTTGCTTGATTCTACTATTCAATACGTTGTAAATACTGATCTGACATTACTTGCAGACTGACGGTCGTAGCAACAAGTGAGCAGGAAGGTTACAGCCATAAGTACTAGATTTTGGATCCGGTGACTTTTGAGTTCATTCTGCTATATGTTGCTTGATTCTACTATTCAATACGTTGTAAATACTGATCTGACATTACTTGCAGACTGACGGTCGTAGCAACAAGTGAGTAGGAAGTTTACTGCCATAAGGACTAGAGTTTGAATCCGGTGACTTTTGAATTCATTCTGCTATATGTTGCTTGATTCTACTATTCAATACGTTGTAAATAATGATCTGACATTACTTGCAGACTGACGGTCGTAGCAACAAGTGAGTAGGAAGTTTACTGCCATAAGGACTAGAGTTTGAATCCGGTGACTTTTGAGTTCATTCTGCTATATGTTGCTTGATTCTACTATTCAATACGTTGTAAATAATGATCTGACATTACTTGCAGACTGACGGTCGTAGCAACAAGTGAGTAGGAAGTTTACTGCCATAAGGACTAGAGTTTGAATCCGGTGACTTTTGAGTTCATTCTGCTATATGTTGCTTGATTCTACTATTCAATACGTTGTAAATAATGATCTGACATTACTTGCAGACTGACGGTCGTAGCAACAAGTGAGCAGGAAGGTTACAGCCATAAGTACTAGATTTTGGATCCGGTGACTTTTGAGTTCATTCTGCTATATGTTGCTTGATTCTACTATTCAATACGTTGTAAATACTGATCTGACATTACTTGCAGACTGACGGTCGTAGCAACAAGTGAGTAGGAAGTTTACTGCCATAAGGACTAGAGTTTGAATCCGGTGACTTTTGAATTCATTCTGCTATATGTTGCTTGATTCTACTATTCAATACGTTGTAAATAATGATCTGACATTACTTGCAGACTGACGGTCGTAGCAACAAGTGAGTAGGAAGTTTACTGCCATAAGGACTAGAGTTTGAATCCGGTGACTTTTGAGTTCATTCTGCTATATGTTGCTTGATTCTACTATTCAATACGTTGTAAATAATGATCTGACATTACTTGCAGACTGACGGTCGTAGCAACAAGTGAGTAGGAAGTTTACTGCCATAAGGACTAGAGTTTGAATCCGGTGACTTTTGAGTTCATTCTGCTATATGTTGCTTGATTCTACTATTCAATACGTTGTAAATAATGATCTGACATTACTTGCAGACTGACGGTCGTAGCAACAAGTGAGCAGGAAGGTTACAGCCATAAGTACTAGATTTTGGATCCGGTGACTTTTGAGTTCATTCTGCTATATGTTGCTTGATTCTACTATTCAATACGTTGTAAATAATGATCTGACATTACTTGCAGACTGACGGTCGTAGCAACAAGTGAGCAGGAAGTTTACTGCCATAAGGACTAGATTTTGAATCCGCTGACTTTTGAGTTCATTCTGCTATATGTTGCTTGATTCTACTATTCAATACGTTGTAAATAATGATCTGACATTACTTGCAGACTGACGGTCGTAGCAACAAGTGAGCAGGAAGTTTACTGCCATAAGGACTAGAGTTTGAATCCGCTGACTTTTGAGTTCATTCTGCTATATGTTGCTTGATTCTACTATTCAATACGTTGTAAATAATGATCTGACATTACTTGCAGACTGACGGTCGTAGCAACAAGTGAGCAGGAGGTTTACTGCCATAAGGACTAGATTTTGAATCCGGTGACTTTTGAGTTCATTCTGCTATATGTTGCTTGATTCTACTATTCAATACGTTGTAAATAATGATCTGACATTACTTGCAGACTGACGGTCGTAGCAACAAGTGAGTAGGAAGTTTACTGCCATAAGGACTAGAGTTTGAATCCGGTGACTTTTGAGTTCATTCTGCTATATGTTGCTTGATTCTACTATTCAATACGTTGTAAATAATGATCTGACATTACTTGCAGACTGACGGTCGTAGCAACAAGTGAGTAGGAAGTTTACTGCCATAAGGACTAGAGTTTGAATCCGGTGACTTTTGAGTTCATTCTGCTATATGTTGCTTGATTCTACTATTCAATACGTTGTAAATAATGATCTGACATTACTTGCAGACTGACGGTCGTAGCAACAAGTGAGCAGGAAGGTTACAGCCATAAGTACTAGATTTTGGATCCGGTGACTTTTGAGTTCATTCTGCTATATGTTGCTTGATTCTACTATTCAATACGTTGTAAATAATGATCTGACATTACTTGCAGACTGACGGTCGTAGCAACAAGTGAGCAGGAAGGTTACAGCCATAAGTACTAGATTTTGGATCCGGTGACTTTTGAGTTCATTCTGCTATATGTTGCTTGATTCTACTATTCAATACGTTGTAAATAATGATCTGACATTACTTGCAGACTGACGGTCGTAGCAACAAGTGAGCAGGAAGTTTACTGCCATAAGGACTAGATTTTGAATCCGCTGACTTTTGAGTTCATTCTGCTATATGTTGCTTGATTCTACTATTCAATACGTTGTAAATAATGATCTGACATTACTTGCAGACTGACGGTCGTAGCAACAAGTGAGCAGGAAGTTTACTGCCATAAGGACTAGATTTTGAATCCGGTGACTTTTGAGTTCATTCTGCTATATGTTGCTTGATTCTACTATTCAATACGTTGTAAATACTGATCTGACATTACTTGCAGACTGACGGTCGTAGCAACAAGTGAGTAGGAAGTTTACTGCCATAAGGACTAGAGTTTGAATCCGGTGACTTTTGAGTTCATTCTGCTATATGTTGCTTGATTCTACTATTCAATACGTTGTAAATAATGATCTGACATTACTTGCAGACTGACGGTCGTAGCAACAAGTGAGCAGGAAGTTTACTGCCATAAGGACTAGATTTTGAATCCGGTGACTTTTGAGTTCATTCTGCTATATGTTGCTTGATTCTACTATTCAATACGTTGTAAATACTGATCTGACATTACTTGCAGACTGACGGTCGTAGCAACAAGTGAGCAGGAAGTTTACTGCCATAAGGACTAGATTTTGAATCCGGTGACTTTTGAGTTCATTCTGCTATATGTTGCTTGATTCTACTATTCAATACGTTGTAAATAATGATCTGACATTACTTGCAGACTGACGGTCGTAGCAACAAGTGAGCAGGAAGTTTACTGCCATAAGGACTAGATTTTGAATCCGGTGACTTTTGAGTTCATTCTGCTATATGTTGCTTGATTCTACTATTCAATACGTTGTAAATAATGATCTGACATTACTTGCAGACTGACGGTCGTAGCAACAAGTGAGCAGGAAGTTTACTGCCATAAGGACTAGATTTTGAATCCGGTGACTTTTGAGTTCATTCTGCTATATGTTGCTTGATTCTACTATTCAATACGTTGTAAATACTGATCTGACATTACTTGCAGACTGACGGTCGTAGCAACAAGTGAGCAGGAAGTTTACTGCCATAAGGACTAGATTTTGAATCCGGTGACTTTTGAGTTCATTCTGCTATATGTTGCTTGATTCTACTATTCAATACGTTGTAAATAATGATCTGACATTACTTGCAGACTGACGGTCGTAGCAACAAGTGAGCAGGAAGTTTACTGCCATAAGGACTAGATTTTGAATCCGGTGACTTTTGAGTTCATTCTGCTATATGTTGCTTGATTCTACTATTCAATACGTTGTAAATAATGATCTGACATTACTTGCAGACTGACGGTCGTAGCAACAAGTGAGCAGGAAGTTTACTGCCATAAGGACTAGATTTTGAATCCGGTGACTTTTGAGTTCATTCTGCTATATGTTGCTTGATTCTACTATTCAATACGTTGTAAATAATGATCTGACATTACTTGCAGACTGACGGTCGTAGCAACAAGTGAGCAGGAAGTTTACTGCCATAAGGACTAGATTTTGAATCCGGTGACTTTTGAGTTCATTCTGCTATATGTTGCTTGATTCTACTATTCAATACGTTGTAAATAATGATCTGACATTACTTGCAGACTGACGGTCGTAGCAACAAGTGAGCAGGAAGTTTACTGCCATAAGGACTAGATTTTGAATCCGGTGACTTTTGAGTTCATTCTGCTATATGTTGCTTGATTCTACTATTCAATACGTTGTAAATAATGATCTGACATTACTTGCAGACTGACGGTCGTAGCAACAAGTGAGCAGGAAGTTTACTGCCATAAGGACTAGATTTTGAATCCGGTGACTTTTGAGTTCATTCTGCTATATGTTGCTTGATTCTACTATTCAATACGTTGTAAATAATGATCTGACATTACTTGCAGACTGACGGTCGTAGCAACAAGTGAGCAGGAAGTTTACTGCCATAAGGACTAGATTTTGAATCCGGTGACTTTTGAGTTCATTCTGCTATATGTTGCTTGATTCTACTATTCAATACGTTGTAAATAATGATCTGACATTACTTGCAGACTGACGGTCGTAGCAACAAGTGAGCAGGAAGTTTACTGCCATAAGGACTAGATTTTGAATCCGGTGACTTTTGAGTTCATTCTGCTATATGTTGCTTGATTCTACTATTCAATACGTTGTAAATAATGATCTGACATTACTTGCAGACTGACGGTCGTAGCAACAAGTGAGCAGGAAGTTTACTGCCATAAGGACTAGATTTTGAATCCGGTGACTTTTGAGTTCATTCTGCTATATGTTGCTTGATTCTACTATTCAATACGTTGTAAATAATGATCTGACATTACTTGCAGACTGACGGTCGTAGCAACAAGTGAGCAGGAAGTTTACTGCCATAAGGACTAGATTTTGAATCCGGTGACTTTTGAGTTCATTCTGCTATATGTTGCTTGATTCTACTATTCAATACGTTGTAAATAATGATCTGACATTACTTGCAGACTGACGGTCGTAGCAACAAGTGAGCAGGAAGTTTACTGCCATAAGGACTAGATTTTGAATCCGGTGACTTTTGAGTTCATTCTGCTATATGTTGCTTGATTCTACTATTCAATACGTTGTAAATAATGATCTGACATTACTTGCAGACTGACGGTCGTAGCAACAAGTGAGCAGGAAGTTTACTGCCATAAGGACTAGATTTTGAATCCGGTGACTTTTGAGTTCATTCTGCTATATGTTGCTTGATTCTACTATTCAATACGTTGTAAATAATGATCTGACATTACTTGCAGACTGACGGTCGTAGCAACAAGTGAGCAGGAAGTTTACTGCCATAAGGACTAGATTTTGAATCCGGTGACTTTTGAGTTCATTCTGCTATATGTTGCTTGATTCTACTATTCAATACGTTGTAAATAATGATCTGACATTACTTGCAGACTGACGGTCGTAGCAACAAGTGAGCAGGAAGTTTACTGCCATAAGGACTAGATTTTGAATCCGGTGACTTTTGAGTTCATTCTGCTATATGTTGCTTGATTCTACTATTCAATACGTTGTAAATACTGATCTGACATTACTTGCAGACTGACGGTCGTAGCAACAAGTGAGTAGGAAGTTTACTGCCATAAGGACTAGATTTTGAATCCGGTGACTTTTGAGTTCATTCTGCTATATGTTGCTTGATTCTACTATTCAATACGTTGTAAATAATGATCTGACATTGCTTGCAGACTGACGGTCGTAGCAACAAGTGAGCAGGAGGTTTACTGCCATAAGGACTAGAGTTTGAATCCGGTGACTTTTGAGTTCATTCTGCTATATGTTGCTTGATTCTACTATTCAATACGTTGTAAATACTGATCTGACATTACTTGCAGACTGAAGGTCGTAGCAACAAGTGAGCAGGAAGTTTACTGCAATAAGGACTAGATTTTGAATCCGGTGATTTTGAGTTCATTCTGCTATATGTTGCTTGATTCTACTATTCAATACGTTGTAAATACTGATCTGACATTACTTGCAGACTGAAGGTCGTAGCAACAAGTGAGCAGGAAGTTTACTGCCATAAGGACTAGATTTTGAATCCGGTGACTTTTGAGTTCATTCTGCTATATGTTGCTTGATTCTACTATTCAATACGTTGTAAATAATGATCTGACATTACTTGCAGACTGAAGGTCGTAGCAACAAGTGAGCAGGAAGTTTACTGCAATAAGGACTAGATTTTGAATCCGGTGATTTTGAGTTCATTCTGCTATATGTTGCTTGATTCTACTATTCAATACGTTGTAAATACTGATCTGACATTACTTGCAGACTGACGGTCGTAGCAACAAGTGAGTAGGAAGTTTACTGCCATAAGGACTAGAGTTTGAATCCGGTGACTTTTGAGTTCATTCTGCTATATGTTGCTTGATTCTACTATTCAATACGTTGTAAATAATGATCTGACATTACTTGCAGACTGACGGTCGTAGCAACAAGTGAGCAGGAAGTTTACTGCCATGAGGACTAGATTTTGAATCCGGTGACTTTTGAGTTCATTCTGCTATATGTTGCTTGATTCTACTATTCAATATGTTGTAAATACTGATCTGACATTACTTGCAGACTGACGGTCGTAGCAACAAGTGAGCAGGAAGGTTACAGCCATAAGGACTAGATTTTGGATCCGGTGACTTTTGAGTTCATTCTGCTATATGTTGCTTGATTCTACTATTCAATACGTTGTAAATACTGATCTGACATTACTTGCAGTCTGACGGTCGTAGCAACAAGTGAGCAGGAAGTTTACTGCCATAAGGACTAGATTTTGAATCCGGTGACTTTTGAGTTCATTCTGCTATATGTTGCTTGATTCTACTATTCAATACGTTGTACATAATGATCTGACATTGCTTGCAGACTGACGGTCGTAGCAACAAGTGAGCAGGAGGTTTACTGCCATAAGGACTAGATTTTGAATCCGGTGACTTTTGAGTTCATTCTGCTATATGTTGCTTGATTCTACTATTCAATACGTTGTACATAATGATCTGACATTACTTGCAGACTGACGGTCGTAGCAACAAGTGAGTAGGAAGTTTACTGCCATAAGGACTAGAGTTTGAATCCGGTGACTTTTGAGTTCATTCTGCTATATGTTGCTTGATTCTACTATTCAATACGTTGTACATAATGATCTGACATTACTTGCAGACTGACGGTCGTAGCAACAAGTGAGCAGGAGGTTTACTGCCATAAGGACTAGATTTTGAATCCGGTGACTTTTGAGTTCATTCTGCTATATGTTGCTTGATTCTACTATTCAATACGTTGTACATAATGATCTGACATTACTTGCAGACTGACGGTCGTAGCAACAAGTGAGTAGGAAGTTTACTGCCATAAGGACTAGATTTTGAATCCGGTGACTTTTGAGTTCATTCTGCTATATGTTGCTTGATTCTACTATTCAATACGTTGTACATAATGATCTGACATTACTTGCAGACTGACGGTCGTAGCAACAAGTGAGTAGGAAGTTTACTGCCATAAGGACTAGATTTTGAATCCGGTGACTTTTGAGTTCATTCTGCTATATGTTGCTTGATTCTACTATTCAATACGTTGTACATAATGATCTGACATTACTTGCAGACTGACGGTCGTAGCAACAAGTGAGTAGGAAGTTTACTGCCATAAGGACTAGAGTTTGAATCCGGTGACTTTTGAGTTCATTCTGCTATATGTTGCTTGATTCTACTATTCAATACGTTGTACATAATGATCTGACATTACTTGCAGACTGACGGTCGTAGCAACAAGTGAGCAGGAGGTTTACTGCCATAAGGACTAGATTTTGAATCCGGTGACTTTTGAGTTCATTCTGCTATATGTTGCTTGATTCTACTATTCAATACGTTGTACATAATGATCTGACATTACTTGCAGACTGACGGTCGTAGCAACAAGTGAGTAGGAAGTTTACTGCCATAAGGACTAGATTTTGAATCCGGTGACTTTTGAGTTCATTCTGCTATATGTTGCTTGATTCTACTATTCAATACGTTGTACATAATGATCTGACATTACTTGCAGACTGACGGTCGTAGCAACAAGTGAGCAGGAAGTTTACTGCCATAAGGACTAGATTTTGAATCCGGTGACTTTTGAGTTCATTCTGCTATATGTTGCTTGATTCTACTATTCAATACGTTGTACATAATGATCTGACATTACTTGCAGACTGACGGTCGTAGCAACAAGTGAGTAGGAAGTTTACTGCCATAAGGACTAGAGTTTGAATCCGGTGACTTTTGAGTTCATTCTGCTATATGTTGCTTGATTCTACTATTCAATACGTTGTACATAATGATCTGACATTACTTGCAGACTGACGGTCGTAGCAACAAGTGAGCAGGAGGTTTACTGCCATAAGGACTAGATTTTGAATCCGGTGACTTTTGAGTTCATTCTGCTATATGTTGCTTGATTCTACTATTCAATACGTTGTACATAATGATCTGACATTACTTGCAGACTGACGGTCGTAGCAACAAGTGAGTAGGAAGTTTACTGCCATAAGGACTAGATTTTGAATCCGGTGACTTTTGAGTTCATTCTGCTATATGTTGCTTGATTCTACTATTCAATACGTTGTACATAATGATCTGACATTACTTGCAGACTGACGGTCGTAGCAACAAGTGAGCAGGAAGTTTACTGCCATAAGGACTAGATTTTGAATCCGGTGACTTTTGAGTTCATTCTGCTATATGTTGCTTGATTCTACTATTCAATACGTTGTACATAATGATCTGACATTACTTGCAGACTGACGGTCGTAGCAACAAGTGAGTAGGAAGTTTACTGCCATAAGGACTAGAGTTTGAATCCGGTGACTTTTGAGTTCATTCTGCTATATGTTGCTTGATTCTACTATTCAATACGTTGTAAATAATGATCTGACATTACTTGCAGACTGACGGTCGTAGCAACAAGTGAGCAGGAAGTTTACTGCCATAAGGACTAGATTTTGAATCCGGTGACTTTTGAGTTCATTCTGCTATATGTTGCTTGATTCTACTATTCAATACGTTGTAAATACTGATCTGACATTACTTGCAGACTGACGGTCGTAGCAACAAGTGAGTAGGAAGTTTACTGCCATAAGGACTAGATTTTGAATCCGGTGACTTTTGAGTTCATTCTGCTATATGTTGCTTGATTCTACTATTCAATACGTTGTAAATAATGATCTGACATTACTTGCAGACTGACGGTCGTAGCAACAAGTGAGCAGGAAGTTTACTGCCATAAGGACTAGATTTTGAATCCGGTGACTTTTGAGTTCATTCTGCTATATGTTGCTTGATTCTACTATTCAATACGTTGTAAATACTGATCTGACATTACTTGCAGTCTGACGGTCGTAGCAACAAGTGAGCAGGAAGTTTACTGCCATAAGGACTAGATTTTGAATCCGGTGACTTTTGAGTTCATTCTGCTATATGTTGCTTGATTCTACTATTCAATACGTTGTAAATAATGATCTGACATTGCTTGCAGACTGACGGTCGTAGCAACAAGTGAGCAGGAGGTTTACTGCCATAAGGACTAGATTTTGAATCCGGTGACTTTTGAGTTCATTCTGCTATATGTTGCTTGATTCTACTATTCAATACGTTGTACATAATGATCTGACATTACTTGCAGACTGACGGTCGTAGCAACAAGTGAGGAGGAAGTTTACTGCCATAAGGACTAGATTTTGAATCCGGTGACTTTTGAGTTCATTCTGCTATATGTTGCTTGATTCTACTATTCAATACGTTGTACATAATGATCTGACATTACTTGCAGACTGACGGTCGTAGCAACAAGTGAGCAGGAAGTTTACTGCCATAAGGACTAGATTTTGAATCCGGTGACTTTTGAGTTCATTCTGCTATATGTTGCTTGATTCTACTATTCAATACGTTGTAAATAATGATCTGACATTACTTGCAGACTGACGGTCGTAGCAAAAAGTGAGCAGGAAGTTTACTGCCATAAGGACTAGATTTTGAATCCGGTGACTTTTGAGTTCATTCTGCTATATGTTGCTTGATTCTACTATTCAATACGTTGTAATTAATGATCTGACATTACTTGCAGACTGAAGGTCGTAGCAACAAGTGAGCAGGAAGTTTACTGCCATAAGGACTAGATTTTGAATCCGGTGACTTTTGAGTTCATTCTGCTATATGTTGCTTGATTCTACTATTCAATACGTTGTAAATAATGATCTGACATTACTTGCAGACTGAAGGTCGTAGCAACAAGTGAGCAGGAAGTTTACTGCCATAAGGACTAGATTTTGAATCCGGTGACTTTTGAGTTCATTCTGCTATATGTTGCTTGATTCTACTATTCAATACGTTGTAAATAATGATCTGACATTACTTGCAGACTGACGGTCGTAGCAACAAGTGAGCTGGAAGGTTACAGCCATAAGGACTAGATTTTGGATCCGGTGACTTTTGAGTTCATTCTGCTATATGTTGCTTGATTCTACTATTCAATACGTTGTAAATACTGATCTGACATTACTTGCAGACTGACGGTCGTAGCAACAAGTGAGCAGGAAGGTTACAGCCATAAGGACTAGATTTTTGATCCGGTGACTTTTGAGTTCATTCTGCTATATGTTGCTTGATTCTACTATTCAATACGTTGTAAATACTGATCTGACATTACTTGCAGACTGACGGTCGTAGCAACAGGTGAGCAGGAAGTTTACTGCCATAAGGACTAGATTTTGAATCCGGTGACTTTTGAGTTCATTCTGCTATAAGTTGCTTGATTCTACTATTCAATACGTTGTAAATAATGATCTGACATTACTTGCAGACTGAAGGTCGTAGCAACAAGTGAGCAGGAAGTTTACTGCCATAAGAACTAGATTATGAATCCGGTGACTTCTGAGTTCATTCTGCTATATGTTGCTTGATTCTACTATTCAATACGTTGTAAATAATGATCTGACATTACTTGCAGACTGACGGTCGTAGCAACAAGTGAGCAGGAAGGTTACAGCCATAAGGACTAGATTTTGGATCCGGTGACTTTTGAGTTCATTCTGCTATATGTTGCTTGATTCTACTATTCAATACGTTGTAAATACTGATCTGACATTACTTGCAGACTGACGGTCGTAGCAACAAGTGAGCAGGAGGTTTACTGCCATAAGGACTAGATTTTGAATCCTGTGACTTTTGAGTTCATTCTGCTATATGTTGCTTGATTCTACTATTCAATACGTTGTAAATAATGATCTGACATTACTTGCAGACTGACGGTCGTAGCAACAAGTGAGCAGGAAGGTTACAGCCATAAGGACTAGATTGTGGATCCGGTGACTTTTGAGTTCATTCTGCTATATGTTGCTTGATTCTACTATTCAATACGTTGTAAATACTGATCTGACATTACTTGCAGACTGACGGTCGTAGCAACAAGTGAGCAGGAAGTTTACTGCCATAAGGACTAGATTTTGAATCCGGTGACTTTTGAGTTCATTCTGCTATATGTTGCTTGATTCTACTATTCAATACGTTGTAAATAATGATCTGACATTACTTGCAGACTGACGGTCGTAGCAACAAGTGAGCAGGAAGGTTACAGCCATAAGGACTAGATTTTGAATCCGGTGACTTTTGAGTTCATTCTGCTATATGTTGCTTGATTCTACTATTCAATACGTTGTAAATACTGATCTGACATTACTTGCAGACTGACGGTCGTAGCAACAAGTGAGCAGGAGGTTTACTGCCATAAGGACTAGATTTTGAATCCGGTGACTTTTGAGTTCATTCAGCTATATGTTGCTTGATTCTACTATTCAATACGTTGTAAATAATGATCTGACATTACTTGCAGACTGACGGTCGTAGCAAAAAGTGAGCAGGAAGTTTACTGCCATAAGGACTAGATTTTGAATCCGGCGACTTTTGAGTTCATTCTGCTATATGTTGCTTGATTCTACTATTCAATACGTTGTAAATACTGATCTGACATTACTTGCAGACTGACGGTCGTAGCAACAAGTGAGCAGGAAGTTTACTGCCATAAGGACTAGATTTTGAATCCGGTGACTTTTGAGTTCATTCTGCTATATGTTGCTTGATTCTACTATTCAATACGTTGTAAATAATGATCTGACATTACTTGCAGACTGACGGTCGTAGCAACAAGTGAGCAGGAGGTTTACTGCCATAAGGACTAGATTTTGAATCCGGTGACTTTTGAGTTCATTCTGCTATATGTTGCTTGATTCTACTATTCAATACGTTGTAAATAATGATCTGACATTACTTGCAGACTGACGGTCGTAGCAACAAGTGAGCAGGAAGGTTACAGCCATAAGGACTAGATTGTGGATCCGGTGACTTTTGAGTTCATTCTGCTATATGTTGCTTGATTCTACTATTCAATACGTTGTAAATACTGATCTGACATTACTTGCAGACTGACGGTCGTAGCAACAAGTGAGCAGGAAGTTTACTGCCATAAGGACTAGATTTTGAATCCGGTGACTTTTGAGTTCATTCTGCTATATGTTGCTTGATTCTACTATTCAATACGTTGTAAATAATGATCTGACATTACTTGCAGACTGACGGTCGTAGCAACAAGTGAGCAGGAAGGTTACAGCCATAAGGACTAGATTTTGAATCCGGTGACTTTTGAGTTCATTCTGCTATATGTTGCTTGATTCTACTATTCAATACGTTGTAAATACTGATCTGACATTACTTGCAGACTGACGGTCGTAGCAACAAGTGAGCAGGAGGTTTACTGCCATAAGGACTAGATTTTGAATCCGGTGACTTTTGAGTTCATTCAGCTATATGTTGCTTGATTCTACTATTCAATACGTTGTAAATAATGATCTGACATTACTTGCAGACTGACGGTCGTAGCAAAAAGTGAGCAGGAAGTTTACTGCCATAAGGACTAGATTTTGAATCCGGCGACTTTTGAGTTCATTCTGCTATATGTTGCTTGATTCTACTATTCAATACGTTGTAAATACTGATCTGACATTACTTGCAGACTGACGGTCGTAGCAACAAGTGAGCAGGAAGTTTACTGCCATAAGGACTAGATTTTGAATCCGGTGACTTTTGAGTTCATTCTGCTATATGTTGCTTGATTCTACTATTCAATACGTTGTAAATAATGATCTGACATTACTTGCAGACTGACGGTCGTAGCAACAAGTGAGCAGGAGGTTTACTGCCATAAGGACTAGATTTTGAATCCGGTGACTTTTGAGTTCATTCTGCTATATGTTGCTTGATTCTACTATTCAATACGTCGTAAATAATGATCTGACATTACTTGCAGACTGACGGTCGTAGCAACAAGTGAGCAGGAAGGTTACAGCCATAAGTACTAGATTTTGGATCCGGTGACTTTTGAGTTCATTCTGCTATATGTTGCTTGATTCTACTATTCAATACGTTGTAAATACTGATCTGACATTACTTGCAGACTGACGGTCGTAGCAACAAGTGAGCAGGAAGTTTACTGCCATAAGGACTAGATTTTGAATCCGGTGACTTTTGAGTTCATTCTGCTATATGTTGCTTGATTCTACTATTCAATACGTTGTAAATACTGATCTGACATTACTTGCAGACTGACGGTCGTAGCAACAAGTGAGCAGGAAGGTTACAGCCATAAGTACTAGATTTTGGATCCGGTGACTTTTGAGTTCATTCTGCTATATGTTGCTTGATTCTACTATTCAATACGTTGTAAATACTGATCTGACATTACTTGCAGACTGACGGTCGTAGCAACAAGTGAGCAGGAAGTTTACTGCCATAAGGACTAGATTTTGAATCCGGTGACTTTTGAGTTCATTCTGCTATATGTTGCTTGATTCTACTATTCAATACGTTGTAAATAATGATCTGACATTACTTGCAGACTGACGGTCGTAGCAACAAGTGAGCAGGAGGTTTACTGCCATAAGTACTAGATTTTGAATCCGGTGACTTTTGAGTTCATTCTGCTATATGTTGCTTGATTCTACTATTCAATACGTTGTAAATACTGATCTGACATTACTTGCAGACTGACGGTCGTAGCAACAAGTGAGCAGGAAGTTTACTGCCATAAGGACTAGATTTTGAATCCGGTGACTTTTGAGTTCATTCTGCTATATGTTGCTTGATTCTACTATTCAATACGTTGTAAATACTGATCTGACATTACTTGCAGACTGACGGTCGTAGCAACAAGTGAGCAGGAAGTTTACTGCCATAAGGACTAGATTTTGAATCCGGTGACTTTTGAGTTCATTCTGCTATATGTTGCTTGATTCTACTATTCAATACGTTGTAAATACTGATCTGACATTACTTGCAGACTGACGGTCGTAGCAACAAGTGAGCAGGAAGTTTACTGCCATAAGGACTAGATTTTGAATCCGGTGACTTTTGAGTTCATTCTGCTATATGTTGCTTGATTCTACTATTCAATACGTTGTAAATACTGATCTGACATTACTTGCAGACTGACGGTCGTAGCAACAAGTGAGCAGGAAGTTTACTGCCATAAGGACTAGATTTTGAATCCGGTGACTTTTGAGTTCATTCTGCTATATGTTGCTTGATTCTACTATTCAATACGTTGTAAATACTGATCTGACATTACTTGCAGACTGACGGTCGTAGCAACAAGTGAGCAGGAAGTTTACTGCCATAAGGACTAGATTTTGAATCCGGTGACTTTTGAGTTCATTCTGCTATATGTTGCTTGATTCTACTATTCAATACGTTGTAAATACTGATCTGACATTACTTGCAGACTGACGGTCGTAGCAACAAGTGAGCAGGAAGTTTACTGCCATAAGGACTAGATTTTGAATCCGGTGACTTTTGAGTTCATTCTGCTATATGTTGCTTGATTCTACTATTCAATACGTTGTAAATACTGATCTGACATTACTTGCAGACTGACGGTCGTAGCAACAAGTGAGTAGGAAGTTTACTGCCATAAGGACTAGAGTTTGAATCCGGTGACTTTTGAGTTCATTCTGCTATATGTTGCTTGATTCTACTATTCAATACGTTGTAAATAATGATCTGACATTACTTGCAGACTGACGGTCGTAGCAACAAGTGAGCAGGAGGTTTACTGCCATAAGGACTAGATTTTGAATCCGGTGACTTTTGAGTTCATTCTGCTATATGTTGCTTGATTCTACTATTCAATACGTTGTAAATACTGATCTGACATTACTTGCAGACTGACGGTCGTAGCAACAAGTGAGCAGGAAGTTTACTGCCATAAGGACTAGATTTTGAATCCGGTGACTTTTGAGTTCATTCTGCTATATGTTGCTTGATTCTACTATTCAATACGTTGTAAATAATGATCTGACATTACTTGCAGACTGACGGTCGTAGCAACAAGTGAGCAGGAGGTTTACTGCCATAAGGACTAGATTTTGAATCCGGTGACTTTTGAGTTCATTCTGCTATATGTTGCTTGATTCTACTATTCAATACGTCGTAAATAATGATCTGACATTACTTGCAGACTGACGGTCGTAGCAACAAGTGAGCAGGAAGGTTACAGCCATAAGTACTAGATTTTGGATCCGGTGACTTTTGAGTTCATTCTGCTATATGTTGCTTGATTCTACTATTCAATACGTTGTAAATACTGATCTGACATTACTTGCAGACTGACGGTCGTAGCAACAAGTGAGCAGGAAGTTTACTGCCATAAGGACTAGATTTTGAATCCGGTGACTTTTGAGTTCATTCTGCTATATGTTGCTTGATTCTACTATTCAATACGTTGTAAATAATGATCTGACATTACTTGCAGACTGACGGTCGTAGCAACAAGTGAGCAGGAGGTTTACTGCCATAAGTACTAGATTTTGAATCCGGTGACTTTTGAGTTCATTCTGCTATATGTTGCTTGATTCTACTATTCAATACGTTGTAAATAATGATCTGACATTACTTGCAGACTGACGGTCGTAGCAACAAGTGAGCAGGAAGTTTACTGCCATAAGGACTAGATTTTGAATCCGGTGACTTTTGAGTTCATTCTGCTATATGTTGCTTGATTCTACTATTCAATACGTTGTAAATACTGATCTGACATTACTTGCAGACTGACGGTCGTAGCAACAAGTGAGCAGGAAGTTTACTGCCATAAGGACTAGATTTTGAATCCGCTGACTTTTGAGTTCATTCTGCTATATGTTGCTTGATTCTACTATTCAATACGTTGTAAATAATGATCTGACATTACTTGCAGACTGACGGTCGTAGCAACAAGTGAGCAGGAAGTTTACTGCCATAAGGACTAGATTTTGAATCCGGTGACTTTTGAATTCATTCTGCTATATGTTGCTTGATTCTACTATTCAATACGTTGTAAATACTGATCTGACATTACTTGCAGACTGACGGTCGTAGCAACAAGTGAGCAGGAAGTTTACTGCCATAAGGACTAGATTTTGAATCCGGTGACTTTTGAGTTCATTCTGCTATATGTTGCCTGATTCTACTATTCAATACGTTGTAAATAATGATCTGACATTACTTGCAGACTGACGGTCGTAGCAACAAGTGAGCAGGAAGTTTACTGCCAAAAGGACTAGATTTTGAATCCGGTGACTTTTGAATTCATTCTGCTATATGTTGCTTGATTCTACTATTCAATACGTTGTAAATACTGATCTGACATTACTTGCAGACTGACGGTCGTAGCAACAAGTGAGCAGGAAGTTTACTGCCATACGGACTAGATTTAGAATACTGACACTTTCGTTATATAGGAATAAATTGTCGCTGCCGACACTTTTGTTTGAACATAGATCGCCAGTGAGCAAACACAGGTGATCCCATTATTGAATTAAGTAGACCACGTGACCATGGAGGAAGTCGCGTGACGTCTAACTGATCTGCCTTTTTAGTCTATTCCCTATTACTATTCGGATCGCATTTCTATTTTATCGTCTATTACTATACGGATCATTATTCTCTATTCACTATTCCTCAATTCAGATTACTATACGGATTACTATTCGAGCGAGTATTATCCAGCAAGTACTATTAGTGCGAGGGCTATTCGAAGGCGGCTGACTCCAGCATTGTTCAACGGCGTTGCTATAGTTGTTCTGCGATTGCCAAGTCTCTACTACAACAAGCATTACGGAAGTGACAACGACGAGTGTTCGTTGACATCACAAAAATGTTGTTTTCATTTTGGTATCGGGTGAGAACTACTACTATTAAACATCATATAATTAAAGAAAAGGCGTTAAGTTTAGACAAAAATTTTATCACAAGTCATCAGAAAGGAGATTGTTTTTGTCTAGAATCATGAGACTTCTGTTTTCATTTTGAGTAAACGTCTACTATGAAAAATAGGTGTCAAATAAAGTGCAGACAATACTTTTCGGCCAACACGCGTATCTTAACTCAGTGGAATGATGAGTGTGTTGAGAACTAGATTTGGACTTCCGAGACTTTGTTGTCAATTTTGGTATGCTTAAACGTCGAAAAGTAATGTCTGCACTTTATTCCAAATATATTTAATGGTAGATGTTTAAGTATACCAAAATTGACAACAAAGTCTCGAAATTCCAAATCGATATAGAAGACATTTTATGAAAATTTCCAAAGAACGGAAGTGGGAGATATTTGCTTCGATAACTGTATTTCTGAATAAAAATTTGCAGTAACACCGTGATTCCCCACCTGATGAGACGTCTTCCCCTTTTTGACGTTGAAACAAAAACGTACAATTTTGTTGTGGATATGTGCATGTTCTAATGTTCACTGCATAAGAAAAATAAATATTTACGGCTCTACTTTGTGTATTGAGCACTGTTTTTAAATTAATGTTTTGTACACTGTAATCTTACTGTTCGTTCTCCTACACTTTGATTTATATATATTTTTATATATATATATATATATATATATATATATATATATATATATATATATATATATATATAATAAAATATTTAGATGCTAGATAGAAACACGACCGTGGTTACGAACGCCAAGGTCTCCTCAGGTGATTACGCTGCTTTACCCACCTGAATACACCTGAAGACACCTTAGTGGTCGAAACTGCAGGTCGTGTTTCTATACAGCGTCTAAATATTTTATTACCTATACATTTGTTTATTAATAGCTCTACATGTTAGTGTTTCTATCTTGCTAATGAGTACGATTTTAAACAGCCTTTTCAAGTGTTTGTTTACCTGTTTATATATATATATATATATATTTATATATATATATACACGGCTTACCAGTTTGTGACTGGAAGATATAATTCCGAGGAGGATATAAATCCAGAGATAGCTCAATATAGACTAAAGAGTATTATGATAATAAAAAGACGGAGACATTAATTATCCATTTCGATTATAAATTAATTTAGTGAACACTAAGATTTTCAACTCGTCGGATCGAAATCTCCTCCATAAATCCACACACATACACGCACACGCGCACACATACACGCACACGCGCGCGCGCACCACAGACACATATGTATATATATATATATATATATATATATATATGTGTGTGTAGATAAATAGATAGATAGATAGACTGTTCGAACAGTGTAAATAGTGAAAATAGTCCCTGCACAAGGCGAAGTAATCCAGTGAGTTGACCCAAAGAGTTGTGTATTCAATACCTGTTTACAGTAGATGTGAACACAACCTTGGAGAGATCAGTTAAAGAGAAGAAACTGATAGTGACATGTCCATAAGCGACATGGAACGTTGAACTCGAACAATTTACCCCGGTTGACGAATTAAAATGTTCGGTCTGAAGATGGCCGGAGCGTACAACGGCCGAAAATTTGTGTATATGGCAACAAAGATGAGGACAACAATCCGAACACTGTAAATAGTGTAAACAATTCAGGATATTACTCAATGCGAATAGTTTGAAAGAAATTTTCACGCTTATTGAATCACTAACTTAAGCATTTTGCTTCATCATAAAATTCCAATCGAAAAACTGAGAAATTTCCACCGTTACTACTAGTATTAGTCATCTGAGGAACACTTTATACTTATAATGTATGCTTATAAGAGTTTCAGAAAATGTGTGGTTCACATAGCACTTGTTCCTCTGCTACGGTTACGAAAATCTATTTATTTAGAGAAAAAAAAATAAAGCTTAACAAAAAAATCCAAATAAACCATTTTGAATATATAAAACTACCAAGAAGAATTATTCTATTCTGCTTTTCAAGACTTTACCATAAAAAAACTTTAACAGTACCAAGTTCATGAAGAATAAATTGGTACAAATTTCGTCGTATTTTTTTAACACCTGATATGTCACTTGACGATATGAAGCAGTAGACAAGGTATGGTTACGATAAAAAAAATACATTTTTTAATGATATTAACATTGTTAAAATTACGATATAAAAAGAAATAAAAGGAAAAAGGTTTTTATATTATATAATTTATTTATTGTGTATGGCTGCATTATTTTATTTTAAAATTTCTTTTCATCAGAGACATTTCATCGAATTAAAGGAAATGGTTGCAAAAATCTACGCAAATAAGAAAAATGTTTGCCAATAGAAAATAAAGAATGAGCATATATTGTCTGGAATGTTGAAAAATTTTCGACTTGAGAATTTCAAAAATTAACATTGGAACAGCTCAGCTTTAAGTGATATTTGTCCAAGAGTTTTCTTTTTTCTTTTCCTTCTTTTATTTCTTTTTATTTTCTTTCTCATTTCTTTTTTCTTTCTCCTCCGCTTTTTCTTCTTCTATCTACTTTTACGTCTATTTCTGATTATTTTATTCCCTATTTATTTCTCTTTTCATCTCCACTTCTTCTCCTTCTTCCTCTTCTTCTTTTTATTATTTTCTTTGCTATTTCTTTCTTCTCTTTTCTCATCTTCTTCTTTTTTATTTTCTTTGCTATTTCTTTCTTCTCTTTTCTCTTCGTCTTCTTTTTTATTATTTTCTTTGCTATTTCTTTCTTCTCTTTTCTCTTCGTCTTCTTTTTTATTATTTTCTTTGCTATTTCTTTCTTCTCTTTTCTCATCTTCTTTTTTATTATTTTCTTTGCTATTTCTTTCTTCTCTTTTCTCTTCGTCTTCTTTTTTATTATTTTCTTTGCTATTTCTTTCTTCTCTTTTCTCTTCGTCTTCTTTTTTATTATTTTCTTTGCTATTTCTTTCTTCTCTTTTCTCTTCGTCTTCTTTTTTATTATTTTCTTTGCTATTTCTTTCTTCTCTTTTCTCATCTTCTTCTTTTTATTATTTTCTTTGCTATTTCTTTCTTCTCTTTTCTCATCTTCTTCTTTTTTATTATTTTCTTTGTTATTTCTTTCTTCTCTTTTCTCATCTTCTTCTTTTTTATTATTTTCTTTGCTATTTCTTTCTTCTCTTTTCTCATCTTCTTCTTTTTTATTATTTTCTTTGCTATTTCTTTCTTCTCTTTTCTCATCTTCTTCTTTTTTATTATTTTCTTTGCTATTTCTTTCTTCTCTTTTCTCATCTTCTTCTTTTTTATTATTTTCTTTGCTATTTCTTTCTTCTCTTTTCTCATCTTCTTCTTTTTTATTATTTTCTTTGCTATTTCTTTCTTCTCTTTTCTCATCTTCTTCTTTTTTATTATTTTCTTTGCTATTTCTTTCTTCTCTTTTCTCATCTTCTTCTTTTTTATTATTTTCTTTGCTATTTCTTTCTTCTCTTTTCTCTTCGTCTTCTTTTTTATTATTTTCTTTGCTATTTCTTTCTTCTCTTTTCTCTTCGTCTTCTTTTTTATTATTTTCTTTGCTATTTCTTTCTTCTCTTTTCTCATCTTCTTCTTTTTTATTATTTTCTTTGTTATTTCTTTCTTCTCTTTTCTCATCTTCTTCTTTTTTATTATTTTCTTTGCTATTTCTTTCTTCTCTTTTCTCATCTTCTTCTTTTTTATTATTTTCTTTGCTATTTCTTTCTTCTCTTTTCTCATCTTCTTCTTTTTTATTATTTTCTTTGCTATTTCTTTCTTCTCTTTTCTCATCTTCTTCTTTTTTATTATTTTCTTTGCTATTTCTTTCTTCTCTTTTCTCATCTTCTTCTTTTTTATTATTTTCTTTGCTATTTCTTTCTTCTCTTTTCTCATCTTCTTCTTTTTTATTATTTTCTTTGCTATTTCTTTCTTCTCTTTTCTCATCTTCTTCTTTTTTATTATTTTCTTTGCTATTTCTTTCTTCTCTTTTCTCTTCGTCTTCTTTTTTATTATTTTCTTTGCTATTTCTTTCTTCTCTTTTCTCTTCGTCTTCTTTTTTATTATTTTCTTTGCTATTTCTTTCTTCTCTTTTCTCATCTTCTTCTTTTTTATTATTTTCTTTG
Organism: Acanthosepion esculentum; assembly: GCA_964036315.1. Classification (NCBI taxonomy): domain Eukaryota; kingdom Metazoa; phylum Mollusca; class Cephalopoda; order Sepiida; family Sepiidae; genus Acanthosepion; species Acanthosepion esculentum. Next base: position 63,820,206 of record OZ038496.1, on the reverse strand, counting down.
CTATTTCTTTCTTCTCTTTTCTCTTCGTCTTCTTTTTTATTATTTTCTTTGCTATTTCTTTCTTCTCTTTTCTCATCTTCTTCTTTTTTATTATTTTCTTTGCTATTTCTTTCTTCTCTTTTCTCTTCGTCTTCTTTTTTATTATTTTCTTTGCTATTTCTTTCTTCTCTTTTCTCATCTTCTTCTTTTTTATTATTTTCTTTGTTATTTCTTTCTTCTCTTTTCTCATCTTCTTCTTTTTTATTATTTTCTTTGCTATTTCTTTCTTCTCTTTTCTCTTCGTCTTCTTTTTTATTATTTTCTTTGCTATTTCTTTCTTCTCTTTTCTCATCTTCTTCTTTTTTATTATTTTCTTTGCTATTTCTTTCTTCTCTTTTCTCATCTTCTTTTTTATTATTTTCTTTGCTATTTCTTTCTTCTCTTTTCTCATCTTCTTCTTTTTTATTATTTTCTTTGCTATTTCTTTCTTCTCTTTTCTCATCTTCTTCTTTTTTATTATTTTCTTTGCTATTTCTTTCTTCTCTTTTCTCATCTTCTTCTTTTTTATTATTTTCTTTGCTATTTCTTTCTTCTCTTTTCTCATCTTCTTCTTTTTTATTATTTTCTTTGCTATTTCTTTCTTCTCTTTTCTCTTCGTCTTCTTTTTTATTATTTTCTTTGCTATTTCTTTCTTCTCTTTTCTCTTCGTCTTCTTTTTTATTATTTTCTTTGCTATTTCTTTCTTCTCTTTTCTCATCTTCTTCTTTTTTATTATTTTCTTTGTTATTTCTTTCTTCTCTTTTCTCATCTTCTTCTTTTTTATTATTTTCTTTGCTATTTCTTTCTTCTCTTTTCTCTTCGTCTTCTTTTTTATTATTTTCTTTGCTATTTCTTTCTTCTCTTTTCTCATCTTCTTCTTTTTTATTATTTTCTTTGCTATTTCTTTCTTCTCTTTTCTCTTCGTCTTCTTTTTTATTATTTTCTTTGCTATTTCTTTCTTCTCTTTTCTCATCTTCTTCTTTTTTATTATTTTCTTTGCTATTTCTTTCTTCTCTTTTCTCTTCGTCTTCTTTTTTATTATTTTCTTTGCTATTTCTTTCTTCTCTTTTCTCATCTTCTTCTTTTTTATTATTTTCTTTGCTATTTCTTTCTTCTCTTTTCTCATCTTCTTCTTTTTTATTATTTTCTTTGCTATTTCTTTCTTCTCTTTTCTCATCTTCTTCTTTTTTATTATTTTCTTTGCTATTTCTTTCTTCTCTTTTCTCATCTTCTTCTTTTTTATTATTTTCTTTGCTATTTCTTTCTTCTCTTTTCTCATCTTCTTCTTTTTTATTATTTTCTTTGCTATTTCTTTCTTCTCTTTTCTCATCTTCTTCTTTTTTATTATTTTCTTTGCTATTTCTTTCTTCTCTTTTCTCTTCGTCTTCTTTTTTATTATTTTCTTTGCTATTTCTTTCTTCTCTTTTCTCTTCGTCTTCTTTTTTATTATTTTCTTTGCTATTTCTTTCTTCTCTTTTCTCATCTTCTTCTTTTTTATTATTTTCTTTGTTATTTCTTTCTTCTCTTTTCTCATCTTCTTCTTTTTTATTATTTTCTTTGCTATTTCTTTCTTCTCTTTTCTCTTCGTCTTCTTTTTTATTATTTTCTTTGCTATTTCTTTCTTCTCTTTTCTCATCTTCTTCTTTTTTATTATTTTCTTTGCTATTTCTTTCTTCTCTTTTCTCTTCGTCTTCTTTTTTATTATTTTCTTTGCTATTTCTTTCTTCTCTTTTCTCATCTTCTTCTTTTTTATTATTTTCTTTGTTATTTCTTTCTTCTCTTTTCTCATCTTCTTCTTTTTTATTATTTTCTTTGCTATTTCTTTCTTCTCTTTTCTCTTCGTCTTCTTTTTTATTATTTTCTTTGCTATTTCTTTCTTCTCTTTTCTCATCTTCTTCTTTTTTATTATTTTCTTTGCTATTTCTTTCTTCTCTTTTCTCTTCGTCTTCTTTTTTATTATTTTCTTTGCTATTTCTTTCTTCTCTTTTCTCATCTTCTTCTTTTTTATTATTTTCTTTGCTATTTCTTTCTTCTCTTTTCTCTTCGTCTTCTTTTTTATTATTTTCTTTGCTATTTCTTTCTTCTCTTTTCTCTTCGTCTTCTTTTTTATTATTTTCTTTGCTATTTCTTTCTTCTCTTTTCTCATCTTCTTCTTTTTATTATTTTCTTTGCTATTTCTTTCTTCTCTTTTCTCATCTTCTTCTTTTTTATTATTTTCTTTGCTATTTCTTTCTTCTCTTTTCTCTTCGTCTTCTTTTTTATTATTTTCTTTGCTATTTCTTTCTTCTCTTTTCTCATCTTCTTCTTTTTTATTATTTTCTTTGCTATTTCTTTCTTCTCTTTTCTCTTCGTCTTCTTTTTTATTATTTTCTTTGCTATTTCTTTCTTCTCTTTTCTCATCTTCTTCTTTTTTATTATTTTCTTTGTTATTTCTTTCTTCTCTTTTCTCATCTTCTTCTTTTTTATTATTTTCTTTGCTATTTCTTTCTTCTCTTTTCTCTTCGTCTTCTTTTTTATTATTTTCTTTGCTATTTCTTTCTTCTCTTTTCTCATCTTCTTCTTTTTATTATTTTCTTTGCTATTTCTTTCTTCTCTTTTCTCATCTTCTTCTTTTTTATTATTTTCTTTGTTATTTCTTTCTTCTCTTTTCTCATCTTCTTCTTTTTTATTATTTTCTTTGCTATTTCTTTCTTCTCTTTTCTCATCTTCTTCTTTTTTATTATTTTCTTTGCTATTTCTTTCTTCTCTTTTCTCATCTTCTTCTTTTTATTATTTTCTTTGCTATTTCTTTCTTCTCTTTTCTCATCTTCTTCTTTTTTATTATTTTCTTTGCTATTTCTTTCTTCTCTTTTCTCATCTTCTTCTTTTTATTATTTTCTTTGCTATTTCTTTCTTCTCTTTTCTCATCTTCTTCTTTTTTATTATTTTCTTTGCTATTTCTTTCTTCTCTTTTCTCATCTTCTTCTTTTTTATTATTTTCTTTGCTATTTCTTTCTTCTCTTTTCTCATCTTCTTCTTTTTTATTATTTTCTTTGCTATTTCTTTCTTCTCTTTTCTCATCTTCTTCTTTTTATTATTTTCTTTGCTATTTCTTTCTTCTCTTTTCTCATCTTCTTCTTTTTATTATTTTCTTTGCTATTTCTTTCTTCTCTTTTCTCATCTTCTTTTTATTATTTTCTTTGCTATTTCTTTCTTCTCTTTTCTCATCTTCTTCTTTTTATTATTTTCTTTGCTATTTCTTTCTTCTCTTTTCTCATCTTCTTCTTTTTATTATTTTCTTTGCTATTTCTTTCTTCTCTTTTCTCATCTTCTTCTTTTTATTATTTTCTTTGCTATTTCTTTCTTCTCTTTTCTCATCTTCTTCTTTTTATTATTTTCTTTGCTATTTCTTTCTTCTCTTTTCTCATCTTCTTCTTTTTATTATTTTCTTTGCTATTTCTTTCTTCTCTTTTCTCATCTTCTTCTTTTTATTATTTTCTTTGCTATTTCTTTCTTCTCTTTTCTCATCTTCTTCTTTTTATTATTTTCTTTGCTATTTCTTTCTTCTCTTTTCTCATCTTCTTCTTTTTATTATTTTCTTTGCTATTTCTTTCTTCTCTTTTCTCATCTTCTTCTTTTTATTATTTTCTTTGCTATTTCTTTCTTCTCTTTTCTCATCTTCTTCTTTTTATTATTTTCTTTGCTATTTCTTTCTTCTCTTTTCTCATCTTCTTCTTTTTATTATTTTCTTTGCTATTTCTTTCTTCTCTTTTCTCATCTTCTTCTTTTTATTATTTTCTTTGCTATTTCTTTCTTCTCTTTTCTCATCTTCTTCTTTTTATTATTTTCTTTGCTATTTCTTTCTTCTCTTTTCTCATCTTCTTCTTTTTATTATTTTCTTTGCTATTTCTTTCTTCTCTTTTCTCATCTTCTTCTTTTTTATTATTTTCTTTGCTATTTCTTTCTTCTCTTTTCTCATCTTCTTCTTTTTATTATTTTCTTTGCTATTTCTTTCTTCTCTTTTCTCATCTTCTTCTTTTTTATTATTTTCTTTGCTATTCCTTTCTTCTCTTTTCTCATCTTCTTCTTTTTTATTATTTTCTTTGCTATTTCTTTCTTCTCTTTTCTCTTCTTCTTCTTCTCTTTCTTCTACTTCTTTTTTCTTCTTTTTTTGCTATTTCTTCTCTTTTCTCTTCTTCTTCTTCTTTTTTTCTTCTATCTACTTTTTCTTGTATTTCTTCTTATTCTCTTTCCTATTTCTTTCTTATTTTTTCTCGACTTCTTTTCTTTTTTCTTCTTTGTCGCAGACTTCTTCTATTTCATCTTTTATTTCTTTTAATTTTCTTTGCTATTTCTTCTTCTGTTTCTTCTTCTTCTTCTTCTCCTCCTTCTTCTTCTTCTTCTTCTTCTTCTATCTATCTATATTTTATTATATTTCTTCTCGTTTTGTTTCCTATTTCTTTCTTTCCTCTCCACTTCTTTTTATTTTCTTCTATTTTTTTTTCTGCAATTTTTTTCTTCTTTCCTTCTTCTTCTTCATTTTCTTCTTCTTTTTCTTTTTCATCTATCTATTTTTCTTATATTTCTTCTTATTTACTTTACCATTTCTTCTTTTCTCTCAGCTTCTTATTGTTTTTCTTCTATATCTTTTTTCTTTCCTATTTATTTATTCTTCCTTCTTCGCTTCTCCTTCTTTTTCTCCCCATTTTCCCCATATATTCTTGTAAAAATCTGCCATCAAAAAATGTCACTCTACTTGATAAATAAAGTTACATTTGCTTGAAGAGAAGTGTGAACCGGTCCATCATTACGGTCTATATTTGAAAAAATATTCCTTTTTTCTCTCTCTTTTAAATATACCTTTTACTCATTTTACCGGGAAAAAATTATAACAATACGTTTCAAAATTCCTTGACTTTATATAGAAACAAATTCAACTAAACTTCTAATTTTACAATAGCAATACAAATGCTTAAAAATCTCTATCGAGAGCAAATCACTCCTATCGTTTTTTTTTTCTATCTGTGGTTGTAATCGGCAGATAGAAAAAATGGTCAGCTTACTGTTACGCAACTTTAAGATTCAGCACTTAAAATATTGCCGTATTTACTAAAGTTCTGAGAACATTAACAAATCCGCAACTCCTTTAGCTACAAAGTAGATTATACTTGATGGCTATCATGCGTAACAGGACATAAGGTCATAAGAAGTCTACAAAATGGTCATGGTCTCCTAGATTTAATTTATACTTGCTCTGAATAAAGAAAGTCATAACCGTGGAGCACATATCTAGAATTACAGTTACTGTATTAATAGGTATTCATTAAGCTTATAATAAACTTAATTTATTTCGGCATATACATAAATCTGAGAGAAATTATCGAGCAGGGAGATCGTGTTACACCAATTTTCAGAAATGCCCTTTTTCATGCTTTCAAGACTAATATTTTGAACAAATGCAAAATTCGCAACTATTTCGGGCATGAGGCAGCCCCCTTTCACGTAAAATGCAAAAGACAAATACATGTAGAATTGAATTTCAATCTTGGTTCTTTTGTTGCAGACATGAGAACTAAAACCAGGAACAATGGGGAAGAGATTGTAATTGCAAGGGGAAATAAATCATCTGATTAATTTTTTTCAGTTGGCATTCGCACACTCTTAAGGAAAAATAAAAATGCATCACTATCTATAAAAGGCAGGATGTGTGTGTGTGTGTGTGTGTGTGTGTGTGTGTGTGTGTGTGTGTGTGTGTGTGTGTGTGTGTGTGTGTGTGTGTGTGTAGCGAATGCACGGCCGCAATTTTCGACGGATTTGCACCAAAATTCACATGCACATGATCCAAGTTAGCGAAAAAGACAAGACCGACGTTGCATTTTCCAAGTCCCATCGATAGTGGAAATAATCGATTTTTTTCAAGCTTCTACGGCAGTTTTCATGTAGTTTGCGGCCATTTTCTACTGGCCAGAGTGAGAGCCTATAGCTGGCTGCCACAAATAGGCAGGAAGATTCTATTGGACAGCGTGAGAGCCAACAGCTGACTGACACGAATGTTAACTAGCATGCTAGCATGCAAAAAAAAATCGATAGCTGCATTCGTCACAAGTGGGAAAAATTTAAATCTGCATGGCACTTTACTCCAATTGGCTCATTTGCTTGCTTAAACTCAACGTTGATTCTGATTCCGCATAACTGGGTTCGGTGTGAAAAGGTATTTGTTGTTAACATTCTTTTTTCATTCGGTTTTTCCAGTTACGAGTCCTTTTTTAAAGCTGATCGTTTTGTGTTCATTTTGTTTAGTTCTTTTTCGTAACAGATTTAATGTTTAGTATAGAGCTTAGAAAATATTCACAATGTGAGATAGGCAAGAAGTAAGGCATGTAGCAACATCAGCACGGCAAAGGGCACTCCTTTAAAGGCAAGGAAGGGCTAAAATATTTTAAGTCAAGTGATAGCGATTGCTGTATGAGCCGTACGATTTTTGAATCAAGCACGGACAATGCCGGGCCATGCTGCTAGTAAAATGATAAAATAAATAACGAGAGAGATGAGGACATACTCCTCGCCATATAATCTAAAAATGGAACGTTCACACGAGAAGAATAGATGTTCAAATTTGGAACGACTACATTGGAGAACTTTTCCACAAGAACAGAGGAGAGAAACCTGTCATGCTTAAAACATGGAAGGTTTTGATCTATGCTCGTTATTGACCAAAATGAACAAAAACAAAACTGCAGTACTAGATACTGTAATGTTTAGCAATAATGGTAATATTAGCGGTTTCTTTATAAGGAATCATTTGGCATTCTTTAATCCAGCAGCCCGTACGACGGTCGGATGAAATTTATGAAATCTTACACTTAAAACAATTCTGTCAAGACTCGGTTGTCGTTCTTTCCAGTATTGATGGGGTTTTTCTTCCAAACCTTTTGTTTTCAATAGTATAGAATGTTAACAGCTTAATTATACCATTATTTTCTCTTCGAGTTACATGTGATATCCATTTTAATTGTTGTTGTTATTATAACTCTTCGAGTGATATGGTTTTTGTTATCTGGTACAGTTCTTTGTGATTCTATAAACGCCAGAATGATCTTCTCCAAGATAAACTGTTTTAACTCACTCAAAGCCATTTTTAACCATTGATCTGCGAAAGCGGTTGCATATAGCTGACACTTTACAAATATCGAACGGGTTTAACGCTATGAGTGTCAGCCATATGAAAGTCTCGATCTATCAAGTCTATTTAAGAACTTAACTACAGAATCTACCTTACAATACAGTAATGGTCCCAATTGGTTTAACATTAGACATTCATTGAATCTTCGGTACCTAAGTTTTAAAATTAAATTATAAAAATGAAAAATCATTGCTGATTATTTCATTTTTGTTTTAATTGAAAGCTAAATGATTAAATATATTATTTCCAATAAGTAAAATATTCTGGTGTATTTCAGATAGAAATTATATAGATTGGAATGTCAAATCATTGCTCAATTTTTTTTACAAATTTTTAAGTGACCATTTTATTCATTTTAAGAAATTTATAAACAAACAAATTTATCGGTTTTAAAAATCTTTCAAAATTAAATTATAGATTTGTGACGTTATTTGAGTAGAATTAGAAAATTTTAAGTTAAATTAATCTGATTTTAAATAAATATTACTTACTTAGAACATAAAAAATATATACAAACATTTCTTAAGAATGGGTCCCCTATTTCTTTGATCTTTATTGATTTATCGAGAAGCTCTCAAGGTCATAACAGCTCTTATGGATAAGAAGAAATGACATGAATTTACGAAATCGAAGTGAACGTATGTTTGTTTTTTTTTAGTTTTTAACTGCCTAGAAATTTTTAAAAATTAACATATTTTCAGCAATTATTTATTTTATTGACTTTTAGTTAGGTTTCAAGAAGCTTTATGGAATTGGCATTTCGTCTCTCGGTTCTTACGTTTACTACAACCTTAAACAAAAATTTAATTAATTGAAGTATGACCCAAACTAAAATAAATACATAAAATAAAAATATATAGTGAAATAGCAATTAAGAAAAGTAAAACTTTTTTTGATATTTTGAAGGGATGATTTGCTAAGATGTTAATGACGAAAGAGAACTGAATTGAAAGTGAAATGATTGCAGTGCGTCAAACGACACTTAAATCACGTGATCTTTTTAAGGATTGTGTCATGTATATATTCCCATAGGTAGAAATTAGGAACGAATTTTGCACTAAAAATTATTTTTTAAATTTAAAAAAATATATTTGGGTACAAACGACTGTTATGAGCTTTTCAAATTTTGATTCGTAAATATACTTTTCAATTAACGACATCAGCAAACCACCGTCTTGAAAGCAATGAAGAATTTTAAACGATTTTTTAACTATTATATTAATTAAAATTTAAAAAAATGAAAAACTGTTCTAAAAATTCATTACTCATCGAAAAAATATTATTTCTTCACACAATAATGTCCTTCATATAACTTATTTACAAAAGCAATTAAACGCTTTTTTAATTAAATAATGTCATAATTTTATTCCATTTTTTATTTTACAATTCAGAGCAGATTTTTGAGGAAACGTGTAACTGTCTGACAAAAAAACAATTGCTTTACTTTCAGCAAAGAGTCCTATTTTTAATTAATAAAAAAATACATCCCGCCTTAAAAATTTAATTTCTCGAAATTTCATGAAATTAAGTAACTGGGTGGTATCATATGTAAAAAAAAAAAAAAAATTTTACCAAGATTTTCAAAAAATAAAGATTTCAAAAATAATTTCATTCATTTCTGAATATGTCCTGAAAGTTTCATTAAAATCAGACAATTATTTGAAATTTGCAAAAATTTCCAAATCAATGTTTTTTTCACCGGAAAAAAAAACATGAACGCAAAACCTAACTTTTATCTTTGACCCGCCGCTGACGTAAAAAAAATTTTTTTTTAAATCAAGATTTGTAACCAAGATTTACAACGTGCTAGATAGGAGTAAAAAATACTAAAAAATACTTTGGTATTTCCTCTTAATAATAACATAAGCATTTTCATGACGAAACTTTGTTTTTATTTAGTTTGGGGACTTTTTTCATTGAATCTATGCTGTTTTTTACGCGGCCAAGTAGAGGTATCTATTTAACATGGTTTGACTCAAGAAAGCCACAACTGCGGATTACATACCGAGGATTGCAGTCACTATTGTCATGGAGATGCTGTAAACATTAAACAATCTTTGACAATATTATTAAAGATTATCTTTCTATTCAGGAAGTAGCCGAACACGGTTGCCAACAACGTCTTTGTTGCTTTTAGCAGTGCTTTTCTAATTGTTTTGAAACAAGGAAACAATTTTTATTTATTTATGTGTTTGTTTTAATGGTTTCACGGAATTATTTCATGGTTTTCACTTGAAGACATTTTCTTTAACCCTATCCCTGCCTCATGTCGTACTATTCGGCTCTGTCTTCTTGGCAGCTCTGGTCACGCGGTAGTGTCCCTAAATATCTCTTTCCGTTCCGCCATCAGCCAAGAACCTGTTACCAACAGAATATATTTCTGTTTTCAACGAGCGGATTGGGACTAGTTTCATGAATTCCTCCGTGTCGTCCCTTCGAATGAAGTTTTTAATCATCCTGTTCAAAACTGCGCGTTTCAGGTCTCCTTCTGGGTGAAAGCCAGCATCGATGCTTTTATCCCAGTAGGAAATACCAAGTTAAATCGCGTTCATCTCCTTGGTTCTCATCTGCATGCTAGGCCGCTATAGCGCACAGGAATCATTCCTTCCGGCAATACCTGTCTCTTTGTCTCTGCTCACAATGAGCTGCATCTACTGCAAGGAAGGTTAGGTTACTTTGTCGTGCCAGAAATGTTTTTTCCCTCAGAGTCCATCTTGCAAATTTACAACTCTACCATTCGTCAGTGCATTAAATATTGTTGCCATATCTGGTCTGGTGCTCCTGCTATTCATCTCGAGGTCCTTGACAAAATCCAAAGAAAGATCCGCAACGTTATCGATCCTGACTTGGCATCTCGGCTTCAGTCACTTTCTTAGGTCCGACACTTTTACTGTTGAAATATTTAAATGTAACCAACACTTCTACTGCAAGAGTTTATTTTTTCACACTTCCCATTGTGAAACTTCCTTCCGTCTATTTGTTTCCCTGAAAACTACAATCTTCAAAAATTTAAATGCAACGTAAATCGCCATCTTCACTCTTCTTGAATACCGTTCATCTTTTATCTTTTCCTCAATCCCCCCATACCAAGTCTTTTCTCTCACATTCACTCTCTGTAACCCACTGCATACTAGTGGCATTCCCGTCTTGCTACGGGTGAAATTATTAAACAAAAAAGAAATTAAAATCTTAAAAAAATAACACAGGTAATCAATTAAATTATTAATATTGCAAGACGAAAAAGCCATTAAAATATAAATTCGCTGTATATAAATAACAGCTATTGATCTCCAAAAATACCTTAGATTTGTTACATAGAGAATTAAGCAACATAAAACAAACACTTATCAACAATATATATATATATATATATATATATATATATATATATATAATTCCGGAAAAATCCTCGTTGAAAACACAACTATACTTAAACATGAAAACAATAAACAAAAACAAAAAATTCTTGAAGCTATATACATAAAACAGTTGAAACCTAACCCGAACAAAGTAAACTATGAAATCTACACAAATATTCTTAAATGCCTGTAATTGATAACAGAACCCATTGGTTTATACCAACGGCTTCCCATACTTAATAGTTCTCATTTTCACTCTCGCGTGGTCATACGTGACGTCACGAGCTGCGGTGCGATTTTCGCTTCCGCGTCTTGTATACACGAGTTTGTCGTTGCTTGAAAATCTTTCATGCAACAAAAGCAGACTACCATTATTGTTTTATCCGTGTATTGTTTAATATATTGTAATGTAACTGTCATCATTGATAATGGCTTATGTAAGCCGAAAGCTTAGATACGATTACAAAACATGTATCAATATGGTGATTTTCTTTCATCTTTCAATGATAATGTTATTAAGCTAAACTGACAATATGAAAGGAATTTACTTAAAATAAATAGAGAAAACGCGTCTATTTTATTTAATGAAACATGCATCAATATATATATATATATATATATATATATATATATATATATATATATATATATATATATATATATATATGTATGTATGTATATGTATATGAAGAAATATAGTTTTAAGGTGTGCTATAATTATGGGATAAAGTGCTCAATATCAGAGATAGAGGGTATGTAAATATAAATATAAAAGTGAACATTGAAGTCAACACTCAGAGGCGACAGACTGTTTCATGCTAGATGCAATCGTCAGGCCGCCTGACGATTGCGTCTAGCATGAAACAGCCTGTGGCCTATGAGTGTTGACTTCTAATGTTCACTTTCATATATATATATATATATATATATATATATATAGTTGCAAGCAAATTTTTATTAACATGCTGTTGTTAATCGACAATGTACATTCTATATTATGTGTAGTTATTCATGACTGTAATAAATAAGTGGGGTAGAAAGAACAGTCAATTATGTGCCATGCGTGATACACGCTTAGACGATCATGTATCTTTCGATACATGAGTGACGAGGCAAATTTTTTCCCGCAGTAGGTTGCCATTTCTTTCTGTGCTAGACCATCCAAGGCTATAGAACCTGGTCTGTCCTGCTATTTACCCATGACTGGAGGGTGAAGAAGAGGATTAATACCTTTCCCAGTGATATTAGCACGTAAGTGAATGTAATGAATTAGACTGGAATTCCTCAATCCGAGCCTCTATCCAGTACTCCATTACTCCATCTTCCTGTACAACGATGGGCAACCATTTTATCAAATTACGAATTTAAAATGGACTTCTTACCATCATGTAAATTCATCGTCTAAGTTATACGGACAGGTTGTACAGACTTATTCCAAGGAATAATGAAACTTTTGAAGACATGGTCATTGTTCCTCTACAATCGATAGTAGAGATAAAAATGTACTATGCAATACTGTGCGGGAACTACCTGTGACGTTGTAAGATATAAAATGTAAAGCGTTGATAGACAAATTTATTACAGAAATGAAGAAAAGATTTCAAGACAGGACTGAAGCAGACTCAGGAGTATACTCAATATGCGATGACGTTTTCTTGTACAGTGAAAGAGTATTGGTATCTTTGGCACTACAAAAGAGAATCCTGAAAGAATTTAAGGAGTCCGAAGAATTGGCAGGATGGTGTATCAAGTAAAAGGTCCTGAAATGGTGCACAAGAGGCACTATAATCAAATTAAAAGTAGGTATTCAACGGAAGAGAACACTACTCTACACGACGTTGAACCTATAGAGATTCGTTTTGATACTTTCGATATAACCATCCCTCAGAAAGCCCCGGAGATATAAGTCCGAAAGAGACGAAGTAAAAGAAAAAGAAGGAATACGGAAAAGATTGAAGTCAACCCAAAAAGAATATTGACTCTGTACAGAGAAAATCCAAAAAGAGGCTGTTGTAGCATACCTACCAAGTCGATAAAGGACAAATTTATCGACTTGGTATTTGTATTATATATATATATATATATATATATATATATATATATATATTAGAGAATCACCACAAAATGACATGGACCAATATCAACTACGAAAACTGCACAACACTTTCAAAGTATGTTTGGTGATTAAAAAACAACCATCAGAATCCAACCATTAGCTGGAAGATAATCGCGAAAGCTAAACCATAATTGGAAAGGGAGTCAGATGTAACTTGTGTTTGTTGGAGAAGCTTATTATATTAAAACGCGTAAGTAACCCTAACAATCTGAACACGAGAACAGATTTGATGTGTACATATACCTATAAGACCAAGCACATTGACCCCGATTAAAAGTGTTGTAGCATACCTACGGACGATAATGGGTATGTCCCCATTCACATAAATACAGTAGTAAATAATGTATGTTGGTTTGCAATTGGAGATTCATTGTGGTATTCACATGACTCACTTTACATGACTCACTTGTACGCGCCTCTGGCGAATCTTATATTTGTTTTTCTTGTCCTAAGTATTATCGTTCATTACCAACCTTCGTGTGCTTATTCTATTCAGTAATCTTCCCTAGGTTACAACAAAAAGTGATTCCAAAATAGATTTTGCGAATATTAATATAATATGCAATAACTATTAATATACTTAGAACCCATCATTAATAACATTTCTTATATATCTATACACACATATAATCCCATATTACCATACTCGATTAATTTATAAGGTGTGTATATATAACGTTTGGAGTAATTTGACGTCTACTTATCATCTCTCAGTTGCGTCTCTGTCTTTGGGCAGAGTGCGCTCAGGGGCTTCTTTCAAGGGCAGAGGGACAATTGAGGAAAATCATACTGAAGAGGTGCCCAGCCCTTGGGAACAGCTGCCCGAGGCCGCGCCCTCCCATTGCACCAGGGGAAGAGATCGGTGCTCGCACCGAGGCCCGCGCAACCGACGGTTGCGGAGGCTGAGGTGATTTTTTGTTGTTAACCCGAGCGTACGCGCTCGGGTCCCCACCTAAAAATAGACCAATGTGTCACATCTCGTTCAAGTGGAGGACACAGTAAATACCGCGTGTGTAAATATAACTACACCTTTGTAAGTATAAGGCTTGGTTCCAAATACATTAGATATAGAGTCCAGGACTATTATTATATTTACACCATGAGTCCTAGTTTACTTTGTTATAACTATGTATTTTTTGCAAAAAAAGAGTTATCCTCCTTGTTACCTAACTTAATTTCAAATTTAAATATTCTTTTTAATTCGCAGTCTTCCGAACTTAAGAATTTGAATAATATAAATTATAAACAATTAATTATAATATTTTAGGCAACAATAATTAAATAAACAAGTCTTAACACACAATTTTAAACCATCACGACGTGAACGCAAATCTCATAACGGTCAAAATATACTCAGCACCTGAAGATCGCGAGATCGCATGAAACTCCGCGTCGTTGGATATTATGTCTATTAACTAATATATATTTATAGCGCTGTTAAATAACATTGAGTACTGTATTTATAACAGCTGAGGAAGAAATTTATTTATATATCCGTGCAAGTATAGGTGCGTATATGTATATTATTTATCATACTCAAATATATATATATATATATATATATATATATATATATATATATATATATAATCCTTTATTTAAATATTATAACATAAATATGTTATGAAATCACCATATAACATATTTATGTTATAATATTTAAATAAATGATTATATCTGCTCTACTCTGCATTGAGCACTCTTTAAAGAATAATAATTGTTGGTTATTGGAATTTAGTCCGTATATACCAATCCCACACTTGGGTATATATATATATATATATATATATATATATATATATATATATATGTACATACATTTGAAGAGAGCAATTTAAGGTGTTGTGGGATTTCTTTTTTAATTCAGACATATTTCTTATTGCTATAAACGTTATTAAATTGTGAAATTAATGTCTGCTTGACTCAAAATCGAAAATCTTATTGAAAAAGTGTGATATTTGCTTTAATAAGGTATTCAGTATCTAGACTGGTAGATATTCCACTTTTTAAAAAAACAGAGATGGCAATCAAACATGTGTACCCACTAAATATAACGTTATATATATATATATATATATATATATATATATATATATATATATATATATATATATATATATATATATATGACATATATATATGACAGTGAAAACGCATCTGCCACCATGTTTGTCTATTCTGTATTTATAAACGCATAGCCGCTACCATTTCCTAAGGCATGATATCGACGTAAGTGATTTCGGTAAGGACATTTAAGACATTGAAAGTTGTCGACCATCGACTTTAAGCTTCCTGTCTTTTATCCCCAGAGACATTATTCAGTCAGTCAGATGCTTAGAACGCTTAGAACAAGTTAAACCGCAAGAATAAAAGTTTCGTCTTTCCTACGGATACTATTCTTGGAATTCAAGTTGCGCCCCCATTCCCCCACAAAGAGAACACTTTATTCGTGTTGCGAAGTCTTTGAATTCCCTTGGCGCAATCATTTATTTTTTTTCTTTAGAAAATTGTAAACTCAAGTACTTGTATTTGGTTTATTGCTTCATTGACAGAGGCGTTTTAATACGAAATCCCGTTGCTGACAAATCAGTTTCTATTTAAGAAGCCTATTTCTGTTAAACTATACCCGCGCGGACGTCTACTGATTATACAGGCTTTCCCAATAAAGCTGACATCATTTCGTAGCCTAATAACATAGCCAATTCTCGCTCAAATTTTAACAAAATGTGTAAAAATTAAGTTGAACGTTTAATATTTTCTTTTTTTCAGGATGGGGAATGACATTCGCTAGAAATCAGACGGCATTTTTTTACTGTTAAAGTATTCTCGAGCACAGTCAATCAAGAGTGTGTATCGTGCATCTTCGAGAAATTCAAGAAATATGTACCAATTGGAAATCAAATTTGGACATGACACCAAATTTTCAACGGGGAAGTCTGTTTTTGCAGTACCGGAAGATATCGTCAATCAGGGTCGAGAAACATTTGTGCGAAGCCATAGAATGTCTATAAGAAGAGCATCTATGGAAGCCTAGGTTCCTCGCGCAACACTTTGGCACTGGAGAATGTTACGCAAGACATGCTACAGCATGTTTGGCAGGAGCTGGACTACCGACTTGACGTGTGTCGTTTTACATGTGGGGCGCATATTGAACATTTGTGAAATCAGTTGTAAAATCTACATTCCTTTGAATATCTTGCTTGAATTTTGATAAATAAATCTTTTATTGTTCAAAATCAAGCCTATTTAATGTGGCTTGCCTGGGGCATGGATTTACTCTGATATTCGCATTTTAATATTTTATATTCCGATCTACAAGGAACTACATATCTTCTTTGGTGTAGCTACCATGGTGGCAAAACTAAAGTAAAGATCCCACAATGAAAACAGAATGAAAACTGTCGCAGATTCTAATCAAGAACAAGGACAACATCCCATCTAAGACATACAGGCAGTTGTCGCAGCGTTACACCAAGCTACCTCACATAATTCCCCCAAATTCACAATGACCTGTATTCCGTTCAGGCCGATTGTTAGCTGCCAAAGCTCTGTTTAGCACCCTCTGAGTTCCTTCCTTGTAGATATAATTGACCCATTAAAAGGAAAATCACCTTCATATGTCAGAAACTCCGCCCACTTCGTGTAAATAATCAAAGATGCCTCCATCCAATCCAACCAAATGGTGATTCTGAGTGTGGTGAGTTTGTTCACCAATGTGTCCACGGAGTAGGGACAGACTGGTCTCAAAATCATCCCTAGGAAAACGGACCAGTATACTAACAGATAACCTGATGGAGATACTGTCTTTCTGCACACAAACAACACACTTCGCAATGGGATCAGACATATCGACAGGATGAAGGCTTAACAATGAGTTCGCCATTATCACCAGCATTGACAAACATATACATGTTATACTTCGAAGAAAGGACATTAGAATACACTTTCACTAAAGCCAACCCTATAGCTGTGATATGTAAATGGCACCTTCATACTCTGGCCACACCAAGAAGAGGTCCATATGAACTCAATAAGATCATCGATACAGTTCGCGATGTAGAGAGAAAACGCCAACAAACTCTCATTCTTGGGTGTAGTAATATCTCTAGCAGAGCATGTGTTAAAAACATACGTATACGGCAAGGCAACATTCACCTCAACTTCAACTCTCACCACCCATATAGTGAAAAAAAAGGGATTGTCCGCTGCCCACAACATCTGTTAAAACTCACAAGTGGTGACCCAGAGATATATGAACAAGAAATGGTCAGTATAAGCAGTACCCTACTACGTAACAACTACCCTGGCTACATGGCAGCAGCTCCGAAAAACGGGAATAGAAGAGTACAAAAGGGTAACAACACTCTGTACATTATTTGACCTATGTGATTTATAAAGACATGTTGGGATAAGTGTAATGATAATGAAGGTGAGTATATTTAAAATATCTATTACTTACTTATAATATCAAATCCTCCTAACAATTTCTATCATGTATATATATATATATATATATATATATATATATATATGGTCATCCACGGGCAGACTGTTTTGCGGTACCATAGCTCTTCAATGTGTCTAGACGTCCGATTGCTTCAAGTCGGGATCGAAAACCGACCGATTTGGCATCAATCAGAGATCCTACACCGAGGCTATCGACGCACGGCAATGAGAAAGAGAAATTTTAACGTTTTCTATGCGAAATATATATATAACATGGTTGTCAAGAGCAAATATGGACAGTCATATGAAATCACACAAAAAGATACCTAACGGTGTCCCGACTATGACACTATATATATATATATATATATATATATATATATATATATATATATATATATATATATATAGGTATGTATGTATTTATGTGTATGTGTGTGTGTTTGTGTGTGCATATATATATATATATATGTATATATATATATATGTATATATACATATATATATATATGTATGTATATATATATGTATATATGCATACATATATATATATATATATATATATATATATATATATATATATATATATATATATATATATATAGGAATAGACTTTTCATTTATTAATCTGACATATTTAATATTCGAGAAATCTTGTTGGAAAAACATGCCCCACCACCACCACCACCACTGGATATGATTTTTCGAATATTCAGGCCGATAGATGGAATTAAATAAAAACAGAGCACCTACTCAAGTATGGTCTCCATTAAAAATATAAAAGTAAGTCAAAACTTTCGCCATAACGTATTTTTAGACCAGAGTGTGGATAATTTTTGATTTTCCCTCGTACACAGATATATATGTGTGTGTGTGTGTGTCAGAGAGAGAGAGAGAGAGAGAGAAGTAGAGGCAGAGACAGAGAGACAACAAACACCGAAAAGCGATCAAATTGTGTCTCCGAGTTTCACGCTAAGGCGATCTTCAGTGGATATTGATCTTTCATATTTGATGATGGACCTATCGTGAAACTCGAGAATCCCTATTTGAGATCGGATTCCTTGATCGTTTTGTCGTGTTTGTTGGCGTTACTGACCTTAGTTTGATTCCCAAGATCATGGCTGTTTTTTAAGGTCCGTAGATGAGAAGGTGTTCTCTGTCTTCTAGATCGAATGTAGTAAATCATTTACGAACACTACTCAAGCATATGGCATCATCTCTATAAACGGCAAATATCTTTTCTGCTGTTTGTATAGATTTTCTTTTTCCTCTCCGAAAAAAAACATAAAACGAAAAAGATATCATTTCATTTTCTACCATTTTCAATTTAACATTAAAACATTTAAAATCAATCCACACCTGAATTGTATAGAAAGACATGTTGAAATATTTACTTTATAATATATATATGTGTGTGTATGTGTGTGTGTGCGCGTGTGTGTGTGTGTGTGTGTGTGTGTGTGTGTGTGTGTGTGTGTGTGTGTGTGTGTCACGTGCGAAACGAAATGTTTGAAACGCCACCTATTGAAAAACGCTACGAACACATGTCGGTATTTCAATTGAATTATGTAATTCAACCATGTCAGTTCGTGTTGTCGTGTAGATAGATAGATAGATAGATAGATAGATAGATAGATAGATAGATAGATAGATAGATAGATATTGAACGGGCTGAGATAATAGATAGATAGATAGATAGATAGATAGATAGATAGATAGATAGATAGATAGATAGATATTAAACGGGCTGAGATAATAGATAGATAGATAGATAGATAGATAGATAGATAGATAGATAGATAGATAGATAGAAAGAGAGAGAGAGAGAGGTGAACATACGGAGATAGATAGATAGATAGATAGATAGATAGATAGATAGATAGATAGATAGATAGATAGATAGATAGACTGGGAACATATGAATCAAGCTGATACTTTTCAGTTTCACGCACCAATGAGTTAATCAAACAATGAGCAACTACTCTTCTAGCGGTAAAATGGTTCTTCTCTTTGATTGTTGCTTTTGTTGTTTAGGACTAATGCTGGAAATCGGAAAGCCGACTTCCAATTCTATTTAGATGTTTAATATTCACTTAAACTCAAATACCCCTGGGGGAGAGATGAATCAGTCTCTACTCCTCTCAGTTATGTCTTCATTTGTAGGATCAGTAAATCATTATTTTCTCCATAAAATTATTACAATCAAGAATCATTCTGGCTTTAAATAACCTGCAAAAGGTTGGTAAGCAGTAAAGAAACAAATCGACAAAATAAAAAACTAGGTTTCTGCCATCTACGATCTTCAAAAGATTAACTGTCATGTCAATTGTCATTCTCTATCTCCCTGAAACATATTTGTTATTGTACTCTCTGTTTCATTTAGTCTCGGTAATCCCCTGGACTGAAATGGTAAAAAAAATTCTCTCTCTCTCTCTCTCTCTCTCTCTCTCTCTCCTCTCTCTCTCTCTCTCTCTCTCTCTCTATATATATATATATATATATATATATATATATATATATATATATTCCATCTATGTATTTTTAAGGGTATAAAATTTAACACGAGACAACATACATCAATCCTCGAAGTATGCAAGAAAAAACCCCGACAATATTGTTTTTTATAAGCGTTTCACCCCAAGCAAGGCGGGAAGCCACTAGCACGCAAGGGGTTACAGAGAGTTGGAGTGATAGACGAAAGGATGAAGAGAAGGATATGGGATAGGTCAAGTCATCTAGAGACGTCGATTGACATTACATTTGAATAGTTGGAGATTGTAATTATCAAGGAAAAGGGGGGGAGTTTCACAAAGAAGAAGTGCGAGACTTTAAGCTATTGGAGTAGAAGAGACGGCTACATTTAACAGTTTCGATAGTGAAAGGGTGAGAGCGAGATGTCAGCCTAGTTGAACGCTTAAATTCATGAAGTCTGGGAATCAGCGAAAGCAGCTAATCGGATCAGTTACCATGAAAGTATTTGTAAAAAAGACAGAGATGCGACGGCACGTCTGTGAGAGAGTGACTGCAGATGAGATGACAGATCAGAGCCAATTACATTGCATATCCGTCTCTGGATTTTATCAAGAACCTTGAGATAAACAGAAGTGGCTCCAGACCATATAGGGCAGCAATACTCCATGCAAGGGCGAATGGTTGATTTGTAGGATCGACTCTGGCGAGAAAAATTTCCTGGCGCGGCAAATGGAGCCAACTTTCCTTTCGATGGATGAAGCTATTCCATCTCAGGCCAGCAGTCAATGTGAGACCTAGTAGTCTCAAAGAGGTGATCTCGAGAAGTTGAGCGTCAGACATTGTAATGGGGGGGCAGGGAAGGTTCTCTGTGGTGATTAATAGAGAACAGTTTTGTTTTTGAGGCATTACAGTTAACCAGCCAATTCCTGCCCCAGTTCACAATCGACTGTAGGTTCTTTTCGAGACGAACGGCCAGGTAAGTTTTGTCAGCGACACTAGATTTGTTTTTGAGGCAGGGGTAAATAGTAGTGTTGTCCGCATAGATGCCTACTTGGGAACCTATGACATCAGGAAGATCGTTAATGAAGATAAGGAATAGAGTAGGGCCTAGGATAGAGCCTTGGGGAACACCTACGTTCGTCGAATAGGAGCTAGAGGAGAATCCGTTGAGAACGACCTTCAATACACGGTTTGACAGGAATGGTTGTATGAAGTCAAACAATCGACCTGAAATTCCGTATCCCTGAAGCTTGTGAAGAAGGCCGGCTTTCCAAACCCTATCAAACGCTTTGGAGATATCTAGAGCCACGGCACGAGTTTCTTCGTAATTATGAAGAGCTTGGTAAATAATTTCAGTGATGGCCGTAAGCACATTAGCTGTAGAACGGGGAATAGACTTATCTCATTGACCTTCTTATGCACTAAAATACAAATTAGGTACTTTCATCAGACATTATTGATTTATTGAATATTATTATTCTATTTATCTGTTGAGCAATTTATGCCGATGTTCTGCTGGCTTCAAAATTGCGTCAAATTCTAGTAATTTTACATACTTTTAATAGGTGTATATGAACTGTATTATTATTATTATTATTATTATTATTATTATTATTATTATTTATTCTTCCTTGAATATCTCTCATACACACATTTCTTTTCGGGTTCCAACCAGAGAACAAAGGTCAGAAATGGCACCATGACAATTACCACTGTGTAATTAAAAAAATATAAACCCTTCGTTATGTGAAAGCTGTATTTGTGAGTACAATCTTTTGTATTTCTATATAAGATATGAGCTACCAGAAATCCCTTCAATGAGAATCGGAACCTTTTCCAATCAAACCGAGAGATCCAACTACAACTGGAATTGTTGATGTCCTCACATGCTACATTTTTGAGATTTCGATTTCTTTATAATTCTTTGAAGATCTGCAAAGATGCATTACAATCTGTAGGTACAGCCATGTCAGTAAGAAGGCATATTCTGTTTGTGTGGTCGTTTGATCACGATGCCTGGGCGTTTAGATTTGATTGTTCAATCTGTGTGTATTTTGAAGTCACATAAAATTGTTACAGGTCCTATCTCTGTAACCGGGTCTGGTTAGCGTTCATGCCGATTTCTTGCAGTTTCCATGCAATTTACATATTTTCCAATGCAGATATTGGCCCACACTGTCATGCCCGGTTTTATATTCAGTGGATGCCAATATCGTGCAATCTGATACAATATGGTCATTTGTTTTTGGATATTTGGCACAGAATCTGCATTTTGGGCTAACACAATTTTTTCAGTACGTGTGCTTACTAATTTATAGTTAGCAAGTATTAGTCCTGTGCTGCAAGAATAAAACCTTCAGTTTCAACTTTTAACCCTGCACTATATAACCAGTGATAGGTAGGTATGGGGTTTGTTTACGTCAGCTTATTTGGTACAGGCAGAGCATTTTCCATGAAGAGGGCTTATGTTGCCATCGTTTCTGCTTTCGGTATATAGCATTTTCTTTTGCTTTCTTTTTAGGTTTTTTGCCGCTGCAATAGCTGTATTATGGTTTATTTGCACTTCTTCACCCACTTAAAATTCCCTTTGAATTTGTTGGCTTCCTTTATTATAGAATAAAATTACTTATTTTTTTCATGTTTTTTGACACAGATGAACATCCAATCTTTTCTACTTTCTGGGTATCTTTGAAGACCAATTGTTGTGGCTTTGTAACACATTTCTAGTTGAACTAATCCTCTTCCACCTTCGGATCTGGATATATACAGACGATCAACATCAGCCTTAGGATGATGCATGCGGTGGCAACTGAGAAGCTTTCTCGTTTTGACATCCATTTGCTTAATGTCAGCTATGGTCCAATTAGAGATGGTGAAAATTTATTGCCCCTCAAGGACAGCCAGAGTGTTTACGGCTGATATTATATTTTTTAGAATTCCTTTCGCTATTTAACGCCAGACGCGTGTTGTATTATTTTCTTACTTTCCCTTTCATTTGGATATGATGTATTCCATCTCCTTCGCTGACTCCAGGTCTTTAAAGGCTTCCTCTTTTTCCAGTTCCCTAATCTTTGTGACATAATCTAGTTCTATTATTATTATCATTTAAATTTATTTAAGTATTTATCTGTGTTCACCCGCGTACAATATATAGCACAGGGCCGTATATAAAATTGGAATCCCATGTCCATTTCATTCAACGCGGAAGGTTTCAGGCATGAAAGATTGGCCCAAACATTGTACTTTTTAGTGCACTGAAGATGGTTAATCCATGTGAAGAGCGCCCTGCTGGAGCAGGACTTTGGTCACTTTACGCTTCGATGTCAAAAAGCAAATAAGTTCAACCCTTTTCTGAGATCATTAGAAACGCCTACGGCATTAAGATGTACGAATTGACGAACTCCATGCGGGATTTTAGCTGTAAATGTCTGAACTGTTGCCCTTAATAAATGTAACTCCTTGTGTTTTCAATGAGTGGTGTTTTCCTACGAAGTTCTACACAGTTCTTTCACGAAATTTTGTCGAAATATTGCTCGCTTAACTCTCAGCTATAGATTAAATAGCAGGGAATGCTGGACACTCTAGCCGTGGTCGAGAAATAGTATAGAAGGAAAACGCTGAATTCAAAACCATGTGTGACCCTCGTGGGACACACAGTTGAAATGTAACTAAGGTCCGCTCAGCGTAGTTGCTGTATAAACCAAAGCTTGTCTATGTGGGTGAAGAAGAAACACAAATGGGTCTGAGCAGATGAGCAAGATCGGAAACGTGCAGCTATGATAAAGATTGATTTGCAAGTGTGCCTTAAGGTCTAAAGAGTTCTGAAGATGGTTACTTTATTGAGTTCTGTCGAAACAAGAATTGCTATCTTATACGCGCAGATTCATATCAGCGTTCTAAGTGAGATAAATTCGTAATGGTTAGTCGTAATAGTAGAAGATATATCAGCTACATGGCTACATCATCATTTTCGATATGCTTCCGCCAACTGTTTGGATGTAGGAATAAGTAAAAGATTTAACAGAAATTGACAGTTATCAGCTAAATGTATTGGACTTCACAAGAAACATGTCAGACGACACTGACAAAGATAGGTCACTGAGTGGAACAAGACCTACACAATCACAATAAATGCACCAAGTAATAGAACCACATAACTATTATACATTGATGCAAGTATATATTTTCTATAAATATTTTCATGGTAATTGTTCTGATGTTTCTTAAGCGCTAACAGTTTCTTCTCCCACACCTCTGGTTTGTGAAGGTCTTTCCTGACCTCGTCCTTTCCAGTCAACTTTAATCTTCAAAAATTAAATCCTTAAGTCCTGTTCTTTTATTGTTCTCTGTCCTCAGTAATGTTTTTCTTTCTCTCATATTCTTTTTCCTTCAATAAACAATTGCCTTTTAGTGGCTTTATTGGGGTGAAATGATTGAAAAAAAACTCTAAGAGAAAATAATGACATAATTATGCTGAACTTCCACACTACTTCAAACAGAAGGTTAGGAAGGAAACCCCCATCAGTACAGGAAATAGAGATAACACTTTGTGGATTTGAGAAGGTTATAATTCAGACAAATAGTTTTAATATAAACATTTTATAAATTTCAACTGACTGTAGTTATGTTGGGTCAATGAATGTCGAATCATTCCATATAAGGAAACGGCTAATATTACCATTATTTTTGTAAAGTCCTTCTTATACTAATGTTCATCTAGGCTCGAGAACCACCCAAGGTAGAAGTTGATGCAGAGGTGTGTGATATTAGTGTAAGAGAATTTCGTAGGAAGTGAAAATTATGAGGATAAGATGGATTTATAACAAATGACTTGATGAGGTTTAAGACTTTATTGTTCAAGGCACATTCCACACGGGAGTTTTTATTTTTTCCTAAAGTAGCATATCTTAGAAAAAAGAACTTTCTGTATATAGTTGGAATACAGAGGAAATGAGTGTGATTCCGTGAACGTAAAATGGCAGGTCCTAGCTGTAAATTCCGGGACTAGTGTAACTAAAGATTGGAGCTTATTTGAACATTTGCCATGGAAATAGCGATAGAGTAGCAAATACTCCTGCGACGTTGTACCTGTGGGCAATTAGGCTTCAGAGCAGAAAATACGTTTCCATCAACACAAAGGGTGTATTTTGTATATTTCTATTAGTATATTGTGTTGCTTGTTCATTTTCTGATTAACTTGATATCGAAGGCAAAATAATTTCAAACGTTAAACAAAATTCTATAAAAGTAAAAAGTTGAATCAAATTTCGCCATTAACTCAATAGAAATGTCTGTATTTTGAAGTAATCTTCTAGTTCTAAATATTACAAATGATTAACAATTTTCATTTATTTTTATTTTCACACAACTTTTAAAATAAGTTGAGAAAATTAAATTCGACTTTAAATTCATAAACTACGATTTTGATTAATATTTGAATTTTCTGATCACTTTGCCGGATGAAACTGCCGAGAAAAAAATCGAAATATTAAAAGAAAAATCGGGATTTTACAAAGAACTGTCTTCCAAGGTGAAAGTTTTCGTCAGAAGTCAATCTGGAATTTCATACTTGTTTCTAAGCGCTTGAATAAAGGCAATTAGTATCTGCTGCTTGAAGAGGGTGGGGCCAATGTCTTTGGCAGTGATTGTGGAATCGAAAATGGTTGTTGCAGAGTTTCTTTTGCTGCGAATAATCAGGAATTACGTATGGCGGCAGAGTGGCGTTTTAATAGGAGGCCATTGTAGCTACAATGGCCTCTGATTACACCTTCAAAAGGAAGAAGAAGGATGAGGTGAAAATAAAAGGGGTAGAAAAATATAATGAGTATTTTATAGAGAAGAAGAAGAAGAAGAAGAAGAAGAAGAAGAAGAAGAAGAAGAAGAAGAAGAAGAAGAAGAAGAAGAAGAAGAAGGAGAAATGAAAAAGGAAAAGAAAAAAGAAAGAATGAAAATGGAAACGTATGACGCTAAGAATTAAGACAGATGAAAAAGAAAGAGGGTAGAGAAAGAAGACATCTTAGTGAAGAAGAAAGAATGAAATAAAACTAGGAAGGAAGGAAGGAAGAAGATGAAGAGGGGAGGGGGAGTTTAGATAATTAACGATGAAAGGAAAAGAAAAATATAAAAGAAAAATGAGAAAGAAGGAGTTAGATAAGGAAAGAAAGAAAAACAAGGAATGCGTGGGATGAAAGATAAAAGAGAAAGAGGGAATACTGAGTTTAGCTTATAAAAATGAAACGAAAAGAAGAAAGATCCAAACGAAAAATGAAAAGAGGGGAAAATTTAGTTTAGATAATGGGAAAAAAATGAAAAAGGAATGAGCGAGAAAAAATGTAAAAAGAGGGAAGGGTGAGCATAAATAATAAAAAAGAAAAGAAAAAAGAATGAAGAGGAAAGAGGGACGAATGAGTTTAGATAATGAAAAAGGAAAAGGAAAAAGGAATGAGTCAGATGAGAAAGGAGAAAAGAGGAAAGAAGGAAGAATGAGTTTAGATAATGAAAAAGAAAAGAAAGAAGAATCAGCGAGATGAAAAATGATAAAGAGGAAAGAGGGAAGAATGAGTTTAGATAATGAAAAAGAAAAGGAAAAAGGAATGAGCTAGATGAAGAGGAAAGAGGGACGAATGAGTTTAGGTAATGAAAAAGGAAAAGGAAAAAGGAATGAGTCAGATGAGAAAGGAGAAAAGAGGAAAGAAGGAAGAATGAGTTTAGATAATGAAAAAGAAAAGAAAGAAGAATCAGCGAGATGAAAAATGATAAAGAGGAAAGAGGGAAGAATGAGTTTAGATAATGAAAAAGAAAAGGAAAAAGGAATGAGCTAGATGAAGAGGAAAGAGGGACGAATGAGTTTAGGTAATGAAAAAGGAAAAGGAAAAAGGAATGAGTCAGATGAGAAAGGAGAAAAGAGGAAAGAAGGAAGAATGAGTTTAGATAATGAAAAAGAAAAGAAAGAAGAATCAGCGAGATGAAAAATGATAAAGAGGAAAGAGGGAAGAATGAGTTTAGATAATGAAAAAGAAAAGGAAAAAGGTATGAGCTAGATGAAGAGGAAAGAGGGACGAATGAGTTTAGGTAATGAAAAAGGAAAAGGAAAAAGGAATGAGTCAGATGAGAAAGGAGAAAAGAGGAAAGAAGGAAGAATGAGTTTAGATAATGAAAGAGAAAAGAAAGAAGAATCAGCGAGATGAAAAATGATAAAGAGGAAAGAGGGAAGAATGAGTTTAGATAATGAAAAAGAAAAGGAAAAAGGAATGAGCTAGATGAAGAAGAAAGAGGGACGAATGAGTTTAGGTAATGAAAAAGGAAAAGGAAAAAGGAATGAGTCAGATGAGAAAGGAGAAAAGAGGAAAGAAGGAAGAATGAGTTTAGATAATGAAAAAGAAAAGAAAGAAGAATCAGCTAGATGAAAAATGATAAAGAGGAAAGAGGGAAGATTGAGTTTAGATAATGAAAAAGAAAAGGAAAAAGGAATGAGCTAGATGAAGAGGAAAGAGGGACGAATGAGTTTAGGTAATGAAAAAGGAAAAGGAAAAAGGAATGAGTCAGATGAGAAAGGAGAAAAGAGGAAAGAAGGAAGAATGAGTTTAGATAATGAAAGAGAAAAGAAAGAAGAATCAGCGAGATGAAAAATGATAAAGAGGAAAGAGGGAAGAATGAGTTTAGATAATGAAAAAGAAAAGGAAAAAGGAATGAGCTAGATGAAGAAGAAAGAGGGACGAATGAGTTTAGGTAATGAAAAAGGAAAAGGAAAAAGGAATGAGTCAGATGAGAAAGGAGAAAAGAGGAAAGAAGGAAGAATGAGTTTAGATAATGAAAAAGAAAAGAAAGAAGAATCAGCGAGATGAAAAATGATAAAGAGGAAAGAGGGAAGAATGAGTTTAGATAATGAAAAAGAAAAGGAAAAAGGAATGAGCGAGATGAAGAGGAAAGAGGGACGAATGAGTTTAGGTAATGAAAAAGGAAAAGGAAAAAGGAATGAGTCAGATGAGAAAGGAGAAAAGAGGAAAGAAGGAAGAATGAGTTTAGATAATGAAAAAGAAAAGAAAGAAGAATCAGCTAGATGAAAAATGATAAAGAGGAAAGAGGGAAGATTGAGTTTAGATAATGAAAAAGAAAAGGAAAAAGGAATGAGCTAGATGAAGAGGAAAGAGGGACGAATGAGTTTAGGTAATGAAAAAGGAAAAGGAAAAAGGAATGAGTCAGATGAGAAAGGAGAAAAGAGGAAAGAAGGAAGAATGAGTTTAGATAATGAAAAAGAAAAGAAAGAAGAATCAGCGAGATGAAAAATGATAAAGAGGAAAGAGGGAAGAATGTGTTTAGATAATGAAAAAGAAAAGGAAAAAGGAATGAGCGAGATGAAGGGGAAAGAAGGACGAATGAGTTTAGGTAATGAAAAAGGAAAAGGAAAAAGGAATGAGTCAGATGAGAAAGGAGAAAAGAGGAAAGAAGGAAGAATGAGTTTAGATAATGAAAAAGAAAAGAAAGAAGAATCAGCGAGATGAAAAATGATAAAGAGGAAAGAGGGAAGAATGAGTTTAGATAAGGAAAAAGTAAAGGAAAAAGGAATGAGCGAGATGAAGAGGAAAGAGGGACGAATGAGTTTAGGTAATGAAAAAGGAAAAGGAAAAAGGAATGAGTCAGATGAGAAAGGAGAAAAGAGGAAAGAAGGAAGAATGAGTTTAGATAATGAAAAAGAAAAGAAAGAAGAATCAGCGAGATGAAAAATGATAAAGAGGAAAGAGGGAAGAATGAGTTTAGATAAGGAAAAAGAAAAGGAAAAAGGAATGAGCGAGATGAAGAGGAAAGAGAGACGAATGAGTTTAGGTAATGAAAAAGGAAAAGGAAAAAGGAATGAGTCAGATGAGAAAGGAGAAAAGAGGAAAGAAGGAAGAATGAGTTTAGATAATGAAAAAGAAAAGAAAGAAGAATCAGCGAGATGAAAAATGATAAAGAGGAAAGAGGGAAGAATGAGTTTAGATAATGAAAAAGAAAAGGAAAAAGGAATGAGCTAGATGAAGAGGAAAGAGGGACGAATGAGTTTAGGTAATGAAAAAGGAAAAGTAAAAAGGAATGAGTCAGATGAGAAAGGAGAAAAGAGGAAAGAAGGAAGAATGAGTTTAGATAATGAAAAAGAAAAGAAAGAAGAATCAGCGAGATGAAAAATGATAAAGAGGAAAGAGGGAAGAATGAGTTTAGATAATGAAAAAGAAAAGGAAAAAGGAATGAGCGAGATGAAGAGGAAAGAGGGACGAATGAGTTTAGGTAATGAAAAAGGAAAAGGAAAAAGGAATGAGTCAGATGAGAAAGGAGAAAAGAGGAAAGAAGGAAGAATGAGTTTAGATAATGAAAAAGAAAAGAAAGAAGAATCAGCGAGATGAAAAATGATAAAGAGGAAAGAGGGAAGAATGAGTTTAGATAATGAAAAAGAAAAGGAAAAAGGAATGAGCTAGATGAAGGGGAAAGAGGGACGAATGAGTTTAGGTAATGAAAAAGGAAAAGGAAAAATGAATGAGTCAGATGAGAAAGGAGAAAAGAGGAAAGAAGGAAGAATGAGTTTAGATAATGAAAAAGAAAAGAAAGAAGAATCAGCGAGATGAAAAATGATAAAGAGGAAAGAGGGAAGAATGAGTTTAGATAAGGAAAAAGAAAAGGAAAAAGGAATGAGCGAGATGAAGAGGAAAGAGGGACGAATGAGTTTAGGTAATGAAAAAGGAAAAGGAAAAAGGAATGAGTCAGATGAGAAAGGAGAAAAGAGGAAAGAAGGAAGAATGAGTTTAGATAATGAAAAAAAAAAGGAAGAAGAATCAGCGAGATGAAAAATGATAAAGAGGAAAGAGGGAAGAATGAGTTTAGATAATGAAAAAGAAAAGGAAAAAGGAATGAGCGAGATGAAGAGGAAAGAGAGACGAATGAGTTTAGGTAATGAAAAAGGAAAAGGAAAAAGGAATGAGTCAGATGAGAAAGGAGAAAAGAGGAAAGAAGGAAGAATGAGTTTAGATAATGAAAAAGAAAAGAAAGAAGAATCAGCGAGATGAAAAATGATAAAGAGGAAAGAGGGAAGAATGAGTTTAGATAATGAAAAAGAAAAGGAAAAAGGAATGAGCTAGATGAAGAGGAAAGAGGGACGAATGAGTTTAGGTAATGAAAAGGAAAAGCAAAAATGAATGAGTCAGATGAAAAATGAGAAAGTAGGAATGAGGGAATAATAAAAATAATAAAAAGGAAAAATAGAAATGAGCAAAATGAAAAATAAGAAATGAAGGAGAAAATAATGGGTTCGGATTATACAAAATGAATAAGAAAAAGGAATAAGTGAGATGAAAAATGAGAAAAAATGAAAAAGGAAATAATGGGCTTGAATAATGAAAAATGAAAAGGAAAGTGGAATGAGCATAATAGGAAATATAGAGAATGAGTTTAGATAATGAAAAATGAGAAGGAAAGCGGAATGACGGAGATGAAAAATATGAGAAGAGGAAGGAGGAAAGAATGAATTTAGATTATGCAAAAGAAAAGGAGGAATGAGCGACATATAATCTTTGGAAGAGTGACAAATAAGTAGAACTTCAATGACTACAACGGAAATGAAAAAAATTGAAAAAATAAAAATAATTTTCAAAAAATGAAAAAGAAAAAAAGAAACTATAATGCGAAAAAGTCTTAAAAGTTCTCTGTCCGATTAACTTCTCCAAATCAATATTTGAACGACAAAACAGGAAAATACTGGTTTTGAGAAGTGGGACACGCAGAGAACTTTTCACCATTCGATCGTTGTATTCTAATTACTTAGATGAAGATTTTTGTTACAATAATGGAAGACTCTTGTCTCACACCACTTCCTAAAATCTGACAAACTTTATATTTCTAATACCTTCTTATTCTGGCTCATAATTTTTATCACACCTTCGTTTCATTTGTGGAATCAACTCCCAAGAGGATGCTTCTTCGATCAATACATTCTCAACCTGTTAAAGTCTAGGGTTAACTGCTATCTTCCCCAACTATCCCTGTACACTGTGTCATATACGCTGTAATTCTCTAACTCAAGTGGCTCTTGGGTGTTGTACAGAGTGAAGATAGTTGTGAAAAATAAAATTTCCTCTTGATTTGCGCTGCTCACTTACAGTGCACATTGGAAATAAATAATAAGCCTCCAACAAGAAGTGATCTTGTATCGCCTCTTTGCAAATATTATCGGATACTTTTATTATTTATAGTTTTTCCGTTGTTGTATTTTTACTTTTTTATTTACTTTATAATTTTCATCGCTGCAAATTTGCGTTTCTCATTAGTCAATACAGGAAATAATTCTAATAAAAAATAGCACATATGCACCAACATACACATGCATCAACACACACGCACGCTCATAGACGACACTCACTGATACACGGCAGTCTGTCAGTGATACATGCTTAGGCGAGGGCACTTACGGTTATCTTACTATCGAACTATTTGAACTCACAACTCTTTGTCCTCAAGGACACATGGCCCAGTGGATAAAACAGTTGGTTGGATCCATTTGACTTGCCCCAGGCGACGGCAGTGGTTATGTTGAGTTTTAGGGAGATAACTGAAAAATCTGGAAGAGACATGGCACGTGAAACTAGATCAATCTACCCTGATGGTCGAAATAAAGTGTTCAGTTCAAAATTCCAGTCACACGAAGAAGGACGGAGTATACAACGGCCAAAACGTCGTGAACATAGCAATAAAGATGAGGACAACAGTCCGAACAATGTAAATAATGTAAATAATTACAATAGCTCATCTTAGATATATATATATATATATATATATATATATATATATATATATATATATGAATGTAAAAGTAAACTATGGAAGTCAACACTTAGAGGCGACAGTCTGTTTCATGCTAGATGCAATCGTCAGGCTACGAGTGCTGTTATTTTTCTCGGCTATTTATATATATGGGTTAGTGGTGCATTGTCGGTAGTCTATTTTGGTGGTTATTTTACCGGAAGTCGTTTATTTGTTTGTTTATTTATTTATTTGTGTTAAATTATTTTGCTTGTTTTTATTTATTTTTTATTTTTATTTTTTATCTTATATATATATATTTTTTTTTATTTTGGTTGGTGTTTTTATTAACGTAGTAAAAATTTGTTTATATAGCTTAGTTAATAGTTTTGTTTTTGTTTGGGAAGATAATTAAAGCTATTTGTTCAATTTAGGGGTTGATTGTTGTAGTTTGTTCTAACTATTATTTTGGCGGGAACAGTTTTTAATTTGTTTATTACTTCATGTATTTATTTGGATTTATTATCTTTATTTGTTTTTTCTAACGGCTAGTTTATCGGTGTCGGTTGTTAGTTTATTTATATATTTGGATGTATTTATATCAATTTATTTTACTTGTTATGTATTTGTTACACTGTATATTTTCTCTTTTTGGTTTTCGATTTTTAAGTAACGCAGTATATTATTTTTTTAATTTTTATTCATTTTTTATCGTTATATAACAGTTATAGCTATTTTTTTCGTCCGATTTTTTGTTTTGATTTTTATAGTCTAACTAATATTTTGGTCATAATAGTTTGCTAATTTGTTTATTATTTACTTTATTTATTGTTTTTGTTTCGTATTTTTTATTCTATTTCGTCTATTCTAACAGGTGTGATTTGGTAATTTGTTTGGATTAATTTATTTTGCTTATTTTATTGTTACATTGTTTGTTTATGTATTTATTTATTTTTTCCGTTTTCGATTTTTAAGTAACGTAGTAAAAATTTGTTTTCATATCTGCATTTTCAGATGAGCTCGGATCTTTTATTTAATAATTTATTTTGGTCTGGGAAGGTAATGATAGCTATTTTTTCCTCCAAGGAAAGTTTGCAAGTTTTTGATTGGTTGTTGTAGGCTGATGATCTTTTCCTTATTTTCCAAGATATTTTTGGTGTGGTGTTCGTTTTGTTTTTAATTTCCCAGATATACTTAGAAGCATTGTGCTGTTCGCATATTTACTATTTGTGAAAGATGTTTTGTGTACATAATTTCTTTGTTTCCAGGGTCCTTCAGTTACTCCTATGTATACTTTTTCTTCATTATCTGGTGATTTTATCATTGTTTTGTAAACAATTACCGTTAAGGGACATTCGTTTTTTATTCTGCAGTTGCACGTGGGTTTAATTTGTTCGTGTGGTTTATTGATAATTTTCCTGTTGTACTTTTTATTATTTGTGCCATGTTCTCGGTGCAACTGTAGCTGATTTTTACTGTGTTTTTTGTTGAATATTTTCTGTAGGGTGCTTGATTCCGGGAAGTGTTTGTGTAAAAGTTTGAAGAATATTTTTCCTACGTTTGTTTTTACGTTTTTGCTGTACGGTGGGTTGAACCATATGATATTTCTTTTCCTGTTGGCATTTTTTGTGTACTGTAATATATCAGGATCTTTATGCTTTATCATTAGGATCTTCTCTTTTCTACACAGGTCACATCGGTCTCTGAAATTTATTGGAGTTCGAGCACTAGAAACGATTTTCCATTTTACTTGTGGTGTTAAGCCGTTCTCCAACAAATTCCAATAATGTTTTGATCGTGCTGTTTGGTGTCTTTTAGATCCATTTGTGAAGGACTGGCAATGGTTATAAAAACGTTGCTTTCAATTTCCCGCAGATATTCCTATATATACCTTTTTCTGTTTTATATTTTCCTTGGGGGAAATTGTAGTTTCGTATATCACGCTTTCTGTCATGCATATTCCTTCTACTGGACAATCGGATCCTGCCCTGCAATTACAGGTCGATGTTTTCTTCTGGTTTGCATTAAGATCCCTTTGTAATTGATTATTGTGAAATTCTCTAATAATTCTGCTATTGTGAGAGCTTATAATTTTTTCTACATTGCTCATGCATGAATAACTAATTTTTAAATTCATTTTATTAAACATATTTTTCAATAGTTCATCTTTACTAACATGTTTGTCTATTGGTTTTAGGAAGTATATTACTTTGTCTTTTTAGTGGTACTGCTCGCCTTGTAGTAAGCCACAGATCATGTGGCCCACTGCTCGAAAAAAAGTTGCCCATGACTGGTCTAACCTCATTGCTATTATATCCTTTGACCTGGCTGTGCGATTCTATCATTCCCTCCAACTGCATATTCCGTTCAACCCTGTA